>CM076579.1:1559460453-1560060453 GCA_034641835.2 Pinus albicaulis
AGGCAAAAAAAGGTGAAGAATGATAGGAAAAACCCTCCTATTTATAACAAAATATTGGGTCATTCTAGATCTTGGTGCATGATTAAAATAACATTAACCAAATCTAGATCCACCTTTTATGGAATATTTTATTATATTTGTTGGAAGGAAAAGGTATTTGACTTGGGTCAAATCCCTTTATTTGTGAATAATAAATAAATAAATGATTTATTTATCATTTTAAGGAAGTGGTTGAAGGATAATCAAATAAATAATGATTTATTTAATTATTTATGGGAGATTTAGTCATATTTAATAAGGAATATTATTTAAATAAGATTTAAATAATTATTCCTAGAAAATAATAAGACAAATAAAGATTTATCTAATTAATTTCTTTGTTTTGGGTTAAACATGACCACGAAAATCAAACAAATATAGGTTTGTTTAATATTTCCTTTTGGGGTTTCCTGTTTAGACCATAAACAACCTAATAAATGCGTTTTATTAAGTTATTTTACATAGTGAAAGCAATTTTACTTAGGGTAAAATTGGTCTTACGTGGTGTACTTGGGTCCATCTAATGATAGTAGGTTAGATGACCAAAAAAATGGTGTAACACATGCGTTAATACTATTTTTAATATTTTTTTGAATAAAAAATATTTGCAACCTACTTTAAAAGTACCTTATAATCAACCTGCTCAGCCAACTGGACAATTTGGCTTTACCCAAGTCCAACAACCTATTTAAAGTGCACTTCAAATTACCCCTCAGATATCTATTCCTAGTATTCAGCAAGCTAGTCAGAGTATTCTAAGTACTCCTATCCAATCTGATGCGCAAAATTATGTTCAAAAATTGAGTACACCTATCCTTGGAGTTTCTCGAACCCATGTTGTTACAACCCTTCAAATGACTGCATCAAATATTACACAAGAAATCCATCAGGTTACTACTCACCAAACTGGACCTACAGTTTAGTCTACTATTCAAACCTCTATAGGACAACCTGGTGTAACTACAGTTCAAACAAGCCAACCGTTTACAGGTTAGTTCGTTCAAAGTCAACCATTTTAAGGGAAATTTCAATATGGATAAATGGGACAAAATCCAGTTTACCATAATCAACCATACCGTGGTTATAAATATCAAATACTAGCTCAACCTCAGTTTGGTATGGCTAACCCTGGATACCCTGGAGCTATTCCAATCCCATCTGCTCAGGCTATTCTAGGTTATCCTAGATATCCTCCTCTGAGTACTGTTATTGTTCCTCAAGGTTATAATTTTGCACAACAAGACCCTAACCATTGGTTACCATTCAGTGCAACTTTAGACTTACCAGAATTGTCTCGGTTGACGAATGATCGAATTTATTATCTTCCGTTTTCATCGGCAATGTCAACTAAGTTTCCCAATGATATACCAAATTTTGAAGGAAAATTAGGAGAAAACCCCTCAAATCATGTTATGACTTATCATCTTTGGTGCACATCCAACTCCTTAATCGATTATTCCATTCGATTGAGATTTTTTCAAAGAACATTGATCGGTTTAGCTGCGAATTGGTACATTGAGTTACCATGCAGATCTTTCAATACTTTCAATGCTTTAGAAACAACTTTCCTAGCTCATTTTCAGTTTCCAGTTCATTATGAAAATTGCATGTAACTTTTAATTTCATTAAACCAAAGTGCTGGGCAGTGAAAAAGGTATGAAATTACTATGTATCTTCTCATTTGTTTACCATAGACATACTCCTCTTTGCCTTGGAAAGGTAATTTATTGTAAGAATTATGATAGAATTGGAAAGGTTTATGTTTAGTACAAAAAGATGGCTAAAGGTTACTTTTTTATTGACAAAACAGGAATTCGACGAGGTGAACAGCTGTACCAAAGGCAGGGTTGAAAGTAATGTAACTGATGCTCCATCAGCGTTGAACCATATCCAGCCAAAGGCAAGGAGATCTGAACAAATTGCCAAGAAAAGGTAGGGGACAGCTCAGCCTTGGTAAGAGTAAATAAGATGATAACTAAACAAAGAGGAACGAATCCCTCAGGATCCTTCGATCCTGAGGGATCGCTTTTCAAACTCATCTTATTCCTTGAATTGCCTGTCGAGATGTGATATAAAAAGAAATGTCCTTTAGTGACAGAGGGGATAAGTCAGTGAGTTAGTCGAAAGGCTTTACATTTAAAAATTTCCTCTGTAATATAATGTTTTATTGACTCTCGGCTTTAAGAGAACCTTCTCTGTAATGCTTCATGTTGGTTTAATATAAGACACGTGTTTCATTCATCTTCTAAAGTTATGAAGTAGCCCAGCAGTATTTCACTGGTGCTAAGGGCCCGACTCTCGTGGAATCACTTTGCTGTTTGTATTTTTAATCCTTGCCTACGGTTGTGTGAAGTGTGTTTAATTTTTATTTCAATTACAGAATTGATTTATCGTTGTTAGATCAATTACAGAGTCATTTCTATTTCATCCTTTACAAGAAGCACATTTGGTGTTCGGTTATCTTGTCATCGTTATAAAGCTTTGATGTTTTGTATCTGATTCAAGTTTTTGTTCCATTAATTTATGATTTGTTATAATTTATTGTTGTGTGGTAAGTGGTTGTCGATAGGATTGAAGCGTGGAAATCTAGTTGCGTGATTATGTTAGAATTGTAATTGCTGTTCATTTCATGTTGTTCCATTTCTGTTCATTATTTATTCATAGTCTTCGATTAGCAAACATATGAGTTATAATTACATGTTGTTGTTCCTTTCTAAATTTTGTTCCTTTTAGTTATTTTCATACGCGCGAAGATTGAGTTTGCTTTTATTTCAATTTCTTTAAAGATCGCCAACTGTAGAGGACACTGGTTATTGCTTCCAAGTCCCCGGATTGGTTATCTTGCATCGATTTCTAAGGGAAGGAGTTATTGCTAATGTATCCCTGATCGATGTTTTGCAAATATTGATATAGTTTAACATTTCCTTTCATGTCATTGTAATTAGATTTCCTTACAAGAATTTGTTACTTTTTCATTTGACATTCTGTACTACATCTTCACAGCATTGCTCTTAGATAATTGTAGCCTCAGACAGAGTACACTCTTGAAATAAAAAGTCGCTTCCGGATTGATGATTTATGTAGGCTAATTAGGTGTTGAAAAGATACCTTTTTACCACCCCAACATTTTGGCGCCGTTGCCGAGGAGAGTGTATGCTATTTTAAAGGAGTGATGCACAAATAATTTTCTTCTACTTGCTAAGAATTGGGTATTAAAGACGGAAGGTAAGAACCCATGCACTGGGAAAGAAACACACTTACTCGTAGCTTGCTTCACAACAGAAGTAGGTAAGCTTATTTCTTTAGGAAGGAATGAAGGTTTGTTTCCTTGAGTGAATAAACCAACTAAGCGAAACAAAATTCCTCCTAAAACTGAAAAACCTAAGCGACCGGTGACCCTTGGGCGCACAACCTTTATTGACGAAATCCTTAAAAGAACTGAATCTCAGCCATCAGTAGGATTTATAAGAACTATTTCTAGACAGCCTACTAGTTCCCCTTAGGCTACAGAGTTACCATCTGAAGCCTTTGCTGAGATACACAGTCAAACAGAGGGAATTGAGCAAGATTCCCAACAGATTGAGAATCCTTGCGTGAGTTTCCTTCAAGAAGGGAACTCTAGCAATATTTGAGAAGGAGAAGGGGAAACAGGAGAAAGCGGAGACCCAAAATCTCCTATTAAAGTCGCCCAAACAATAAGAAGCCCAGATAAGGGAAGTGTTGTTCAACTTATTCAGAACCAAGGTCCTGAATCACCTCAAACAGTAGGTCAACAGGAAATACTTATTATTCCAGACAAAGGGAGTGCTGTCAAAGCCATTCCTGCCCTTGCTCGTCAACCTAGAAATTCCTTGGAAATCACAGAGGGATATTGGCATATCTTCGATCAAATGGCCTAGAACCAAAATCAGAACCAACAGGCACTCCAACAAACCTCTACGCTGCAATATCCTATAGTAGATACTGCAGTCAATGCACCTATGAAAGCTATCCCCCTTCAACATATTCCCACATTTCATGGCTTAACATCAGAGGATCCAGACGTGTTTTTGTTTGAATTCGATGTGTTTTGCAGAGGATATGATTACACCACCAATGCCAAAAAACTAAAACTATTCCCTTCTACATTAAAAGGGGTAGCCTTGCAATGGTTTATGGGATTAGGTGGGGGTGTCATAACTGATTGGGATCATATGAAGGCTGCATTTTTAAAGAATTATCAAGATTATTGCAGGTCTCGGGAACTAAAAGATGAAATATTCTAAATGACAGCAAAACCAAATGAAACCTTGGAAGAATATGTGGAATGGTTTCAATACAATCTTCAGAGATCCCCTTATGCATCCTTACCCTTACCTGATAATGTTTTGAAAACCACATTAATTAGGAGAATGAAAGATCAATGGGTTGAAACATTGAATATTATGGGAAAAGGTGATATATATTAGGAAATTTATCCTAACATCACTGATTTGTGTATCAGGAGTTCGAGGGGAAATACAAGGCTAAAATCAGCAGAACGTGATATAATTACAAGGGAAAATAATACCTCTAATGAAGGTGTGACACATGCAGAGATTGGAAATCTGCTAGAAGAACTTAAGACAGACATACTTGGGACTCTAACAACGCAGTTCGATATTATGCAAGCCAAACAGAAATAGGTAGAAGCAGAGAAAAACTTGGCAATATTCTGTCCCAGATGTAGAAAGAAACATAGCCACAAAGAATTCCCGTTGGATGTGATTAAATATTGCACCATTTGCACGAAATATCACCCTACAGAGGGATGTTCTTCACTTCCTGGCCTAAAAGAAGTTTATAAGGAAGCAGAAGAAGAATTAGAAGTGGTATGTCTGCTTAATCATCGCCAACAATGGCAGCCACGACCATCAGGTATGGAAAATGATCCATTTTCTTTTCAGCCTCCTCAGTATAATGCTCAACAATATAGTGGGATGTGGAAAAATCAACCAATTTTCCCCAATTGGTCACAACAACCATTTCCTCCCACATCTTGGCCAAATCAAACAAACCAAAATAATTGGCCTAGCTTTCCTTTCTACCAACCATTTTGGAGAAATAAATATCCTACACAATGGTCCCCCTCTACTTCCCAGAGTGAGGCCTGGCAGTCAAACTAGAAAAAACCTACAAATCAGCCAGCCGGATTAATTCCTTTCTCTCAACCTACACTGCTAGCTCCTTATAAAAACCCCCAGACCAACTTAAGACCAAAAATCCCAGCCCAACCCAACCCAAACCTAAACAATAGGCCAGTTCAGTATGTCCAAATAATGGAACCCCCAGAAGTAGAAACTGAACTGAGTGAGTGCAATGATCTTCAATTAAGGTCTGGGTGCATAGTGGAAACAAAGAGAAATAATGATGCTCATATTGAAGATCTTTTACCTGTAGAACGAACATTACAAAATGAGAAGGAAGTTCAACAACAAAATCAACAACAAAGTCAACAACAAGTAACAACTTCCTCTCCACCATTCCCAGAATGATTAATCATACCACATCCATTAGAACAACCTAATTTTGATCTTCTGGGAGAATTAAAAAATTTATGTATAAAAATCCCTCTCCTCCAATCTATTCAAGACATTCCTATAAATGCAAAAACTATTAAGGAATTATGCATAAAGAAGCCAAAAATGAGAACAATTACCAATCCTACTGTCCAAATAGTCGGTACCTTATATGACTTATTATCAGGGATGGAAACACCTATCAAATATGAAGACCCGGGAAATCCTATAGTGATAGTGAAAATCAATGGGAAATCATTTCCAAATGCCTTAGTTGATTTGGGAGCAATAATCAATATTTTAACAACCACCACCTGTCAAAAACTTGGCGTTACATCACTAGAACCAACAACAACCTTTTTGGAATTGGCTGACCGATCAATAGTCAAACTAGAGGGTATACTACAAGATGCAATGGTATCCGTAGACTACTGGGAATACCTTGCTGACTTCCTGGTTATTAATCCAAAGAACCGGCTAGATGGACACCCGTTAATCTTAGGTAGACCTTGGTTGGCAACTGCCGATGCTTATATTGGATGCCGACAAGGCAACATGACAATAACAAGGGGAAACTATGTCAAGAACTTAGCTTTATACTCCGTAGCCCAGCCAAGCCTATCAATAATCAAAACAAGAAAACCACCTGCATCATATCTTATGGAAACTATGAGATCACCTATAACTATAGAAAATACTCTTAATTTTAAAGATCAAATAGAGGATGATATCATTAATAGTTTTATCAATAAATCACAAACCAGATCTTATTTGCAATTTCACATGATCAAGGCAGCATTCGATAATAAAGAATAAGAAGATCATTTCAAACATATTCCTAATCAAGCAACACCTACTACTTTTGTGTACAATAGCAAGGTTGTAGAAATTGAGCCTGGAAAAAATTTAAACATCAATAAAGATCTGACTGCTAAACAAGAAGAGAAATTGGTCCAATTATTATGAAAATACAAAGCAGCCTTTGCATGGGATTACCTCGATATGAAAGGAATTGACCCTCAATTGTGTACACACCACATCTATATTGAAAAATATGCGAGACCCATTCGCCAACCCCAAAGAAGACTAAATCCTCATCTCAAAGATATTGTGAAAGCTGAATTACAAAAATTATTGGATGTTAATTTCATCTACCCAATATCTGATAGTAAGTGGGTCTTTCAATTAGTAGTGGTACCAAAAAAGAATGAAAAGTGGAGGATATGTGTGTATTATCGTGAACTTAATAAGGAAACATAGAAAGACCACTTTCCCCTTCCTTTCAATGACTAGGTATTAGACACATTGGCAGGGAAGAAATTCTTTTCTTTCCTTGATGGCTTAAGTGGGTACAATCAAATACAGATTGCCCCTGAAGACCAGGACAAAACTACTTTTACCTGTCCATGGGGGACATTTGCCTACCGAGTCCTACCTTTTGGCCTATGCAATGCCCCTGCTACATTTCAAAGGGAAATTCTCAGCATCTTTGTAGACTTAACAAATGAAGGCCTCGAAGTATATATGGATGATTTCACACCTTATGGGGATGAATTTGAGCCTGCATTGGAAAACCTAGAAAAGGTATTGCAAAGATGTATTGACACTAGGCTTTGTTTAAGCCATGAAAAGTGTCTTATGATGATGAACGAAGGAGTTATCTTAGGGCATTATATTTCAGCAGCTGGAATTCAAGTGGACCTAGCTAAAATTCAAATAATCTTGTTAATTCCCACACCCACTACACAAATAGAGGTACGTAGCTTTCTTGGATTTTCTGGTTACTATAAAAGATTTATAGAACATTATTCTCGAATAGCTACACCTTTATATGCACTAACTGGAAATGTTGATTTCATTTGGACTGATAAATGTGACAATGCCTTTAATCATCTGAAAAAGCTTGTTTCAACAGCCCCAGTGCTGAGGGGCCTGAATTGGAATTTTCCATTCCAAATTTCATCCGATGCCTTAGAAACAACAATTGGAGTAGTACTTGGGCAGGAGGAAGACAAGAATACATATGAAATTTATTATATTAGCAAAAATCTATCCCCTGATAAATTAAATTATACTGTGACTGAGAAAGAATTTTTAGTTGTAGTTCATGTTATAAACAATTTTAGACATTATATAACTGGGTATCCTGTAGTACTATATACTGATCACTCTGCCATTAAATTTTTAGCAAATAAACATGTTACAAATGGAAGAGTGACAAGATGGTTGATTTTACTGTAGGAATTTGATATCACAATCAAAGATCGACCTGGGAAAGAGAACCATGTAGTTGAATTTCTGTCAAGAATGCCAAAGACAATAGATACAGAAGCAATTGAAGACCACTTTCCAGATGAACATCTCTTCACTGTTACTGTCAGAACACCGTGGTATGCTGATATAGAAAACAATTTTGAAATAGGTAAATTACCTAAACATCTATCCCTTAATGAATGAAATCAAATAATACACCGTAGTACCTGATTCTCTTGGATTGGGGGCTACCTATTTCATACAGGTGCAAATATGCAAATAAGGAGATGCGTTAGGGAGGATGAGGTATTTGACATATTGAAAGAATGCCATGATGGACAGTGTGGCAGAAATTTGCATATCATAGAACTGCCCATAAAGTTTTACGAACAAGATATTATTGGCCTACTATCTTTAAAGATGCCAAAAAATTCGTGCAGGCCTGTGATAGCTGCCAAAGGGCAGGTCGCCCTGGGCAGTCTGATGAAATGCCTTTGAACCCTCAACTAGTGATTGAACCGTTTGAACATTGGGCCCTTGACTTTGTTGGTCCTATTAGCCTTCCATCAAACCAAAAAACATACATCCTAGTTGTGACTGAGTATGTCACCAAATGGGTTGAAGCGGAGGCTCTTTCAAAAGCTACAGAGGACTCTGTAATACAGTTTCTTTTCCAAATCTTTGTGCGCTATGGCCTCCCAAGGGACATAATCACAGATGGAGGACCACATTTTGTAGGTAATAAATTAGCTGAAACATTGAAAAAATACCATATTCAGCACAAGATTACAACTCCATATAACCCACAGGCCAATGGCCAAGTAGAGACCACAAAAAAGTAATCGAATCTATATTAAAAAAAACCATTGCCTCACAGAGACGAGATTGGGCCTACAGATTTCCAGAAGCATTGTGGGCATACCGAACAACGTGGAGACCTACTACAGGATATTCACCATACCAATTGGTATTTGGAAAATAACCCATCTTTCCTATAGAATTTGAAATTCAAACATTAAGAATAGCTCAAAAGGTGGGTCTAAATATGAATGAAGCCCAGACTAAAAGACTGCAGCAAATTAATGAGTTAGATGAAATTATGCTCTCTTCTCTTCATCACACAACATTAATTCAGCAACAGAGAGCCAAATGGCAGGACACCCATATCAAAGAAAATATCTTCCATGAAGGAGACTAGGAACTCCTATATGATTCTAGGTTTCAGGATTTCCCAGGGAAACTCTAAACACGATGGCTTGGGCCCTATGAAATACAAAAAGTGCATGATAATGGCACTATTACATTAGTTACCATTGACGGATCTGGACATTCCTTTAAGGTAAATGGTCATCGAGTATTATTGTATCATAAACCGCTTACCCGGGAATCCTTTTACCAATAGTTACGGGAAGATTCTACCATGGAAATTATCGCTGAAGGGGAGAAATCCTCCTCGGCACCAGTTTGATAAATCATTCCTTTTTTAAAATTTTGTGCATAAATCATTTTTCATTTTCTTGATTGTTGTTTTAAGAAATTCTTTTTTTGAAAAAAACTTCTGTTTATATCACTTCTTTATTTCTTCATCATTTTTTCATGAAATTCAGTTTCTTTAAAAAAGAAAAAAAGAGAAAAAATCTTGTTTATTTCATTTTTTTTGTTGTTCCTTTCCAAAGGAACATCACTTATGCTATTCCTTTCGAAAGGAACAGCAGTATCGCAGAGTGCTTTTGCTGTTCCTTTCTAAAGAAACAACACTTCTACAGAGTATTTTTGTTGTTCCTTTCGAAAGGAACAGCAGTTCAGCAGATTGTTTTTGTTGTTCTTTTTAAAGGAACAACACCTTTTTGAGTGGATTGTTTTTTGTTTTAAGCCAACATTTTGAATTTCCGATCACTTTTCTAAAGGAAAATATATCATTTATATACAATCATACAAATTAAAGCTTATTGTAATTAGCAAATCAAAAGAAATCGTCATTTTTTAAGGAAATTGTCTAGTAATGATAAGAAAAAAGGAAAAGGGGCATGATCAATAACATAATTTTGCTACTTTATTACCATTGAATTAATCTGATCGATTATCTGTATCATGACTGGTTCTTTCCCATATGCTATAAATTTCTTTGACTTTTATCTATGGAATAGGAATAAGGGCATAATTTTTTCTATTGAGATGTTCAGACTTCTTCCACCACCCCTACTCTTAAGGAGTGTTGAGCCATCCATTATGAATAACTGAGGAAAAGTGTTGTATGAAAAAGAAAAATATTTACATATTTTATTAATAATCTTATTATTTTGCAGATGGAGGATAGGGGGTCTCAGCAAGATCCAGCCTACCGTGATCATAAGGAAGGCAATGGAGTGGCATTCCCATCATGGCCACCAAACTAGGGAAATGGTCCAATAGACAATTGAACAAATCAAGAAGTCTTTGGAACAGGAGGTCTCATCACGAGCTAGCCTGCCCACCTTTCAATTCTTCCCGGTGAATGGCATTGTGGTTTATCTGGTCACCAAGCCAGCACAATGGCCTCCGTCATGATATTCAACAAAAAGCACTCCCTCAGCATAAATAAAGGACAATGGTTCCGTGGGTAAGAAAGCAACTCTGTCAAGGTTATGGACATCTGTGGGCAACAGAGCTCTGCTGATGGTATTGGAGTCAAATTTATACACATCAATAGTTATATTTAACCCTTTTCCTATATCTCTATTTAAATGTCAAATGAAAATATGAATCCTTTACCTCTAATTCTGAACCTATTATACATGAAAATCATTACAAATCGATTATATTAGTTCGAAATGGTAAATAATGCAATTTTACTTATGTTTATATTATGTTGTCCCTTCTCCTCATGCTTGAATCATTACAAAACAATTTTCTATTCATTATCAATTCATCACATGCATTGATTTCAGTAACTGCTATAATTTGATTGAATGTATCATAATTATGCCTACTTTTTACTGTTGTACTACTGTTGTGCCACACTTGCCTCTCTCAATTGATGGTTGAGAATGACCTATCATTCATTCGGGGGGCATGGATGTCTGCATGCAGATAAAACCCCAAGATTTCTTTACCTGTATATGAACTAAATCCCTGCATTTTAGGAAATAACAAACTTTCAACGACATTGTTCCAATTCACCATGTTTTGTTGTTCCATTGTGATTACTGTGTGTTGATAAAAATTAATAGAGCGCAAAGACGATGGGAGGACTGCCAATTCACAGTGAACCACAAGTGTTGATCGTTTCTGATGCTGAACGAGCAATTTTAGAAAGACTGGGGTGGATTACATATTTCATGAGGATGCAACAACCCCATGAAGCAGTGGCCACCGAATTTTTACTAAACTTGCAGCAAGGATCCTCCATGGTCAGAGGAAGACAGATAGCTGTATCTGACGAAATAATTGCAGAGGTGACTGGCATCCCAGCGCAAGGGACTATTTGGACTCAGAAAAAGATTAGGATTTGAGAAGCCATGAAGATTTTTCAAGATGACGGACAGACGTTAGTTATCAAAGGTAAAGGAGTTCAACCAGCATCATTAGGAGAACCATGGAAAGAGTTGGCCAATATTGTGCAGGCTTATATAACGTGCGACGGAAGAAAATATGTGGTAATACCTCGCCACCTTAAACTACTGGTTGTATTAAAACAAAAATGCACCATTAATTTGCCTGCATTTTTAAATTCTTTGTTGCATGATACTGCTCGTGGTATAAGAAAAGCTCAACATGTAGATATGGTGGTCAGCCACCATGGTCTAATTCGATTAATAGTGAGTCGTAGCCTCGCCTAGCAACAGACCAGCCGGGAAGAGTTAATATTCTCCATTGACAGAGGGTTAGCTTTACTTGCTCCAAAACAGAAGAGGATGGCCAGCTCAATAGCTTAGCCATCTGCTCACAGACAGTCCCTCCGATCAAAATGAAGTAGGAGGATGGTAGAAGGACTTCCGGGCAGTAGCAGCCAGCCCCTAGAATTGCACAACTCAGAGGATGAACAACCTCCACAATTGGAGGGAGTAAGCCCTCGTACTAATGAGGAAGAGGAATTGGAAGGAGAAATTTGCTACTCGGACGAAGAAGAAATAAGTCACCACATCGGTAGCGAAAAACAATCCAGTGCAGAGGAAGGAGATAATAAGGAAGAAGAAATCAAAGGAAATACCGAGGAAGAAGAAATTGAAGGAGAAATTCGGTATTCGGATGAGGAGGAAGGAAGTTATCACACCTGCGAGGAGGATGAGGATAATCATAGCAGAAATAAGGATGGAACAGAGCCTCCCGAAAATGCTATCGTAAGCCCTTTACAGGAAGACTAATTGGCCCAGATTTTGGCCAATATGAGTGATTATTCACGGCCTCATAGCCCCTTGGACCTCAATATTGATATTAATCAACTACCAGAGTACTCTGCTAACGATAAAGAAACAGCTGGAGAAATGTTGAATGAAACAACAAACCCTAGCAAAGCTAGGGTTTCTTCTCCTGAGAGGCGTGAACAGGAGAAAGAGAACACCGAAGCTAGAAGCCCCCAGGAGATTGCAGAGTTAACTGAGAATATGATTCCCGAAGAATTTAGCTAAGGGCATATGAATGTGGAAGAAGAACCCCAAGAATAAGTTCAAGAAGAGAATTTAACTGAAGGCATGGCTGATATAGGCCAAAACCCTGTTGAGAAAATGGGTTCAGATAAAGGAGCAGCTGTTCCATTAAGAAAGAGGAGGAAAACAAATGAGATTGAGAAGCTTCGCAGGGAACGAATAAAGCTTCATAAACTAGTGGAACAGCTCAGGAAAACCATTAGGGTTCTGAGAATGAAACAGATGCCTAATCGAGCCCCTAAGAGAAGAAGCATTGCTATCAAAAGAATTTCGAAAAAGAGAAAGGTGACTGCTAATAGGAACCCCCAAGTTACAGAAGAAACCATACCTGAGCCTAATTATGAGGATGTGGAGTAGAAAATGGCTGTTCCAACACAAGCTGTTCCAGAGGAACTTGTTCTAAGTGAAAATATGCAATCTAGAAGTCAGCACACTTTTAGTGATCCGAAACTGGTCAGACTCCAAGAAGAATTGACACAGGCCCGAATAGAAAGGCAGTGATTGGAGGAAGATAATGTCCCAAGAAAAAGATATCAGGAATTGCAACAACAAATGAGAATTATTGATGAAGCTGAAGCTGAAGCTCATGAAAAATGTCGGAAAGCAGAGAAAACTGCTGATAAGGTAATGAACCAACTAAAACTAGCCTACAATCAAATGGACACTCTTTGCTCCCTGTATACTGATGTCTTAGCCTGTAGATTCCCCACTAAAAAATATGCTTTGTTTTTACTAGAAATATATTTACAACTAAAGATAAAGGCAGTTAGGGAAGGGAAATCCATAGAGCTAAAAACCATAGATGACTTTGTATCATGCTGCAAACTTTATGGGATCAAAGTATAGCGCCTTTTGTGTGAATTTTACTTGCATAATCTAATACTTGAAAATGACTGTGAAACAAACCCTAGCCCTTTTATTGGGGATGTTCAGTTTCAGGCATTCATTTCCTTTGCTGTAAATAAATTAAAATGGCTTAAAGCGTATAACACCTTTCAAAGGCAGGAAAATGAATTAGATCTGTGGGTCAGGAGTGAACCTCAGAATCCACTTCAATTTTGGGCTAGGCAGAAAAGATTGATGACCAAGGAAGGCATTACCCTAGCCATGGGGCTTGTCCACAAATCAATTATCTTGCATGGAATAGATCATTTCTCATCCATTAGAAACCAAGCTTATATAGCAGCTAACGTTTGGTGGAGAACTTCCAATTAGAATGTGCAAAATAGGGAACCATTTAATTATAGAAACATTGGGCTAGCTGCAGACCGCTTGATTTGATATAGCCATCTCATTTTAAAAGATGGACCATTCTAGTTAGGATGTAGATTCCATAGCCCTATTGCATGGTACCCTGCTTCGGACTACAAATCTATTTACGAACTCCCTGAAGGACAAACATAACATGTTTTTGAGGAATTAGCTGCACTACATGGTTTTAGTCCTGTTGATGACAAACCTTATCCAGTTTATTCCTTCACTGCTCTCCATGTGAACTATAGTTTTCATGAGGACATGAAAAAGATTAAGCAGGGGGGTATGTTGGGAAGTGAAAAAGGTATGAAATTACTATGTATCTTCTCATTCTTTTACCATAGACATACTCGTCTTTGCCTTGGAAAGGCAATTTATTGTAAGAATTATGATAGAATTGGAAAGGTTTATGTTTAGTACAAAAATATGGCTAAAGGTTACTTTTTGATTGACAAAACATGAATTCGACGATGTGAACAACTGTACCAAAGGCAGGGTTGAAAGCAATGTAACTGCTGCTCCATCAGAGTTGAACCATATCCAGCTAAAGGCAAGGAGATCTGAATGAATTACCAAGAAAAGGCAGGGGACAGCTCGGCCTCGGTCAGAGTAAACATGATAATAACTAAATAAAGAGGAACGAATCCCTCAGGATCCTTCGATCCTGAGGGATCGTTGTTCAAACTCATCTTATTCCTTGAATTTTCCATTGAGATGTGATATAAAAAGCAATGTCCTTTAGTGACAGAGGGGAGAAGTCAGTGAGTTAGTCAAAAGGCTTTACATTTAAACATTTCCTCTGTAATATAATTTTTTATTGACTCTCGGTTTTGAGAGAACCTTCTCTGTAATGCTTCATGTTGGTTTAATATAAGACACGTGTTTCATTCATCTTCTAAAGTTCTGAATTATCCCAGCAGTATTTCACTGGCGCTAAGGGCCCGGCTCTGGTGGAATCACTTCGTTGTTTTTATTTTTAATCATTGCCTACGATTGTGTGAAGTGTGCTTAATGTTTATTTCAATTACAGAATTGATTTATCGTTGTTAGATCAAATACAGAGTCATTTCTATTTCATCTTTTACAAGAAGCACATTTTTTGTTCGGTTATCTTGTCATAGTTATAAAGCTTTGATGTTCTGTATCTAATTCGAGTTGTTGTTCCATTAATTTATGATTTGTTATAATTGATTGTTGCGTGGTAAGTGGCTGTCGACAGGATTGAAGTGTGGAAATCTAGTTGCATGATTATGTTAGAATTGTAATTGCTGTTCATTTCATGTTGCTGTTCCATTTCTGTTCATTATTTATTCATAGTATTCGATTAGAAAACAGTTGAGTTATAATTACATGCTGTTGTTCCTTTCTATATTTTGTTCCTTTAGTTATTTTCATTAGCGCGAAGATTGAGTTTTCTTTTATTTCAATTTCTTTAAAGATCGCCAACTGTAGAGGACACTGGTTATTGCTTCCAAGTCCCCAGATTGGTTATCTTGCATCGATTTCTAAGGGAAGGAATTATTGCTAATGTATCCCTGATTGATGTTTTGCAAAGATTGATATAGTTTAACATTTCCTTTCATGTCACTGTAATTAGATTTCTTTACAAGCATTTGTTACTTTTGCATTTGACATTCTATACTACATCTTCAGAGCATTGCTCTTAGATAATTGCAGCCTCAGACAGAGTACACTCTTGAAATAAAAAGTCGCTCCCAGATTGATGATTAATGTAGGCTAATTAGGTGTTCAAAAGATACCTTTTTACAACCCCAACACAAAGTAAGTCTACCTACATTTCAGATCACATACACGAATGGCGATGTACATGAATTTTAGTGAGAGTTTTTATTCCAAACCAAATTTTGGCAGAATGATATATTAAATCATTACTTCGAAATATTACTGAAGATGTAGCTAAGGGATGCATTGTGAAGAATAGGTCATATCTCAAGTGCAGTACTTAGACCTTGTACACACACAGTCTGGTACCATATATGAAACTAAACCATCAGACAAAAAATGGAAACCTCGTTATCCTTGTCTTATCTGTGATGAGAATCACTGTACCAAAGACTGTCCACATCGGGCCGAGGTATCCAAATTTTTCAAAGGTTCATCCATGCCTACTATCTTAAAAGATCCTTTTCCATCTCAAGATAGAAAAATGGTTAGATATTCTTCCAATTCATCCTCAGATATTTTGATGATGTCTCAGGTCATGGTTGCGACATGATCTCAAGGATATGGATCTAAGAGTCTTGTAACTGGTAAAGATATTGAATCATCTAGTCAACCACCAGCATCAACTCCTTTAGTTTATGAACCAATGAAAATCGAGAAACCTAACCCTGATTTAGTGATTAAACCGTCTGCCAAAGGTGTACTTCGAGAATTGACTTTCAATCCACATGCGAGAGCCGCTCATAATTACAGCATTGTTGAAGATTTGGCAATATCCCAATCACCAATGTTGGCCCTCGAGGTGCTGCAATAATGTCCAGCTCAGAGGAAATTTCTATTATAAGCTATAGAAGATATTGATCCTCAAGACTCGAATCTGATTGTCTTTGATCTCGAAAATTTTGTACCTAGACTATATACGTGTATTTTTTCCTTAACATGTTGGAAAACTCTTGTTTCTCTAACAATCAGCCAATCACCGACCATCATAAAAGCCTTTGTTGAAAGAGGTTTTTCCATTCGGAATACTCCAGCATTTTCCTATAGAAATAAAAGGAAAAACCGTAATGCTAGAGGTGGAAGTCATTGATGCCCCTCTTGATTACAACCTTCTTCTAGGTCTCTGTTGGACTTATATTATGACTGTTGTTTCACAAGTATTTCAGATGATAATGTTTCATCATTAAGGAAATATTATTAAAATCGATCAGTTTTCTTACTTATATTCAGACCCTACTTCTACAGATAGTATCCAAGATTCAGGAAAAATGGTTATCCCTTACAAATATGTTGGCGTAGGACTAGTTAAGGATTTCACTCTCATGGGAACTTTCGCTATGCCTTCTGCCAACATACCACGAACTATTTCCAATATCAATATGATCACATCAAGCACAATTTCATTTGATGACACATGGAATGTGCCTTTAGAATCAGGATTGGACTCTTATGGTGGCAAGATGCCTTTAAGTCCTTTTGAATTAGCATATGTAGTAGTACAATCGTGTTCTGACACTACATCATATTCTACTGATGAAATGAATGTGGTCAGTGAAGAGTTATCTTCTATATCAAGCTCAACTTTGACATCATTTCCAAATCCTTTTCAACACGTATATGCAACCGATGAAAATATTTGAGAAATCTTGTCATCTAACGAATTGCCATGGGATGATCTACATCATCGATATTCTTTCTTGCATGACCTTGATAAAATTGAAAATGATTTTTCATCCATCTTTAAGATTGATTATTTCAAGGAGCCTCAAAATCCCACATCGATTATACATTAGGATTTTGAAAAAAAATTGGGAAATATTTCTACGATAATTCCTGTTGACATAATGATTAAACCTGGAATAATTGAGAGCATTCATATAGGTGCTTCTTGCTCGATTGAAGAGATAAAAACCTACAAATCCCTATTTCAAGAATTCCAAGACATTTTTCGCTTCTCTTATGAAGAAATACCAGGCATTGATCCTAAGATTTTTATTCATGAAATTAATACATACCCAAATGTTAAGCCTATTAGACTGAAGTTACATCCAATACATTCACAAAAATTTGTTGAAGTTGAGAAATTACTAGGAGTAGGATTTATTTATTCTATTTCTTTAATGAATTGGGTATCTAATATAGTTCCCGTAATGAAAAAACAAGGGACTATCAGACTATGTCGTGATTATTGGGATATTAATGAGGCTTGTCCTAAAGAAAATTATCCTACCCCTATATCAATCAAATTTTTGATGATTGTGCTGGAAATGAAATATTCTTATTTATGGATGGCTTTTATGGTTACAATAAAATCAACATACTCCCTGCTGATTAACCTAAGACAACATTTATATGTCCGCGGGGCACGTTTTCATACTGTAAATTACTTTTTAGATTGAAAAATGTCGGTGCAACTTTTCAAAGAGCTATGTCAAATGCATTTAAGGATATCAAAAATATTGTATAGCCTTACCTGGATGACTTACCTACTCATTTTTTACACAGACAAGATCATCCTATGCACTTTCGTGCTATCTTTATGAGATGCAGGCATTACAACATTCATTTGAATCCACACAAATGTGTTTTTTTTGTACAATCAGGATGTTTACTTGGGTTTGTCATTTCAAAATAGGGCATTCGTGTTGACACATTGAAGGTTGAGGCTATCATTAATCTACCTCCTCCTTCTACTCTTCTCCAACTCCAAAGTTTGCAGGGGAAAGAAAAATATTTGCGTCGTTTTATCCCAAAATATGCACAGTTAACAAAAGGTTTTACCCGGTTATTGAAAAAAGATGTTCCATTAATTTGGGACGAGATTGCCAATAAATATTTTGATGCACTTAAAAATGTGTTTACCCATGCACCGTTATTTCCTCCGCCCAGTTACCACCGGGATTATTTTTTGTAATTGGTTGCATCCGATTCCACGATTGGAACGGTTTTAGTTCAAGAGGATGAATATAAAAAGGAACATGTGATTTATTACCTAAGTTGGAATCTCAGCCTGACAGAAATCAAGTATTCACATGTGGGGAAATTTTCCTTGGAAGTTGTTCAAGTTGTGCAACGTTTCTGTCATCACATATTGTTATACAAAACCACAATGATATATAAATTTTACCCGATGATGTATATTTTGAAGAAGTAATTTCTCGGGGACAAATACTCCAAATGGATCGTTATTCTGCAGGAGTTTGATTTGGAATTCGAGAAATCCAAGTCCAAGAAATCACTAATATTTTCCGAACTTATGTGTGAATTTCCCAATACTGAGTCTGAAATGGTGGCAGAAAATCTTCTCGCTCATGAATATATGTTTCTAATCAGTACTTTAGATACTTGGTTTGGGGATGTCATTTTATGTCTCCAGATCCAATCCAATCAACCAAATCTTTCACGATTAGATGAATGGAGAATTCAATACCAATATTAGCAATAAACTATTGTTGGTGAAACTCTATATTGTCATGGTGTCGATTCTATTTTTGATGTTGTATAAATCATTAAGAGGCCGAAACGATTTTGAATGATTGCCATTCTAGAGCGTGTGGTGGTCATATGTATGGGTTTTCCACAGCCCAAAAGATATTGCGCGCTGGCTATTTCTGGTCGTCTTTATTCAAAGAATATATTCTTGTTGTTAGAAAGTGCCACAATTGCCATATGTTTCATTGAAAGATGTGTGCACCTACAGCTCCTCTTCACCCAATCATTATTGTCAGTCCTTTCACCAAATGGGGCATCGATTTCATCACATGTAACCCTCACTCAATAGGAGCGCATGGGTATATTATGCTCGCCATATATTACTTTACCAAATGGGTCAAAGTGATGCCTACATTCGTGGCTGACGACAACACTGCAATAATTATTATATTCAATCACGTGATTGCTTGGTTCGGTATCCCTCAAGCTATCGTTACAAACAATGGAAGCCATTTTTTTAATATTATGATGCCCAAAATTTTTGATCTACTTGGCCTATGCCATGATAATTCTACACCATATTACCCACAGGCTAATGGTCAAGTTGATGCTGTCAACAAGGTATTAACCACCATTATTAAACGGATTGTTGGAACTTATAATTCTAATTGGAATACCATTATTTTTTTGACATTATAGGCATACCGTACCTCTGCAAAAACTGCCATAGGGTTCACTCCTTTTCAACTTGTTTATGGTTTATAATTTGTCCTACCCATTGAATGTGAAATATCGTCACTCAAATTAGACATTGAATTATTACTAGCTACCTCTGAAGAGGAGAAACACTTTCTATACCTAGCACAGTTGGATGAGACTTGTCGCATCACTGCATTAGCTTCTGAAGCTCATAAAAAACGTGTTAAAGCTCAGTATGATCAAAGTGTTAACCCTTTCATATATTCAGAAGGTCACCTAGTTCTAGTATATGATCAAGCTCACAACAAACTAGGCGTTGGTAAATTTGAACCAATGTGGCATGGTCCATATATTTTTAAGCATGTGGTTGCAAAAGGAGCCTACAAATTAATTGATTATGATGATGTCTCTTTAGATAAACCCAGAAATGGTATTTATCTCAAGAGATATTATACATGAATTTTCGTGTGAAGATTCCCCCTGTACATTAGTTACATTTTTACAACTGTGTGCCTTAGATTAGAGAAGTGTGCCTTAGGATTAGTTATTTTTGTTTTACAACTTTTTCTACTTTCGCTAATTATATTGATTACTCTTGATATTGCAAATGTCGATATTCCTTCAAACTTACCTTGGTTTTTTTGATGGCACCTATTGTAGTAAATGGAACATATCTTTCATGACTTGGGTTATATATTCAACCATCGATGAGTTAGTATCTATTCATGGGATATTCCTTGGTTAAAAAAAAAACAATATTTCAAAACATAGTGCAGTCATTAATCTATTAGCTTATGCCATCACATTTGGTATTCGATGTTTTATTGTTAGCTTAGATTTGTAACTAATTGTATTACATTTAAATGGTGTTTATGCTATCAGAAATCCAACTTTGTTAAGAATGGAGGGTTCGTCTCTTAGAAAGACAATTTGATTATATCGAATATCAACACATTTCAAGAAATTCAGACACAGTGGCTAATGCATTAGCTAATTGAGTTTTATATAGACATCTGCAACATTAAAAAGTAAAACAAAACAATATTCAATCCATATTGAATAAGATACTCAGAGAACGAAAGTAATAATATCATTAGGTTAAATAGTTATTGTCAAAAAATACTACATTTGTCTATGATCATAGGTATCAAACACCTTATGATCTAAAATATACTGATACGAAAAAAAAATTGAGATTGACCATCAGCTATACATGATGATGACAATGATAGAAAATTATGGCACGTGCTACCCTGTGCAAAAATCTCCTGAACAGGCCCGGGACACTAGTCACATGTCTCTGAATCTTGAGAGGTATATCACCTGTCCCTATCTTTGGAACATAAATATTCAACCTCTTTAGGTTGTGATCCAGATCCACAAGGATATCTGCTACATCATTATGTGGTTTTCCTTCTATAGGTCGTGCCTCTCGCCCATCAAAGAGAGAAAAAGTGCTACTGGTCGTGTTGCACTGACACCTGCATTTAACTTTTTTTCAGTATTGGATGATAAAAAATCAAATAAAAATTAAATAACATAAAAACTTCAAAATTATTTTCTTACCTATAGCATCCCAGTGTGCCCCTAGTGGAAGTGATCTGTCGGGATCACCTCTAAAATCCATCCCTGCATTAAGAAAATATTCAATAATGAAGAAATGGTTCCTAAGCCATATAAAAAACTGAAGAATAAAGCAAACCACTGTACCACCATCGCCACCATGGTGAGCCATCAATTCTACCCAACATAATATACGCAATTCCCGAGGTCTTGTGTGATCCACCAGAGACTGCTGAGGCACAAGGAATGGGATCCTCTCTAAAGAAAAAATATACAAGAATGGCCCCATACTCGAAGTTTTTCAAATTCCCATTCTTAGCTCTCATGAGTTGGCCCTTCACTATAGTTGAAAATTGTTCCCTGGGAAAATTCAACTACAATTTGAATTTGTGCTTTGGTAGCCACATGTGGAGCTGCACTCCCACAAAACCCGGTAACAGTGAATACAATGATTTTTAGTTCTAGTCGTACAATAGTTTTGATATCAATGTGACTGTCCTTAAACTCTAAATCTCGACTACAGTATTGAGCCACGTAGTAAGCAGTGGGAAAACCACTTGGTCTTGTCCCAAATAAAAAAATGTCCCTCCCTCTACAAGGTAATCCAGTGAGGAAATAAATATCCTCCTGCTCGATCACAAGCTTATGGTCTCCAATAATGAAACATTGATCTTGAACATCCCATGCATTCACTAGCCAGGTCATCAGCTCAACTTGTGGTTTCATACCTTCAATCACCTAGAAATTATACAATCCACAATTTTTCAATGAACAAATTGTTGCTGGATCATCCATGGCTTCATTTTCTACAAGTTCATGCTCTCTTTCTCGTCATCCCAACATGATTGTCAACGTACAAACCATAAATTTAATCATTAGAAATTAGTTGGGAAAATTTAGAGCCATTTTTGCGGGGAGGAACATGTTTTTCAAAACCCCACAGTGCTTGCCCAGGTTCTGTGTGTACATAGTGTTTTTTTGCGCATGCCCTCCACACAAAATACGCAGCAACCCGATGATTTTTATATTAAAAAAATCATCGAGTGTGCGGTTTTCTCCACGAAAACCTGCACACCCCCAAGGGCAGATTTTAAAACATGGTGTCCCTCTAAAAAATTCCCTAAAATCTTAAAATAAATAACTAAATGGATGAAAGAAAATATAATGATGATGTGGATTATCTCGTGTGGGAAATTCTTGAAATGGTTTTTTGGTTCTCCTGATATCAGGTCAGGAAGTTTTTGGGCAAAAAATCTTTCTTCTCTGCTCTGAAATATAAAAGGTGAAAAAT
Organism: Pinus albicaulis; assembly: GCA_034641835.2. Classification (NCBI taxonomy): domain Eukaryota; kingdom Viridiplantae; phylum Streptophyta; class Pinopsida; order Pinales; family Pinaceae; genus Pinus; species Pinus albicaulis. The sequence continues at coordinate 1,559,482,830 of CM076579.1, forward strand.
AATTGTTTAAACTTATTTGTGTAGTTTTAAATGAATAAAATAATATTGTTTTATTTATTTTTACTTTAGAATTGAAATTAAAATGTTTTTCCCTTTTTGAGAGCAAATGTTCTTAATTTTTTGAGTTTTTGGGCAGGAAACATCACATTTTGTGAAAGAATCATTTTGACATTGAGTAGAATTTTATCACTTTTTGGGCTCTATAAAAATAAAAAATAGTGAAACCCTGGAGTCCTCTTTTAAGCCCTTTTCAAACTCTCTAAACATGAAAATATCGTTGAGTGCTTGACTATTCAAACTCGTTAAAGTAAATCAACAATAACTATAATGAAAAGACCCTCTAGCAGATGTTTTTGAGGAACCCCTTATAAAAATAGCCCAGACATCTGTTTGTAGCGGAGGTTACTAGAGGAGGTTGACTGGTGGAGGTTTTTGCAAACATTTTTTTTCCTGGTGCGTTGGTCGTCCTAAACTTCACTAGTGTGTTCCACTAGCGAAAGCACCAGTGCATACTAAGAATTGGTACACCGAGATACAGTGCGCCTGGTACAAACCTACTTGGTGCATCTCATTACTGTAGCGCACCGGTGTTCTACACAAGTTCAGCACCAGTGTGTCCTAAAAAACCACGCCAAAACTGAAACAACCAAATGCAGTTGGAAGAAACCGTTCGGTGCACCTCAAGAACATGCACACCGGAACAGTGTTAATTAAGTAAAAATCTATGGCCAAAATTTCGCATTTTTCACTTTTCAGTGCTCCTAAGCTCTCGAGAACTGGTGCAAATTTACCTTGTGTGAGGCGCCTTGCCATCAGTGCTCCCATTGCATGCACTGCTGTTGTATATTACCCACCATCTCTATTTCAAATTTTGCAAAACGATGGGAAAATTTAGTTTTACAAATTCTATAAACAATATGCCTCGTCGACGCCCAAATGTACGTGTATTTTACTTGTTTTTCTATAATTAAAACTTTTAGCGGATTAGTTTTCTAAAATAACTTAAAATTCACCTTATCTAAAAAAAAAAAATTCCCGTGCGGTGTGCTCAAGCCGTTCAGCTCGCACTGGTTCACAGTGCTACCTGTAAATTTATAGGTCTTGCCATGACCAATGTTAACGATATCCACACCGGTTCTGGGGTGGTAACAAAAAAATGCACCATGCTTTTTTAAACTTAAAAAAAAAAATGTGATGTAGTCAGTTACCTGGCCGCACCGTTGACCATGTTGAATTGCGGGAATGCGGTGTGTTGATGGAAATATGCACCTCAGGGTGGGTATTTTGGTCAAAACACTGCCCTCCTGAACTGGACATAGTCAAAGATGTGGTCATGTAAAGGACTACACCATTGAATATGTAGTGATGTGAGGAGGGCAGTGTGCTTCCTAAACTATATGCCCCAGGGCATTTAGTTTGGTTAGTGCACCAGCCTCCTAATACTGGTACATAATCAACGATGTGGTCGGTTATACCACTGCACCATTGACTATGTAATAATGCCAGGAGGGCGGTGTACTGAAGAAACAATCTACCCTGAAGCGATTAGTTTCATCAGTGGATCACCCTCTCGAATTTGTTCATAGTCAATGGTGTGATTAGTTAAACAACCACACCGTTGACCACTAGTTGATGTTTGGTGGTGGGTTTAGTCTGTTAACACCTAATTTGAAACTTAGGATGAAGGAAGGCAAATCAGGGTAACCTTAAACCACGCTCAGCCTTGTAGCTAGCCTTATAAGGTCAGGAGAGGGCTCTCTCTGTAAATATATATTCAATGAAGTGCAATAACAAACAGATATTAGGCTAGGTATAATAATGGTAAATGTTTAATGAATTTTCAGGGTTGTATGGAAAATATGGGGCAATTTGAAACTGGGGAATTAAATCAGGGACACAAGGTATTTCATGGGGCAAGGTAGGCAGGAAATTTTAGCAATTAAATTTAAATAATGATGGGATGGTAAGACTGGTGAGGAGCTGAAAAGGGCATATGAGATGGATCCTTTTCAAACAGAAGAAAAGATAGAATATTGAATGATTTCCCAAGGTAGAGCATTAAAAATGGATTCTACCCATATAACTTGAAAGCATTCAACCAGAAATGTTTATGAATGTATGGTGAACATGACAAAATTTACATATGAACACAAAGGAAAGAACAAATGCTAAAATTCATACCACATGGATCCCACAAATCAGAGCTGCATATCTTATTAATTCCCTGTCAAACTGTTACAATGGGAGCGCTGAGTGTCGTTAGTGATTTCCAAACTATTTCCACACTATTCCCCTACTGATTGACTACTTACAAATGATTCAAAATTACATTAAATAGATAGAAATTTGAGGAGATAGATCCATAGAAAGAGGATCTGTTTTACCAACTCAGAACTGAAATCCGATCATAGAAAGAAAGCCAACAATTTTCCCCTGAAAAGAAGGAACAACAATAATTTTTTGAACATCTTTGGATTCGCTGTTATATTTGCTCCATTGACCGTTTCTCTGTCTTTATCCTTTAAATAAAACCAAATTTGAAGAAAATGCCTTTGAAATCATAAAAATGAATGTATGCCTTTAGTGAAGGAAAGACTCGTTTTGAATGAGAAAGAGTGAAGGGAAAGGAGGTGGGCCCAAATCGCAATCAGATTCGCGGCGGGAGTGGGTGTAACACATTATGGAAATTGTCGATTGCGATTGGCGATGGCGATCAATCGCATCGGCGGAAACGGTAGTTTCGAGGATAAAACATATCGGGAGAAATAATGATGTGATGCAATGGAGGCAAAGACTTAAGAAACATTTCAAAATTAGTTTATCACCCTTTATAAAGGAAAACCCACATTTGTTGTGGAAAAGGGCGGGAGGCTTTATAGTGGGGCTCGACCAATCACAATCGGGATTTCATAGGAGCGGGGTCACAAGTCTTAAGGATTTACAAAGTCGCAATGCGATTGATCAGAGGTGGATTTTTTTAATCGCTTTGGGGTAATCAGGGAAGGGAGAATCGGAGGGGGGCAATCGGAGCGGCGATTGGAATGTCGCGCTTGGATCGGATGTGTAGATTTGTGATCGGATTAAAAGAAAAGATATTTTATAATGAAAAACTTTAATAGTATATGAAATAACGTGTAAGCGAGAAATGGGAAAAGGGGAAGGATAAGGCTATTGGGGACCTTCTTTCACTTAGGCATAATTTCCAATCCAGGAGTCATTTTTGAGAGTATAATATACCGTTGGAAAGATCTTTACGGGCTCTTTCTAATGGACATACTTAGAACATGATTTTACACTAAAAATGCTATGTAAAACTTCTCTGAAAGGCAGGGAGGTGACTTTGAAGAGATAGCAACTTCCAAAGTACAGCTAATTACATATGTAGACATAAAATTACATAATAAATGATATAAAGGCAAAGTACCATGTTTTCACCTCAAAAAATGGTTTTGAGGTGAAAATTATATCAAGTTTGGATAAAGCATTTCTTTGATGTGCCAGATATTGTGACTTAGAGTTTATTTGACCTCCTCATGACCCTGCTGATATTTATTGATACTTGACTTTATCAATTTGACCATGTTGAGACACTAGAAGCTAATGATACCAAACCTATGACCTAATAATATGGATTGGGAGTGAAAGTAAACCATGAATTAAGACCATAGAGAGGAGAATCAGCAAGTTTAACATGAGGGAAAACTGATGAAGGACCACTACCATCAATGAATCCATGACCTAATGGAATGATAAAATTTTAAGGTATGGGACTCCTAATATGCAAATGAAAAAGAGTAAATTTGATCACTGATGGTAGTATGACAAGACTGACACTAACAATGGCTCCAATGGGGATGGTAGCTCCTTGGAGGTGCCAAGAACACTGTAGACCAAGTAGCTTTATCCATTGGGAAATGGAGTCACAATACTAAAAACTAACATAATGAAAATTGACTCTGACTCAAGACTAAGACTGAAAACTAAAATAAAACCAAACTATACACATATCATTCAAGTTTTATAGCCTTCACCTCGGGCCCCAAACTTCAATGACTGTGTACTTTGAAATCTGACCAAAAGTAACATGATATATACAATGATTGTGACATAGTTTTTTGATCCATTGTCTTCAACAGTTGTAGCGCTTCAAAAGCCTACCATTCACCGCTCCTCCAGGGTAATCTTGGCCATCCATCTCTGAAAGCAAGAAAGCATTGTGTCCCCTATATGCTGAAATCTTGTATGGTCCTTTCCACAGTTTTCTGAACTTACCATACTTCCCTTTTTCCTCATTTCGTGCATCCCATCTCAATACAACATCATCCAACTGAAACTTTTCTACGTTGGTCTTATCGTCATAGATCTTCTTAATCCTCTCTTGCAATTGAATAGTGTTCTGAGAAAATTCCTCTCTTGTTTGCTGAAGTTGGATCATTTGATTGATCCTTCGCTGATTTTCATCTTCTTCACTGCCAGCTTCTTGTAATAATCTCATGACCAGAACTATAAGTGATGTAGGAAAGATGACATCAGTACCATAAACCAATTCAAACGGTGACATACCTATGGATTTATTACTGCTGACACTATCTACCCATAACGCGTTGATGAGATTTTGATGCCAGTTCCTCTTGTTTGCCTCCAACATTTTCTTGATTATGTTTATAAGAGACTTATTTGATGATTCTGCTAGACCGTTTCCTTGTGGGTAGTACGCTATTGAATGGCCCAAAACAATGTTTTATTTGTCGCAGAAATCCACCATATATTTATATTTGAACGCTGATGCGTTATCTGTTATAATTTTGTGAGGGAACCAAAATGAGACAAGATATTCGACTCTAAAAATTGAATGATCACCGTATCTATAGTCTTCCTTACCGGAACAATCTCAATCCATTTGGTGAAGTAATTTGTACCTGTCAATATCCATATATGCTGAGTTGATGATGTGGGATGGATTTCCCCTATGAAATCAAGTCCCCACTATTGAAAGGGAGCATTCACTGAAACTGGTTTTAAAGGAAGAGGAAGCAATTTCATTTTCCTTTGGAAAATTTGACATTCATGAAAACTCATCACTATTTTATACAGATATGAAAATAAAGTTGGCAAATAATATCCTCCTCTCAACACTTTATTAGCTGTAGCTTTCCAAAACAAATGACCACCACAATCACCTTTGTGGAAATCGTGCATCACTTGCTGCCCCTCATTTTCAACCAAACAATTGAGCATAATGCCTCCTGGATCTTTCCAATAAAGAGCACTATTTAAAATAAAATATTTAGCAAACTTAAGTTTCAGTGATCTACCTTTTCCTTTAGACATCCCTGGAGGTGGTGAGATATACTGAAGAACATAAGCATATATGAATACCATGGGGATTGCAGAAAAATTTCTGAAACTGGAACGAGAAAACCTTCATCCTCATCCTCTGACATTGCTGTTATGAGATTAATATCCAGGGCACGTAGGTTTGATTGAGCCATTAATTTTTCCAAGCCTTTTCCTTTGATCAACTTTGTGGGTTTGATCTCCAAATCATACTCCAACATAGCTACTGTCCATTTACCTCTTCGACCTTCTGGATCAGTTTGCATCAAGACATATTTTACTTCTGCATTAGGAACATATGCTATAGTATGTGAATGTAGAATATATACTCTAAAATATTTCAATGCCTTTATAAGAGCCAATGCTTGTTTCTCAATTATATTATACCGTAAGGCAACATCTCTAATAGTCCTAATGGAAAAGGAAATTGGATTTTCAGTATGATCTCTCTTTTGCATCAAAACAACAACCATAGTATGCTCGGATGCAAATGAAAATATAATGAAATCTTGAGTATAATAAGGACTAATCAAGACTGGGGCATTGGACAAAGCAAACTTTACCAGATTAATTGACTTGATAGCCTCCTCACTCCATTTGAAAGCGCTATCTTTCTTCAACATGTTAGTCATTTCTCTTAGATGTTCAGCCAAATTGGGTATAAATCTGCGCAAGAAGTTCATCTTACCATTGAATGCTTGAATCTCCTTTTTATTCCATGGAAGTTCTATGTGCTGAATTGCCTCAACTCTTGAAGGATCAATATAGATACTGTCTTTAGAGATGATATGCCCCAGCAGCTTGCCTTCATCCATGGAAAATAGACTATTCTTTGGATTAAGAGAAATCCAAAACTTCCTGCATTGCTAAAAAACAACTCTCAAATGGTGTAAGTGTTCATCATCAGAACGAGAGAACACTGTCAGATCATCCAAATAAACAGCAAGAAAAACATCCTTTTCATTGGCAAAAGCAATGTCCATTGCTCGCTGGAAAGTAGCTGCAATGTTCTTCAATCCAAATGGCATTTTGGCATACTGGAAGGTTCCCCAGGGTGTTGTGAAAGTAGTTTTGTCTTGGTATTTCTCATGCACCAAGATCTATTTATAGCCTAAGTAGCCATCGAGTAATGACATCCTTGATGCTCCAACTACTCTCTACAGAATATGGTCCATTTTCAGAAGTGGATAGTTATCCTATAAGGATGCTTTATTAAGATTCCGGAAATATATACATAACCTTATCTCTCATGTCTTCTTACGTACCAGGACCAAATTTGAAATCCAGTCAGAAAATATAATTGGAACAATGATACCAGCTTTATACAATTTGTTTACCTATTTTTCAATGGATGGCAGTAGTTTCGGGTTGATCCTTCTCATTTTCTCTCTAAATGGTTTCTAATCTGGCTTGATGGGAGTAATATGCTGAATTGTATTCTTGTCATACACCTTCAAATCTGAATAATCCCACGCAAACACGTCAGAAAATTCAGAAAGTAATTTAACATATTGTTCCTTTACCTCAGGGGACAATGCTTTTGATAACTTCAAAAGCTTGGGCTTGTCAGTTTTTCCAAGATTCACATCTTCAACTCCTTTATCAATAGGCACCAAGCTTGGCTTCTTTGCAACATCATCCTAATCAAAAAGCTCCTCTAAAGGTATGAGACCTCTAGGAATTACATTTTCCTTCAGCTGCAATATGTCCATCTAATTTGCTTCAATTTCTTGATCATCAACCTCATAGTCACCTTCTATGGGAGTATCTTTGAATTTTCCTTCACTCTGCAAAAAATAATTAATTTCTTTGTCATCCCAAAACACTTGCCAATACCTTAAATTGTCAGGAACAACAAGCCTATGTTTGACATAAATCTCAAACTTGTTGCTGGAATTCATTGGAATCTTCAAATTGCTTGCAGTAGTGGCAAGATAATCAGCAATAATATTCTGCATTCTGGGTACTGTTGTCAAAGTGTACTCAGAAAATTTCCTTAATATGTCTAGGAATTCATTTCAATATTCCCTCAATCGCAGATCCTTTTCTTGATACTCTCCTTTGACCTGTTTGATTATCAGCTCTGAATCTCCATAGACATAAATCCTGTTTGCATTTAATTTCTTCAAAAATTTTAGACTTGCAATTAAAGCTTCATACTTTGCTTCATTGTTAGAGTAGTCAAAAGCCAACTTGTAAGCACATACTCTAACATTACTAGGAAATTTTTCAGGCTAGAAAACAGGGCTCCAAATCCATATTCCAATACCAGCACCGTCCTTACCAACAACTCCATCAAAGTCCATGCTCCAAAGGCCTTCCTCTTCTTCTTCTAGATGCTGAAATTTTGTTTCTTTCTCCACTTTGTCTTGACTGATTTCTGCATCTTTCTACTCTTCATTGTCTTCTTGCTGTTGGCAGGAAGGAGGCTTAGGAATACTTGTTTCTTTATCTTTTTCCTTTTTGAGGACTTCCCTAAAATTTTCTGAAATTTCAGGTATCTCATCTACTTGTACCAAATAAACATTTTCATCATTAAACTACCATCTGAATATAATACAAATGACTCTAAATATGTATGGACTGCATTAATGGGATGATTAACTAGCTTCTCTTTGCTAGTGATCATGTATTTCATTTTCTTCTCCCTATATAGTTTTCTCAATTGACTGAACACGGGAATGGTGGCATAAGAGAAGTCAAGCTGCATGGTTCCTTTAAGTTTTGCACCCCAAGACCTAGATAGAAGCATTCCAAACTGTGGTGGAACATCGGCAACAACTACATCCATTAAAACATTTTTGGCTGGGATTTCATCTAAAGATACTAGAAAGTCTTTGATAAGACCAATACAATGGACCCTACCTGAGTCAAAAGAGTACAAATCATGGTATTTGCAGGTAACATCAAGTCCTAAATTCTCCATAATGGCTTTGGGATTCAAATTATGTGAGGCTCTAGAGTCCAACATAGCATTATGTAAGATGAATTCATGTAATCTAAGACTCAGGTAAAAGGGAGGGACTTTACTTTCTTCAGATTGATCTTCTATGGCTGGACCAAAGATGAGTTTAGGGTAGTCATCTTCAACATTGACCATATCTGATACAGAGTCTATTTGCAAAATCCTAGAGACCTGGTGTTTAAATGCACTATTTTTTACCAACTCAGTCAAGGGCATGGACACCTTCAACTTAGAAATTTCATTTTCCAAAAAATAAGGAAATTTTTCTACCTCTTTGACAGGAGGATCTTTCTTCTCTATTTTCTCCTTTTTTGCACTATGCTGGTTCTTTTCATTTGCAGTGTTAATCGCTGAAGATGTTTTTCTGGGGGACGGATCGATAGGATCTTTGCCTTTCTTTTGAGTATTTGAAGAATCGTTCTTCGACTGCAGGTCCTTTCTTTTCTGAATGGGACTGATCGGCACATCTCTGCTCCTCAAAGAGTACTTCTTCTGTTGCGCTGATAAAGTGTTCATGTATCCTCTTTAGTAATTTCCAGATTCTTCTTCTAACACTGTGTCATTAGTGAATATGAAATCTTCATCCCTTTGAATGTTTGCAATCGTTGTGTATTCTTCATCTTCTATGAGAAAGATGGGAGCACCATCTGCAGTGAAGAAATGATTGGCTTTGATCACAGGATCATCATCATCATCTGTTTCTGTTCCCTGAATGTAATTTTCTTGCAATGAAGTTCTGATCTGCTGTTGTGGTGCTGCTTGATCCCATGCTCTCTATTCTCTTTGTTTAATTCTGAATTGCGGCTGCTGCCCTCTGAAATTCGAATTCCTGATTTGGGCTTCAGGTCTGTCTGAAATTGTCAACCGATCAACCATATTTTCGACTGTTCGGATCAAAGTATCCATCTCACTGTCTGAAGGAGAGGCTTCTTCTTTCACAGTGACTCTCTTTTCAGCTCTGGTCCGTGCTCTTTTGGCCAGTAGATTTTCTTCTACGCTCACATCTATCTTCTGCATGTCTTCAAGTGTGGTAGGATCTCTTTCTTGTAGCTAATATGCCATATCAGCATCGAAACCATCTGGAAACTTGAGCAAATAAAATCCCACAGGGGGTTTAAGATTGGCCGAAATAGCATTATATACAGTGTTAAATCTCACACAATAATCATGTACAGTTTCATCCACATTTCTTTTAATATTTTCATATTCAGACAAGATTTGGAGTGGGTTTTTCTTTATCTCCCACCAGTCTAATAACTGTGTATGTAACTCCTGCAAAGTGAGGAAAAAGCCCACTAGTAAGGCTCTGAACCACTTTCTAATTTCACCTCCAAAGATTTGGACAAATAACCTTGTTGTTACATTCTCTGCCTCTACCTCATGAAGATAAAAAAAGTCATTCATCTTATCAACATATTGTTGGGTTGTGATGCTTTGAGTGGCATCAAAGATAGGAATTTTACTTTGGTAATCAGCAGGCATATCATTTAGAACCTGAGGTAAAACCAGGAGTGCATACTGGGCAGCCATGACTCGTGGTGAATTTACAACAGTGTTTGTGCTACTAGGATTTAAGGGAGGTGTTGATGGAGGAGATGAAAGTTGAGAATTGACTTCTGAAACTGATGGGAATGAATTAGGGGAAGGAAATGCTTTTCTTGATGACTCTGAAGGCTCAGGGATATTGGTTACAATGATAGATGACTGAGGGGAATTCAAAATATAATCATCAATTGATGTGTTTTCCCTTTGAACTTCAATATCTACAAGAAATTCTAGATCTAAAACTGTGTCATCAAGTGAATTTTCAGACTCACTTCTAAACAAAGAAAGCTAAAAAGCCTCATCAAAAGAGAGGTCTTCTACAAAAAACCAATCACTGGGCCATGTATGGGATCTAAAGATAGGTCTAGGACTTAGTGATTCTTCTTGTCTTCTGACTATTCTTGGAATGAGATTAGGATTTTCAAACACAGGGGGAGGATTTGGATCAGGATTTTCCTGTGTGTATCTTCTTGAAGCCAATGTGGTCGAATTTCTACTTTACAAAATTTTATTTCAGCCTAGCAAACTCTGAACATCATTTTCCAAAGTCCAGGAATTTACAAGGAAAATATTACTGGGGTAATCAATCTTTTGTTCTACAAAACCTTTCCCAGTGGAGTCGCCAGAAATGTTAACACCTAATTTGAGCCTTAGGCTGAAGGAAGGAAAATCAGGGTAACCTTAAACCATGCTCAGGCTTGTATCTAGCCCTACAAGGTCAGGAGAGGGCTCTCTCCATAAAAATATATTCAATGAAGTGCAATAACAAACAGATATGAGGCTAGGTATAATAATGGGAAATTTTTTTCAGGGTTGTATGGAAAAGATGGGGCAGTTTGAAACTGGGGAATTAAATCAGGGACACAGGGTATTTCATGGGGCAAGGTAAGGAGGAAATTTTAGCAATTAAATTTAAATAATGATGGGATGGTAAGACTGCTGAGGAGCTGAAAAGGGCATAGGAGATGGATCCTTTTCAAATCTAAGAAAACATATAATATTGAATGATTTCCCAAGGAAGAGCATTAAAATGGATTATGCCCATCTAACTTGAAAGCATTCAACCAGAAATGTTTATGAATGTATGGTGAACATGAAAAAATTTACATATGAACACAAAGGAAAGAACAGATGCTAAAATTCATACCACATGGATCCCACAAATCATAGCTACATATCTTATTAATTCCCTTTCAAACTGTTACAATGGGAGCACAGAGCGTCCTCAGTGATTTCCAAACTATTTCCACACTATTCCCCTACTGATTGACTACTTACAAATGATTCAAATTTACATTAAATAGACATAAATTTGAGGAGATAGATCCACAGAAAGAGGAGATGTTTTACCAGATCAGAACTAAAATCCGATCATAGAATGAAAACCAACAATTTGCCCCTGAAAAGAAGGAACAACTATACATTTTTGAGCATCTGAGGATTCGTTGTTATATTTGCTTTAAACAGAGGAGAAGAAAAAATGAAATGATTCTCTGTGCTTCATAATTGGCTCTCGACTATTGACTGTTTCTTTGTCTTTATCCTTTAAAGAAAACCAACTTTGAAGAAAATGCCTTTGAAATCATAAAAATGAAAGTACGCCTTTAGTGAAGGAAATATTTGTTTTCAATGAGAAAGAGCGAAGGGAAAGGAGGTGGGCCTGAATCGCAATAGGAGATTCACAGTAGGAGCAGGTGTAACACATTATGTAAATCTCTGATTGCGATTGGCAATGGCGATCAATCGCATCAACCGAAACGGTAGTTTCAGGGATAAAACATATCGGGAGAAATAATGATGTGATGCGATGGAGGCAAAGACTTAAGAAACATTTCAAAATTAGTTTATCGCCCTTTACAAAGAAAAACCCGCATTTTTGGGGGAAAAGGGCGGGAGGCTTTATAGTGGGACCTAACCAATCACAATCGGGAGATCGAAGGAGTGGGGTCGAAAGTCTTAAGGATTTACAAAGTCGCGATGTGATTGATCGGAGGTGGATTTGTTTAATTGCATTGCGGTAGTTGGGGAAGGGCGAATCGGAGGAGGGCAATCGAAGCGGTGATTGGAATGTCGTAATCAGATCGGAGGTGTAGAGTTTCTATCGGGTTAAAATAAAAGATATTTTATAATGAAAAAATTTAATATTATATGAAATAAAGTGTAAGGGAGAAATGGGAAAAGGGGAAGGATAAGGCTATTGGAGACCTTCTTTCACTTAGGCATAATTTCTGATCCAGAAGTCAGTTTTGAGAGTATAATATACCATTGGAAAGCTCTTTCTGAGCTCTTTCTGATGGACATACTTATAACATGATTTTACACTAAAAATGTTGTGGAAAACTTCTCTGAAAGGTAGGGAGGTGACTTTGCAGAGATAGCAGCTTCCAAATTGCAGCTAATTACATATGGAGACATACAATTACATAATAAATGATAATAAAGGAAAAGTACCATGTTTTCACCTCAAAAAATGGTTTTGAGGTGAAAATTATATCGAGTTTGGATAAAACATTTCTTTGATGTGCCGGATACTGTGTCTTAGAGTTTATTTGACCTCCTCATGACCTTGCTGATATTTATTGATACTTGACTTTATCAATTTGACCATGCTGAAACACTAGAACCTAATGAGACCAACCCTATGACCTAATAATATGGATTGGGAGTGAAATTAAACCATGAATAAATACCATAGAGAGGAGAATCAACAAGTTTCACATGAGGGAAAACTGATGAAGGACCACTACCATCAACAAATCCATGACCTAATGGAATGATGAAATTTTATGGTATGGGACTCCTAATATGAAAATGCAAAAGAGTAAATTTGATCACTGATGGCAGTATGACAAGACTAACACTAACATAGTCAACGCACTACTTGAGATAGGAAAATTCATGATTTTCGATGTGCTGAAAATTTCCAAGTGTACCGCCTTCGGTGTGCAATAAAAACAGATGCACTGTTACCGTTGCATGGTTGTTTTTTGTGGCGCACTGACTATTTTTTTTTTCAAAATAAACTAAATATATATATATATATATTTATTTATTTATTCCTAAATAAATGTCTCATTTAATAAAAAAATTATATTTAATATGTCAATCATTCAACGACGTCAAAGGAGAGAAGAGAGGGAACACCTCAACAACAGGCAGACCAATATAATGTGGTTCTCATGTTTGAGGCACGAGATAGGGAGAGAGATATGTACCCTCACCCTATTACAGTAGCCACCCAGGTGCTCCTAAGATAGATAGGCCTCCTCAAGTTCTATGACGAGGCTACATCCCTAAAGGGCCATGGTGGGTTATTGCAACTTATCCACAGGTGGAATGCCCACCGAGAGGCTTTCCTGGTTGGACCTAAGTAGTGGTACGTGCCCACTGAGGAGGAAATCTATTTAACTACTGGCCTATCGAGGAGAGGGGTGGATTTTCCCTCATTCCCAAAGGTCCCTATTGGCTATGCAGCAGGGAGTGAGGTGGTGTACTCCCAGAGATACATTAGCGGGGATATACTTGCTCCTGCAGATTTTCAAGCCTCTGGTGGTCAGTTATGTGTTGCTTAATTTGGTGGAGAGGAGGTAAGTGGCCTCTCACTACTGATTTCAACCATTGCACACCATACTAGTGATGAGAAACGAATTAGTTTCCCGCTTCTATTTTCTGTTGATTCTTTATTACAGGCGCCACGACTTGTGAGGTGGCCATTTTTTTGTGGTAGTTCTATACAACTTTAGATAGATGCCCTGCTCAGGCACAAGAGAGGGTGAATTTCCTTTTTTCTTCAAAGTTTTTTTTTTTTTTTTTTGAGAGGTTTCTAAAGAAGAGGCCTACTTTTGTTCGGAAGCCTCGTAGGCTGATGCTGCATGTACAGATGTAGATGTGGGGACAAATGATGTCCAAAAGGGGTGAGTGAGAGTTTTCCGTGAGGATATCGCATGATGCACTAGAGTTGCTAGCCAGTGTTGATGAGAATCTGTTCTAGTCCCCTATCTGTATGGTGGTTTGGATTAGCAAGGGTGTGCCAACATCCGCTTCATAGATGATGAGTTTTTGGATGATAGAGGTAATATTATTGTTTTATTTAAATTTATTCTAACATGTTCTTTAAATGTATTTTATTAAACTTTTTAATGAAATTTGCTAATTATTGTTGTGTAATTATATATATTTTGCAGACAATGGGTCATTTGATGGAAATGAGATGCCACCACCACCAAATGATCCATGTGTAGATCCTGATGATGATCAGGAGATGGCAGATGTCGAGGATCAAGTCGGTGCAGACAGAATTGGTCCTCATGTTGCGTAGGTACCGGCCGGTGTGAGGCATACGCCTGACACTAGATTTAGGATGGAGTTGGGCGACCAACTCTGTGGACTACTTGTGGAGGGGGGAGTCAGGGTAGCCACTATGAGAGAGATATAGGCTGATGCTAGGCTAATAGAGATGTGGAGAGACATGCCACGCGACATGTTGACCTTGATGCGGCATGTCGTAGGAGCTACTAGCTTAGTGGCGCAGTTGAGGAGGGCCCTTCGACGTAGTCATGGTCAATATGTAGTACATTGATATTTGGGTAACAACGCATCATCTGATGATAAACGATCAGTGGAGTGATCACTGTTCACCTCGTGCCACAGATGAGCAGCCTGTAGCATCGACCAACAGTCATGATCATGAGAAGGATAGACCATTAACATCGAGTCAGCCTTCTAAGCCTGCAAGAACCAACATTCATAATCATGAGCAGGCTGTACCATCCACATTGAGTCATCATTATCAAAAAACTGTAGCATCCAGAAATAATCATGATCATGAGCAGGTTGGACCATCCATGTCGAGTCATCATGAGTAGCCGGTAGTTGATCTTGATCAGCATGAGGCACCGCTAGATTAGTAGGCATGTGATGATCGGCATCTATCTGAGCTTTTCAAGGCTACACCATTGACTGAGCAGGCCTTGACTAGTACTACTATTGATGATGTACCACCAGCTGATATTTGAAATTTATATTACAGTTGTATATTTTTGTATATTTTTGACATTATATATATATATATATATATATATATATATATATATATATATATATATATATATATTTATATATATGTATGGTCCATGTATTTTATGTTCATGTTGTATTTGTACTCAATTTACATGTTGGTGATCATCATGATGTGTATATTGTTAGTTCATGTTAGATATGTTCATTTAATGTGCAACTTGTAGATAGATGTGCATGTTATAGTAGTTATTTGACATGAGATGTATATTTTATGTTTGTGTTGTGATGATGTTATACATTGCTTGTGTTTTGTTAGATGATCATGATCGCGATGATTAGATGATGTTAGCATGGCATGTTAAATAATATCATGAAGACCAGAGCAATTACAAAAAATTAAGTAACTAATATGCGAAATAATATTGTTACTTATATAAACAAATCAATAAACATGTAATTTACCAGAGAAAACTCCTAAGCCTGGATAATCATGTGTCATGAAAGCACATATTCCATACAACATAAAAATATTCTCTTTTGCGATGTGTCTTGATACATCGTATACTTTTATCCCATCCCATAATTCCTTCAATTCATCTACGAATGGTTGTAAGTAGACATACATATTCTTCACTTGTCTTCTACCAGGGAATATGAGAGCCAACATAAGATCTTCATTCTTCACGGAAAACCATGGGTGTATATTATTATTTATCATTACTACAGGCCAAACATAATAGTTGGTGTTCTAGATGGAATATGGGCTGATGCCATCCATGGCTATGCTAGGTTGTAGACTTCATACTTCATCCTTGAATTTTTTGGGCCATGTAACCTCTATATGCTTCATGGCTATTGAATCAGTTGGGATTCGCATAACTCCCAACTCACTTCTGTGTGAGGCATTCCATCCCTGTAACATAGCTAATTCTTTGCAACTAAAGTGCCTTTGAATCCGTGGGATTATAGGCATGTGCCTCAATATCTTAAAAGGAGGACCACATGATTTACCCTTATTTTTTTATTTATCATACCTGTCATGCCCACATTTCATACATATCTCTTTGTATGCATATTCTCCTCTATATAGAATAGAGTCATTTGGACATGCATGATATGATATATACTGAACACCCAACAATTTCAACAATTTTTTTGCCTCTTCGCAGCTACTGGGCAAGACATTATCACTCGGAAGAACCTTATCTTTGAATAAATTGTAGTTGGTGATCATGAAAAATATTCAATGTACATTAATGTTGATATAATTATTAACATTCATAAAATTGACCATTTCTAATGTTCATTGTGTGATTATATTTCTCAAAATTATATAAGGGAGGACAAACAAAAAATTTCTTTCCAGTTGGACAGTAACATCATTTTCCCCAAGTGGGTAGACTTTGACTGACCGGCAGGTCCAAAGAGAGGGGTGGTGGAATCAAATTTAAGGCCTTCGAAAAAGGTGTCAGCGATATGATCATCATCCCCTAGCTGATCATCATTTTGGAATGAATCTAACAACATTGTATCCTTGGAAGTTGCATCCCTTAAGTAATAATCCATACCAACCTCTATTTGATTGCCTCCATTGTCATCTTCTGAAGAAATACTATTGATGTAGTCATTCCTAATTGGTGAATCTACACGTAGTGGGAATTGAATCGATGGTTGATTCAACCATTCTTATTACTATTGCTCTTCGATTTTTCTCTTAATTCAGCCTTCTCTCGATTTCACATTGTCATGGGGTGCAACAGAAGAGGGTAGGTAGGTCGCTCATCATCACTAGAATCCTAATAATTTCAAAAAGTATATTTCAACATGATTAGAAAAAAATATATGATATCAATTAGTAAGAATGTTGAAAATGCATGATTAACTGGTTTTACGTTGAAATAATTACATTAATATACCAAATGATTCTTATTACCATCATTGTCCCAGGATTGTGGCTAGAAGATGCAATGTTGTTACACTTGGCAGGGTGAAGCGAATGTCCATTTTCATCTTGTTGGTCGGATAAATCGATCTTGCGGACAAGATCGATCTCCCTAGTTTCAGAAGAAAATCTAGCAACAAACGAACAACTAAGTTTCTCTTTCTCTAAATATATTCGTTTTACAAGTAAATTCTATGAAGGTGTCGATCCTACCTTAGATCCAAATGCTTATTTGTAACTGTAGTTCTTCCGTCGCATCAGTAATCCTTCCGTCACAACAAGAGTTCTTTCATCACAACAATAGTTCTTCCATCGCAACAAAGTGTTGTCTTTTGTCGCAACAAAGTGTCGTCTTTAAAGACCTGCAATCACAAACAAGAAAATATTAAATAGCACCTGTATAACAAATAATTATAAAACATACCTATCATAGTGATAAAGGAATCTATCAAATAAATGATCAAACAACAGCTTATTGAAATAAACAATCGAACGATGTTGGCATGTGTTGTCCTTGATGGCAACCTACTTGATGAAATAAGTCTGTCGGCGATATGATGCAATTTGTTGTCCTTGATGGCAATCATTTATTCCTGATGAGCTGCCTATGATAAGCAACCTATGTGTTAAATATGTAAGGATGATGTATCTGTGTGTTAAAAGGAAGGATGATGTATCTACAGATCAGTTCAGAAGAAACAGAAGAAAGGAAGTGCCAGAAAAATGATAAATATTATGTGTCACAAAGAATACACGGGTATTTTAAGGCGAAGTAGAGTATGCACGCGGAAAAGTACGTGCCAAGTCGCGTATGCCCTTTTGTGCTCCAAATTTAGAATACCAAGGGGCATTACCATGGTATTGACCCATTGTATTGAGCGCTTGATTATCTATTTGATCCCGCCCTGGAATACCATTGGAAGTGGTGTGGTTTTGGCTCATGGTATTGATAAAGGCTAAACCTATATAAGGAGAAGAAGATCATTGTGCAGGTGTGTGCATGTGTCTGGGTATTGAATGAATACTTCACTTTGAAGTATATCTGCATGATTGAACTTTTTTCTTGACTGATAAATCTGAATCTATGATGCACCCATGGATGTTTCTAAATCCTTAGATCTGATGATGATGAATCTATAAGATGATCTGCAGAAGAAGAACTGGTGAAGATCTGGCGCAAAGTCTGCTGAAGGTAATGAAGAAATCTGGGTAAGCTTATAGATCTGGTCTGTTTTTCAAAGCTTTAATTTACAGATCTATACGCAAGTTGGTTTTTTAAAAAGCGCATGTATACGCGGATCCGATCTGATAAAAGCGCGTATGGGAAGTTAGGGTTTATTGAAAAATGCACAGATGTATACGCGGGTTCGTCTGATGAAAAGCGCATGTATACGCGGGTCTGTTTAAATGAAAGCGCGTATGGTATTTGAACTAATGGTTGCTCATGGTTGAATTTGTTTCTGCATATCTATTCTGAATTCTGGGTAATCTCTGATATTCTGGTTATAGTGCTTTCACTGTTCTGTTTGAAGCATTGGGCAAAGTATGTTTGTTGGAAAAATGAAGGGTTGAGTTGAAGCTGTTTGATCTAGTTTGAAAATTGATGAAACGTGGTCTGCAGTGGTGCTGAGGGTCGAAGCCTTCAGTAAGGGGGTAGTAGCTCCCTTCCAGTGATAGCTGGTAAACGAGAGCAGGGGGTAGTGGCTCCCTTCTAGGAGAGGCTGGTAAACGAGAGCAGGGGGTTGTGGCTCCCTTCCAGGAGAGGCTGGTAAATGAGATAAGGTTGTAGCCTTCTGCAGGTGGGTGCCTGCGTGATGGTATGAGTCTGCGCCTAAACATAGTTGTAAGATGTTTTCTTTATAATAAATATTGAAGATTGAGACGACGGCGGCAGTGGTTTTCTCCCGAATTGGGTTTCCACCTAAAATCCTGTTGTTCATGTGTGATGCTTATGTGTGTTGATTTATTCTGTTCTTACTGTACATGTTTATTGATTACTAACATCTAATAAGTGAATGATGCAATAATCTAAGATAAGGATTATCTGCATAATAAGAGATATGAGCATACACGAGTTTTCTTAAGGATATCCGCGTATATATGCTGGTTTTGTTCTGTAAAGTAGCGTATGGGTTTTTGAGAAAAGAAAAGTAAAAATTTGATTGACAGATCAAGATACTGATTCACCCCCCCCCCCTTCTCAGTATCTTTCCCAACAATTCGTATCGGAGCAGGTCCTTCTGAAAAAGCTTAGCCGCTAGAAGGAAGATCAAGCAAGATGAGCAATCAAGATGGAACATAATCTATCAAGCCTTCCCTCTTTAATGGAAGCAATTTAATCTTCTGGAAAACAAGTATAAGATCCTATCTTCAGTCTATGGGAACAGATGTATGGGCCATTGTTCAATAAGGATATCAATATCCAGCTACAATACCAACAGATCCAACTTAAAAGAAGAATTATGAATCAAATGCAAAGGCGGTCATTGCCATAATGGGAAGTTTGACTGAATCTGAATTTGTCAAAGTTATGCAGCTAAATACAGCAAAGGAAATGTGGCACAAAATCATTCTAAGTTATGAAGGTGATGCAAAGGTAAAAAGTGAAAAACTCCGAACTCTCAGAATTGAATATGAAAATTTAAAGATGCATAGTGATGAGAGTATTGCCAGTTTATTTTTACATCTTGAGGATGTTGTAAATCGTATGAGAAATCTGGGAGAAACAATAACCGAATCTACTTTGGTTGAGAAAATTTTAAGATCTCTAACGACAAAATTTGAGTCAAAAGTTTCTGCTCTTGAAGAAAAACAGGATCTTCAAAATCTTACTGTGGTGCAACTTCATGGGATACTAACTGCATAAGAAATGAGAAGAGGAGGACCATCTGAAGTCAAAGAAGCCATCTTTAGAGCTTCTACAAAAGGGAAAGAAGTGCAAGAAGCAGAAGGATCAGGATATATCTCAGAAGAAGATGAGCTAAATTTTGTAAAGAAACTTCAACTTGGCACAGGACGGTTCAGAGGTAAGGTTCCTTTCAAATGTTTTGATTGTGGAAGAGTTGGTCATTATGCTTCTAAGTGTCCTTATAAAGAAATATATGCAAAAGGGATAGAAGTAGCAAGAAGGAATAAGAACCGGTCTAGCACTAGAAAAAGTTACCATACTCATGAAGATAGTGATGGGTTATCTAATAGTGAGGAAGAATGTGAACAAGATCTTAGACTTCTTATGGCATTTGAATCTAGAGAAGAAAATGATACTTTTGTGGATGCTCTAGAGGACAATGATTTTCTTGAAGAAAACAATCAACTCAAAATACACTTAGAAGAATGTAAAATACTCTTAGAAGAAAGGAAAATAACCATAGAGACTATGAAAAGGCAGTTTGAAGAAGCAAAGAAACACATGGAGAAATTAGAATGTGAAGTGGTAAGTCTAAGAAAAGATTTTGAGAAAGAAAAGACTCTGAATCTTAGATTTACTAAAGGATCAGAAACCTTAAATGAGATTATCAAGGTACAATGCTCTCCTCTTGTAAAGACAGGTCTTGGATATACCGGGGAATCTTCTCAGGCTTCAGCACCAAATTATCTAAAAGCAGTTACAGCTGGTTTACAAAATTCTGCCACTCAGCAAGGGAATAAAGAATCTTTACAGGTAAAGCATGATCATCTCAATTCAAAGAACACTAACAAGAATATCTTTCAAAGAAACACCAATCAACAGGTAAATTCAAGTAGAAGATTTCATGATCGCAAAAATTTCTTCTTCAATGGACAATGTTTCTCATGTCACAATTTTGGTCACAAAGCTGTTCAATGTGTTGCATATAAAACCATCATGACAAGAGAAGCGAGAAAGAAAAGGATTGATATTGAAACAAAGAAGAATACCTATAACAATTTTTCTCCTCTTATAAATGAAGTTGAATGTGCTTATTGCAATAACTTTGGGCATGAAGAATCTGAATGCAGGAGCAAAGTTCAGCCAAAAGAGCATTTTTCTTCAAGTTCCAAAGTATGGAAAAAGAAGGAATTACAGGTTGAAAATTGTGGCATAGCGTTATTTGTAGAAGGTGAAGAAAATCAATGGTACATTGATAGCGGATGCTCAAGACACATGACAGGTGACAAAACCAAACTTCGTGCATATATTACACTAGAAAAGGAAAAGAAAGTTACTTTTGGAAATGATACTCCTGTTTTAATTAAAGGAAAAGGGTCTGTGTTTCTAAAAGAAAAGGTAAAGGCTAATGATGTCATGTATGTGGATGGATTAAGGCATAACCTGTTAAGTGTAAGTCAAATGTGTGATCAAGGAACTAAAGTTGTCTTTAGTTCAAAAGAATGTGTGGTTCGTGATCTTGATACAGGTAAAACAATCATAAAAGGAAAAAGAAATCCAAGCAACCTATATGTATTGAAGAACTGCAAAGAAAAATGTTACTTGAGTAAATCTTCAGAAAAATGGCTATGGCATAGGAGGTTGGGACATCTAAGCTTCTCTCAAATCAACAAATCAAGTAGACTTAATGTTGTTCGTGGTCTTCCCAATATTAATCTACCTGAAAGTATCATATGCAAATCATGCCAATTCGGCAAGCAAACCAGAGTGCAATTTAATGCCAAGGAAGGATCATCAAGTAGGCCTCTTGAACTCATTCATACTGACATATGTGGACCTATGAGGAAAAATTCACCTCGTGGTGAACAATACTATATCTTATTTATTGATGATTTCTATAGAATGTGTTGGATTGGGTTGCTAAAGCACAAAGATGAAGCATTTGAGAAATTTCAGATCTTCAAGGCACTGGTTGAAAATGAAGTAGATCTAAAACTCAAATGTCTTAGATCTGATCGAGGAGGAGAATATACTTCAAATGAATTTCCTGAATTTTGTGAACAACATGGCATAAAAAGACAATTTTCTATAGCTGGAACTCCACAACAAAATGGCGTAGCAGAAAGAATGAATAGAACAATTCAACAAATGGCTAGAGCTATGCTTGATGATTCTGGAACACCTGACACATTCTGGGGAGAAGCAGCACATACAGCGGTAAACATTCTCAACAAGGCACATGTTCATGTAAATAGTGACAAAACTCCATATGAACTCTGGTATGGTAATTCTCCATCTGTGAAGCATTTTAGAGTTTTTGGAAGTAAACGCTTTATCAAAAATAATGATGAAAAACTTGGCAAGTTTGAACCTAGAGAAAATGAAAGAATACTTCTTGGTTACTCCTCTACGAGTATAGCATATAAATGTTACAATAAAATACTTCGGAAGATTGTTGAATGTATTGATGTTGTTATTGATGAGTCTCCTGCAGCCCCAAAGGAAGAAAAACAAACAACAAATGAAGACGATGGTGACTTATGTCCTTCTACATCAAATAGCAATGATATAGATAGTGAACTCAATGAAGAACCTGAAGATGATCTATTTGAAAAGGCTCCATCCAGATATGTTCAAAAGAATCATGCAGAATCTCAAATTTTGGGAGATAAGGGATCAGGTGTACAAACAAGAAGGACTCTTGTGGGATCTTCTAGCTATCTAGCATTTCTATCTACTATTGAACCTCACAATGTCAATCAAGCTAGCAAAGATGAATGTTGGGTTCAAGCCATGAATGAAGAGCTTGATCAAATTGAAAAGAATCATACTTGGGAATTAGTACCAAGACCTCATAACAAAAATGTCATTGGAACTAAATGGATATTCAAAAACAAGTTAAATGAGAATGGGGATGTTGTAATAAACAAGGCTAGACTTGTTTGCAAGGGGTATACTCAACAAGAAGGTATAGACTTTGAAGAAAATTTTTCTCCTATAGCTAGACTTGAAGCCATAAGAATGTTTCTTGCCTTTTCAACCTTTCAACAAATCAAAGTTTATCAAATGGATGTTAAATCTGCATTTCTCAATGGTGATCTAGAAGAAGAAGTTTATATAGAACAACCAGAAGGATTCATTTTGGAAAATGATGAAAATCTTGTTTGTAGACTTAAAAAGGCTCTATATGGTCTCAAACAAGCTCCAAGGGCATGGTACTATCGTCTTGACAAATATCTTCACCAACAAGGATTTTCAAAGGGGTCTACTGATAGCAACTTATACACAAAAATTGAAAATCATAAACTTTTGATTGTGGTTGTATATGCTGATGATATCATTTTTGGAAGTAATGAAGAATCTATGAGTCAGAAATTTTCTTTTGTCATGCAGCAAGAATTTGAAATGTCTTTACTTGGCAAACTAACATTCTTTCTTGGTTTGCAAGTGCATCAAACTACTGATGGTATATTATTATCACAAGCAAAATACCTTAAGAAAATTCTGAAGAAGTATGGCATGGAAAAATGCAAACCGGTAAGTACACCAATGATAATTGGATGTAATCTCAGTTCTCATGATGATTCCCCCATGGTGAATCAACCAGAATACAGATCGATGATAGGAAGTCTACTTTATCTCACTGGGACTAGACCGGACATTATGCATGTTGTTGGGATTGTCGGACGATTCCAAGCTAATCCAAAAGAGTCTCATCTTCAGGCTGTCAAAATAATATTCAAATATCTACAAGGAACTCAAGACTTTGGACTATGGTATCCAAAGAATGCTGATCTTGCTCTTCATGCCTACACTGATGCAGATTGGGCTGGAAATGTTGATGATCAGAAAAGAACTAGCGGTGGAGCATTCTATATGGGGCCCCAGTTAGTATCTTGGTTCAGCAAGAAGAAAAATTCTATTGCCTTATCTACAACAGAAGAAGAATATGTGGCTGCCGCATCATGTTGCACACAACTTCTTTGGATGATGCAAACCTTAGAAGACTTTCAAATCAAGTGCACACCTCCTGTCTCCATTATGTGTGATAATACAAGTGCCATCAGTATTTCAAAGAATCCTGTTATGCATTCCAAGACCAAGCACATTCCCATCAAGTATCACTTCTTATGTGAACAAGTGCTTGAACAAAAGGTGAATTTGGAGTATGTTCCCTCCAAAGAACAAGTTGCTGATATATTTACCAAACCTCTACCCAGGGAAGCATTCGAATATCTCAGACAGAAGCTGGGAGTAGTCTCTGCCTTGTAGAAAATCATAACTACTTAAATTCAGAAGATTAAATTGGATACATGGGTTTCCTGAGGGATAGTCGCGTATATACGCGAGTTTAGACACAAAAAACCGCGTATGTGTATTTGCTGACAAATTTCTTCCGGGTCAACATTTTTTCAGCACAGGTGTAGTGCTGTTTGGTATCTTAGATGCTGTTTGGTATCTCTGATGATGTTTCATTCTCTGATATTGGGTGAAGATGCCTTGATGATTGGTTGTTGAAAGTGTTCAGGTTGCACAAGCTAAGGAGGAGTTTTGGCTATATGGAAAGAATGCATTGGATGCACAGTTTGAGGGGGAGCATTAGCATTGCTGAATGTAATGCATTGTTGGCATTATGGTGATTCTGGAATATGATCTCTTTCTTGAGGTCCTTTTGGTATTTGTTATAAAAGGTCATTTTTGTAATTTGATGAAAAGGTTATGTTGAGACCTATGATGTAAATTGTAATATTCAGTCATGTAAAGGGCTTGTTCAAATTTGTAAACCCACTTGGTTGGGTACTTGAGTCATATATGTAAATCCACTTGGTTGGATCCTTGATTTAAGTATGAGTCCTTGGTGATAGGAAAGGTCATAGAGTCATGTACTTCATTGAATATTATGTTGAAGATTCAGCATGAACCCAGAAGGAGCATGATAAATTCAATGCACATCAAATCTACAGAGCTCTTCTTTCTACATGTGAAAAAAAAAAAAACATTGTCTTGGCTTTGATCCGCCCTTTGCCCTTGATGCCAAAGGGGGAGAGTAGCATGGTGTTTGAATAGGGGGAGAATATCATGGTGTTTGCATAAGGGTTATAATCAATGTATCTATCTATTGCTGTGGTGATCAAACACCATCATGGTTTCCATCAAGTCCAAAGGAGGAGATTGTTGGCATGTGTTGTCCTTGATGGCAACCTACTTGATGAAATAATTCTGTCGGCGATATGATGCAATGCTTTTTCCTTGATGGCAATCAATTGTTCCTGATGAGTTGCCTATGATAAGCAACCTATGTGTTAAATATGTAAGGATGATGTATCTGTGTGTTAAAAGGAAGGATGATGTATCTATAGGTCAGCTCAGAAGGAACAGAAGAAAGGAAGTGCCAGAAAAATGATAAATATGATGTGTCACAAAGCATACGTGGGTCTTTTAAGGCGAAGTAGTGTATGCACACGGAAAAGTACGTGCCAAGTCGCGTATGCCCTTTTGCGCTCCAAATTTAGAATACCAAGGGGCATTACCATGGTATTGACCCATTTTATTGAGCGCTTGATTATCTATTTGATCCCGCCCTGGAATACCATCGGAAGTGGTGTGGTTTTGGCTCATGGTATTGATAAAGGCTAAACCTATATAAGGAGAAGAAGATCATTGTGCAGGTGTGTGCATGTGTCTGGGTATTGAATGAATACTTCACTTTGAAGTATATCTGCATGATTGAACTTTTTTCTTGACTGATAAATCTGAATCTATGATGCACCCATGGATGTTTCTAAATCCTTAGATCTGATGATGATGAATCTATAAGATGATCTGCAGAAGAAGAACTGGTGAAGATCTGGCACAAAGTCTGCTGAAGGTAATGAAGAAATCTGGGTAAGCTTATAGATCTGTTCTGTTTTGCAAAGCTTTCATTTACATATCTATACGCAAGTTGGTTGTGGAAAAAGCACATGTATACGCGGATTTGATCTGATAAAAGTACGTATGGGAAGTTAGGGTTTATTGAAAAATGCACAGATGTATATGCGGGTTCGTCTGATGAAAAGCACGTGTATACGCGGGTCTGTTTAAATGAAAGCGCGTATGGTATTTGAACTAATGGTTTCTCATGGTTGAATGTGTTTCTGCATATCTATTCTGAAGTATGGGTAATCTCTGATATTCTGGTTACAATCGTTTCACTGTTCTGTTTGAAGCATTGGGCAAAGTATGTTTGTTGGAAAAATGAAGGGTTGAGTTGAAGCTGTTTGATCCAGTTTTAAAATTGATGAAACGTGGTCTGTAGTGGTGCTGAGGGTTGAAGCCTTCAGTAAGGGGGTAATAGCTCCCTTCCAGTGATAGCTGGTAAACAAGAGCAAGGGGTAGTGGCTCCCTTCCAGGAGAGGCTGGTAAACGAGAGTAGGGGGTTTTGGCTCCCTTCGAGGAGAGGCTGGTAAACGAGAGAAGGTTGTAGCCTTCTGCAGGTGGGTGCCTGCATGCTGGTATGAGTCTGCGCCAGTACATAGTTGTAATATGTTTTCTTTATAATAAATATTGAAGACTGAGACGACAGCAGCGGTGGTTTTCTCCCAAATTGGGTTTCCACCTAAAATCCTGGTGTTCATGTGTGATGCTTATGTGTGTTGATTTATTCTGTTCTTACTGTACATGTTTACTGCTTACTAAAATCTAATAAGTGAATGATGCAATAATCTAGGATAAGGATTATTTGCATAATAAGAGATCTGAACATACGCGAGTTTTCTTAAGGATATACGTGTATATACACTGGTTTTGTTCTGTAAAGTAGCGTATGGGTTTTTGAGAAAAGAAAAGTAAAAAGTTGATTGACAGATCAAGATACTAATTCACCCCCCCCCCCTCTCACTGTCTTTCCCAACAAACGACTATTTATTGAGAAAAACAAAACTTGATTGTATTAATCTTAAAATAACAGAAGAACCTTACAACCTTAGCCTTGATGTTGAACAGGCCTTCCCAGGGTCCGAAGAAGGAGTCTCCTCTAATTTGATAAGTCTTGCACTCTTCCTCCAGGAGCACATAGAGGTATGTGATCTTTCCTCACAAAATCTCAGCAGAAAGAAGTCTAAATCTCAACAACACTTCACCTCAATTACACACTAAAGCTTGAAATCCCTTTGAGGCTACCCAATGCCTCTTTTTATAGAGCAGATGAGGAGGTTAGGGTTCCACCTATGAAGGGATAGAATCCTCCTTAAAAGGGATAGGCTCCTCACATCAAGGGGTTAGCTCCCTATGGTGTGGGATGCATGAACCTTATAAGAGTGTACTCATCCACAAAAAATCTCACCCAAAAGCTTCTAGAATTGACCAAAAAACAACCTTTTTTACTTTGGTTTCTCACCCTTTTGACTTTGAAGGGGGTATGTAGGCATTACATAGAGAAAATGCACTCTGGAATGCAGTTCTTCTTCAAATTACCTACGTACCCTAGCTAGGAACTCAGGTAAGGCTCACATTACTTGCATACCCAGAGTTTTGGAGCTTTTTAGGGTTTTTTCTCCTGTTTTAGGGCTTGACACGAGGAGTAGAGGTTGTAAGACTTGCAGAGGAGGTAATTATGAGTGAAAATGAGCGCATACAGTCAGCAGAATGTCAAGGTGATGGTTTTTAGTGCAAAAAATTTCCCCCTAAAGTGCGAAGTCTGGAATAGATGAAGATGAAGTCTATCATATATGAAGAGTGAAGTACTTTATCATTTCAAGGATCATCCTGTGGACACCCCTGTCGGAACCTATAAAAACATTCAATGAAATATATATATATATCTATATATATATATGTAAACATATCATCACTGAGGTAGGCATTCCCATACTCAGATCAAAACTAACTAGAAAACTGATTTAAACTGTTCTAATATAGTAATTGTTACACCATTTTTTGGTCATCTAACCTATTATCATTAGATGGACCCAAGTACACCATGTAAGACCAATTTTACCCTAAGTAAAATTGCTTTCACTATGTAAAATAACTTAATAAACCTCATTTATTAGGTTATTTATGGTCTAAATAGGAAATATTAAACAAACCTATATTTGTTTGATTTTCCTCATGGAATAATTAATTAAACCATAATTTAATTATTATTCCTAATCATGTTTAACCCAAAACAAAGAAATTAATTAGATAAACCTTTATTTATCTTATTATTTTCTAGGAATAATTATTTAAATCTTATTTAGATAATATTCCTTGTTAAATATGACCAAATCACCCACAAATAATTAAATAACTCATTATTTATTTAATTATCTTTCAACCACTTCCTTAAATAATTAAATAAATCATTATTTATTTGATTATCTTCTAACCACTTCCTTAAAAAGATAAATAAATCATTTATTTATTTATTTTTGACAAATTAAGGGATTTGACCCAAGTCAAATACCTTTTCCCTCCAACAAATGTAATAAAATATTCCATAAAAAGTGGATCTAGATTTGGTTAACCCATGCACCAAGATCTAGAATGACCCAATATTTTGTTATAAATAGGAGGGTTTTTCCTACCATTCTTCACCTTTTGTTGCCTATTAGATCACTCTGGATCTAAACTCTTGGTCTGACTTTGAGCCATTATCATTGTCATATTTCCATTATTTGCTGTGTGAGCTCCCTTTGAGTTCTATCTTTGTCTGGGTTTTCTACACCAACAGGAGAGAGAAATGCTAGATCTGAAGTGCTGAGGACTTCCAAGAACCCATCCCATTGAGGAGAATTGGAAACATCTTCTTGTTTTCCTCCCATGTGCCCTTAATACAAAAAATTCTTTCAAAAATTGTTCTTGTCTTGTCTATTGGATATATGGAGCAAAACCTTCTTTTTACTGCTTAATGTCTTTCTATGCATAGATCTGGTTTTTGCAGCTCTTGTCTTGATCAACTAACTGCAGATCTGAAGATATTGGCAGCCATATTTGATGTTATGGCTATTAGTTATGCGTAGCTAAAGTGGTCTTTTTTCGTACACTTCGACAAAGGATTCATACTAACAATTGGCGACTCCACACGGGTTTTCAATTACGACCACTGTCGTTTTTCATATTCCTGCATATCCAGCTACTTCAGACCCTAGGGTTTCTTTTCAGCTTTTTTTTTTCCTATTTTTATGTTGTTTTTCACCTATAAAACCCTAAAACATTAAAATTTTTAACTTCCGCGTGTTTCTGGCCCTATTGCGCAGGTGACAGACATCAGCCGCAACTGAGATGACAAATTTTCCGAAAATCTGCCGCCGAGACACCCAGAGCTTCAGGTCGCACTTTTCAGCCCATTATCTGCGACCTGCATAGAAAACAGGTCAGAACCTGTGACCTGCCAATTTTTCTGTTGTTTTTCTACAATTTTTCTGGGTTTTTCTGAAGCTTCTGTCAGGGTTTTCCAGCCTCTGTCTCAGCCCGTTTCGACCTGTTTCTGATCTTTTTTGCTCATCTAAGTGGGAACATAGCCCCCTAGGGCTTCAGTATCCTCCAATTTTGGTGGAAGAGCTTTTATCTGTTTCAGGTCTGTTTTTTTTTTTTTTTTTCAGAGTTTCAGCCCCCCCTTTTCCAAATCTAATACCTCCTTTTCAGACCCCTTTTAATCATCTCTTCTCCCTTTAGGGCCTCCTCCTTGCCCCTTCTGCTGATTTCCCCCTTTTTTCCAGCCACCTTGCCTCTGCCTCTTGGTTGTGATCTGCCCCTCTTTTCAGCAGTTTTCTCCTTTAGATCTCTGTCCCTTTCGACCCTAGATATATTGGCCTCTTTTTAGTGTGTTTTGACTAGATTTTTTCCCTCTTTTAGATTATTTTTGAGAGACCCGCCTTCTTGGGTTAGATCGATGCACTAGTAGCTGTTAATTTTCTATTATTTCAGCATTATATACTGTTTTTTGCAGCATTATTTTCAGTTACGCAGCACACTTTTTCTCTTGCTCTCAAAACGAAAAGGGTTTAAAAATTAAAATTAACGCACGCCACACACTCACCCTAAGCGAAGAAGAGCCTGGTTTACACCGCCACGAAAATACTTTAAAATCAATTGAAACTGCACCTTTCTGCCCTTGTTTTGACATTGTAATCACTTGATTCCGCACCTCCCTGCCTTTGACAGTTTTTCTTCTTCCCCTCATGATGTGTTTGTGTTGTCACCATTGCGCCCCCAAAGCACACATCCCGGAGACTTCTTGGCCTTCACCCTCAGTTTCCGGTCGGTCGACCTACTCCTTCCCACCGTCGTCAAGTTAGTCCTCCTCCGAGTCCGCACTCCGACTCCTCTTCTGATTCATTGGGTTCTCCTTTTACCTCTGGTTCTCCCCCTGTCACCTTCACTATGTCTGGTCCAGGGCCTAACGCTAGCGGTAATCCCGGCCCTAATGCTGGGACTACTACTAGCGGAACCACCACAGGAACTACCTCGGCTGCACCTTTGCTCCCTTACATGTCAGGCCTCAGCCTCCCTGATTTCAATCAGTTGATCAATGACCCTATCTGCAACGATGTTGGTTGGCCTCCTATGCCAACCAAGCACCCCTCCGACATCCCTAAGTTTGAAGGCCTTGCTGGAGAAGATCCAACCAACCATGTCCGATCTTTCCACATGTGGTGTTCCTCCAATTCCATTACTGATGATTCCATCCATCTTCGGTTGTTCCAACACACGCTTACTGGCGAAGCTTCTAAATGGTATGTTGACCAAGCCACTTCTTCCCATACCACCTTTGCAACCATTGCCCAAGCCTTTTTATCCTATTTCCAGCTCCCTCTCCGATACGATACTGGTACGGAGATTTTGACCTCTTTTAAGCAGACCTCTTCAACCCGCCTTTCCACTCATGTCCAGGAATGGCGACGAAGACGACGCTTATGCAAAGCTCCCCCCTTTGAAGATCAGGTTTATATGGACTGGTTCCTTCGCACTCTCTTAGCTCCCATTGGAAAAGATGTCGCCTCCCATTTCCCTCAAACCAAAGAAGCCACCCTCCAAATAGCCTTGAAATATGACCTGATCTATGCTCAGTCTGGTTATGTTTATACCGTCCTTCCTGACCTCCCCAGGCCCAGAGGCGCTAACACCTCGGGGGCATCTCATTCCACTGACGATATCGTTGGAGCCCTTTCCTATCAGTATGCTCAACCTCCTATGGGCTATGGTCTTCCTCAGGGAGGGGCCAACACCTCTAGCACTTTTCCCCCTCCAGGTAGCATGTATCCAGGATACGGCCCGCCTCATCATTTTTCCCAACCTCCTGCTTACGTCAATGTTTTCCAACCTAACCATTACCCTTATCCGCAGCCTAGTGCGCCATCTCCTCCAGCATATGTGCTTCCACCTCCCTTGCCTCCTCAACCCTAGCAACAACACCTACAACCCCCTCCAGGGCAAGTATTTGCACAGCAGGGTGTGACTAATCCCCCTTCTCAAAGAAGGCAAAGAGGCAATCCAAATCAATCCTCCCCTGGTACTCATGGACCCAATCCTCAAGGGATTGACCCTAACACTTCTAACCAGCAACAGGGCACTCAGCCCAAGCCGGAAAAACCTCTTCGCACTAATAAGCCTTGTTCATGTTGCGGTGTTTACAGTCATTACACCCACAATTGTCCCCTCTTACCACATATGCGGCAGATGTGGGAGTCTCAAGCCACATTGTGAGGACAACATGCCTCCCCTCATGCTCCCCCTAATGTTGCCACTACTCAACCAGCTGTGTTTACTGATCCTTTCCCGCAGCAAGGATTCGTGGCTACCCAACCACCTGACGGACATGTCGCCACTCCACCTTCCATTTCTGGTTCCTCCGATTACCAGATCCTCATGATGAACTCTGATCCATCCCCAACCGTCAACCTTCACCTTCAAACTTGGTCTCACCAGTACCCCAAGCCTCCCGCTCAGTCTGCCCCCGAGTCCCCTTCTTCCGGTTCTACAGAGCCTCTTTCGACATCCAATGGTCGCTTAAATATCCCTCAACCCAAAGTTGAGGTCCATACCAAGATTCCTAAAGGAATGTTACGTAGAAATTCCGCTTCTAGTCGAGCTGCCCATTCGTATATCATAGTAGATGATTTGGCGCAATCTCCTACTGCCATTTCCACACTGGAACTCCTCCAGTTGTGCCCTTCCCAAAAGAAGGCTCTACTATCTGCCGTGGGTGTGGTAGATCTTGCTGATGACCAAATGATTGTTTTCGATGCCCATCACTCAGAGCATCCTCCTCTTCCTGCTTCCGTCGCCTTCCAAATCCCAGTCAAAATCCGGAACGCCAATGTTTCTCGGTGTATAATTGATGAGGGGGAATCCACTTGTGTGATGTCCGCTTCGGTTTGGAAGCAACTCGGATCTCCTAAGTTGGCCCCTTCCACGATCACCCTTCGAGCGTGGGACGGCCACGCCTCCCAGCCCATTGGCCTTTTCCATAATTGTCCTATCACCCTTGCCGGTAAGACCGTTTGCGTTGACGTCGAAGTCATTAACGCCCCTCTAGAATACAACATTCTATTGGGGCGAAGCTACACCTATGCCATGTCTGATGTCCCCTCTGTAGTTTTCCACAAGATGTCTTTTCCTCACAATGGAAATATAGTCACCATTAACCAGTTGACTTAGCATGAGCCACCGTCTCAGACCTCCCTGGAGACGACCATCTCTTTTGTAGCCAACAAGAAAACCATCGATTCCTTGACCAGTGTCTCCCCCGGCATCTATAAATATTCCTCCCTGCTTGGAACTTTTCCTGGTCTTCCCCCTCCTCATATCTCTGATCCCAGCTTATCGAATGTTTGCATGATTCAATCGTCTCGGGCTGCCCTTAAGTGGCTCGCTTCGGCTAGTCAGCAACCTCAGACTCAACCTCGACCACCGCAACTCGCTCCTAGCCCTTGATCTCCGCCAGCCGGACCTCCTCCTTCTGGCCCTTCTCCTGCAGCTGGTATCCCTGAACCCCTTTATCCCCCTGGATCGGTTCCCCCAGGCCTTAATCATCTCGGAGCCATCCCTCCTGGTCATTATCCCGCGGGTCAGATACCTTTCCTGGCTCCCCCTCCCGGAGTCTATTCGGTCCCCGTCATGGCCACCCTCTCTCTTCCTAACCTGACCCTGGGTATTCCCGTGTGGTACCTTGACCCTCCAGTTGCCACCCCTCCTAGTCACCCCAAACCCTATCTTGATTTGACACCGGTTCAACCGGTCCCCCTCACTTCCTCCATTGCTACCGTGCCCCCTGCACCCCCCCAGGACCCTACCCGTGTGGTTACCGCTCCAGGAAAGAAAGGCAAAGCTCGCAAGGGGGCATCCAAAGACAAGGCCACCCCGACTGACCCAGCTCCTCCTCTGCCCGCAAAGCCTTGTGCCTTGTGTGATGTCGTCGGTCACACCACCCATACTTGTCCTGAGTTGCCACGCATTCAACCCATGGTTAAATTCGCGTTCCCTGAGTCTACGGTCTCCAACCCTTCCCTTCCGTCCTCGTCCGTAACCAAGAACCCAAAAACTATTTGCACTAGAAAACCCTGTGCTTTGTGCGGTGTCCATGGCCATTACTCTCACCATTGTCCTCACCTGACGCATTACCACGCCTCTTTAGAGGTAGTCCGAGAGTATGAGGTTGAAAAAAATCAATCCGCCTCTCCCATACTCACGCAGTATGCTTCGGGTCAGCTTGAGGATCCCCCCGCTCCCATCGACATTCCCCCCCCTGATGTCCAGATGACAGAGTCTACTACGACCATTCTTTACCTATCATCCTCTGTGAGACCCTTGGAGAACATTCCCCTTGAATCCTCCCTTGTTGTTTCTCTTGACCCCCCTTCAGTGATCACCCTAGGCTCCCCATATTTTAACCATTTGTTTCCCTGTTCTTCCATCATTCCCCGTGACGATCCGTATGCGCGCCTTTCTTCCCCTACAGATGGTTTAGATAACCTTACCATGTCATGTGGTGACCTTTCCACCCTTGACCCTCTCTTTTCTGCCCATACCCGAGATCATTCCACCCGTGTCTCTGTTGACCTCCGCAGCCCGAGTCCCCACCATACCTTCTATCACCTTCATATACCACCCTCTAGTTTGTATATGAGTAATAGCCATCCTGCTCATCGCACTCCCTCCTGCAGTTGCCGATCGATGTCTTCTGTCCACTCACGCTGTCGTCATTGTATCTCCTCCCCCCATTTGTTGTCTTGTAACACCATTCCGCAGCACCTCCCGTCCGCACCCTATATCGGTTACGCCGATCGTGCAAGTCGTTACTCCCGGAATCTAGCCTCGGCAGGTTGGGCCATTTTCAACCCCTTGCATGCCCTTGTTCTCTCAAACGGGGTCTGCATTGGTACTGCCACCAACAATCAGGCCGAATATGATGCAGTGCGTGGTCTCTTAGCCGATGCCCTCTTCCATCGCATCCTCCATTTGCATGTTCGTTTAGATTCCCTACTTCTTGTCATGCAACTCAATGGTGTCTATCGTGTGCATAACCCTGTGCTGTTTAGACGATATTTACGAGTGAAACTCTTGATACGAGAATTTGAAACCATAACTTTCAACCATGTACCTCGAGAACAGAATCACTATGTAGATAGTATTGCAAACCATGTTCTAGATTTGCATTTATCACACGCATTTCATACAAGACAATAACATTCGTAATCATTAAAAAAGATGCATATCCATAATATGTGTTGCAAAACATGTGTTTAGAGTCCATCTACTCTGATGCATATGACATGCCCATAGCATGTTACAAAAAACTCAAAACTGGGGGTACCACTTGCCCCTACATACACACTAGGGGGCACCACATGCCCCACACCTAATCACTATCTAGCGGATCCCGAGCCAATGGCTCTGCCCCTACAGCCTGTAGATCACGTATCCCCTGACCGACCATCGCCATGCGCCGCATGACACCTCGCCATTCCGAGGGTAGACCAATACATGGCTCTATGTACTGGTCGTCTAGGTCCTGCCACCCGTGCTCTGATACTCCGGTCAGCAACCTTTCGCATCTACGGCGGATGTCCTCCAAAAGGGCAGCTGCATCCTCATTATGCGCTGCTCTCGACCCACTCGGAACTCCAGCTCTAGATGCTTCCAGTCGTCCCATATATCCGGCCAGTTTTACCGGAGCTCTATCTGCATACCAAAAGTACATGAATCAGTACCCCATCTACTATTCACTTTCCCATAAAGTCCCATACGAGCAATCGTGGTTCACTTGCTGCCTGCAAAGCGACAGCTATCATTTTAATGACACCAACATCATTTGGGCCCACCCATAGTAGGTCCCACTCAACACACTCTCTACGATCATCATCTTCCCCCCAGTGATGTGATGGAACGCCTGGTTGCCCAGGATCCGCAACACTGTTGCGGCCACTGCCCGGGTCTCCAGTCTCTCTAGGTCCCCGATCGGTATCCGTGTCCCTTTGACACGGAGACCCGGTCGACAATGCCGCTCCACAAAATCCATGATGTTCCGCCCCCGCGGTAACACTGGCTGCGTATTTCCCACCATCCCAAGTGGCGGGAGACCTGTCAGGAAATACACATCCTGGACTGTCAGTTCGATCCTGTGCCCCTGCACTACAAATAACTCATGCTCTAGATCCCAATAACTGATAATCCGGGCCAACGAGGGCTCTCCAGATCTCATCAAAGGGTTTTCCAAAAACTTCAGAACCCCAAACCTGGCCAACACACGACGGACACCCTAATCCGCCTAGATCTCTGCCCGTAATGTACCCAGGTCTCTCTCTCTCCAGTTCACCTGTATATCTGCCATATCTACACAAAAAAATCATCTTTATCAGCCTACAGATAGGGAATATTGTAACCAAAGACAAAAAACCCAACTCTCAGCCATCAAACAACACCAAATCCCCCTCATCTTCCAAGTTGCACTTTTCTGCCAAATCCTGGGACAGGTCGCACCTTTTGGCCCAAAACCTGCGTCCCAGGTCATAGATTTTGGCCCAAAAAGTGTGACCCGGCCGAAAAGATGCAAAGGGGTCTGTTCCTAAGAGTTTGGGCCCTAATC
The DNA here is from genome assembly GCA_034641835.2 of Pinus albicaulis. NCBI lineage: Eukaryota > Viridiplantae > Streptophyta > Pinopsida > Pinales > Pinaceae > Pinus > Pinus albicaulis. Next base: position 1,559,518,537 of record CM076579.1, read on the forward strand.
TGAACTTTCAATCCATCAAAATGAAAGAGTAAGGTTAGGCCTCTTACCTGCAACTGACGGATCTCGATTCCAATGGTCGGTTTGTCCGCTACGCTCACCACAAGATTTAGGGCCTTCTCTCCTCTCTACATTCACCACAACAACACTAGCAAATGGGTGGATTTGGAGGGAAAACTGCCTTATTAAAAGAGAACCCTTGTTTCTTCTTTCGCCTGCTGCGACCATAGCATAGCTCCGTTTGACAAACCGTCTACACCGTTGGAAACCTCTCACCGAGCCCTTAAATGGGTATCTATTAGTTTTTTGTGATTTGATACTTCACCAGGACACATTTTTTCCAAGAAGGGTCACTTCACCTCCTCTTTAAATCTAATTTCCTCACTTACAACAGTTGTACTTGGGGCACCACTTCGCCTCCATACTTGTCCATGTTCGTGTCGATTTTCATCATGAGATACCATCTTGTACTCATGTTTTCCTGGTCCCCCATTGGACCTATACTGTGTGGCAGCACTATCGAGTCGCCCTTGTCTAGAGCATCAAAGTTGAGTCATCATCGCAATCATGGAGTCTATCCCGAGTCCCTTTGTCCCCCGCTATAGTCCTCCATCCCTCATTTCTTGGTTACTCTCTTGTGTCGCACATTATGGCCTTCAGTCCCACTGTCCCTTATCCCTGATGATATTGAGTCAGTCGCTGCCATGTCATTCATGCCCTTTATGCTCTAGCAAGGGAAGTCATCCATTCGCTACTCAGTCCCCTCCATTCCACCATCATCATTGGTATTAGTCTGTCCGTCGCTCTACTATTTTCTCTCGTGCCTTAGTTGAGGATCTCTCATTGCCTCACCTATGGCGGACCTCCTTCTATCGACATCAACTTCTTCATTCCAGAAGACAGGTCTAGAGGGCGGTGTACCTTGGTTCCATCTTCCACTCTTGTTCGGTGCCTCGGATCAGGCAAAGGGATCTCTCATTTCCCTTTGACTTGATTGTTTCTCCACTCCAGCTCCTTTCAGCATGATCGAGATCCGTATACTTGATGGTTCAGTGATGCAGCAGCAGCTCTTGGTGATTCCCAGGTGTGTGTGAGATGTCTCAGCCCTCATGAGGGGGTGGCCCTGCAGGTAGCCCCCCACATGCCCGGATGACCTCTTCATTGCAGCCCTCGATGCAGCTCCATATATTTGATGATGTCGGCCTTAGCCGTTTGCAGCGCCTCTTTGATTTGCATGTATCAGTCAGATTTTGTGAGCCCTTCCCCACTTATAGGGGGCATTTGGGTTGTATTTGTATCTCATGTACTCAAATATTATTGTATAAGTCCTGGCTGTTATCCCAGGCACATCATGTATGTGGGATTCCTCATTGTATTCTTATCTGGCTCATGTTTATGCCGGTTGTACTTTATGGTTCGGTCCCTTGTTTACTGGACACACTATTCTTTTGTACTTTGTCTCGGCGGGCATAGGTATGCCTCCCCCGCCGCCTTTAGCATATGTACCCTCTCATAAAAAGAGACTTGTTGCACCTGTAAGTCTCGTCTCCTCAGGGTCTAGTTCTTCAGCACCTTAGTCTACCTCACATTTCTCTCTCTGACTTCCCTCTTGATGTCTGGTGATTGAGTTCTTACAATGTACTTCGGTCATACGATTTTCTCCTAACACTCGCATGCTGGGGGGCAATCTATTACACCATTTTTTGGTCATCTAACCTATTATCATTAGATGGACCCAAGTACGCCATGTAAGACCAATTTTACCCTAAGTAAAATTGCTTCCACTATGTAAAATAACTTAATAAACCACATTTATTAGGTTGTTTATGGTCTAAACAGGAAACCCCAAAAGGAAATATTAAACAAACCTATATTTGTTCGATTTTCCTCATGGAATAATTAATTAAACCATAATTTAATTATTATTCCTAATCATGTTTAACCCAAAACAAAGAAATTAATTAGATAAACCTTTATTTATCTTATTATTTTTTAGGAATAATTATTTAAATCTTATTTAGATAATATTCCTTGTTAAATATGACCAAATCACCCACAAATAATTAAATAAATCATTATTTATTTAATTATCCTTCAACCACTTCCTTAAAAAGATAAATAAATCATTTATTTATTTATTATTAACAAATAAAGGGATTTGACCCAAGTCAAATACTTTTTCCCTCCAACAAATATTATAAAATATTCCATAAAAGGTGGATCTAGATTTGGTTAACATTATTTTAATCATGCACCAAGATCTAGAATGACCCAATATTTTGTTATAAATAGGAGGTTTTTCCCTACCATTCTTCACCTTTTGTTGCCTATTAGATCACTCTGGATCTAAACTCTTGGTCTGACTTTGAGCCATTATCATTGTCATATTTTCCATTGTTTGTTGTGTGAGCTCCCTTTGAGTTCTATCTTTGTCTGGGTTTTCTACACCAACAGGAGAGAGAAATGCTAGATCTGAAGTGCTGAGGACTTCCAAGAACCCATCCCATTGAGGAGAATTGGAAACTTCTTCTTGTTTTCCTCCCAGGTGCCCTTAATACAAAAATTCTTTCAAAAATTGTTCTTGTCTTGTCTATTGGATATATGGAGAAAACCCTTCTTTCTACTGCTTAATGTCTTTCTATGCATAGATATGGTTTTTTACAGCTCTTGTCTTGATCAACTAACTGCAGATCTGAAGATATTGGCAACGAATTTTGATGTTAGGGCTATTAGTTATGCGTAGCTAAAGTGGTCTTTTTTCGTACACTTCGACAAAGGATTCATACTAACAGGAATGATTTTCAATACATCAACAATATATATGTGTGTAGAAACAGTATGGACGCAACCATCTGTTTATGAATAGTCCACTGTATAAATGAATAACAAAATTTCTTGCAGCCTGGATAGTAGAAACTAGATCTAGGGTCTTGATTTCCGTTTCTCGAACCAGTACGATTCTATCATTGTGAATAAATGTGTCGAAGTCGAACATGGTAGAAACCACTTGATTACCAGTCAATAATGTAAATTTCTAACAAGTGTGAGAGTAACCACTAGTAATGTAAATGGCTCTCAAAGTACTTAGTACAATCCATGAAATGTGAATGAATGAGCTGAAGTCGAACATGTCATGGAATCATTCGATCAAAGGTCAATGATGCAACCTGTCGTCGAAGGCAAGAAACCTTCCATTGAGGCAAGAAGATTTCAAGGTACTGATGATTTCTAGATCAACTTCCTAGATAATGAGCTGTCGTTGATATAAAGTGATCTTTCGTAGGCAAGCCCACAACACAAAATCATAGATCAAGTTTTGAAGAAATATATTGGAAAGGACTGACTCAGGGATGGTCAAAATGGAAGACAAATATTTCTCAAATGAATGGTTTGTTTGAACTGTCCTCTTGAACACATAATGACACTGCATATGGTTTGGTGCCAATTGACCCAAAGCTAATACCCAGAAACCAGCTGAAGACTTTCAATACGGTTTGATTAACTGTTAGGTAAAGGATTTTCCCAACCTAGGTGAACAAAAGTGTTGTGTTCAAGAGTGGTTAATGGTTTTATGAATAATCAAAATGTAACAAACAGGTTCGTTTTTCTCTCTTTTCCCCCACCATTTCTGGCAAGTACCTCTTTATTTTTGACGAGCTTGAGGAGGATAACATTTGCTTGTTTATAAGCTCATCCTTCGGATGAGTCCAACTTAGTTTAAGATTCAAACCCTAATAAGGAGTGGTTCATTCCTGCTTAAAAAATTGAACAGGTCCTTTACTGTTAAATTTTAACAAGTCCAGTATAGGAGAAACTCGGTGTTTTTCAATTTTAGGGAGTCAGAAGAAAAACTTAAGAAAACTCCATGGGTGTACTTTTTCATAAATTTAGTCTCTCGAGCCCAAAAAAGGATAAAATAATTGTTTGGTCTCAACCTAGTCTCCTAAATTGAGTTCATTTAATTGTCAACCAGGGTTGGTAAACTGCTGAAGTGAAGTGCAGTGTATGTGCCTAGGTGTTTGTCTCTTAATGCGTTGTGTTTAGTGTTTTATGATGTTTTGGTCTTTTGTGATGATTTATGATGTTTTTGGTCTTTTGGTGATTTTTATGTTCACAAGGAAAATGTCTAAAAAGCTAGTGGAAAGAAGCTACTCGTTAAAAACAGAGTGAAGCCTAATTGGTTGATGACAAATGAAAAATGCAATGCAAATACTGAAACAAAATCAAATCTAAACTAAGACTAAGCAGAATACCAAGCTTGATAATGAATTTAAGGAAATGAATCAAAACACAAACTTAACTTGTCCAATTCTTTTATCAAAGGTATTTTGGGAGAGTTTGAGAAATGGTCAGCTAAGTATACAAATTCTCCTAACTAAACAATCAAACAATGACTTATAATGATGCAACATTTTATCCATGTTTAAAGATTTGTTGAAACATATTTGGAGGAAAATATTGGTATCATCATAAGATCTCTACTCTAAGACTAGTTCCTAACCCTATTCTGCAACTTGGTTTGATGCCACAGATCACTCCAAAGGTTATAGATTTTAGAATAGTCTTTTGAGGAAAAAGTTTGTTTGTGAGATGAAAGGAAGTTGCAAAAATGCTAGGCCTTGGAATAATCTTGTATTTTTCCTTATGGTTATGAATCACCCCTTAGTTGGAACAAGAAGAGGTTTTGTAAATAATGAAGGCCGTTTTGTTAAGTTTAACAACTGATGTAATCTAATATGCAATGGATGACAACTGAATGTGGAGTGAAAATGCAATGAGTTAAGCTAAAACTGAACTTAAGATGTCACTAGTCTAAGACAGTGCTGAACTAACAAGCCATTATCAAACTTAAAACAAAATAACAGAGCATGAGTTAAATGCAATTTGACTACGGAGTATCCTAACTAGGTTATCATGCATTAATCTATGGGATTATACAGTCTGTTTTGTCCATCATGATTGGTATTTTGGAAGAGCTTCTTAGAACAATCCTGACTGTACAATTCAGTGCAAATGCAAACATAAAGACTGAAAGAAATTTAAAAACTAAGATGTCACAGCTATCTCCTACACATCATTATGATATTTTGGAAAATCGTTTTAAGAGCAAGATCAGCCATGTTACTTAGTGAAAACAAACAACTGAAAAATTCAGTATCACAGACATGTCTTAGACATCATAAGGATTTTTTGGAAGAGTTTTCTTAGTCTAAGTTCAACTGTGATAGTGAACAAAAGAAATTACAATTAAATCCTACAACACTATAGCCATTTCTCATTCATTATCATGATCTTTTGGAAGAGTTTCTTCTTTTGGAAGAGTTCTTAGAACAAGTATAACTATAGTGGCTAATGAAATTAACTATGAACTCAAACTTCAAAAACGTAAAAACAACTAAGATACTTATCTAAATTATGAAAGTAAAGTCGTGCAGGAGGCAGGGGCCCTCTACCACCAGACAGAATCTAACTCCAAATCAAATCAACGCTTTCAAAACAATGTTGTATTCTTTATTAAAAGAAAAATAACTTGAACAGATTAGTCTGCATCTTCAGAAATATAGCATGAAATCTAAGAAAAATCTAGAGAAAAATCTAGCCTATCTCTCAGTTTCCCAAGTGTTTTTATAACAAATTTACATAACAAGACTTGCAACAATTCAGGGATCATTGTCTTTCCTGATCGAAATAATACTAGGACTCTTAAAGTGGCAGCGTAAAAAGGAAAAGGACATCTGGACTAAGACAATCCTATTAGAAATCTGCTTCCTTAAATGAGTTCCCACGTACCAAAACCATATCCAGAATTCGGTTTTTCCTTCATGGTGAGCAACGAACATTGTGGACAAGACATGGAATATACCCATATGTGGTTTTTCTTAAGAGGACACTTGGAACATGCTTGAACGTGAAGACAGCTGCAGAATTTCCGGTTAGCTACGGAATGTCTGCATTCTGTAGCCAGTTTGCATTATAATGACAAAAATCACAAAACTTAGCAAGTTAGCCATGTTAATCATTCTAAAAGTAATTTTAATTAATTTCATTGATCAATTGGGTCTGGGATAACAATGGACAAAGGAAAATGAGGTAAATTAAGATGAAAGAAAGCACAATCTTGAGGCTCAACATACCCCCACTGTTGACTTCTTGCATGTCCTCATGCAACTTATTCCATAAACTCAGAGGCTTCTGCAAGAACATCTAATCCTCTCCTTCTTTGCCTGGAAATTAAAGGTCTTCTGGGTTTTCTGATGGCTAACTTGAACCTTAAGTTGATAAGTGCCCTGATTAGCTTCTTGTTCCTCTTTTTCAACTTTTCACTAGCCTTTTCCACTTTGTCCATTTGTAGAGATAAGGTTGAGTTCATATTGGTTTTGAGTTTGACTTGTTCCTTTAGAATATCATTCTCATTTTTGATGTGTCTATTAATTATTTCCAGCTCATACCTATCCCTTCTTAACACATCTATTTCGGACAGTGGAGGACTAGGGGTTCTATCTCTACTCTCTGAAGCTTTCCTTTCCAAAGTTTCAACATAGTCATAAACTTCTTGCTGAGTAGGGTCAATTTCAGGGGTTTCTTCGTTAAAATCCTCTTCAACATCTTCTTCAATAGATGTTTCCTCATCTTCTATATTTATTACCCCTGTTTGTTTGATCTGAGTTTTCCTTAGTTTCCCCCTGAGTCTATGGATTCTTCTTGGCTGGGATGATCCCTCTCCTTTTTCTGTGGCAGATTTTATGATTACCCTCTCTTTTTTAAGTTGTCTCTTAATTTGAGTCAACTTCTCTGAGATTATTTCCTCACTACTTTCCTGGACTGTTTTGTCAATTTCAATTTTAGAAGCTCTCCATTTTCTGCTTCTCCTTGTAGGCTGTTTTTCAGGTGAGGGCTCTTTTGGCTCTTCAAAATGATTTCTTATCAAGAAATTATCCCAAGTATCATTTGTTTTGGCTAAATGGTGTTCAATTAAAATCTTAACCAAGCCATGATGGTATAGAGTTGTCTCTAAGAATTGGACCCTTCTTTGAACACAAGAAGCCATATTTTTCAAACTTTGAAGCAAGAAATAGGGAAAATTTAACTCTTCCTCCAGAAAATGCATTATTAGTCTAATATGGTAAACATAAAATGTGCCATATCTACCTTCACATGTGATAAATTTTTGCAGAATAAGAAATATATTTCTCCATTTATTCTTCAATGCAGAACTTGGAATTCCCTTCTTAAACACAGTGACATCCATACCTGGTGATTTTAGAATTTGCTTCCATGATTCATTATGGAATTCTCTATTTTTGAACCATCTCTCTCCATTTCTAAGCAATCTCGTTGCTTCTGCAATGAAAACCTCAGTGACAGTGAATTTAACATCTCCCACTTCAACCTCAGCTCCTCTAAATGACCTTGCAAATGTTTTAGTGACTTCTTTGTGGAAGCCATTAAATTTCTCAAGAAATTGTAGCCATCCACCTGTTGCAACATTTCTCTACTTTGAGGGTAGCCTTCCAGGTATTTTGTACCCACTGGTTCAGTTCTTACAATGAGGCCCATAATTCTTTCTTCAATCTTCAGATTAATACTCTTTCTTCCCACGGAAATAATAACTTCAACCTTCAAACTGATATACTTCTGGTTCACAGTGACAATGGATTCAATCTCTACTCACGGTGATAATGCTTCAATCTATGCTCACGGTGATAGTGGTTTGATATTTCAAATTGATATACCTCGGCTCACGGTGATAGGGATATCTCTGTTTTGCGGAATGAAATGATGAAGGACTAGCTACGGAATGGAGTGATGGAGGTAGTTACGAAATGAGTTAATGAAGTGAGGTGAAGAAAAAAATTAATGAGTGAAAATACTGCGGAGATTTTTACAACGGATTAAAAAAATCATCATTAAATGATTTGGTTGGGTGACGTGAGGAAATCAAACACTTCAGCCTTTTTAACTGCTTAAATGATGGTCGTGTATAGAATTTGAAATGAGAGATTTTTATCCAAAGTTTATGGAGGTTATATTGGACATGATCAATAAAAATAATCAAAACAACTTTTTCGAATGATTCATGACTAAAACTATGCTAAACTTTATGATATGCCATTATAATCAAAACTTGTTACCTTTGCTTTTCATTTGATTTTTGTGGTCTTTGTCTTCTTTGTTCTCATTTGGAAGAGTCTTCATAATCCTTCTTGATTCTTCTTATTCATGGGTACACTAGATCATCTTGTTGCAATTCAAATGTCTTCTGATTAGTGCCTTCAGGATTTGTAGCTGCGGAATGACTGTCTGGCTGCGGAAATTCTGATTAGCTGCAGAATGTCTGTTTAGCTGCAGAATGTACCTGTAGAGCATTTTAATCATGGAATTGAGTGGTTTGGAATATAAGTGAAATGTTATATGGAATAAATGAAGATGGATGATGAAATGGAGTGGAAGAATATAGGAAATGTCCTGCAATCCATGACATGTGTTATTCATTTGCAGCAAGACATCAAACTTTAAATTTTGACATGGGAATGAGGTGGATGAAGTATGGAATGAGATGAATGAAATATGGAATGAAGTAGAGTATGAATGAATGAATGAAATGGAGTATGGATGGATTAGTGAATGGAATGAAATGAAATGAGATGGATCATAAGTACAATGGATCCGAACTTATGATTTTGTAACAGCTGCTTGAAAAAAAATCAAAATGGGAAAAGTTAGAGTGTCAGAAAGACTCTGATTTTCATCCTATCTTTTTTGTATAAACATGCCAATCAATGATTGGTTTTCATGTTTATACTTTTATTATTTTTTTATTTATTTTTTATTTTTTTATTTTTATTTATTTTTTTATTATTATTATTATTATTTTAAAGAAATGCTTCAGAAAATTCAATCAAGTTGATGAAGAAGAAAGATTCTTCTTCATTAACTTCACATCACTGCTTTCTTGGAACTTCTTGACAAATTCTTCTCTTGAGAGTGGTTTGTGATACAGCTTCAATCTATGACCATTCACAAGAAAAGTGACCTCTTCTTCATCTATTGTCTTGATTTTTACTGCTCCATTGTCAAAAATTTCAACAATTTCATATGGCCCAAGCCAATGTGTTTGAAATTTACCTTGAAAATCCTTGAATTTTGAATCAAACAAGAAAGCCCAGTCACCTTCTTTGAATTTCTTCTCTTTGATGTACTTGTCATGCCATCTAGTCCTTTGCTGTTGGACTAGACTTGTTTTCTGAACTGCATCTTGTCTGATCTCATCCAATTCATTAATATGCTCCAGTCTATGCTTTTGTGCCTCCGTTAAATCAAGTCCTAGCTGAACTGCCATTTTGAAAGTTTGAATCTGGAACTCTATGGGAAAAAAACTTGCTTTCCATAAACAAGCTCATAAGGAGTATGGCCTGTTGTGTTTCTCCATGTAGTTCTATAGGCCCACAAGGCTTCAAGAAGCCTATCTACCCAATCTCTTCTATGTAAATGAACAGTCTTTGTTAGGATTCCTTCAATGACCTTATTAGTAGATTCCACTTGACCATTTGCTTGTGGATGATAAGGAGTATATTTTCTATGCCTGATTTTGTACCTCTCCATCATTTGTTCCAATAGCCTTGATGTAAATTGAGCTCCTTGATCTGTAACAATTTCCCTTGGGACACCAAAACGAGTAAAAATATCCTCAAAAAGAAAAGTAACTACAGATGCTTCATTAGCAACAAGTAATGGCTTAGCTTCTACCCATTTAGTAACATAATCAGTGCAAACTAATATATATTTCTTTTGTCTTGATGGAAGACTAATAGGTCCTACAAAATCCAAAGCCCATTTTTCAAAAGGTTCAATATGTACCTGAGGTTGTAATGGCATCTCACCTGAAGGAGAAGGTTTCCCTACCCTTTGGCAACTGTCACACATTTTGACATACTCTTTAGCATCTTTAAACAAGGATGGCCAATAATATCCTAAATTAAGAATCTTATAGGTTGTCCTCTTATCAGCAAAGTGTCCGCCACAAGGTTCATCATGACATGCTTTTAGAATCTCAGGCATCTCATCTTCACGAACACACCTTCTAATGATCAAATCTAGACCTGTCTTGTACAACTCATTAGCAACCCATGAATATTTTTCACTGTCATAAATGATTTTTCTTTTATCTCTTGCATTCATTATTGAAGGAAATTTCCATGAAACTAAATAATTAGCAATATCAGGAAACCATGGAGTTTGAGTAGAAATTGCAAAAAGATATTCATCAGGAAATTGATCTTCAACTTGAGTGTCATCTTTGATATTTTGGAGTCTAGATAGGAAATCAGCTACTGTTTTTTGTTTTCCAGGCCTATCTAGAATGGTAATGTTGAATTCTTGTAAGAGCAATAACCATCTTATGACTCTGCCATTGGTAATTGATTTGTTCATTAAGTATCTAATTGCAGAATGATCAGTGTGAACAAAATTTTCATAGCCTGTTATATAGTGTCTGAATTTGTTTATGGCATGAACAACAGCTAAAAACTCTTTTTCAGTTACAGTATAGTTTAACTCTGCAGGAGTCAAATTTTTACTGGTATAATAGATGGCATAAGGAATCAAATCTTTTTGTCCCAATACTGCTCCTAGAGCTGTATCAGAGGCATTTGTGGAGATATGAAAATGTAACTTCTAGTTCGGTCCCCTTAATATAGGTGCTTCAAAAATTTTTGTTTTTAGGGTCTCAAAGGCTAACTGGCAATCAGAAGTCCATTTGAATTCACAATATTTGGTAAGTAATTTGAAGAGTGGAGATGCTATCTTGGTGAAGTTTTCTATAAATCTCCGATAATATCCTGTAAATCCTAGAAAACTCCTAACATATTTTTGACAACTTGGAATAGATAAGTTAGAGATGACTTCAACTTTTGACTCATCAACTCTAATCCCATCCCCTGAAATGTGATGCCCCAAAACAATACCTTCATTAAACATCATGAAACATTTCTCATGACTAAGTGAAAGGTTTTCTTCTTGACATCTCTTTAAGACTTTTTCCAAGTTTGCTAAAGCTTCTTCAAATGTGTTTCCATAAACTGTGAAATCATCCATGTATACCTCTACACAATCATGTATTAGATCTGAAAAAATTCCTAATACTGCCCTTTGGAATGTTGCAGGTGCATTGCATAATCCAAATGGCAATACTCGGTAAGCATAGGTACCCCAAGGACAGGTAAATGTGGTTTTCTCTTGATCTTCAAGTGCTACTTGGATTTGGTTGTAACCACTAAACCCATCTAGGAATGAGAAGTACTTTTTGCCAGCTAATGTATCTAACACTTGATCTATGAAAGGTAAGGGAAAATGGTCTTTAAGAGTAGCTTTATTTAGTTCCCGGTAGTCAATACATACCCTCCATTTACCATTTTTCTTTGGCACAATTACCAAAGGAGAAACCCACTGACTATCTGAAATGGGATAGATGAAGTTGACATTTAACAATTTTTGCAGTTGTTCTTTAACAATTTCCCTAAGATTTGGATTCATCCGTCTTTGAGGTTGTCTAATTGGTTTGAAATTTTCCTCTATATAGATGTGATGAGTGAAAGTCTTGGGGCTTATCCCTTTCATGTCAGTGTATTCCCATGCATATGCAGAAGAGTGTCTCTGTAATACTTTGACTAAATTTTCTTGTTGAGATTTCTCTAGGTTCTTATTTATGTTTAAAGTTTTGCCTGGAAAGATCTCACTTGTAGAGCTGCCAAATCTATCCATAGAATGAAGAGACATCTGCCTTGATGAAAAAAACTCAATATTGGATCCATCTTGAAATGATTCATGTTTGTGTTCTGGAGAGGATTCAAAGTTTTCTAGAGTATTCAGAATTTGATTCTCTTCACTAATTTCTGAAATTGTGAAGAGAGGTTGTAAATATTCTTCATCCTCTATCCAGTGAGTGTCATCTAAATATGTAATTGTCCTAGCTAGAGGATATAAAGTGAATTTCTTAGTTGAACTACCATCAGAGATATACATATCACCGGATCTACAACTAATAAAAGCATCAGCTGTAGCCAACCAAGGTCTTCCTAATATAACAGGATGTCCTCCTAGATTATTCTTAGGAGTTAGGATCATGAAATCCACAGGGTACTCCCAAGAATCTAGGGACACTGGAATGTCTTCTATTACCCCATATGGTTTGATCACAGATCTGTCTGCTAATTGTAATAATGTGGGTGTAAAGAGAAGATTAGGAAGTTTCAGTTTATCCATGATTTGTCTACTCATGATATTGATTGCTGCTCCTAAATCAATGAGTGTGTTTTGGATTTCAATTCCATTGATGTGAATTTTAACAACTGGATTTCCTGGGTCAAGATACTTTGGAATAACAATCTTGCCCATCATAATGTCTGCTATTTTTCCTACCAGCTGAATTTTCTTTGTTTCTCTTATTCTTTTTCTTGTTTTTTTCATACTCAACTCCTTTATTGTTTTGGCTAAAATTGGAATTTCCTTGATGGCTTGTAATAATGGAATTTTAATGCAAACATTTCTCATCTCATCTAGGAAATCATAATTAGGCACCATAATTTGTTTTTCTACACCTCTATCAATTTTTAATCTTTCTGGAAAGGGAGGTATAGAAGTAGATGTGGATGGTTTCTCTAATATAGGAGTTGAAATTATTGGATCTTTTTGCTTTAATTTTTCAGTTTTTGGGTCTTGAAAAGATGTGTCTCCCTCAAGACTTTTATTCACCCGTAGAGAGTCTTCCTCAGAGTTATCTTTTTCTTGTATGATCACAGAAGGTTTCCTCTTTTCAAGTATTCTTCCAGACCTATGTTGAACATCACTAAGGTCTAAAGGAGTAATTAAATAAGTTGGAAAGTGTTGGACTTCTATCATGTATGTGTTCTGAGGATTTTTATTATTAGGGTTTGGTATAGGTTGAGCAGGAAATTGATTTGATTTTTGAGGGAATGGTAATGAAAGTGGTTGATTTTGATGTGGTATTTTCTGATGATGTTGTTGAGGATTTTGTTGAAAATTTTGTTGAAGATTTTGAGGAAAATTTTGTTGAGGATTTTGAGGATAAAAATGTGGGTATGGTGGATACTGATAGTATGGGGAGTATCTTCCATAGGGACTTTGTGATCCTTGTGCCAAAGCTGGAGATTGATTTTGAAATTGAGGCCAAGGTTGCTTCCAAGAATTCCAAGGTGGAGGTTGATTATACATTTGATCATAGAATCCTTGTGTTTGAGGTCCCTGCCAAGGCCTTCTAGATACAGAATTGAGAGACTCTGTGGAATCTGTAGGAGTTTCCTCCTGAAAGACAGCTTTGAGACCAGGAAGAGAAGGAAAATTCTTGTTCTCATGTTTTTCAGAACAAATGACACAGGTTTCTACAACTTTTACATCCAAAGGACACTCTCTCAGGGCATGTTTCTTTCTACGTTTGGGACAAAAGATTGCCAAGGCATCATATTCAACTTTTTGCTTGTTTTGTATCTTAAGGTTGTCTATTTGTTCACTAAGACTCCCTAAGATGTCATATTTAAAATCATCAAGCATGTGTCCTATTTCTCATCTACTTACTGTCCCAGAAGCAGACTTACTTGCCCTTGCAAGAGCAGGATATCTTGGACCTTTGATAGTTTTAGATTTCCCTCTTGAAAGGTTGATACATAACTCAGATATTTCAGGTAATGTGAGCTATGATATATCCCCTTTTCCCATCATGTTAAGGATATCCAACCATTCATCCCTAATTTTTTTCAACAAAAGAGCTTTTAAGGTGTCTTGATCTAGGTTTTCCATTTTTTCTCTTTTGATGTTGTAATGAAATCTCTCCAACAAATCTTCCAAATTTTCATCTTCTTTTTGTAACATCTTAAACACTTCTTCCTTATGATTAATTGGCATACAATAATCCAAATACCTCTCTAGAAATGCTTGTTTCATGTCTTCCCATGTCCTAATAGAACTGTTGATCAGACTCATAAACCACTTCAATGATGTTCCTTTCAAGGTTGAAGGGAATAATTTCAGTTTTTGAGCATCTTGTAAGTAGTCATAAGTTCTACACAGAAATTCAAATTCAAATAGGAAGGTTTCAGGATCTTCAGTTTTAAGTCCATAGAAGTTTGGAAGGACAGAGGGTGAAATTTTTTTCATGGTTGTATTGGTTTCTTCATCAATTATAGGGAACCCAAAAGAGCTTCCTATTTCTCTTCTACCTCTTCGTCCATCTGCACCTCTACCTCCTTCTCCTCTACCTCCTTCTCCTCTACCTCTACCTCTACCTCCAAATAGTGTTTGTTCTCCATTAAAGACTCCTCCTCCTCCTTCTTCTGTCATGGTTGACTCTCCTGTGGAAGTGGAAAGGTTTGTGTCCCTAACAGGAGTCTTTAAATATTCTTCTATGGCAGGTTCAGTTTATGAATTGGAAGGTTTCTCTAATGGAATAGCTGACCTTAGATCTTCTAGAAGTCCAGGATCAGTAAAGGATGGAATGTGGGTCTGAGTTGAAGGTGTACTAGCTCTGGATCTAGGTGAAACAAGTGGTGTTCTAGGAATCAAACTTCTGCTTCTGCTGCTTATAAATCTTCCCCTTGAATCTCTCTCCCTACGCATATAATTGTTTTTGGATGCTAAGAAACAAAGGTTACCTAGTTTTCACTTCCCCGGCAATGGCGCCAAAATGTTTAGTCTCAACCTAGTCTCCTAAATTGAGTTCATTTAATTGTCAACCAAGGTTGGTAAACTGCTGAAGTGAAGTGCATTGTATGTGCCTAGGTGTTTGTCTCTTAATGTGTTGTGTTTAGTGTTTTATCATGTTTTTGGTCTTTTGTGATGATTTATGATGTTTTTGGTCTTTTGGTGGTTTTATGTTCACAAGGAAAATGACTAGAAAGCTAGTGGAAAGAAGCTACTGATTGAAAACAGAGTGAAGCCTAATTGGTTGATGACAAATGACAAATGCAAAGGCAAATACTGAAATAGAATCAAACCTAAAATATGACTAAGAAGAATACCAAGCTTGATAATGAATTTAAGGAAATGAATCAAAACATAAACTTAACTTGTCCAATTCTTTCATCAAAGGTATTTTGGAAGAGCTTTGAGAAATGGTCAGCTAAGTATACAAATTCTCCTAACTAAAAAATCAAACAACCAGCTTATAATGATGCAACATTTTATCCATGTTTAAAGATTTGTTGAAACATATTTGGAGGAAAATATTGGTATCATCATAATATCTCTACTCTAAGACTAGTTCCTAACCCTATTCTGCAACTTAGTTTGATACTACACTTCACTCAAAGGTTATAGATTTTTAGAATAGTCTTTTGAGGAAAAGTTTGTTTGTGAGATGATAAAGGAAGTTGCAAAAGTACTTTAGGCCTTGGAATGATACTGTCTTATGTCCATATGGTTATGAATCAACTATAGATTTGGAACAAGAAGAGGTTTTGTAAATAATGAAGGTCGTTTTGTTAAGTTTAACAACTGATGTAATCTAATATGCAATGGATGACAACTGAATGTGGATTGAAAATGCAATGAGTTAAGCTAAAACTGAACTTAAGATGTCACTAGTCTAAGACAGTGCTGAACTAACAAGCCATTATCAAACTTAAAACAAAATAACAGAGCATGAGTTAAATGCAATTTGACTCCGAAGTATCCTAACTAGGTTATCATGAATTAATCTATGGGATTATACAGTATGTTTTGTCCATCATGATTGGTATTTTGGAAGAGCTTCTTAGAAAAATCTTGACTGTACAATTCAGTGCAAATGCAAACATAAAGACTGAAAGAAATTTAAAAACTAAGATGTCACAGCTATCTCCTACCCATCATTATGATATTTTGGAAAAGCGTTTTAAGAGCAAGATCAGCCATGTTACTTAGTGAAAACAAACAACTGAAACATTCAGTATCATAGACATGTCTTAGACATCATAAGGATTTTTTGGAAGAGTTTGCTTAGTCTAAGTTCAACTGTGATAGTGAACAAAAGAAATTACAATTAAATCCTACAACACTATAGCCATTTCTCATTCATTATCATGATCTTTTGGAAGAGTTTCTTCTTTTGGAAGAGTTCTTAGAAAAAGTATAACTATAGTGGCTAATGAAATTAACTATGAACTCAAACTTCAAAAATGTAAAAACAACTAAGATACTTATCTAAATTACGAAAGTAAAGCCATGCAGGAGGCAGGGGCCCTCTACCACCAGACAGAATCTAACTCCAAATCAAATCAACGCTTTCAAAACAATGTTGTCTTCTTCATTAAAGTAAAAATAACTTGAACAGAGTAGTCTGCGTCTTCAGAAATATAGCATGAAATCTAAGCAAAATCTAGAGCAAAATATAGCCTATCTCTCGGTTTCCCAAGTGTTTTTATAACAAATTTACATAACAAGACTTGCAACAATTCGGGGATCATTGTCTTTCCTTATCGAAATCATACTAGGACTCTTAAAGTGGCAGCGTAAAAAGGAAAAGGACATCTGGACTAAGACAGTCCTATTAGAAATCTGCTTCCTTAAATGAGTTCCCACGTACCAAAACCATATCCAAAATTCGGTTTTTCCTTCATGGTGAGCAACGAACAATGTGGACATGAAGTGGAATATATCCATATGTGGTTTTTCTTGAGAGGACACCTGGAACATGCCTGAACGTGAAGATAACTGCAGAATTTCCGGTTAGCTACGGAATGTCTGCATTCTGTAGCCAGTTTGCATTATAATGACAAAAATCACAAAACTTAGCAAGTTAGCCATGTTAATCATTCTAAAAGTAATTTTAACTAATTTCATTGATCAATTGGGTCTGGGATAACAATGGAAAAAGGAAAATGAGGTAAATTAAGATGAAAGAAAGCACAATCTTGAGGCTCAACAATAATGTGGTGGAGAACTCTATTGACTGTAATTAGTCAACGTATACCTTTTTTTGTAGATGGTCCATTTCAATCCGTAAAACGGGTAAACTTATACTGAATGGATGATCATTCATTTACTTTAACGAGTTCAAATAATCAAGTTCTCGACAATCTTTTCATGTTTAGAGAGTCTAAAAAGGGCTTAAAAGAGGAATCCAATGTTTCCCTTTTTCGTAAATTTTTGAAACAATCCGAAAAAGTGATAAAAGTATGCTCTTTGTTGAAAAATGATAATTTTTACCAAAAAATCCAATATTCTGCACAAAAAATCGAAACAATTACACATACCTGTTTAAGATAAGTAAAAATGTTTTCCAAATTACCTTTTTAAAATGAAAAATAAACAAAATAAAAAATTCATTTATTCGAAAAAAATTATAAAAAGGACTTTTCTAACTTCATTTTTAGTATTTGAATTCAGAGTGAAAAATTAAGAGCTTTTGGATAAGAAAAACTTCCTGTGAAGACTCTGGAAAATCCATTTGTCCGAATCAGAAACTATAAGCTCTAAGTAATCTGTATAAATTTTGGACCATATGAGGGCCCAAGTTGATCTCCTGATATGGCTAGTGAATAGGTGGGACACACACGACCAGTGTTTCTTGTTTGTCGGCCACCGGCTCGAAGTCAGGCTAGAGGACATATATTTTTTGACTGGTTTGTCCAAGAGGGGCAGACACTTATCTCTATTCGGGACTAGACCAGGTGGCTAGTTTGCTGCTAGTCTCAAAGCAAAGTTTTGCATTGGTTGAGTAGACCCCAAGGATAAACGAATAGATATCAAAACTATTATCCATCCTGAGTTCAAATTTATTGTCTTCACTATTATTAGACTATACAGGAGTGCAGCATTATGTGTTTCCAATCTCATGCTGACGGAATTGAGATTGTTAGATTTCTGTCGACATATTTTCATTGGTTGAAAAACCAACTCTTTGTAATTAAGGATTTTCCATATGCCAAGATGGACTACCGTGGCAACAGAGACATGGCTTTTACTCTAGGAGAGAAATCAGATGATTCAAGTAAAAATCAATTTCAACACTTTCTAAGTCCTAATTTTTTTGTATTTTAAACCGTCCAACACAAGACGATGTATAATTTGAAACACACTTCTATGCTATGATATATCACTATCACCGGCTATCTGTGTATATGTTATCGAATGTTGTTTAATTTACTATTTTGATTATTGCAAATGTCTATTTATCATACTAGAAGCAACTGCGTCTGCTAATGTATTTAAATGTCTTGGAATATGTTGATATTCAATGTAATCAAATTCACCTTCCAAGAGACGAACTCTCAAAAATAACCTTAATAACACTGGATTCCTAATGGAATACACCCTATTAAGCTGTAATACAACGAGTTTGGAGTCCAACCTAACAATAAAGCTCTGAACCCCAAATGAGATGGATTTAGATAATAACTCAATCACTACACTATACCCTGCAATGTTATTCGTTGTTTGACTGAGGCTTACCCCATGCATAGAGACTAACTCGTCACAGGGTGAATAGATAACCCAAGCTGCGGAAGAAATGTTCTATGTACTATGACAAGCACCATCAGCAAAACTAATGTATGTCTGAAGAGACGTCGACATCTGCAATATCAAGAGTAAAACTTAGATAAGCAGGAATAGTGATAAGAACACACTTTAAATTAGGCACACTTTCTAATCTAAGAAACACCAACAGTAAAGAAACTAATCTAATTAAAAATATCCACACCAAAATTAAGCATAATATCTCTTTAGATAAAGTCCATTTCTGTGTTTATCTAAAGGGACACCGTTGAAATATATCAACTCATAGGCCCCTTTTGCAAACTTTCGCTTAACAATGAAAGGACTATGCCACATAGGCACAAATTTTCCAGCCCCTAGATTATCGTTGGCTTGATCGTACACTAAAACTAGGCCTCCTTCTAAAAAATTACGAGGTGTAGCATTTCTATCGTACTAAGATTTTATTCTTTTGACATGAGCCTCATTTTCTAATGCAGCATTTCGTCGATTCTCATCTAGCTGAGCTAAGTACAAAAAATTCTTCTCCTCTTCAGACGTAGCTGTGAGTAATTCTATGGCTAATTTCAATGATGGAATTTCACATTCAATAGGTAACACAGCTTCCAAACTGTAAACCAGTTGAAAGGGAGTGAAACCAGTTGATGTTTTTACCGAGGTCCGATATGCCCAAAGTGCTAAAAATAACATGGAATTCCAATTCGACTTATGAATACCAATGATTAGTTTGATCATCGTGACTAAAAATTTATTGATAGCTTCAACTAGAACATTAGCCTGCGGGTAATATGGAGTATAAATATCATGGCGTAGGCCAAGTTTATCTGTCAGTTCAGTCATCATGATATTTCAAAAATGACTTCCATGATCTGAAATTATGGCTTGAGGAACACCAAATCTAGCAATTATATGATTGAACACGACAGTTGCAGCAGTCTTATTGTCTGCCAAAAATGTAGGCATGGCCTCGACCCACTTAGTAAAATAATCTACCGCTAGGATAATATACGCATGCCCCCCAGCCGAGTGAGGGTTACATGTAATAAAGTCAATACCCCACTTTGCGAAAGGACCGACAAAAATTATAGGGTGAAGAGGAGCAGGTGGTGCACGCATTTTATGATCAAAGACCTGAAAATTGTGGCATTTCTGGACCGCATAGATGCAATCTTTGAATAAGGACTGCCATAAATAACTAGCGCGCAATATATTTTGGGCTATGGCATACCTAAACATATGACTGCTACATGCTCTAGAATGGCAGTCATTTAGAACCTTCTCAGCTTCTTCATGAGTAAGACAGTGTCAGAAAATAGAATCCGCTCCACGATGATAGAGTGTATCACCAACAATATTGTACTGTTGGGATTGGAAGCGTATTTTCTGTCACTGAGATCATAAAATTTCAGGCCGAAAATATTGGGTTTGGAGATAAATAATAATATCCCCACACCAAGGATCAAGACTACTGATAAGAAACAAGGATTCATCTGCAATGGGCTATTTCGCCACAGTTTTAGTATCAGTAGATGGGAAATCACACATTAGTTCGGTGAAAACCAAAGATTTCTTTGCCTTGGATTTTTCAAATTCCAAGTCAAATTCCTGTAGGATAACTATCCATTTGGAATACTTGCCCCCTAGCAATTGTTTGGTCAAGATGTACATCATAGGGTTACAGTCATAAATTATTGTTGTTTTGCGTAATAAGATGTAGTGATGAAATCTTTGGACAACTTGAACAGCTACCAAGGCCAATTTCTCCACATGTATGTATTTGATCTCAGTCGGATGCAGATTTCGACTAAGATAGTAAATCACATGTTCATTGTTGAATTCATATTCCTGAACTAAAACCATCCCAATGGTGGAATAAGAGGCGGCGAGGTACAAAAAATAGTCCTAGTTGTAATTGGGAGGATGTAGTAATGATGCATGGATCAACGTGTGTTTGAGTGCATCAAAAGATCGATTAGCAATCTCATCCCAGAAGAATGGAACATTTTGTTTTAACAACCAGGTAAAAAAATTTGTTAACTCGACGTAGTTAGGAATGAAACGACGTAAAAATTTTTCTTTCCCCTGCAAACTTTGGAGTTGGCGCAGAGTCGAAGGAGGAGGTAGATTGACAATAGCTTTAACCTTTGACATATCAACATGAATTCCTTTTTTCAAAAAATAAATCCCAGTAAGTGACCTGATTCTACACAGAAAACACATTTGTGTGGATTCATCCGAATTCGATAATGCCTACATCTCATAAAGATTTCTCGTAAATGAGTGAGATGGTCGGCCCTACGCGATGAATGAGCAGGTAAATCATCGAGATAAGGCTGCAAAATGTGCTTAATGTCATGAAATTCGTAAGACATAGCCCTTTGAAAAGTTTCCCCAGTGTTCTTCAATCCAAAAGGTAGTTTGCAATAAGAGAATGTCCCCCGTGGACAAATGAAAGTTGTTTTAGGCTGATCAACAGGGATTATGTTTATTTGATTGTAACCAGAAAAACCATCCATAAAGGAGAACATTTAACTGCTGGCACAATCATCGATAATTTGATCGATATAGAGGGTTGGATAATTGTCTTTAGGACAAGCTCGATTAATATCCATATAGTCGATACATACTCTTATCGTTCCTTGTTTTTTGTTAACAGGAACAATATTCGATACCCAATTGGTTAAAGTAATTGGATAAATGAAACGTGCACGAAGTAATTTCTCAACTTTGGCTTTGATAGCAACATATTTTCTTGGATGTATCTGACATAAGCATTGACAGACAGGTTTTGCATCCGGGTAAGTCTTGATTTCATGTACAACAATTGATGGATCAATTTCTGGCATTTCTTCATATGGCCAGGCAAACACGTCACGAACTTCTTGAAATAGGGCTTTATAAGTTTTGATTTCTTCATCCGTACAACAAACACCTATATGAATGTTTTCAATTATTCCTGGCTTAACTGAAATGTCAATAGGAATCGTTCGAGAGATATTTTCCAAATTTAACTCAGAATCAGGATTTTGCAATGGATTCTGTGGTTCTTTGACATATTCATCAGTAAAAATAGAAACAAAATCATTTTCAAAATGATTGAGCTCAGGTAAAAATGAAGATCAGTGATGTAGATCTTCCCATGGTAAATCGTCAATAGACAAAAGTTCACGAATCTGCTCATCAGTATGAACAGGATCGGGAAATGTCGTTGTGGCTGAGCTAGAGATAGAAAGTGATTCCTCATGGATCACATTCATTGGATCAGTTTCGGTTGAATAAGGATCAGAAAGTGACTATACAGCCTGATATGCAATTTCAAATGGACACAAAGGCATCGCGCCATCAAATGAATCCAACTCGGAATCGAAAGGTACGTTCCAAGGATCATCAAAAGTAATAGTATTCAATGAAATCATATGAATATTTGCGATAGAAGGAAATACATTAGTAGGAGGAAAGGAAAAAGTTCCTAGTAAACCTAAATGTTTAATCAAACGTACCCCAACATCCTTGTAAGGGATAGCCATTTTACCGACGTGCTGGATTGTTTTTGTAGAGGCTGGATCGGATGAGAAACAAGTGAGTTGGTCTATTGTAATGATCTTTCCTTGATGCGGAAACTTGATAAGTCGAAAGATTGATGAAACAACAACAGTCATATTATAAGACCAACTACGACCCAGGAGAAGGTTGTAATCTAGAGGGGCATCAACCACCTCCACATCTAGATTTATAGTTTTGCCTTCGACCCCTATAGGTAAATCCTACAAAATACTGAAAGGATGGAACCCTCGGCCATCAAAAGCCTTCAGAATTATCAGAGACTGATTAAGTGTGGGATAACCAATCAATTTCCAACACTGGATCGACATAATACATGTACAAGCCCCTTCATCAATCATCGTCTGAAAAATGGGTCTGTTTTTTATTAATACTGGAATCTAGAAATCCATTTGATGGGGTAGGCGGGGTGTACTATTCTCTAAATCGAATATTATAAGGTTTTAATATTGAATATCGATAGATCCTGTGGTAGACAAAAGTAATCTACGTTGTGTTGGGCATGATTACAACACTTCTAAAGCTGACATTGCTGAAGGGAAAATAGCTAAGTCCTCAACAATGTTGTAATTCTGAGCAGCTCTCGCATGTGGATTGAAAGCTGACTTACGAAGTACACCTTTAGCAGGTGGTTTGATTACTAGGTCTAGATTGGGTTTCTTAATCTGTAGTGGATCAGAAATAGGAGGAGGTGTAGTTGATGTGTTTGAATTAGAAGATTTTGCTTCTTTACCATCAACAGGATTTTTACTACCATAATCTTGCGATCTCGTCGCAATCCTAACATGAGACATCATCATAATGGGCTCTTCTGAGGCGTTCGAGGTAGAACCAATCATATTACTATCTTGAGTAGGAAAAGGATCGTTCAAGACAGCAGGTTGTTGAGAAACTTTAATGAATTTCGAAACCTCTGCTCGATGTGGGCATTCTTTAGTAAAATAATCCTCGTCGCAAATGAAACAAGGATAGCGAGGCTTACATTTTTTGTCATTAGATTCATTTTTATCTATTTTATATTTTTAATTTTGTTTGTTTTTATTCTTCCCCTTATTTTTAATGCCAGATTTAGATTTGGTCATAGATGTCTCTACGACATGAATGTCGGTAGAAATTTCAGCAGAGGACTCTCCTTTCGGGGAATCAGGTAAAGTTATTATAGGAGAAGAATTCTTTGAAGATTTATTCTTGCTTTTATTATTAACTGTACCAATCATACCATCATTGGCATGAGACCCTAAAGGAGCTATAGTTATTTGACCTTAATTTGGAAGATCAGGGATTTTTTCATGTAAAGTACCTAACTGTGTATAGACGAGGTCAAGGTACTGAGCTTGAGCAATGAATTTCTCCTCAGTAACAACTCCTACCTTAGCTACATCTTCAGTGATTTTGGGTAATAATGATTTAACAAACCATTCTGTCAAAATTTGATCTGGAATGAAAACTTTCACTAAACGCCTTCTATGTCGCCATTCGTGAATATGATTAGAAATATACGTGGATGTGGATTTTTTTAGCGAAGTCAATAGTTCTGTGCCATTGTCATATCTAACAGGCAACTAAAAATGAGTTAAGAAAGTAGTTGCTAACTAACTGAAATTATTAAAAGAGCCTCGTGGTAACTCAATGTACCATTTCATGGCAAGACCAATAAGAGTTCATTGAAAAAGACATAAGCAAATTGAATCATCAATTATCGAATTAGACACACACCAGAGGTGATAAGTCATAACGTGATTTGATGAATCCTCTCCTGACTTACCCTCGAATTTCAGTATATCATTGGGAAACTTATGCGGCATTGGCAACCAATACGGATGATAGAAAATTGGATCATTCGTAAAGCGTGACAAATCAGGTAAATCCAAAGTTGCAATAAATGGTAACTAATGGTTAGGGTCGCAAAAACCTTGAGTTACAAGAGAAATTCTGGGAGGAGGATACCTAGGATAACTGGGAATTGGATTTGCATTAGGAATGGTATAACCCCCTAGGAAACCAGGATTAACCAGACCAAAGTGTGGTTGTTGAGGCTATTGATAAGTATAGCCTGGGTACGGTTGATACTGATAAACTGAGTTTTGTGAAATAGGACCGAATTGATACTATCCCTGGTACGATTGGTACATGAATTGCAGTTGACTTGTGAAAATCGTACTTGTACCAACTTGTCCCGTAGATATCTGGGCCGAAGTCTGAACTATAGGTCCTGACTGAGGTACAGATACTTGAGGGATTTGCATGGATTTAGGGATAGAATAAAACAGAGCTACAGATACTCCAAAAATAGGTGTTATAAGTTGAACAGATGTTGCAGTAGTTGTAGCAGTTTGAGGCGGAGTCTGAGGTGTACTAGGCCTAGACTGCTGAACAGAACTAGGTGTAGGGATTTGAACAGTAGGCTGGAAAGGTTGTTGGGTTGGACCAGAAACCAAAGGCTATCCAGGTTGAGTAGATAACTACACATTAGGTTGCATAGTCTGTTGAATTTGGGATGGATCCCAGACCATTTTCATTCCAGGGTATTGTCTAGTAGAAGGTTGTACATATGAAGGACCATAGCCTGGTTGAATGTACGGTTGATAATTAAGTGGTAAATTTCCAACTCCTTGTAGAAATTATTGACCAGAAGGCGGTTGAAAACCTTGAGTTGGGTACTAACCTTGAGGTTGATAACCCTGAGGTGCATACTGAATCTTGGGTTGATAAGGACCTTGAGGAACATACTGAGTCTGGAGTTGACCTTGGAGTATGTACTGTCTTGAAGGTTGATAACCTTGAGGTATGTACTGTCCTTGAGGTTGTTCTCCAAAATAATATTGTCCTACAGTTTGTCCTGGGAAACAATTACCCTGAAATTGTCCCCTGGGTGGTAATTGACTGCCTTGAGGTTGCCCCCCAAGCAGTAACTGACTACCTTGAGGTTGCCCCCCAGGTGGTAACTGACCACCTTGAGGTTTCCCCCTAGGCAGTAACTAACCACCTTGAGGTTGAGGATTTGGAATATTACCAGACATCATAAAGATTTTCTCTGCGTTGGACATTTCAGTTTTAATTCTATTAAGACCAGGTGATAATACTTGTTCAATCAGTCGAGGAGCTACTCCTGAGAAAGTACTAGAGAGAGCCTGATACCCTGAAGGAACATAAGGACCACCGTGTAAAAATGCTTCCGGTGTTTGGGAGAACGTCGATGACTCTCCTGACATGATAGATGAAGGACAGTAACCTTTGGGTGTAGAATGAAATGGAATTCGAGGTGGATAAAAAGCAAGACCCGGGTTTTCTAAATTTTTTGTAAAAGATAGATACCAAGTGTCACTCCTAATAGGGCTGTAGAAAATGGATTCACGCTCCCTAAGATTCAAAGACTGAGGGGATTCGGGAAGAGATGCCTCTTCGTCTCGACTAGCAAGTTCTTCAATGGAAATAAGGCCAGATGGAAGATCTTCAGTAACAATATTTATTACCCTAGGTGAACCAGGATCGCTAGAAGTTGGAGTAATCAATCCTGAGGATGTTTCCAAAACAGAAGGTTCATTTTCAGGTTCAGAAATTTCAGGTTCTTCAACTAGTTCACTGGAAGGAGAAATACTACCAGTAACTTCATAAACTGAAATCGGTTCTTGAATGCGTTCTGTTATGGGTATTTGATGATTAGGATGAACAAATATAGATGAACTTCCAATTTTTGTTGATCTAATTGTACCACTACTAGATGATACTAGAGCACACAGCCCTTCAAGCTGACTTGGTGTATATTTAGGGGGCTTGCCCTGAAGTCTTTGGGCCTGTCTCGGTAATTCTGCCACGATTAAATATTAATCAATCACATGCAAACAAAGAAAATTTCAATAAAAACACCTAAAGTCTCTAAAGAAACAAACAACTGAAGCACATGCCTAAAAAATTTAAGAGTTCAAACCACGCACAAACAATAACTTCCCGTACTAAAAAAACTAGTTGGTGATGAAATCCAACTTAGTAGAAGTTTAATACAGAAAGGGTGGTTGGAACAGTTACCCCAACAACCTACTTAATGAAACAAACTGGCACAAGTTTCTTCACAAAACCATCTTGAGTTACCAACAGTAAGGTTACCAACAGTAACGAATACAACTGGGGGAATAGTCTACGATCCGATCCCACGCGCAAGGGAAGATTAACAAAGCTCAATCCCCTTGAAGGCTCCTCGACATGGTCAATCTGAGGTTTACCAACAAGTGACCCCAGGGTCCTCGACAATGGTTAATCCAAGGTTTACCGTTTGTAATGTGCACATATCTTCTATCTTTCCCAACGAAACAAAATTGATTGTCTTAAAGGTTCGGACATGATCTCATGATTAACTCCTTTAAGAGAAGCTTCCCAGATTGTATAAATTACAATTGGATTTATTTCAAACCACAATATTTATCTACTTGTTTGTTTTTACTATCTTGGAGAGTTAATTACTCCCTACTCCAAGATAGTAGCCTAAGCTATTTTGGTGATAAGAGCCCTAGAAATAAAATGATTACTAGATCAATTTTAATTAAGAGTTGTTTTTATGGGCTGTTCTTTAAGTCAATAGGTATGGAAATGAAACTTTGATGGTGTGAAGACTCGACTTCCAAATACACTAAAAAATGCACCTAAAATGATGAACAATTTTTTTTTTTTTCAATGAAATTCTAGCTAAAGATAGAGTTCGAGAATGCAATTCTTTTAAGAAACAATTCTTTCTTTGAACAAGAAGAATAAATGGACAGAAAATATTTTTGTTTTTTCAATAAGAACTCAAAACGAGACAAATAATCAATGCTCACAATAAATCTCTTTCTCTTTTAAAACTCGAAACTACAAAAACAAGTTTTCTTTCAAAAGAAATTTACAAATTCTAAAAAGCACTCAAAACTACGAAAAACTAATTTTCAGATCTACAAACTTTGAAAATCTAATTGAATAAAAGATTTAATTTTTTTTTAGAATGTTTTGCTTAGTTGTTTAGTAAACTAAGGATTCATTTGCCCAGAATAAGAAATAAATCAAAAAACATCCAGATATTTTTTCTTTTTTAATAATAAAATTCAGAACTTATAACGAAGTTTGTTCAAACATTTGCAGAGAGAAAACTAGATCTATTTCTCAAAGAGAATGAATTTCACAACCAATTCAGAATCATCAAGAAGATAAAAGATACCAAGGTGATCTAAGGCACTTTTAAGCTCCTAATCTTTGGGTCACTATAGAGACAAAGCGAAAACCACTCTCAAAATGCAAAAATTCTAGAAAATCATTCAAAAAAAAAGTGCTATGAAATTCATTCACAAGAGATTTTCGATAGAAAACATACAGATTTGTTCAGACACTAAGAATCCTAAATCAAATCTAAACTAAACTGAAAGAATAAATATAAGTTTTTCAAGACTTTTAACAGGGTATGCAACGATGTGCGGTCCCTAGAAAAATTCAAGAAAAACAAAAAAGACTTCAAAACTTTTCAAAGCAAAGTAAATCTAAGTTACCCAAGCCCATACAAATCAATCAAAATTCAGAAAAATTCATTTTCTCAAATAAAAAAAAGGAAAATCAAATCAAGTTCTTTCCCAAGTGGAGTCGCCAATTTTTTGGTCGGATAAATTGATCTTGTGGACAAGATTGATCTCCCTATTGTCAGAAGACAATCTAGCAACAAACGAACAACTAAGTTTATCTTTCTCTAGATATATTCATTTTACAAGTAAATGCTATGAAGATGTTGATCCTACCTTAGATCCAAATTCTTATTTGTAACCGTAGTTCTTCCGTCGCATCAGTAATCCTTCCGTCGCAACAAGAGTTCTTTCATCACAACAATAGTTCTTCCATCGCAACAAAGTGTCGTCTTTCGTCGCAACAAAGTGTCGTCTTTTGTTGCAACAAAGTGTCATCTTTCGTCGCAACAAAGTGTCATCTTTTTTCGGAACAAAGTGTCGTCTTTAAAGACATGCAATCACAAACAAGCAAATATTAAATAACACCTGTATAACAAATAATTATAAAACATACCTATCATAGTGATCAAGGAATCTATGAAATAAACGATCAAACGATAGCTTATTGAAATAAAAAATCGAATGACAATTTATTGAGAAAAAAAAAAATTGATTGTATTAATCTTAAAATAACAGAAGAACCTTACAACCTTAGCCTTGATGTTGAACGGGCCTTCCCGGGGTTCGAAGCAGGAGTCTCCTCTACTTTGATAAGTCTTACACTTTTCCTCCACGAGCACATAGAGGTATGTGATCTTTCCTCATAACAGCTCAGCAGAAAGAAGTCTAAATCTCAACATCACTTCACCTCAATTACACACTAAAGCTTGAACTCCCTTTGAGTCTACCCAATGCCTCTTTTTATAGAGCAGATGAGGAGGTTAGGGTTCCACCTATGAAGGGATAGAATCCTCCTTCAAAGGGATATGCCCCTCACATGAAGCGGTTAGCTCCTTAAGGTGCAGGATGCATGAACCTTATAAGAGCGTACTCATCACCAAAAAATCTCACCCAAAAGCTTTTAGAATTGACCAAAAAACAACCTTTTTTACTTTGGTTTCTCACCCTTTTGACTTTGAAGGGGGTACGCAAGAATTACATAGAGAAACTGTGTTCTGGAACACAGTTCCACTTCACATTACCTACGTACCCTAGCTAGGAGCACAGGTAAGGCTCACATTACTTGCTTACCCAGAGTTTTAGAGCTTTTTAGGGTTTTTTCTCCTGTTTTAGGGCTTGACATGAGGAGTATAGGTTGTAAGACTTGCAGAGAAGATAAGTATGAGTGAAAATGAGCTCATACAGTTAGCAGAATGTCAAGGTGACAGTTTTTAGTGCAACACATCTAACAAATGCACCTTGTGGTATGCTGCTCCTGATAAGAGCTTCCGACGTTTTGGAGCTGTTTGAATATTTTGTGCATCTGAACTCGATTCTAAATCTGCATGAACTTGAAAATTTGTATACATTATAAATTTTATCAAGCTAATTGACATGGATAAAAAACATAAATTGAATTGCATAATGAAAATATAAATAAAATCTGAAGTAAATATTACGTCTCGAGATGGATAGGGAGAATTCCGCAATGGACTTTGAGAAATATTATGGAACGATTTGGATTTTGAAGAATAGTCCATTCGATATAATTATGATATTTTCTCCCTGCATTTGAGCAAAACCAACAATAAATTTTGGTGTACACACCTAAAAGTAATTTCGGTGCCTTAAAAATGGACTTATTGTTATCAGTGCTAATGTACAGGTAACCGCACCATTGCTTTTTAGTTACTACACACTGGTGCCATATAATTAATTGATGTGCCAGTGATGAATAGCCACAAATAAAAAAAGCTCAACTTTATTTTTTTAAAGTGAAAAAAAAGTGTGTAATTGAAAAATGGGGGGAAAAATATTTTTGAAATTTTTTTTTTTATTATTTCACTATTTTTGCAAAAAAATTCAGCCAGAGATTTGCACAAGACATACCTGGAGCAAGAGAGCACAATAGCACTTGGGAGCAGCGAAATAATTTCGAACAAAAATATTCAGACAATCAGAATTCCAACCCTCTGGTGATTCGAACCCTGTAGCATAGAATTTCAAATGATCTCGTGATGAAATTTTGTTGTTTTTTTTACATTTTCTGCAATATTTTTTACGTAGTATGTAAAAAATTTAAATTTTCTATTCATTTACAAAAAAGAAAAGAAAAACAATTTTACCCTAAACCCTTCATTCTTTTTGTTTCTGCCCTTGCTTCTTCCTGTTTCTATGATTTCAGAATTATGAATTTTCATTTTTATAGGGTTTGTATTGCTATATATATATGCCTATGACTTCTAACCCACGATATGAATTGTATAGTCAGATCCCAATCCATGTCATCCCTTGTTTGAATTTTTAAAAAACTGATTTTTTAAAATTTGTGTGCCTTGCGTAAATTAGTGCATTGCTGCGTTATCTTATCACAACGCACCGCACACATACTATTTGATAAAAAAAATTAAAAACAGATATTTTTTTAATATGTGCGCCATATGTAAAATAGGGCACCAATGCGTTATTTCATTATAGTGCACCATGCACATACTATTTGGAAAAAAAAAATTATTTTATTTTATGTGTTAATCAGTGCACCATTTAACATATAACACACGAAGTCTCATTCTTGACAGAGATAAATGTATGGCAGTCCCATGTTTGCGCAATGCGTTTATAAGAATAGGCTGCACCGCCCCCTCCATGACACCCTATGCTACAAAAACTAACACTAAAGTATTTTGATTAATTTTCTATGTTAATTAGTGCATTGGTTAAAATATAACGCACTGGTGCTCCTTGTTGACAAAGAGCATCGTACGGTGTTTTATACTCTTTTGGCGCTGCATTTATAATAACATAACACACCGATGTTGGTGCGTACAACATTAAAGGCGCAACGGTTTCTTGATATTTTTCTTTACCTGAAAATTTGATGATTTATTTATAAAATGTATTAATTAATGATATGGTACAGGTTTCATATTGATAAAGAAATGGATGACAAGAGATCAAGTAATAAAAATATTGATAACACATCGAGAAAAGAAAAAAAGGCAAGTTCTTTTTAAATTCTTTACAAAAAATATTATTTTTGAACTATATGTAAGTTTAACTAATATGTATTTTTTACTACATATCATGCAAAGCCACAAAATGATGAAGCTCGATAATATTATTTCTGATCTAGGACCAGAAGAGTGTAAAAGCTTGATGGGAAAATTGCAAAATGATGAATCGGGTGAATGAAAAAATACTCTTGATCCAATATGAGTTTCTTTTTTTAATTTTCATTAATAATATACTTAAATTATTAGATAACATGTTTCAAACAATCTAGTAATTCACATATGTTTAATGTTCTAAAGGGACCAAAAACTCATAAAATGAATGTTTTTCTAAGAAAAAAAAAAAAAATAGAACATGCAAATGAAAATGAATTTCTCCTTAGCTCATCTAGAGTGGTGCTAGAGGTTAACGAAAGGGGGAAAAACTTTTACAAAAGTTTGAGGGATCTAGTGGAATGAATGTATAAACGTTCTTTCCACTTGGAATAAAAAATTCAATCCAATGATTCCAAGAACCAAATTTTATCTAAACTACAGGTATAATTTCTAGAGAATTGGTCAATGAGACATGTCAGACTTTTAATAGCAAAAACTTACAACAACAAAAAAGAAGGAATGAAAAAGTAATATTTCTTTAAATGTTTTTCTAGAATTATTTATAAATATCACTTTTGTTATGTTCACTTTTCATATATCAATATAAAAATTAAATATTTTATTGTCATGTTACATTTTCAGGAAGATTATGAAGATCTCAAAAGATGAATGAGCTGATATCAGAAATATGCCAGTAGGAATGTCCAAAAAGGTGGACAAGGATATGGTCAAAGAAATGGAAAAAATTGCATCACAAGAGGATTCATCTCAACAACAACGTGCTTCAAATGTAATATGTAATCATTGAATTTTTCGATTAGGTACAATAAATAAACAATTTAGCATTAAATATTAATTTTCAAGTATTTTCTTGCAAAAAAGAAAAGAAAATGGAACCCATTGAGCACATAAAATATGACAACAATGAAGAAAAGGGTTGATATCTAAGTTTGTGAGTAATTGTTACTTCCTTATAACAAATTAACTAGATTTCATTTTTGTATATTTTAAGTTGTTTTACAACAATAATCATTGAATTTCATCAAACAAATGCTAACATACAAAGAAGAACTATCAGACGAATTTATTGACATTGGGTTAAATATGGGTTGTGAGTATATGTTGGCATACCATAAATTAATTGTGGAATTTGTAAGCATCTATCGATCTTGTTTTACTTAGCTTCGTCTATGTTAAACACCATGTTAAACACAATGAGTAAGCTAAACACCCACACAAGAAACTCAACACACAATGAAGGATAAGAATGAGGCTTTCTTCGTTTTCCATTATACAAAGATGTACATTTATAGTACAATGGTGTGAGTCTTGGTTTCACATTCCAAGGTCACCTAGAAACCATTGTGACTTTTTGTATTCCACACCTACCCATAGAGGATTAAGTGTTCCAACATCCCCCCCTTAATCCGAACGGGTATGTGTGAGTCCAAGAAGAAAGTTGTAATACAAATCTGCAAAGTATGCATGGCAGCACTTGGGATGAATCAACTCTCTGAAATGTTGGAAAAAAGAGGTGGTTTAAGGATGACCACCAACACTGGAATGCAATACTTGTTGCAGTTCTTGGAACTCTTCCAAAACTGGCAAGAAGCTGAAATCTTCTGCTAGAGGAATTTTCCCTCATAAAAAAGGGAGACCTGCAACCTAAAAGAAGGGAGGTCTACTACCTGTGATGGTTTTAGGATTACCAACAACTCTGGAATTCTTGAAGCATTTCTTGGAACTCAACCAAAGCTGGAAAGAAGCTGAAGGCTTCTGCTAGAGGAAGTGTCCCTCATATATGAAAGGGAGACCTTCAACCTAAAAGAAGGGAGGTCTACTACCTGTGATGGTTTTAGGTTATCCACCAACCAAATATGATGGTTTAAGGTTGTCCACCAACCGAAGGAATGCTCATGGGCATCCGTGTCTCTGGTTACATCTCTGAATCTGGAATGACGAATTGTGGCTCAGACTCGCTTGAACTGTTGTGTCTCTGGCTACAACTCTGAACATGGAATGAGATATTATGGCTTAGGCTCGCATGATCTATCGTCGAAGCTTGTACATGACCACCATTTTCCCCATTGTCAGGGACAAGGTGAGATGATGGCGAAAATTCAACTTCAAGTTTGCTCAATATTCGTGAACATGTTCTAACATGTGTTGTAAACATATTCTTGGATGCTGATGCCCATTTCCAAGAAGCGATCCATCCAAGATGAATCTTTTTTCTTGCAGGAGGCTTGTTTCTGAAGCATCTGTCTAAAGAATGAGTGTGCCGACCATAGTGCTTGCATGAATGAAGATCAAAACAATGATCTTTCATATGGCCAAATCAATCATAGTGTTGGCATTTTACAATCTGATGTTTTTGTGGAAGCGGAGTAGGATCTGGAACAGCTACAGGTGAACTGTCATATAGGAATCCGGCACTCTGAAATATGATGGGCTTGGTGTAGTCTGGAATATGAAAGGACACATCCTTGTCATATCCAAGACTATTTTGGTGCTTGTTGTGGACAAGCTCTTCCCAAGGTCTGATGATGGGCTTGAGAAGTGCAGGCTGATTTGCTGCATTTGCATGTACATCTGCTCTCATACAAGGAACTAAATGAGGATCAACTTCAACTTTATTGACTTGTTGTTGATGAGATGATCCGAATGGAAAATGGCATCAACCCATGGTATTCATCTACCCATGTTATCCATCCACTCATGGAACCTACCCATGGTATTATCAATGGCATCGACCCATGGTATTCATCCACCCATGATATTTATTCACCCATGGTATTATAAGTGACCCATGGTATGTATCCACCCATGGTATTCATCCACACATGGGATCTACCCATGGTATTGTAAGTGATATCTACCCATGGTATTGGCCCATGGTATCCATCTATGGTATTGTATCTCAAAAAAGGCTATAAATAACAAGCCTCACTTTGTAAAAGGACAGATTGTCCGCCACAATGTAGCTTCTACAGTTATTCTCTATTTTAATAAAACAAGTTTCTTTGTGGTTTTATTTTCTTTGTGTTCTCTCTTTTTTCTTGGCATTCTAATTTTGCAGATCTTGTCAGATCCATTTCAAATTTTTAGATCTTGGGGGCCTCCCAAGATCTAAAAAGTTGAAACGGATCTGACAAGATCTGCAAAATTAGAATGCCAAAAAAAAAAGAGAGAACACAAAGAAAATAAAACCACAAAGAAATTTGTTTGATTAAAATAGAGAATAACTGTAGAAGCTACATTGTGGCGGACAATATGTCCTTTTACAAAGTGAGGATTGTTATTTATAACCTTTTTGAGATACAATACCATAGGTGGGTCATGAATTATAGTGGAGATGCCCATACAATACCATGCATATTATTGAATGAATACCATGGGTGGATACATACCATGGGTCACTTATAATACCATGGGTGAATAAATATCATGGGTGGATGAATACCATGGGTCGATGCCATTTATAATACCATGGGTAAATTCCATGGGTGGATGGATAACATGAGTAGATGAATACCATGGGTTGATGCCATTTTCCATTCGGATCGTGAGAGTCTTTCTCAATGTTCTGAACAGAAACAGGTTTAGAATGGTGACTCTTTTGCTTAAGTTCATCTTGTTGAAGCTGAGATTCCAACTACAAAAACTCAATCTTTTCTTGTGCATTTTGTAAACAATTCTGAATTTCAGACAAACTATCCTTATTGATTTTAACTGTTCTTTCAACAGTATATGCGATTAGAGTTCTTAATAACTCTAATAAATTATCAATTCCAGCCATTTAAAAGGGAAATATTTGCTACAAGGAAATTTCATAGATATGTAAACAATTTTCAACTACCAACATTCACACGCAAAATTAGAGGAGAAGAATGTAGACACTTATGTGAAGCCAAATGTTCCTTTAGTGGCACGGTCCTTAGTTCCCATGTATAACCAGCAGTGATGTAAACTCAACACAATTGAAAATTACTCACGAATTTCACTCACACTTTGGGTAGAAAAGAGCATCATACTAGATAGCAAAGAGAAAATAAGCCAAGACATAAAATTCAAAAATAGCAGAGTAGAGTGCTCTTAGTTTTCATTTCCACTTCTTCTTTCACAACATCACTCACAGAGCCGAGATGATTCCAATTTAATAACGCAATTCATTCAGAATTTCTAATTGGTTGCATCCATGCCCACCCATCCAACCAAGAACACAAAGTTGCGCACATTAGCATTGATTAATTAATGACATTCCTGTGGGAACTGAACGCCGAAATTTATATGAAATGCAAGCATTACTCACGAATTGTCGATCTATTGACTGGACAGGAGAAGGGACCACGAAGCCACAAAGGGTAGGAGACTTGCTACGGTTTTAAGGAGTGTATCATAGAGTTGGGGACCAGAGCAATAGTTGGTGTGTTGATTGTGTAAAATGAGGTGCGAGGATGGATGTGCACAGAGGAATGTCATGTTATATTTGTTGTTGTAGTGGCTTATAATGCTATAGTGGCCACCATGAGAGAGTGCATCGAACTTCAAACATAACCTCTTGAACAAAAGAGTTGCCTCATTTTTCAATGCATCTGATGAAGACACTAGAGAAGAAGCCAAGCCAGTGCATTGCTAGTTAGCTCATTCATTTGTTGTTGTGATTTGAATCGACATAATGGTATGTATAATGTCAATATACCAATAAATAGCACTGAAGATTCCCAGATTGATGACCCATCTGGGTGGTGAAACTTGACGAATTAAACATTGGTCAAGGTCAAGGATGAGGAAAGGGGAGCGAACGTACGTCCAAAAATAGTGTAAGTAAAGAAACTGACACAAAATTTGTAGGGGAAAGGGCACACCTGGCAAATATAACGACCTTTATTCTTACAAACGCTTAGAAAGGCACATACTCGATAGGGAGGAGAGAATTGGTTTATAGCAGAGAGCAGGAAATCGACTTTAAAATAACATCAGAATTTTACTGATATACAGCAGAGGTTGGCAGAATATTGCAGTGCAATGTAGGTACAAGATTTAGAAATTTTCCAGAAAATTGCAGAAATTTCACGAAATATAGCAGCAATAGAATACACAGTAGAGTAATGTGCAGAAATTGCAGAACATTTTCCAGTAAAAACTCATAAATCTGTCTAGAAAATTATTCAGAAACCCTCTTTAAATTGTTTTCTAGCAACTCTCCAAAATGTGCAGAAATTGTAGGGAAAAAATCAGAATGAAAACCTTCAGATGCGCAGTGCTGCTTTTTTTTTCGAAGACGAAATTTCTGAATGCTACTTCTTTTGAATGCGGCAAAATGATTGTTGCAACAATCTCTGAGTGCTGCAAAAATTATCAAAATTTTTGCAGATATGCACAGGACATAACCACAAATGGCTCACTCAAGTTTGAGCTGGTTATGAACTTCTCAGCTCTGATACCATGTTAAACACCATGTTAAACACACACATGGTGTATGAGTAAGCTAAACACCGACACAAGAAACTCAACACACAATGAAGGATAAGCGTGAGGCTTTCTTCGTTTTCCATTATACAAAGATGTACATTTATAGTACAATGGTGTGACTCTTGGTTTCACATTCCAAGGTCACTTGGAATCCATTGTGACTTTTTGTATTCCACACCTACCCATAGAGTATTAGGTGTTCCAACAGTCTATGATTAATAGAACAAAAAAATATTTTATATTAAATATATGATTTGTTATGGGGTATAAAACTTGTAGGAAACCAAGTATGGAACTGCACCAAAGATGAAATCTTGAAATATAGATTGACATTTGGTTTTGAAAGAATGTGTATAGTTCATGAGTCAATTGTCACTATGGTACATCATTTCTTTTCGATTTACGTTGATGTATATTATTTAATATTTCAATTTTTCATTATTCTCACCAATGTATATACACTCATTATAGTTTATTTTTATGTTTGTAGATGGAAGGTGAAGAAGAAGAAAAAATCAACACCATGAACAAAACATTCCTCAAAATAACCCAAGTCAGGGAAGTTGGTGACAACAATTCAAGCGAAGAATGATGATCATTATGTTTGGATATCAAAGCAAGGCATTGTATTTTTTGAAATATTTGTCTGTGAAATCAGACATTTTGTTTAATGTAATGGACATAGTGTCCCAATTAAAAGACAAAGGGATACCAATATCTATCCCATTTTGTCTGACAAAGGGTGTTTTGTTCATATATATATATATATATATAATAAAATATGTTTTAATTTATTCTATTGCGTTCTCCATTTTCGTTGTGAAATGTAACACCACTGATTAAATATATGGATGATTAAATATTATAATTAAGCGATGTGAGATGTGATGATATGATATAAAAAATTAATCCAAATGTAACATTCAAATGCACTAATAAAAAATTAATTGATATGAATATTTTTATAAGATATGTGTCAACTTTTGATGAATAATGAATTTTAACAAATCACAATAATTGCACTGTCATAGGTCGATGTTTCTAAAAAATACAAATTGAACACTAGTGCGTGGAACTTATTGTAGACCAGTGCGCTTGTATGATAAAGCGCACCGGTGCATTTCTACAACCTATGGGCACCACACAAATATCAATACCAATTATAAATCTCGGTGCGTTTGTGCAATATTGTGCATCAGTGCATTTATGTGAGACTGTTCACCGGTGTGTTTGTACGACCTATGGGCACGGCACAAATACCAATATGAATTATAAAAATCTGTGCATTTGTGTGATACGGTGCATCGGTACATTTCTATAATACTAGGAACCGGTACGTTGATACAACCTATGGGCGCCGCAAAAATCCCAATACCAATTAGAATGGCCCGATGCTTTGCATCAGTTATAGTGTGCCTTGTGCGGATTTAGACCTTTACGGCCCAGTGCATGCACCTTCGATAGCCCTGGGGTGATCATTTGGATGAAACACATCAGGACATTTCTAAACATCCCTGGGCATCTTTTATTTGTTTTCCATCCCAGTGCTTCCTAGGTTCGCAGGACCAGTGCGTTTACTCTAAAACGCACTTGTGCGTTGACACCTGAATAGTGCACTGATGAGAGAAACATCTGTAAGAACCTCTGAATGCCCATTTTTTTTACTTGTGTTGAAATTCCATTAGAATCTCCACCAAATCCTAAGTTATCGAAAATGGATGTTGTAGCAAATTTTTTTTTGAAAATTTTTGCAAATTTTATAACACTAAAAACCTCTGTTATAACCTCTGCTAGAGGGTCTTTTCCTTGTAGTGAGTCGTCCATTCAATATAAGTTTACCCCTTTTCTGAACTGAATGGGAATATTTATGAAGAAGGTATATGTTGACTAAGCATGGTCAATAGAGTTCTCTCCTACATTATTTTATCCTTTTTTGGGCTTGAGGGACTAAATTTACAAAAAGGAACTCCATGGAGTTTACTTATGCTTTTCTTCTGACTCCCTAAAACTGAAAAACATAGAGTTAATCCTATGCTAGACTCGTTAAAATTAAATAGTACAGGACCTGTCGATCACAACAAGACCGAACCACTCCTTCTTAGGGTTCTTTTTTAATACTAAGATAGAATCATCTGAATGATGAGCTTACACAACAAGAAAATTTTATCCTCCTTAATATTGACAAAAATAAAGAGGTACTTGCCAATAATGGTGAGGGAAAAAGTGAGAAAAATAATCCATTCATTGTCCTTTTTTTAGAAAGCAGTAAGTCTCTCTTGAACACGACACTTTTTCACACATGTACTTGGGTTGAGAAATCCTTTATCTTACAGTTAATCAAACCACATTGAAAGTATTCCACTGTTTTCTGAGTATTATCTTTAGGTAAATTTTTTCCAAGCCATTTAGAGTGTTGTTATGTGTTCAAGAGAAAGTTCAATTTATCATTCATTGCAAACATTTGTCTCCATTCGTGTTGACCACCCCTGAGTTAGTCCTTGCAAAACATTTCTTCAAAAATTGATCTAATGGTTTCGTGTCATAGGCTTTCCTGCAATGAATCTCTTTCTATCGATATCAACTCATTATCTAGAAAGCTGATTTAGAATCATATCAGTACCTTGGAATATTCATACCTTAATCATAGGTTTCTCGCCTTCGATGGTAGGTTCTCATCATTGACCTGTAATCAAGTGGTTTCTACCATGTTCGACTCCAACACAATAAATTGCATGGATAGATTCATACTAGTTCAAGAAGCAGAAATGAAGACCTTAGATATAGTTTCCACCATCGAGGTTGTGAAGAGTTATTTATTCATAATACAGTAGACTTATTATTATAGATGGTTGTGTTCATACGTGTCTACTTTTGATGTAATACTGAAATCATATATGTACCAGAACACTTAGTTGGTTTTTCTCTAAGTATGGAAATGTCTGCCTCAGTGACGATATATCTTTGCATTGAATGTTTTTATAGGTTTTTGACTGGTGTCTCCAATCCAATCCTTGGGATGATTAAGCACTTCACTCTTCAGAAAATATTTCTCAAAATTCGCACTTTAGGGCCAATATATTACACGTCATTTTGTCACCATGACATTTGAATATTCATATGGGTCTATCACCATCCATATCATCCTCCATTATAGGTAAAAAACACTCATGTTCTTGAATCAAGTCTTGGAAATTGGAGAAAAGATCTGTAAAACACTTAAAAGGTTAACTGCGTAGTTTTTATAGCCTTTTCCTGCGCATGTGATGATGCTTCTTCCATTAACCGCTGTACTAATCATCACTTTCTTTTCCATTAAAACCTGTGCACCCCCGTGAAAATCAAGTAAAAATAAAAAGTAACTTCTAGAAGCCTAGTTGGTTGAATATTCTCCCAACTGGAATCCTCTAGAGTCATGCCAGTTCGAGCTTTACCCCTCTACTCATGGACCTTATCCCTTGGTCCAATAAACTCAAATCCCTTCATGGGAGGAAACCATCCCTCTCTTAATGGATCTGAAACCGCTTCAATCTCTCTATAAATTGAGCTAAAGTTTTGTGTTGAAGGGTAGATACCAAGGTGAATAGATATTTATTTGTATAGTTTCTAAGTTGGAGAGAGTTCATAGAGTTCATAGTTTCTATGCGAGTGAGTTGTTGTTGACACATTGAAGATCACATATTTGTGCCCATGGCTTCATGCTGGTCATCCTAGAGAGGAAGGCTTATCAGACTGAAGGAAAATGATTGCTCAGACACACGAGATAAATTTGTACAACATCAAGGCATCTAGTTGTAAGATTGCTCTTTATAATTTATGATAACACATATGGATCTCTTTTTCTCATTGTCTTGTTTTTGAATTCATGGGAATGATGCAAATACTCAGATTCCTTAGTCACTAAGTTGGATCATTATCTCTGATTATTAAATATCGTAGGTATTTTGATCATTTGTCTTGTTTTTTATTACAAGTTCTTCTCATCATTGAAGAACTACTTTGGAGCGAAAGGCAAAGGACTAAATCAGACATATCGGTTGAAAGGTAGGAGAATTCCCTCTTTATTTCATGGTTGTAATAATATAAATTAAAAATAATCTATAGAAAGAGATATTCAATGGATCTATGTTTCTAGTTACTCATTGAAGTACTAGGGAGATCACTCTTGTCTTCAAGAGGGATTAATCCTGGTAACATAGCTCTTGAGTTCTTGTTTCCATCACTACTTCAGGTTTCGATATGATTTTTCCTTCCTCATCAAGTTCTATAAATATTGTTTTAAGTGGAATTTTGTCACCTATAACCTTCTTTAATCATGAAACATGGAAAAATGGATGCACTCGAGAAGGAGCAATAAGCTCCAATTTGCATGTCGTAGTACCAATCTTTGCAACACCTTGTAAGGACCATAGTACTTTGGCAATAATTTATTATCCTTATTAGCTTGATTGAGGGAAATTTATTTGTATGGTTTTAGCTGTAAAAATACTATTGGTGTAGAAATTATATGCACTAATCATGCATATGTCCAAGATCCACCTGATCTCACACTATTTAACTTTATGCAAGATACTGAATCTATTCCACTTGTTAATATTTTGCGGAAAAATTAATTGCACACACATGTGAAGCATAAACAAAAATTATCAATTGCACATAATACAGTTTTTAACTGGGAAAGCCTGAAGCTGAAACCCAAACTATATATTATGTAACATGGAGATCATATGAAAATCTCATACAAACATACAAATCTTATCACAAGCTCTCAGTACACTACAATCATCATACACTATACAGGCCGAATCTTGTAAATCCATGCATCGATCTTTGCCACCTGCTAGCCTGCCTCCACTACGTAATCCCTGCTGAAGAATAGATCTAAATGAATTCTAATTACTCTTGGATTGACTGCGCAATCCTCATTGGCATCTCCACTATGTGTTTGATGCAATCAATGCATCACTAATAGTCACAACAGATAGTCTATCTTGCCCTTTCACCTATCTCTCCACTGGTCTCCATTGAAACTGCCATGCACTATAGTTAACTGATGTATTGTTCAGTTGATTAATGATTTATTATTTGTGAATTAATTAACTAATTAATTCACTCCACTATCACTAGTGTATCAATCAGTTAGACTAGATACAACTAGCTCAACTGAGTCTAACTGCGTTAAACTAAATACAACTCCATAACTACTTCTTCCAATTGTGTCATAACTCTGCCACTTGAGTTCTAACTGAGTCCTCCATGCAATAGCTCTAGTAAACCCTTAGGAACAATGTAATTCCTTCTGTCAGCTACTGTGCCACATCTATGGACTGAAATGAAGTGCTCCAAGAGAATAAGTTGTTGTTTAGAGTCTGATTATAGTTAAGAGCTAATAATAATTGACATGAATCTATTTTTAGATTAACGATCTATAAATAGAATTTGCCCAATATTCTAAAAATATAATTTCATCTGTTTTTCCAACTTGATGAACCATCCACAAATAGAATCCTACAACTTATGAAATATGATCGACATGTCTAAAAATAGACATAGTCTAAAAATAGACTTGCGCCAAAAATAGACTGCAGGCCCACTTAGTGAAGGCGACTATTTTCACTAAGCTCATCATCTTGTTGAATCTCAACACTCCCTCTCAAAAAGATAGGGATTATCCTTCACCCTGATCCTGCCTCTATGGTATTCGAATTTTCTCCTGGTGAGCACCTTTGTCAGAATATCTGCATCCTGATCCTCCGTGGGAATGTACTGAAGCAACATGATCTTCACTGCACACAATCTCTGATATGATGATACCGGATATCAATATGTTTAGATCTATCATGAAACACAGGATTAACCAAGATTTTAATGCAACTCTGATTATCACAATGAATCACCGTGGGATCTAAATGTGAACCGAACAAACCAACCAGAATCTTCCTCATCCAGATAGCCTCACATGCAGCTAGACTTGCTGCCATGTATTCTGCCTAATCGAACTAAGTGCCACAAATCTTTGTTTCCGTTGTACCAAGAAACCGCCATAAATCCACAATAATGAAAAATCCTGATGGGGGCCTGCTCTTCTCGTCTATTGGCTTCCTGTTCATAGCCCTTTCGTAATTAGCAATATTGGCAAAATTAATCGTTAGTGGGCAACATCGTTTCAACCAACTTTGGGATTCTAGGATCTAGCCCTCCTGAATCCGGAGAGGGATCTCTCCAATAAGTGCAAAGATGGATTTGTCTTTGAAGTTTGGGGTAATGATATTAGGCTAGTTATGAAGGCCAAGGGTTTGTTTTGTTTTTTGGATGGTTGAGCATGATTACTGTTTGAGGTGGAAAGTTCTAAATGCAAAGAGTTTCAAAGGTGTGAAGTTGCAAGTAAATAGAACAAGCTTTGGCCAAGAAAACAGACAATTTCAGGTTTTAGTCCATTGGGCTATGGAGTCATAATAGGGTTTAATTGAAACAACAAGAGGCAAGAGTGGTCCATGGGGCAAGTAATCTATGTCTAAGGATCTCTTTAAAGTTTGATTTATGGAATGAAATGATACAACAAGAAGGGGAAATTAAACAGATGAAGAACAAAGAGCAGCCTAAGATCTGGTAAGTACTTTTAAACTAGCCAGCTTTTGACATACACTTAAGAAAGACATGAAAGTAAACTAGGATCTGGTAAGTACTTTTAAACTAGCCAGCCTTTGATACACTTTCAATAGAAAACATATAAAAACAGAGGGAAACACAAATGATAACAAAGGATGGTCTAAGATTTGGTAAGTACTTCTAAACTAGCCAGCTTTTAACACATTCCAAGGGAAACATTCAGATAGTCTTTGGGGATAAAACTAGGACCAGGGCACACCATATATTCCTTAGTTCATCTCTACTTAACTAATACTAAACATAACATTTAAGAATAATATTCAGCTAAGACAATAAGACGAGGGAACGCCAACATTCCTATGCTTAAAATGAATTAAATCATTCCTAAATAACACGGATTTGGAAGAAAACATGAAGATAAAGATTTTCAGTCATAGAAGGGTACTGATATACAGTAGGTCCTAACTCTATGCATGTTGTTCTTTATAAGAGAAAATGAACATAGTGAAAATAGAAATAAAACAACAATTTACAATAATGAATAACATCACCGTCGACATAGACCAAGATCCCATAAATCAGCTTGTATTGATGCTCCAAACCAGTTACAGCTTTAATTCCAATGCTTTAGTTTAGCAATCATCTAAACTTCCTAGAATAACTATTCTATCACAAGCAGAGCTCCAAGAGCCAGTGAACACTATTTACAAGTAGAAGTCTCAAGCTCAATTACGTTTCAATGTCTTTAGGTCAATCAACTAACCCCCCTAGTCTTCTGCAGTAGTATTTATAGAAGAATGAGGAGGTGAGATCTGATAAAAGATCTCCAAAGATAATTAATACAGACTTAATGGTTCCTCAGCCCTTGGGGGGCTTGATGAAGAAACTTACATAGGTGTCCTCTGTATTAAATATTTTACATTAAGATTTAAGCTTGGTGGGAGCTCTTCTTGACTTTTGAGGCTCTGTGTTATGTTAAAGTAACTCTGCTGATATTTTGTCATTAAGTTTATTTGTAGAATTAACTTATCTGGCTGTGCTGAGGCAAATACCTGATCTTGATCAATAACTTCGGCCTCTGTTTGAATGCTTTGAGGCACAGGTGGCACTATGGTAGCTGGGAGGAATCAATTTTCCTCAGATGTGGTGGTGGAGGCTTTCTGTCTAATGAACCTTTATGATTTTTCTTTTAACTATATTTTAATTGGGGATTAGGCTTTTGATAAGCCATATTAGAATTAATCCCCATAGATCTATCTTCAATCTTCTGTTATGGTATATTTTTGTCTTTCGATACTGATACTCTTTGATTTGTGCCTGATTCACTATGTTTTTTGT
Organism: Pinus albicaulis; assembly: GCA_034641835.2. NCBI lineage: Eukaryota > Viridiplantae > Streptophyta > Pinopsida > Pinales > Pinaceae > Pinus > Pinus albicaulis. The sequence goes on from CM076579.1 coordinate 1,559,562,725, forward strand.
TGTGCAGGGCTGCGCAGGGGTTGTATCGCATCAATGCCTCATGAATCATTGAAAAAACGTGGAGTTGAATCCTGTGAGTGACTCCCTTTGATGAATAGAAGGTGGGAGGATCGTCACCCTCAGCCTTTGAAATTTTCTTCAGTATAGCGAAAAAACCATTTAAACCCTGCAAAATACGAACAACATTATAAAATCTTGTATATATAGGTTTACTTCTTCAGAAGGCATCTGGAGAGAGCATGGCCGTTTGATGGCATCATCCAAAGGTAAAGATTGATTAGAGGAGGTCAAAGGAGAGGTGGAGGAAGAATTAAATCGAAACCGTCGATCACGTAGAGATCGACGGTCGAGAGAGGAGGTGAATAAATAACGTGAAGGGGTCACATTTTTCGAAAAAATATAAAAAAACGGAGACAAAGTTTCAAAAACTTTTTTTTGGATAAAAATGATTAAAAAATGAGTGGGCAGCTTGGGACGAATGTGGGCCGTCGGATGAGATCGGCCCACGCGATCAACGGTGGGGATCGGGTATCAAAAAACCTTATAAAATATGCCCGGACTTCAAAACCTTTCAATAAAACCAAGCTGAATAAAAATTCCCCAGGTCTGCGCTTACTGACTGTGTGGGGGAACAATGGAGACCCGTCCCAGTTAAATTTTTCCGCGTGGACGCTGGTGTGGCACTGGGGACCACCGACTGCCACTGTGGACGAGGGGACTAGGGCAATCGAGCATGGACCGTCGATCTGTAGATCGGATCGACGGCGGAGATTCTTACATGACCACACCGTACCACGTTTATCTTATGGGCCTCTTCAGAGCGCGATCACCATCCGATGAGCTGGCCTTAGATCGGATGGCGCACGTCAATATCGTGCTCACTCCACATCCGACCTTTAACACCTAGGGAAAAGTGGTATCAACATACCGCCCAAGGCCACGTGTCGGCCGGTGGCGCTAATTGCTGCAAAATGGAAAAAACCACTTTCCTCTCAAAAGCGGTGCGATGAAAACTGCTTCCGACCTTTCTTTTAATATAATGAAAAATAATTATATGGGCACGTTAGACCAGAACTTTAGGTAAGTGGGTTTATACAGTGTTTTAGTGCCCGATTGTGGGCACCAGGGTTATATTGAATAACAATATGATCGGAGGCTTACGTATGAAGGGCCAATCGCAATCAGAGCTTTTAACATGGAAAAAGATTTGCATGCTCGGCTCTTTGCGATGCGATAAGCTCTTAAAGGCTTAGCACCTCCTTCCAGCACTAGGGCGTATGGAGGGGAAGGGTTAAAGACTTAGCCCAAGGGGGCTTAAGTCTATAATATAAAAAATGTGATTTTTATGCAATTTCGATGTTTTTAATGGACGTTGGGGGGTTTCGATAAGGAAAAGAAAGGGTCTTAAACCTTATCAAAGGGGTTTCGATGGAGGAAAAAGGGGGAAAAAATGAAAATGAATGATTTCATGGGGGATGAAGGGGTTAAAATGAGGTTAGTTTAGAAAGAGGAAAGGAAAGGGAAAAGGAGTTTGCAGCAGTATTCTGTCTTGGAAATCAGTAGGATTTCTGAGTGTAAAATGAGCACAGCAGTGAAGATTTGGACAGAGGCATGAGGCCTTCAAGAGTCTTCAAGAGGTAACACTTTTTAGCAGTAAAATTTTTTCCTTGAAGACTTCAAAAAAATTTTAGCCAGTATTTGATATAACAAATTTTATAGCTAGCTAACAGTGGCTCCGCTTTGGGATGGTACCTTCTTGAAAGGCATCAAGAACTTGTGACTTGCTTTCTCTGGGGGGCTGATCAATACCTCATCCATTGGGTTGCCTTTCTTTTCCTATGTGTTACACCATTTTTTGGTCATCTAACCCATTATCATTGGGATGGGACTTAAGTACACCATGCAAGACCAATTTTACCCTAAGTAAAATTGCTCTCACTATGTAAAATAACTTAATAAACCACATTTATTAGGTTGTTTATGGTCTAAATAGGAAAACCCAAAAGGAAATATTAAACAAACCTATATTTGTTTGATTTTCCTCATGGAATAATTAATTAAACCATAATTTAATTATTATTCCTAGTCATGTTTAACCCAAAACAAAGAAATTAATTAGATAAACCTTTATTTATCTTATTATTTTCTAGAAATAATTATTTAAATCTTATTTAGATAATATTCCTTGCTAAATATGACCAAATCACCCACAAATAATTAAATAAATCATTATTTATTTAATTATCCTTCAACCACTTCCTTAAAAAGATAAATAAATCATTTATTTATTTATTATTAATAAATAAAGGGATTTGACCCAAGTCAAATACTTTTTCCCTCCAACAAATATAATAAAATATTCCATAAAAGGTGGATCTAGATTTGGTTAACATTATTTTAATCATGCACCAATATCTAGAATGACCCAATATTTTGTTATAAATAGGAGGGTTTTTCCTACCATTCTTCACCTTTTGTTGCCTATTAGATCACTCTCGATCTATACACTTGGTCACATTTTTCTACATTATTTTGCTGTGTGAGCTCCCTTTGAGTTCTATCTTTGTCTGGGTTTTCTACACCAACAAGAGAGAGAGAGATTCTAGATCTGAAGTGCTGAGGACTTCCAAGAACCCATCCCATTGAGGAGAATTGGATACGCCTTCTTGTTTTCCTCCCAGGTGCCCTTAATACAAAAAAATCTTTCAAAAATTGTTCTTGTCTTGTCTATTGGTATATGGAGCAAACCCTTCTTTTTACTGCTTAATGTCTTTCTATGCATAGATCTGGTTTTTTGCAGCTCTTTTCTTGATCAACTAACTGCAGATCTGAAGATATTGGCAACCACTTTTGTTGTTAGGGATATTAGTTATGCGTAGCTAAAGTGGTCCTTTTTCGTACACTTCGACAAAGGATTCATACTAACAAATGGCGACTCCACACGGGTTTTAAATTACGACCGCTGTCGTTTTTCATATTCCTGCATATCCAGCTACTTCAAACCCTAGGGTTTCTTTTCAGCTTTTTATTTTTCCTATTTTTATGTTGTTTTTCTCACATAAAACCCTAAAACATTAAAATTTCTAACTTCCACGTGTTTCTGGCCCTATTGCGTAGGTGACAGACATCAGCCGCAACTGAGACGACAACTTTTCCGCAAATCTACCGCTGAGACAACCGGAACTGGAGGTCGCACTTTTCAGCCTCTTTTCTGTGACCTGCACTGAAAACAGGTCAGAACCTGCGACTTGCCAAATTTTCAGCTGTTTTTCTACAATTTTTCTGGGTTTTGCTGAAGCTTCTGTCAGGGTTTTCCAGCCTCTGTTTCAGCCCGTTTTCACCTGGTTCTGATCTGTTTTTTCTCATATAAGTGGGAACATAGCCCCCTAGGGCTTCAGTACCCTCCACTTTTTGTGGAAGAGTTTTTATCTGTTTCAGGTCTGTCTTTTCAGAGTTTCAGCCCCCCTCTTTCCAGATCTGATACCTCCTTTTCAGACCTCTTTTAATCAGCTCTTCTCCCTTTCAAATCACCTCCTGAAGATTTGTTTGGATCTACTTTTAGGGCCTCCTCCTTGCCCCTTCTGCTTTTTGCTGATTTCCTCCCTTTTTCCAGCCACCTTGCCTCTACCTCTTGGCTATGATCTGCACCTCTTTTTAGCAGCTTTTCCCTTTAGATTCCTGTCCCTTTCGACCCTAGATCTATTGGCCTCTTTTTAATGCGTTTTGACTAGATTTTTTTCCCTCTGTTAGATTAGTTTTGAGAGACCCGCCTTTTTGGGTTGAATCGATGCAATAGTAGCTGTTAATTTTCTGTTATTTCAGCATTATATACTATTCTCTGCAGATTTATTTTCAGTTACGCAGCACACTTTTTCTCTTGCTCTCAAAATGAAAAGGGTTTAAAAATTAAAATTAACGCATGCCACACACTCACCCTAAGCAAAGAAGAGCCTGGTTTACACCGCCAGGCAAAGACTTTAAAATCAATTGACACTACACCTATCTGCCCTTGTTTCGACATTGTAATCACTTGATTCTGCACCTCCTTGCCCTTGTGGTCGTTCTTCTTCCCCTTGTGCCGTGTTTGTGTTGTCATCATTGCGCCCCCAAGGCGCACTTCCCGGAGACTTCTTGGCCTTCACCCTCAGTGTCCGGTCAATCAACCTGCTCCGTCCCGCCGTCGTCGAGCCAGTCCTCCTCCGAGTCCGCACTCCGACTCCTCTTCTAATTCATTGGGTTCTCCTTCTCCTCCTGGTTCTCCCCCTGTCAGCTTCATTATGTCTGGTCCAGGGCCTAACGCTAGCGGTGCTCTAGGCCCTAATGCCAGAAGTACTACTAGCAGAACCGCCACAGGAACTACCTCGGCCATACCCTTGCTGCCGTACATCGCAGGCCTCAGCCTCCCCGATTTCAATCAGTTGATCAATGACCCTATCTGCCACGATGTTGGTTGGCCTGTTATGCCAACCAAGCTCCCCTCCGACATCCCTAAGTTCGAAGGCCTTGCTGGAGAAGATCCAACCAACCATGTCCGATCTTTCCACATGTGGTGTTCCTCCAACTCCATTACCGATGATTCCATCCGTCTTCGGTTGTTCCAACGCACGCTTACTGACGAAGCTTCTAAATGGTATGTTGACCAAGCCCCCTCTTCCCATACCACCTTTGCGACCATTGCCCAAGCCTTTTTATCTTACTTCCATCTCCCTCTCCGATACGATACTGGTACGGAGCTTTTGACCTCTTTCAAGCAAACCTCTTCGACCCGCCTTTCCGCTCATGTCCAGGAATGGCGACGAAGACGAAGCTTATGTCGAGCTCCCCCCTTCGAAGATCGGATCTATATGGACTGGTTCCTTCGCTCTCTCTTAGCTCCCATTGGAAAAGATGTCGCCTCCCATTTCCCTCAAACCGAAGAAGCCGCCCTCCAAATAGCCTTGAAATATGACCTGATCTATGCTCAGTCTGGTTATGTTTATACCGTCCTCCCTGACCTCCCCAGGCCCGGTGGCGCTAACGCCCCGGGGGCATCTCATTCTGCCGACGGTATCATTGGAGCCCTTTCTCATCCATATGCTCAACCTCCTATGGGCTATGGTCTCCCTCAGGGAGGGGCCAGCACCTCTAGCACTCTTCCCCCTCCCGGTAGCATGTATCCAGGATATGACATGCCTCCTCCTTTTGCCCAACCTCCTGCTTACCTCAATGTTGCCCAACCTAACCATTACCTTTATCCGCAGCCTGGTGCGCCAGCTCCTCCAGCATATGCGATTCCATCTCCCTTGCCTCCTCCAAACCCGCAACAACACCTACAGCCCCCTCCAGGGCAAGTATTTGCACAGCAGGGCATGACTAATCCCCCTTCTTCTCAAAGAAGGCAAAGAGGCAATCCAAACCAATCCGCCCCTGGTACTCGTGGACCCAATCCTCAAGGTGTTGACCCTAACACTGCTAACCAGCAACAGGGCACTCAGCCCAAGCCGGACAGGCCGCTTCGCACAAATAAGCCTTGTTCGTGTTGCAGTGTTTATGGTCATTACACCCACAATTGTCCCCTCTTACCTCAGATGTGGCAGATGTGGGAGTCTCAAGCCACATTGTGCGGACAACACGCCTCCCCTCATGCTCCTCCTAATGTGGCCCCTACCCAACCAGCTGTTTTTACTAATCCTTTCCCTCAGCAAGGATTCGTGGCTACCCAACCGCCTGATAGCCAGGTCACCACTCCACCTTCCCTTTCTGGTTCCTCCGATTACCAGATCCTTATGATGAACTCTGATCCTTCCCCAACCGTCGACCTTCACCTTCAAACTCGGTCTCGCCAGTACCCCAAGCCTCCCGCTCAGTCTGCCCTCGAGCCTCCTTCTTCAGGTTCTACAGAGCCTCTTTCGACATCCAGTGGCCCCTTACATATCCCTCAACCCAAATTTGAGGCTCATACCAAGATTCCTAAGGGACCATTACGTCGAAATGCTACTTCTGGTCGAGCTGCTCATTCGTATAGCATAGTAGATGATTTGGCGTAATCTCCTGCTGCCATTTCCACACTGGAACTCCTCCAATCGTGCCCTTGCCAAAATAAGGCTCTACTATCTGCCGTGGGCGCTGTAGATCCTGCTGATGACCAAATGATTTTTTTCGATGCCCATCAAGCTGAACATCCTCCTCTCCCTGCTTCCGTCGCCTTCCAAATCCCAGTCAAAATCCGGAATGCCAACGTTTCTTGGTGTATAATTGATGAGGGGGAATCCACCTGTGTGATGTCCACTTCGGTTTGGAAGCAACTCGGATCTCCTGACTTGGCCCCTTCCACGATCACCCTTCGAGCGTGGGACGGCCACGCCTCCCAGCCCATCGGCCTTTTCCGTAATTGTCCTATCACCCTTGCCGGTAAGACTGTTTGCGTTGACGTCGAAGTCATCGACGCCCCTCTAGATTACAACATTCTATTGGGGCAAAGCTACACCTATTCCATGTCTGTTGTCCCCTCTGCGGTTTTTCGCAAGATGTCTTTTCCTCACAATGGAAAGATAGTCACCATTGACCAGTTCACTTATCATGAGCCAAAGTCTCAGACCTCCCCTGAGATGACCATCTCTTCTATAGCCAATAAGCAAACCGTCGATTCCTTGACCAGTGTCTCCCCCGGCGTCTACAAATATTCCTCCCTGCTTGGAACTTTTCCTGGTCTTCCCCCTCCTCACATCTCTGATCCCAGCTTATCGAATGTTTGCATGATGCAATCGTCTCGGGCTGCCCTTAAGCGACCCGCTTCGGCTAGTCAGCAACCTCAGACTCAACCTCGCCCACTGCAACCCGCTCCTAGCCCTTCATCCCCGCCAGCCGGACCTCCTCCTTCTGGCCCTTCTCCCATAGCTGGTATCCCTGAACCACTTTATCCCCCTGGATCGGTTCCCCCAAGCCTTAACCATCTCGGAGCCATCCCTCCTGGTCATTATCCCGCTGGCCAGATACCGTTCCTAGCTCCCCCTCCTGGAGTCTATTCGGTCCCCGTCATGGCCACCCTCTCTCTACCTAACCTGACCCTGGGAATACCCGTTTGGTACCTTGACCCTCCAGCCGCTACCCCTCCTGGTCACCCCAAACCCTATCTTGCTTTGACACCGGTTCAACCGGTCCCCCTTCCTTCCTCTGTTGCGACCATGCCCCCTGCACCTCCCCAGGACCATACCCCTGTGGTGACAGCTCCAGGAAAGAAAGGCAAAGCTTGCAAGGGGGCATCCAAAGACAAGGCCACCCTGACTGACCCTGTGCCTCCCCCGCCCGCAAAGCCTTGTGCCTTGTGGGATGTCGTCGGTCACGCCACCCATACTTGTCCTGAGTTGCCCCGCATTCAACCCATGGTTAAAGTCGCGTTCCCTGAGTCTACGGTCTCCGACCCTTCTCTTTCGTCCTTGTCCGTAACCAAGAACCCAAAAAATATTCGCACTAGCAAACCCTGTGTTTTGTGCGGTATCCATGGCCATTACTCCCACCATTGTCCTCACTTGACGCATTACCGCGCCTCTTTAGAAGTAGTCCGAGAGTTTGAGGTTGAAAAAAATCAATCCGCCTCTCCCATACTCGCGCAGTATGCTTCAGGTCAGCTTGAGGATCCCCCCACTCCCATCGACATTCCCCCCCTGATGTTTAGATGACGGAGTCTACTACGACCATTCTTTACCTATCCTCCTCTGTGTGACCTTTAGAGCCCAGTCCCCTCGCACCCTCCCCTGTGGCCTCGCTTGACCCCCCTTCAGCGACCACCCTGGACCTCCTCGTTTCTACCCATACACGAGATCACTCCACCCATATCTCTGTTGACCTCCGCAGCCTGAGTCCCCACCATAACTCCTATAGCCCTCATATACCACCCTCTAGTTCATATATGAGTCATAGCCATCCTGCTCATTGCACTCCCTCCTGCAGTTGCCACTCGATGTCTTCCATCCACTCACGCTGCCGTCATTGTATCTCCTCCCCCCATTTGTTGTCTTGTAACACCGTTCCGCAGGACCTCCCGTCCCTCCCCTTTATTGGTTACGCTGATGGTGCAAGTCGTTACTCCCAGAATCTAGCCTCGGCAGGTTGGGCCATTTTCACCCCCTTGCATGCCCTTGTTCTCTCAAACGGGGTGTGCATTGGTACTGCCACCAAAAATTAGGCCGAATATGATGTAGTGCGTGGTCTCTTAGTCGATGCCCTCTTTCATCGCATCCTCCATCTGCATGTTCGTTTGGATTCCCTACTTCTTGTCATGCAACTAAATGGTGTTTATCGTGTGCATAACCCTATGCTGTTTAGACGATATTTACGAGTGAAACTCTTGATATGTGAATTTGAAACCATAACTTTCAACCATGTACCTCGAGAACAGAATCACTATGTAGATAGCATTGCAAACCATGTTCTAGATTGGAATTTATCACACGCATTTCATACAAGACAATAACATTCATAATCATTAAAAACGATGCATATCCATAATATGTGTCGCAAAAACATGTGTTTAGAGTCCATCTACTCTGATACATATGACATGCCCATAGCATGTTACAAAAAACTCAAAACTGGGGGCACCACTTGCCCCTACATACACACTAGGGGGCACCACATGCCCCACACCTACTCACTATCTGGTGGATCCCGAGCCAATGGCTCTGCCCCTGCAGCTCGTAGATCACGTATGCCTTGACCGGCCATTGCCATGCGCCGCATGACACCTCGCCATTCTGAGGGAAGACCAATGCATGCCTCCACGTACTGGTCGTCTAAGTCTTGCCACCCGCGCTCTGAAACTCCGGTCAGCAACCTCTCGCATCTACGGCGGATGTCCTCCAGAATGGCAGCTGGATCCTCATTGCGCGTTGCTCTTGACCCACACGACCCTGCAGCTCCAGAGGCTGCCGAGCGTCCCATATATCCGGCCGGTTTTACCGGAGCTATATCTGCATACCAAAAGTACATGAATCAGTACCATATCTACTATTCAATTGTCTCGTTCCTCTTCAAGGTCTAGGTTCTTTCGACACCATTCTACCTTACATTTCTCTCTCTGACTTCCCTTTTGATGTCTGGTGATTGAGTTCTTACAACGTACTTCGGTCATACGATTTGCTCCTAACACTCGCATGCTGGGGGGCAATCTGTTACACCATTTTTTGGTCATCTAACCTATTATCATTAGATGGACCCAAGTACACCATGTAAGACCAATTTTACCCTAAGTAAAATTGCTTTCACTATGTAAAATAACTTAATAAACCACATTTATTAGGATGTTTATGGTCTAAATAGGAAACCCCAAAAGGAAATATTAAACAAACCTATTTTGTTTAATTTTCCTCATGGAATAATTAATTAAACCATAATTTAATTATTATTCCTAGTCATGTTTAACCCAAAAACAAAGAAATTAATTAGATAAACCTTTATTTATCTTATTATTTTCTAGGAATAATTATTTAAATTTTATTTAGATAATATTCCTTGTTAAATATGACCAAATCACCCACAAATAATTAAATAAATCATTATTTATTTAATTATCCTTCAACCACTTCCTTAAAAAGATAAATAAATCATTTATTTATTTATTATTAACAAATAAAGGGATTTGACCCAATTCAAATACTTTTTCCCTCCAACAAATATAATAAAATATTCCATAAAAGGTGGATCTAGATTTGGTTAACATTATTTTAATCATGCACTAAGATCTAGAATGACCCAATATTTTGTTATAAATAGGAGGGTTTTTCCTACCATTCTTCACCTTTTGTTGCCTATTAGATCACTCTGGATCTATACACTTGGTCACATTTTTCCATCATTTGCTGTGTGAGCTCCCATTGAGCTCTATTCTTTGCATTTGGTTTTCTACACCAACAAGAGAGAGAAATCTTAGATCTGAAGTGCTGAGGACTTCCAAGAACCCATCCCACTGAGGAGAATTGGATACGCCTTCTTGTTTTCCTCCCAGGTGCCCAATTAATACAAAAATTCTTTCAAAAAATTGTTCTTGTCTTGTCTATTGATATATGGAGCAAACCCTTGTTTTTACTACTTAATGTCTTTCCATGCATAGATCTAGTTTTTTGCAGCTCTTTTCTTGTTCAACTAATCGCAGATCTGAAGATATTGGCAGCCACTTTTGTTGTTAGGGCTATTAGTTATGCATAGCTAAAGTGGTCCTTTTTCGTACACTTTAATAAAGGATTCATACTAACACTCGTGTATGATCTTTCTTTGTTCTGAAAAAATATTAGCAGCCATAAAAACAATGGATATTCATCAATACAACTTGTCTACCTACCCAATCCTACTGATCTAACATTTTTTCTTCTTTAGAGTGCACTTGGATTGGCAAACTCTTTCACAACATTTTATTCTTTTGAAAGCAGGAAATATAATCTATTTCTACTCCTTATGTCTCCATGGACTTAGATTAAACAGTTGAGCCCATATGATTCTCTACCTAATCTACCATCTATCGAGATTAAACTATCCAACAAACTTTCATTCTCTAAATTCTACAACAGAAATTTAAAAGCATTCAAGTCAGGATTGAACAGTTTAAATTGATGTTGGTATATGGCATAAAAACAAGCTGCACATAGACATTATTTTGCACAAAATTTAAAAAAAAATGGAAGGTTTGAGATCTGAAATTTCAAAGGATTTCCTTCCTCTTTTCTATAGCTCTGTTTTGACTCTTACTTGAGCTATCTTTCCTTTGCTAACTGGTTCAGATTTTAAGCTGTTTAGAACCATATTTTTACATATTTTGACTCAGAATTTGAAACAGATTTGAGTCATTCTCTCTTTGAAACTTTAGGTTCAGATTTTGAGCATGTTTGAACCTTCAATTTCCATCCTAAACTATCTACTGATAAGCCAACATTAAACAATTTGGAAAATAAAATTCACTATCCTATCAACAGAAATTTTAAAACTAATTAGTCAAGATTAAACAGTTTGACTAACTAGAAGTGTGCTCTTCAGGAGTGAAATTTGATCTTGCACACTTTCATATTTGTTTCTCTTTTTGGTATGGGGCTATACCTTTCTTGTTTTCACAATCTGCCCTCTTTTCTTTCTTTTCTTTGTTTTTGTGTTTTCGATTTTTTATAACTTTGAATGCAATGATGGGTGGAGTATTTATAATGAGAAAAAAGATAAAAAGGCTTTCAGAACATACCATGGATCAAGAGAAGTAATTCTTAAGCATCCTGCCATTGACAAGACCCCCAAACTATTATTCTCCATTCAACTCCTGCAAGAAAAATGCATTGTTACTAGCAGCTAAATGGATAGAGTAAAGGCCAAGCCATAAGTTGTCAAATTTTCCGTGCTTTCCCTTGTCTTCCCTCCTTGAGTCCCACTTCAAAAATTTGTCCCCAATCTTGAAATTGCTGGTCTTTGTTCTTCTGTCAAAAATATTTTTAGTGTTGTCCTACTTCTATAATGCTTTGTTATAAACTTCCTCTTTGGTTTGCTGAAGATGAATGGTCTGATTTATTCTTCTGATCATGTCATTATCTTCAGTTTGCAACTATTTAATTAACATCATAACTGGTACACCAAGGCTGTTTGGAAAAATTGCATCAGTACCATACACAAGCTGGAAAGGTGACATTCTAATAGATTTCTTCAGAGTCAATCTGTCAGCCCAAAGTGTATGAACTAACTTTGGGTGCCTAGAATTTTTGTTGTCCTCCAACAGTTTCTTGATTATGTTCACTAAACTCTTGTTTGAGGATTCTGCAAGTCCATTACCTTGAGGGTAATAGGCCGTGGAATGCCCCAATGTTGTATGATACCCGTGACAGAAATCAACCATCTTCTTTGACCCAAATGCTACTTCATTATCAGTGATGATCTTGGTAGGACAACCAAATATAGAGAGAATATTATTCTCTATAAATTTTATAATAACAAAATCATTGGCCTGCCTACAAGGTATGGCTTCTATCCACTTATTGAAATAGTCTGTGGCAGTGAGAATCCATCTATGCTAGGAAGAATATGGTGGATGGATTTCTCGTATGAAGTCAAGTCCCCACTGTTGAAAAGGGGCTTCAACAGTGATCAGATGCGGAGATAGGGGTAGCAGTTTTATTTTTCCTTCAAAAAGTTGACATTTATGACAGGCTATGATCAACTTGTGCACATCATGGAAAAGAGTAGGCCAATAGAAACCAACCCTCAAAATTTTGTTGGTTGTTGTCTTCCAGTACAAATGACCTCCACACTCTCCTTCATGGAACTAGTGCTTAACCTTCTCTGCATCAAACGCAGGAAAAAATTTAAGCAATACACCACTTGCATTTTTCCAATAAAGACATCTATCTATAATGCAATAGTTTACATCTTTCAATTTCAGAAACCTTGCCTTTGTTTTTGTCAAACCAGGAGGTGTATTTAAATTAAGCAAAACATAAACAATATCAGCATACCAAGGAGAATTCATAAAATGGTCTTCAACAGTGGGAGTTGAGAATCCTTCTTGGTTATCTAAAGCATCAATCATATTAATATCAAGAACTTGGAAATTGGATTCATCCATTAATCTCACTAGACCTTGACCTTTGATGAGTTTAGTGGGTTTTATCTCTAAATAATATTCAAGGATAACAACAATCCACTTACCTCTCTTACCATCTGGGTCCTATGTTAGAATGTCTTTAACAACTGAGTTTAGGACAAAGGCAATGATGTGTGAGTGAAGAATGTATACTCTGAAGTCTTTCAAAGCTTTAACAAAAGCAAAATCTTGCTTCTCCATAATGTTATACTTCAAAGGGGCATCCCTCAATGCCTTACTAAAGAATGCAATAGGATGCTCTTGTCCTTGTGGATTTTTCTGTACAAGGACAACAGCTATGGTATGTTCTGATGCAAATGAAAAAATATAAAAATCCTTTGAAAAATCAGGACTTATTAGAACCGGTGTTTTGGTTAACGCTTGTTTCACTAGCTCAAAGGACTTCTTCACTTCCAAGGTCCATTTTACCCCTTGCTCCTTCTTCAACATGTTTGTGATATTTCTAAGAAGCTCAGCCAAGTTGGGGATGAACCTTCTCAAAAATTTAATCTTTCCAATGAAAGATTGGAACTCCTTGATATTCCGAGGATGAGAGATTTGCAATATGGCCTCAATCCTTTTGGGATCTATCTTAATACCCTCTTCTAAAATGATGTGCCCAAAAATTTTACCTTCTTGGAGCCCAAATAGTGTTTCTTAGGGTTTAAAGATATCCCAAACTTCGTGGATTTCTCGAAGATTGTTCTTAAATGTTCTAAGTGCTCTTCATCTGTTTTTTAAAACACAGTGACATCATCAAGGTATATAATGATGAAGTAGCCCAACTCTTCCTAGAATGTTATGTCCATGGCTCTCTGAAAATTTTCTCCAGCATTCATTAGGCCAAAAGGCATTTTCACATACATGAAAGTGCCCCATGGTGTAGTAAAGTCTGTCTTTAATTGATCAGTAGGGTGAACTAAGATTTGATTGTACCCTGAATAGCCATCCAGCAAAGAAATTATTCTAGACCCTACCACCCTTTGTAAAATATGATCCATCTTAGGTAAAGGGTAGTTGTATTTTAATGAAGCTTTGCTTAAGTCTCTAAAGTCTATACAAAGCCTGATCTCTCCAGTTTTCTTCCTAACTGACACTAGATTAGACACCCACTCAGAATATCTAATAGGGACAATAATAATAGCATCGTACATTTTCATGATCTCCTTCTGAACCAAAGGCAACTAAACAGGGTTTATTCTGTGCAATTTCTGTTTGAATGGTTTTGATTCTCCTTGAGAGGGATTTTGTGCTATATTATTTCAGTGTCATAGGATTTCAGATCTTCGTATCTCCATGCAAAAACATCAGAAAATTCTTTAAACAGCTCTAAATATTTGAGTTTAATGTGAGCTGGTAAAGATTTAGATAGTTTAATCATTTTTGGCTTTTTCTCACTGCCTATATTGCACTCTTCCACTTCAGTCTCTACAGGTTCCAGTTTTGACTTCTTGGCCACATCGTTAAAATCAAACAACTCTTCTAATGGTGTCATACCATTTGGAAGACTTTCATATTTAGAGTGCAGAGTTTCTAACTCTGCATTCAATTCTATTTTGTTTTTAAGTTTGCTTGTTAGAAAATTAATATTGACAAGCTCAGGAGACAGCTCCTCTTCGGCAAGAAAATTTTCTTCACTGCAGTATGTTTCATAATTTGAGTCCGAAATGTTTCGTTCGAATTCATTTTTGAATTGCATGAAGTCTTCTATTTGTTTGTCTCCGTCAAACACCTACCAATACTTTTCATTATTAGGCACGGCTGGTCTGAATTTTATCTGAGTTGTGCAATCTTTGGTGTGATATGGTGTTAAGCATGTTCTAGCTGCAAAGGCTAAATTGTGGGCCACAATATTTCTTTTTCTTGGGAAAAAAATCAGTTTGGACTCCTCAAATTTTTTTAAAAGGTCCATGACATCGTTTCGGTAGGCCCTAAGTCTGGGATGATTTGCGTTATATTCCCCATTGACTTGCCTAATCACTAACTCTGAATCCCAATACACATTGATTCTTTCGGCTCCTAACTTTTTCAATAGATGTAAGCCTAAAAGCAGGGATTCATATTCCGCTATGTTATTGGAACACTGCAAGTTTAATTTGCAGGAAATTCTTTCTGTGTGGTTGTTTTCAATATTGGAAATCCAGACACCTGCACCAGCATTGTTCCTAGTGTAGGATCTGTCAAAAAATATACTCCACAGAGGACTATTTTTGGTTTCATCCTGGTTACTTTCCCCTTAAACTAACGTGCTTCCTGATTGTTGTGGAATATCAACACTTAGTTGTAATTGTTTCAAATCCTCAAGTTTTTCATTGGGTTGAGGATTGTTTTCTTGACTGTCAAGGTTTAAGAGAAATGGACAGATGAATTGTAGCTCAAGACCTGTGCTTTGTTTTCTAGAGATCTTAGGTTCAGCAAATAGTTCTGACATTCCTACATTATCTTCTTCCTCCTCTCTATCTATCATTAGATCAAACAAGGTCACTTGTTCACTGAAAGTTTCATCATTAAAAAGGATAAATGAATCCAGGCCCATGTCTACAGAATAAAGGGGAGAGTTCTGTGGTCTGTCTTGGCTTGTAACTGTGTATTGCATATGGGACTCCCTGTAAAGTCTTCTAGTCTGATTGAAAACAGGGATAGTCACATAGGTCATTTCCATCTGCATAGTCCCTTGTAACTTAGCCCCCCAAGATCTTGATAATAGCATTCCATATTTTGGGGGCACATCAGCCACAACAATATCCATTACTAAGAATTTGGCTGGAATTTGGGCTAAGTTAACACAAAGGTCTTTGATTAATCCTAAACATTTTACTCTGCTTGAGTCAAAGGAGTAAAGATATTTGTAAGGTCTGGTGATTTCTAGACCAAGGCTCTCCATTACAGCTTTAGGCATTAAATTATGAGAAGCCCTGGAATCATGCATAGCATTATGCAAAATCTTGCCATGAACATTTAAACTTACATAAAAGGGAGGAACAGGTCCCTCTTGATATCTACCTTCAATCTTAGGTCCAAAAATTAGCTCTAGTTGATCATCATTAAGATTGACTATGTCATTATAGTCCTCTATGTTAAAAGCCTTCAAAATTTGGGTCTTGTACACATGCTGGGCAGTTAACTCAGTCAAGGGAACAGAGATTTTGATCTTTGAAATTTCCTACTCTGGGCTGAAAGAAATTTGAATCTTTAAAGTGCTGGTCTCAGCCTTATTAGCTGTCACTCTATCGGCAACATCATCTTGCTGATTTGTCCTCTTTACATTTGAAAAAATGATTTTAACAGGAGTACTAGCTGAAGTGTTAGTATTACTAAGGTCTGCAGTCTATTTTTCATTGTTTTAAGTGCCTTTCTCTTTACCATTATCAGAATTCCCAGCTACTATTTTGTCCTTTTGTTTGACCATTTTAGGCTTGGTTGCAGTGCTGTTTTCTGAAGATTTTTCAGAGGTTTTGTTATCGGAGGTTTGTTGACTGGTTTTTCTTCTAAGGTCATATTCTCTTTGAGATTCTATGATGACATTTTCCATGTCTTGATACTAACTTTCATCATCATCTCTTTTGTCATCATAAGGTGTGTATAAACCTTGTTTTCTATCATAATGAATCTCAAAGTCATCATTATCTACCCCCAACATGTTGATGTCATCTTCCTCTGTTATCTCATCTGTTTCCTCAACCTCACTTACATAGTTTTGATGAAAGGGAGGAGTGATCTGTTGATCATCTTCCCTAGGTATGTTTGGGGGTTAGTTCCTTCTAAAATTCTAGTTCTCGTTCTGGTTTCTTTTTTGAGGAGCAGTTTGGTTTTGACTGGCTTGTGCTCTCTCAAGGATGCTCATTTTCTTCATCATCTCCTCCATCATTCTCTCCATCTTTGAGTTGGAAGTAGAAAGTGTGTTTTCCTCTCTAAAAGACACTCTCTTCTCATTTTTCATTCTTTCTCTCTTCTCTATCAAGTTGACTTCCACAACAAGAGCTCCTTTTTGCATCTCTTCAAGAGTTGCAGGATCTCTCTCTCTCAACTAATATGCCATATCAAGGTCAAAACCTTCAGGAAAATTGTTTAAAGCTGAGCCTTGTGGAGGTTTTAGATCTGGGGAAAGGGAATTATACACATTGTTAAATCTAGTGCAATAAACTTGCACACTTTCCCCAGTGTTTCTATGGAGGTTCTTGTAATCAGAAAGGAATTGGATATGATTCTTCTTTACTTACCATTTGTTTAAGAATGTCTGATGGAAGGCTTGAAGATCATTGATACTATGGGGGATTAAACCTTTAAACCATTTTCGTACTTCTCCCCCCAGAATTTGAGCAAATAATATAAGCTTGACAGAATCATCATCAATTTCATTTCTATCAAAGTAGTCATTCATCTTATCCACATGTTGTGATGCAGTTGTAGCATTACTAGCATCATATAATGGAATTTTGGACTGATAGTCCTGTGGGAGATTGACTAATGGTACAGGAAGGACAAAGGGAGCATACCATGCTGCCATGATATGTAGTGGGGGTGGATTCACAAGAGGTGGATTAACAAAATGGAAAGTGGGCTGAAGTGGAGTGGTTTGAACAGTGGATTTAGAGTGAGCAGAAGTGGATGGACCAGGAGGAGATTGTTGATATTACTTTGGATGAGAGACACCTAAGTTGTGAAGGAAATGCAAATCAGGAGGTGTTGTTTCTCTACTACCAGGATGTTTCCTTGTTTTAGGGGATGAAAGTGAAGCCTCAGAATCTAACTGATCTAAATCATCAAGAGACCTAGTTCTAAAGGGATTAACCAAGTCAACTTGTGATTGTTGTAGAGCTGAAAGATTTTCAAGAACTGAATTAGCTCTCAAGGGTGATGTGAAAATAGTTGATAATTTAATCCTAGGAGACTTCCTAAGGATACTTTCTGGGTTATGAACTATGTCAGGTGGATCAGGGTCAGGATAGGCTCTAGTGTGAATCTTTCTAGGAGCCACTATGCTGTGTTTTTTAGACCCAAATAAACAAGAAAAGTTCAACCAGGTATGACAGTCTTTAAAAGGTCAACTAATATGTTTACACAAATTTTAATCCTACAGTCCTCTAACTAAGTTTGAATGAAATGATGATGATAAGGGTTCTTCCCAGTGGAGTCTTAAGGTCTATTCAGGATTGTGGAGTCACCAATTGGAATTTTTTAGCTCGTAAGGAGGTAAAAGTTTTTATGGTCCACCACCATGTTTATTGGATACCAATCTAAAATATTTTTGGTGTTTTTCTGAGTTATTTTTTAGTTATGTGGTTTCTAATAATGTCCTAACTCTGTTTCAAAACTTAGCTACGGTTGTGAGACAAAGACAGTCTACTCTTATGGCTAAGCTAGTTGATTTTTCAAGGTTAGATAAAACCTTATGAGAATCCTAGGGTTTTACCTAGTTTGTCACTAATTTAGACAAGTTTCATCATGATTACCATTTCTTGGTAGTGCTTGAAAAGGCTGCTTTTTACTCACTACACAATTTTCTTGAATCAAGGGTTTTCTGAGGTCTTTAAAGGTACTTAGACCAAAAACACTCAAATATCCCCAGCAAAGTGGCCATAAATTTTAGCTCCCTGTAATCAGCAAGATTGGAAAAATTCCGACTGCAGGGGCAGCATCGTTTCAACCACTTTGGGATTCTAGGATCTAGCCCTCCTGAATCCAGAGAGGGATCTCTCCAATAAGTGCAAAGATGGATTTGTCTTTGAAGTTTTGGGTAATGATATTAGGCTAGTTATGAAGGTCAAGGGTTTTGTTTGTTTTTGTATGGTTGAGCATGATTAATGTTTGAGGTGGAAATTTCTAAATGCAAAGAGTTTCAAAGGTGTGAAGTTGCAATTAAATAGAACAAGCTTCGGCCAAGAAGATAGATAACTGCATGTTTTAGTCCATTGGGCTATGGAGTCATAATAGGGTTTAATTGAAGCAGAAAGAGAGAAGAGTGGTCCATGGGGCAAGTAATCTATGTCTAAGGATCTCTTTAAAGTTTGATTTATGAAATGAAATGATACAACAAGAAGGGGAATTAAACAGATGAAGAACAAAGAGCATCCTAAGATATGGTAAGTACTTTTAAACTAGCTAGCTTTTGACATACGCTTAAGAAAGACATGAAAGTAAACTAGGATTTGGTAAGTACTTCTAAACTAGCCGGCCTTCGATACACTTTCAATAGAAAACATTTAAAAATAGGGGAAACACAAATGATAACAAAGAATGGTCTAAGATCTGGTAAGTACTTCTAAACTAGCCAGCGTTCAACACATTTCAAGGGAAACATTCAGACAGTCTATGGGGATAAAACTAGGATGAGGGCACACCATATCTTCCTTAGTTCATCTCTACTTAACAAATATTGAACATAACATTTAAGAATAATATTCAGCTAAGACAATAAGACGAGGGAACGCCAGCATTCCTATGCTTAAACTGAGTTAAATCATTCCCAAATAACACAGATTGGAAGAAAACATGAAGATAAAGATTTTCAGTCAGAGAAGGGTACTGATATATAGCAAGTCCTAACTCTATGCATGTTGTTCTTTATAAGAGAAGATGAACACAGTGAAAACAGAAACAAAATAACAAGTTACAATGAGAAAAACATCACCGTCAACATAGACCAGGATCCCATAAATCAGCGTGTATTGATGCTTCAAACCAGTTATAGCTTCAACTCCAGTGCTTTATTTTAGTAATCATCTACACTTCCGAGACTAACTTATCTATTACAAACAGAGCTCCAACAGCCAGTGAACACTATTTACAGATATAAGTCTCAATCTCAATTACATTTCAATGTTCAGTAGCCAAATCAACCAACCCCTCTCTCATCTTCTGCAGTAGTATTTATAGAAGAATGGGGAGGTTATATCTGATAAAAGATCTCCAAAGATAATTAATACAGACTTAATGGTTCCTCGGTCATTGGGGGCCTTGATAAAGAAACTTACATAGGTGTCCTCTGTATTAAATAATTTACCTTCGGAGCTCTTCTTGACTTTTGAGGCTCTATGTTGTGTTAAAGTAACTCTGCTGATATTTTGTCATTAAGTTTATTTTCAAAATTAACTTATATGGTTTTGCTGAGGAAAATACCTGATCTTGATCAATAACTTCGGCCTTTTTTTGAACGCTTTGAGGCAAAGGTGGCACTGTGGTAGCTGGGAGGAATCAATTTGCCTCAGATGTGGCGGTGGAGGCTTTCTATCTGATGAACCTTTATGATTTTTATTTTAACTGTGTTTTAATTGGGGATTATTCTTTTGATAAACCATCTTAGATGTAATCCCCGTAGATCTGTCTTCAATCTTCTGTTCTGGTATATTTTTGTCTTTCGACACTGATACTCTTTAATTTGTGCCTGATTCACTGTGTTTGTTGGTGTGCAGGGCTGCGTATGGGTCGTATGGCATCAATGCCTCATGAATCATTGAAACAATTTCGAGTTGAATCCTGTGAATGATTCCCTTTTATGAATCGAAGGCGGGAGGATCTTCGCCCTCAGCCTTTGAAATTTTCTTCAGTATAGCGGAAAAACCATTTAAACCCTGCAAAATAGGAACAACATTATAAAATCCTACATATATAGGTTTACTACTTCAGAAGGCATGTGGAGAGAGCATGGCCGTTGGATGGAATCATCCAATGGCTGAGATTGATTAGAGGAGGTCAAAGGAGAGGTGGAGGAAGAATTAAATCGGAACCGTCGATCGCATAGTGATTGACGATCGAGAGTGGAGGTGAATAAATAACGTGAAGGGGTCACATTATTTGGAAAATATAAAAAAGCGGAGACAAAGGTTCAAAACCTTTGTTTTGGAGAAAAATTATTAAAAAATGAGTGGGGAGCTCGGGACGAACATGGGTTGTCAGATGAGATCAGCCCACACGATCAATGGTGGGGATCGGGTATCAAAAAACCTTATAAAATATGCCCGGACTTCAAAACCTTTCAATAAAACCAAGTTGAATAAAAATCCCTCGGGTTCACACTTGCTGACTGTGCAGGGGAACAAGGGAGACCCGTCCCAATTAAATTTTTCCACTTGGACACTGGTGTGGTGCTGGGGACCATCGATGGCCACTGTGGACAAGGGGACCGGGGCGATCGAGCGCGGACCGTTGATCTGCAGATCGAATCGATGGTGGAGATTCTTACATGACCACATCGTACCACGTTTATCTTACGGGCCTCTTCAGAGCGCGATCACCATCCGATGAGCTGGCCTCAGATCGGATGGCACACGTCAATATCGCGCTCACTCCACTTCTGACCTTTAACGCTTGGGGAAAATGGTATCAACATACTTCCCAGGGCCACGTGTTGGTCGGTGGCGCTAATCGCTGCAAAATGGAAAAAACTGCTTTCCTCTCAAAAGCGGTGCGATAAAAATGCTTCCGACCTTTCTTTTAATATAATGAAAAATAATTAAATAGGCGCGTTAGACCAGAACTTTGGGTAAGTGGGTTTATACAGTGTTTTAGCGCCCGATTGTGGGCACCACGGTTATATGGAATAACAATATGATCGAAGGTTTACGTATGAAGGGCCAATCGCAATCAGAGCTTTTAACATGGCAAAAGATTTGAGCGCTCAGCTCTTTGCAATGTGACAAGTGCTTAAAGGCTTAGCACCTGGTTCCAGCACTAGGGCATATGGAGGGGGAGGGTTAAAGACTTAGCCCAAGGGGGCTTAAGTCTATAATATAAAAAATGTGATTTTATGAAATTTCGATGTTTTAAATGGACGTTGGGGGGTTTCGATAAGGCAAAGAAAGGGTCTTAAACCTTATCAAAGGGGTTTCGATGGAGGAAAAAGAGGGAAAATATGAAAACGAAAGATTTCATGGGGGATGAAGGGGTTAAAATGAGGTTAGTTTAGAAAGAGGAAAGGAAAGGGAAAAGGAGTTTGCATCAGTATTTTGTCTTGGAAATCAGCAGGATTTCTGAGTGTAAAATGAGCACAACAGTGAAGATTTGGACAGAGGCATGAGGCCTTCAAGAGTCTTCAAGAGGTAACACTTTTTAGCAGTAAAATTTATTCCTTGAATACTTCAAAAAAAATTTAGACAATATTTGATATAACAAATTTTATAGCTGGCTAACACTACCCAATCTGCTTCTGTGAAGCCATGCAACTTCACCTCATCCATCTATCTGTACCATAAACCATACCCAGATGTGCCCCTGAGATATCTCAAGACACGCTTTCCTACCTTCCAAAAGAGCTTGGTCAGCTTAACCATTACTTGTGAAAGCTGGTTCATCGCATAGCATATGTCTGGTCTTTTAATGACTAAATACATGAGTGAACCCACCAACTATTGATAAATGGTGACATCCACTACCTCTGCCAATGTAGCATCTTATTTCCTCCAATTTTCTGGAAGAGGAGTGTTGATAGGCTTGCAACATTGCATGTGAAAGTTCTCCAGTATCTCCCGAGCATACTTGCCTTAAGACAAAAACAGTTCACCTTCCCACTGCCATATTTCCAATCCAAGGAAATAATGAAGGAGGCCTAAGTCCTTCATCTCAAACTCCTTTGCAAGATCAGCCTTGCATGAGTGTATCAACTACTCATCACCTGTTAGTATCAAATCATCAGCATAAAATACAATGATCAAATCTTACCCTCAACCACAATCTGGTACAGGTTTGCATTCGCCTCACTCTTGGTGAAGCCAAGTCCAGTGAAATAGCTATCGATCCAAGTGTACCAAGCACGAGGTGCTTTTTTCATCCCATATAACGCTCTTTTGAGTCTGCACACACGCGACTCGTTGCTGAAGATCTCAAATCCCTCAGGTTGTTCAATGTACACCTCTTCCTCAATGATCCCATTAAGGAACACAGTCTTCACATCCATCTGATGAATGTGCCAACCCATTTGTGCTGAGAGAGAAAGGATGGTCCGTATGGAAGAATATCGTGTGACAAGTGAAAAGTTTTCTTCATAGTCAATCCCCTCAATCTATGAGAAGCCTCAGGCAACAAATATTTCCTTATACTTCTCAACGCTCCCATCAACAACTTGCTTTACCTTGTAGATCCATCTTGATCCTACAACTGATCTTCCCACCGGCCTTGGAACAATCTCCCAAGCACTCTTTTTGACAATGGAGTCATACTCCTCCACCATGGCATCTACCCATGTGGGCTCTTGCGCTGCTTCTTCAAAAGAAGATGGCTCTGTCACAATACACTTTCTCATAAGAGCCATGTATCTAGTATATTAGTTAAGTGACTATCTCTGTCCGCACTGTGATGTAGGAACTCCTACATTCTGTGCCGCATCAACCTTTAGTCTCTTAGCTTCTGTGGTATGCTTCCTTCCTTGTCTGATGTTTGGTTCTACATGAGTGGACTCTTCCACTCCATGAATTTCCTCCTGTGGCTGGTCCACATCCAAAGGCTCATCTTTGGGAACAAGAAGTTCCTCTTCCTCATGCAAATGTAGCTCCCTCTCAAGCGACAACTTCATGGCTTTCACCTCATTGAATTTTATATCCCGTCGCATAACAATCGTCTAACTGTTTGGAAAATACACACAGTAGTTATGAGGCATTTCTGTGTACCCCACAAATATCCCAACTTCTGCAGTCGGCTCTAACTTATTCCTCGCATCGTTCGTCACATGAATGTAAACAAGCAAGCCAAAAATCTTCAAATGAGAAATATCGGGCTTCTTATTAGTAAAAGCTTCATCGGGTGTACTCATGCTAAGTACTCTATGAGGACAATATTTTTTCACATAAACCGCAGTGTTGCATGCTTTTTCCCACAAGTGCATCGGTAGGCCCTGGTCATGCAGCATCGCTCGTGTAGCACCCACAATCCTTCTGTTCTTTCTCTCCGCGACCCCATTCTGCTATGGGTTATGAGGCGCTATGAGTTCTCTTTGAATTCCTTCTTTTCTACAGAATTATTTGAATTCACTCGAGATGTATTCACAACCATTATCGCTTCGTAGAGCTTTCACCTGCTTCCCCGACTCCTTCTCCACCAATGCCTTGAACTCACAGAACTTTGAGAACATTTCACTCTTCTTCTGCATGAAGAAGATCTAGCATTTATGAGAAAATTCATCAACAAATATCACATAATACCTGTGTTTCACTGTTGAAGCAACCAAGAATGGTCCACACATGTCTGTGTGAATTCTCTCCAAGATCACCGAAGCACGATTTTGCTTCTCATGAAGGGTGTTCTTCACAAACTTACCCATTTTACATCCTTTGCACTAATCTAACTGGGCAAGAGTACCCTTGGGAAGTCTAGTATAAATTGGCTGCAAAATTTTCAAAGCGCCATGGTGAAGATGGCCCAATCTCATGTGCCATTACTCGCCCTCATCCCGGCTTAGCACTTCTTCTTCTTTTCCCACCAGTGCAGCGAAACCATCTACCTCTAGCTTGTAGAGATTCTTAATTCAAACCCCTATCTTCTTGGTTTGACCCATTGTTTTATGTCAAAGGAAAGCTTTTCCCTCACCGAAAACAACATCATAACCCCTGTCTTCCAGCATTGCGACTGAGACCAAGTTCTTCTTCAGACCTGGAACATGCATGACATTCTTCAACAATAATGGATTACCGGAATCCCGCTCAAAGGTAATGGTCCCAATTCCAGTCGCACTATACCGACCATCATCACCCATCTCTATATGCATCTGGAGGTCCTTCTCCTCCAAGTCACTAAACAACTCTTTGTCTCCCGTCATATGGAGAGACGCACCACTGTCAAGATACCACACCGATCCCATGATGTTTGAAACCAAGCATGCGATCAAGGAAAAATCTAGCTCAAATTGCGAGGCTAAGGCCTCTCTAGCTACAGATCCAGCAGCCTACTTATTCTTCTTCTTCTGTGGACAGTTAGTGGTGAAATTTCCATCCTCGTGATAGTGAAAACACTTCACTTTGGACAAGTCCTGCTTCTTGCCTTTCGCACCAGATTTAGAAGGATTTTTCTTCCCCTTCCCTTTCCTTACTTTAGCATCCAAAGCACAATTCTATTCATATTTATTCTTCAATGAAGATCCATCCTTGGTACCCCGCCTTATCTCCTCTTGCACAAGAGCTGACCAAAGTCGATCCCATCCTGGCAGTTTCTCCCGTCCATTGACAGAGTCTTCGTAGCTATGCCAACTATTCAGAAGCCCAAGGAGAGACAAACTCACCAATTATTCTTTATAAATAGTAACCCCCACACTTCCTAGCTCATCCTTACAGTGGAAAAACTTCGTGAGGTATTTTGGGATACTGTGTCACCTTTCTCCATTTTTATTTTTCTGAGCTTGTCTTTAAGCGCCAACTTCCTCTGGTCACTTCTACTTTGGAACAAGTCTGTCAAAGCCTTACACATTAAGAATGGAGTGGTTTTCCCATGAAGTCTGGACACAATGTGGTCCTTCACACCTTCCAACAGAATCCTCCTCATCTTTGTAGTCTTCTTTTTCCATGCATCAAGTAATGCAACATCGCTAGATCCCGACTTAGGAACATCGCTATTTATGAACTCCTTCAGCCCATTATTCTCCAACACCACCTCCATCTTGTCCTTACAAGCTATTTAATTCAAGCTCCCATCAAGGGCATACTCCAATATCAACCCGTTGAAGGACATTTCAATGTATACTCGATTTATGCACCAAGAATCTTCTGTAGCAAATTCGAATTGTCCACCAGCGCAAAATCACTTCACAATTGCAATATTCAATAAACAATGATCTGATACCATGTAGAAATTATATGCACTGAGCATGCATATGTCCAATATCCACCTGATCTAACACTATTTAAATTTATGCAAGATACTGAATCTATTCCACTTGTTAATCTTTTGTGGAAAAACTAATTGCACACACATGTGAAGCATAAACAAAAATAATCAATCACACATAACACAATTTTTAACTGGGAAAGCCTGAAGATGAAAACCCAAAATATATATTAAGTAACATGGATATCATATGAAAATCTCATACAAACATACAAAGCTTACCACAAGCTCTCAGTACAGTACAATCGTCATACGCTATATAGGCATAATCTTGCAAATCCATGCACCGATATTTTGCCACCTACTAGCCTGCCTCCACTGTGAAATCCATGTTGAAGAATAGCTCTAAATGAATTCAAATTACTCTTGGATTGACTACGCAATCCTCATTGGCATCTCCACTGTGTGTTTGATGCAATAAATGCATCATTAATAGTCACAACAGATAGTATATATTTCCCTCTCATCTATCTCTCCACTGATCTCCACTGAAACTACCATGCACTGTAGTTAACTGATGTTTTTTTCAGTTGATTAATGAGTTATTATTTGTGGATTAATTAACTAATTAATTCACTCCACTCTCACTAGTGTATCAATCAGTTAGACTAGATACAACTAGCTCAACTGAGTCTAACTGAGTTAAACTAAATACAACTCCATAACTACTTATTCCAACTATGTCATAACTCTGCCACTTGAGTTCTAACTGAGTCCTCCATGCAATAGCTCCAATAAACCCTTAGGAATAGTGTAATTCCTTCTGTCAGCTACTGTGCCACATCTATGCACTGAACTGAAGTGCTCCAAGAGAATAAGTTTTGTTTAGAGTCTTATTATTATTAAGAGCTAATAATAATCGACATGCATCTATTTTTAGATTGATGATCTATAAATAGACTTCGCCCAATATTCTAAAAATAGAATTTCATCTATTTTTCCAAATTTATCAACCATCCACAAATAGCATCCTGTAACTTCTGAAATGTGATCAAAATGTCTAAAAATAGACTTGCGCCAAAAATAGCCTGCGGGCCCACTTAGTGAAGGTGAATCCTTTCACTAAGCTCATCATCATGTTGAATCTCAATGGTTGGGGCAAAATAATTGCCTGTCATTTAATTTGTCAATCCGGGGGGTTCGTAAGTTTGTGAAGCATGCATGCACTGTATGTGCTAGAAACTATATTTTAGTTTAGATCAATCTAACTATACAATAACGAAAACAAATTCATCTAATCTATTAAATAAAATAATGAAAATGAAATTCAACTAACCTATGAAATCAAGTAACGAAAAGAAAGGAAGCAAATTCAAAATAAATATAGTGCGCAATCACACTTGCAGGAATTGAAATTTTAATCTAAGAAAGAATTTCAAAGCATGTAAAGAAAAAAATAACTAAGGCATGTTCAATCACTCCAACATCCAATATGGAAGTCTGATAGAATCACCCTCTTGAGATGATAAGAAACCGATTATACTTTAGTCTTTAATAAAGCATGCAAAGGGAAAACTCAATAATTGCATAAGTTAGGTATTCAAGCATTTAGAAATATGATAAAATCACCTTCTTGAAATGATCTTTAATAATGTACTCAATATTACAATTGAATGAGGATCTAAATCTAGAAAACAATGTAAAATCATGTAAAAGTAAAGCTCAATGATTGCATCGGTTGAACATTCAGCCACCTAAATTTGGAAGTATGACAAGTCACCTTCTTGGCTTGATATTTTATTCAATTATAAAATGAATTAATAGTTTGATATAAGAAAGTAAATAACATAACATGAAAGGAAACTAAATAGTAGAACATAAAATTAAAGCTCAATGATTCATATGTTAAACATTCAATCACCCAATTTGGAAGCATGTTGTGAAACCAACTCTAAAAATAGAAGAAAAGAGATATCAACGCCTTAGAAATAATCCACTTCGAGGGGGAAACCTCCAACACATTACATGAATGAAAAATTCTTGGATGATACAAATGAAAAAACCTAATTTCTATAGTTTCTATATTTAGGAGTCCATGGGGACACAATATAATCCTAGGGGGGCCACAATGTAATCCTAGCCGACCTAACAATAATAATGTAAGGGCACAATAATAACAGTATGGGGGTTAGAGGGGTACAAAAATAACAATAAAGGGGCTACACTAACATAATAAGGGACTACACTATTAATATAGGGACTTAACATGCCCCTCTCACTCAAACAAGTGTTTTCCTCAACGCTTGATTATTTCTTGATGATTCTATATAAAATTCTCATCCTCCCATGTGAAATATTCTACAGGAAAGTTCTTCCACTTGCTGAGATACTCTGAAATTGATCGTACTTGTCGAGTTCTTGTTTCTGTGACTGCTTCAGAAATTATTTCGATGTCATGTTGATCTTCCTGTTGTTTCATTAGATTATGCACCAAATTTAGGTTATCCTTTGAGAGTTGGAGATCTTTTTGTTGATGCTCAATGTGATCTTCCACTAATTTATCATC
Source organism: Pinus albicaulis (assembly GCA_034641835.2). Taxonomy (NCBI): domain Eukaryota; kingdom Viridiplantae; phylum Streptophyta; class Pinopsida; order Pinales; family Pinaceae; genus Pinus; species Pinus albicaulis. The sequence continues at coordinate 1,559,590,624 of CM076579.1, forward strand.
CATATTAGCTATTATTTTATCCTTCAAACCATCCAAATTAGCCTCCATTTCTGCTTTTAAACCATCTATGTCATCTTCGGTTGCTCTTCATAAGATCGAAATTTGTTGCACTTGGTACCGTAATTTTGATATCTCATATTGAAATTCTTCCTCTTCATGCATCATAGTATAGCTTTTTGAGGGCTTAATGGGTATGGAATTATTTTTTTGAGGCATTATAGAATCCAATACTGGTAAAAATTCTAAAATATGCCCTTGGAATCGCTTCAAAATTCTTTTTCAAACAAACGTTATGCAATTTTAAAAACCAAATACACACCTTTTTCTTGATTTTGAGGAGCTTGATATTGAAACTGAATTACCTTTGTGATTTCGGATATTCAATATCTAAAATTTGGCACTGAGGAAACCCTCTTAATTCTCTTTATAATGCCACAGTTCCGACCTAATTTGGATTCTTTAAGACAAATTTGTGCCCAATCTCCTACGATGACGTAATTATGGACCAGTGTAGTAGAGTGAACTTGTACGACTTGCCACGTGTCACTGTTTCCTCCTCCGGCTCTGAAATTTATAGATAGGAAACTAGAGTCTATGTACTTCTAGTCACTTTTTATAGAATTCCAATTTGATTCTTAGAGAGAGAGTTATGAAGATGTTCCCATGATCACCTCTTTGAGATGAAATTTGGGAGCCTGCAAAATACCTAATTTCCACAGATCATATCTCCAAACATATCATGAAAAAAGCTCTAAACTTTTGCAGCGATGTTCCTCACGATTTTAGCTTCACTCTCTAAACATTTTAGCTTCTGAACCTTCTTAGAAAAAAATTTATAGCGAAACTTCCGCGATGACCTTTTTAAGTGAAATTCAGGAGCCTGCAAAAAGACCTAATTTCCACAGATCATATCTCCGAAACTGTTGTGAACCAAGATTTTAAATTGTGTGATGATTTTCCTCAAGACTTTGGCTTCGCACTCTAAAAATTTTAGCTTCTGAAAATTCGTATAAAAAAATTTATAGCAAAAAGTCCACGATGACCTGTTTGGAGCAGCGATACCCTAGAACCCAAAGCTGTGATACCAAATGTTCTGAAACCATCTCCAAAAATAGAAGAAAAGAGATATAAATGCCTTATAAATGAGCCACTTCAAGGGGGAAACCTCCAATAAATTACATGAGTGAAAAATTCTTGGATGATACAAATGACAAAACCTCCTTTCTATATATAGGAGTCCATGGGGCCACAATGTAACCCTAGCCGACCTAACAATAATAATGTAAGGGCACAATAATAACAATATGGGGGTTACAGGGGTACAACAATAAAAGTAAGGGGGCTACACTAACATAATAAGGTACTACACTATTAATATAGGGACTTAACAAAGTATGACAAGTCATCTTCTTGGCTTGATCTTTTATTCAATTATACAATGAATTGATAGTTTGATCTAAGAAAGTAAATAAAAGAACATGAAAGGAAACTAAATAAATGTGAGCTCTATTGCATCAAACTTAATTTAATTGGAAAATAGATAAATATTTCCTATTGAAATTCTTTTACAAAAGAAAATATTGCACAATCATTCTAAAACTAATACTAAGAAAGAAAATAAAATTTAATCTATAAAAGCAAATAAATCTCACACATTTTAGGTAGCTGATCTAAATGTACAAGAGATGGTAAATCAAGATGCTCCATATGTAATCAAAACCAAATCAAAATGAAGGAACATTGATGCGTAAGGTGCCACAATCTAAGTTTGTATTCAAAGCCTGAGAATAACTCCAATTTTACACATGATTTGATAGGAGAAAGCTTCCCCTATTTATACAAAAGATGAGAAGATATCTCATTAATGAGAGTCCATGAATCTCTCCCTATATTATATAGTTACAATACAAATAGGAAGTGATAAGTCACATGTCTTCTTAGAGTTACAATACAATAGGAAGTGATAAGACACATGTCTTTTTAGAGTTACAATACAAATAGGAAATGAGACACATATTCTTATGATCCCATGATCTTCTCCATCCAAATTCGAATTTTGCCTTAGGAGGCCACATAAGGGTCTTCTAAAAGCTTATTTTTGACCTACACATGGCAAAAAACTCATTCCACTTACTAGGTATAAGTATGTACATATTATTTTCTAATTTTTAACCACAAATTCACTTAAAAATACTAGGAATTAGTAAATTTTGGCAAAACATAAATGTAACCCAATAGTGGTAATGGTAAGGTAAATGTAATGAAATGGAGATGGAGTGAAGGTGATAATATGGAAATATAAGTGAAAATGTAGTAGCAGTGAATGGCTATTTCAAAGCCCAACATACCCTCCAACTGAAGCTACTACATGTCCTCATGCAATCTATTACATTAATTCTTTTTTATCCTTTGAGCTTTGGCTTAACTTTGCGTGATATCATTTGATAACTTCATACTTCTGCAAAGTCTTATAGTTGAATTTAAACATGGTTGGTTCTAGTTTTTCAACCATATTTTGTTATTGCATTCAATTTTGATATTTGAACTTTTCATAATGATAATTTGATTATTGTTGCAAAATATTTCTTTATTAGATTGCATCATGGTTGGTTCTTGTGTGACAACCATGATTATGTTTGCATCCAATTATCTTTTAAGTACTTTTGAAAAGCCATTGTATGCTCATAATAATAATAATAATGTAATAGCTAATATCTTTTGAAAGTATGTGGGCTTTTGAATGTTATATGAATGTGGAAAAAAGGGAATATGAATGTACCCCCTCTCCCCCCCACCCTAATTGATGGTATTGGAAATTTTATGAAATGAGGAAAATAAATTTTTTTCCCAAAAATTATCATTCTAGCTTTTCAAGGAATTATATGGTAAAAAGTTAGAAAATGGCATACCTTAAATTACCCTTTGAAAATGGATAATTTGCATCTGTGGTGGCTGCAAAATTCTGATCATAATCTTCTTCATGTGGCTATACAATTTATGGATAAAAGATTCAAGATGACTTTTTATTGCTTCTACTAAAACTACCGAATTTGCTGCGAAATGATGTTGATTCTGTAGTTGTCCTCCGATTTTGTAGCTTCCATATGATTATGTAGCTATCATCTGATTCTATAGCTATAAGTTGATTTGACAGCCGTTGAATGGTGCTAATTCTGCTATTGCCATCTAATTTTGTAGCTGCCATTTGATTTTACAACTACCATCTGATTTTGTAGCTGCATAATGGTGCTGATTCTGTCGCTGCAATCTGATTCTGTAGCTACCATCTAATTCTGCAACTTTCATTTGATTCTGCAGTTGCCATATGATTCTGCAACTACAAAATGGTGTTGATATGTTATAGTTTCATATCTTCTTCGTTTGCTCCAAAATGCTGAAAATGATAGTCTTGATGTCTTCGAAGCTCATTAGCATAATTCCTGCTATGTGAATAGATGTTCTGATGTCGAACATAACAAGAAAATGTTGACTTAGTGGCAATTAATGGATGCCACTAGTCAACACAAAAACTCTCACCATTGATGACAATGAGATTCAAGATTCCCAAACACATATTTCTAGGTATGAATAATTTTGTTGTTGTCGAGTACCTAGAAGATCAATGAACAAAGGACATTAATGTATTCTCATTGTTCATCTGCAAGAAAACTTTTCATTAAGGCATGCAAGCCTCAAGGTGTTTTTGTAAGGATTTTGGACTCAATGGACTATGGACTCAATAATTTACATTGAATCAAGGTTTATTTGTGAAATGAAAAGGATAGAAGAAGGAAAATGGAAATGGAAGATGAAAAGGAAAATGACAATGGGCACTAAGCATGTGAGTGAGCTTCCTGCTTTTATTTGTGGGTTAGGAGTAGACAAAAAGTAATGGAAAGTGTATGTGAATAAAGGGAAATGAAGAAATGACTCTTGCTGGGAAAATAACTATGGCTTGCTTTGAATTGCTTGGTTGGATTATAATTCAAAAGAGAGGAAAGGTAATGGTCTTGATGGATATCGACATGGACTTGTTCTTATGTTTCTCATGAAATTGGTCCTTTGAAGACCAATTGTGCCGGAAAATTGGTTTCTTTCAATGATCATTCAATCATCCCAACCCTGTAAAAAAAAAATTGACATAAAGAACATAAGTTTGTAAAAAAGACATGGTCAATTCCTCTTTGATTCTTACACAAAAATTTGAATGTCAAATGAAACAGATTAAAGAAAATCAAAAGCGTTATATTCTGTCCAATTCATGATATTGATAACAATACATTTTTAAGAAATAACCTTGAAAAATAAATAAACTCCCTATTGTCGGATGACTTCATGCAATGTGCTCAGTAATATGATTGGCATCTCAATGATTCGTTGTGTTCTGTAAGTTAAATATTCATAGAAAAATACACAGCAACAAAATTTTTATTTCCAAATATTGAGAAATCATCTAAATAATATTCCAATTTTCTCCATGTCACTATCAAATTGAATTGTCATCTATGCTGCAAAATCATGTTGTCAAAAATATTTGAAGCGGTAAAAAAAAAGGTACTTGCACGAAAAATTATTTCAATCAAATTTTGCAAATATTTTTCGCCTTATAAATTGCTTCAATAAATCGATTGCATATGAATTGATATATATATATATATATATATTACTTTTATATTTATTATTTTATTTTTATATTATTATTATTATTATTATTAATGATGAGACACATATGTGTCTAAAATTAAAATTATTAAATCAAATTGGACTCTTAGACCACATGCCATGTGGACCAGAGTTTGTTATTAACTTGGATTCTTCTACTTTCAACTTGTCTTGTTTAAACAGTTTAAAACAAATCATTTTTTTCCTCACACAATCTACAAAACAGAGCTTCGAAGAACCCTGAATTTCTCCCAAATGGCTGGAAAATCCAACAAATCTCTTATGTGATACCTAATTCACCCTATTTATGAAAAACCCATGTTTTATTTTTTCCTAATTCGCCTCGGTTGGCTCCGAAAATGCATTTTAAAATTGGGTGTTTTTAATAGTTACACATTTCTGGCAATTTTGTTTTCTGGTAATTACTTCTGCAAAAAAATAAAATTGTTGTGGTTTGATTTTTTTATTAGCATGTTTTGATGTGTAATGGCTTGTCTCTCATAGAGAAGTTCAGATTGATCACCCTCATTCCAATTACCTGCAATGGAATCTACAATCTTCTTTTCATCAACGATCTGCAATCTTATCTTCATCAACAATTTCTTCATCTAGTACACTTTCATTGTCTATCTCTATAATTGAATCTACAACCTTCTCTTAATAAGTATTTTGCAATATTCTCTTCATTAGAAGTTTCTTCATCCGACACACCTTCATTGTCTATCTCTATAACTTTTAAAATCAATTTCTAATAACTGCTGCTTGAGGAAGATCGAATATGGAAAAGAGAAGATTCCTTTTTATTATTGCATTGCATGGGTCTTTGTGTGGAATGAAGGCCTGCACATATGCATAAGGCCAAGCCAAATGCTAGCCTGACGCATATGTGTGGGCTTCCTTTCCATGGGCCAAAAAAAAAACTATTATGTTTTCTTTTGTTTTTGTTTTTTATTTTTTTACTTTTTTAAAGAAAAATTGTGCACATGCAATTCAATAAATCAGAAAAATATTGAGAGGATGCAAAACATTAAAATTTGCAGAACCAATAAAAAATTGATCATGTCTCAAACGATGGTTTTCAATAGAATTATAGTTCAATTTCCAACAAAAAAAATTTAACAAATTTTTTAATTTTATTTTTTAAATTGACTAATCTAATTTTCTGATCTTCCAGGTCGCAACGAGGCACGAGAAGAGAGCATACTAGTTAGCATCATCAAATAAATTCATATTTTCACTCACAAATTTTATTTCTGATGGTGATAAAAAAAAAAATGAAGTGATTCTTACTATGTCATTGAAATTTATTGAATTAATCAACGTTGATTACTATTTTCTTGAAAAAAATAAAAATAAACAAATCTAAAATTCTAGCTAAGTTTGGTTTTATTTTTATTTTTCCTATCTATCTAAAACAAACTATATTTTTATTTTATTTCTAAGTATATTAATTCTTCCAATGAAGCCATTTATGGATTAGAATTTTTGAAATACTCCTATCCAAACTTGAAAAATGCACTTGATTGTTTGTAAGGATATGAAAAATCGACTTGACCTTTCGATTTGCCGCAAGGATATCTTGAAGAATTGATGAACGTTGTGGCGCTATCGCTTTTTGATACCATTCCTCAATGTAGTCTTTGGGCTACATTCTAGATCCTATGTCCATAAATGGTTAGTAAAAGAAAACAAAAACAAATAAAATACACTCTATACTGAAGGCTAGTTCCTATGCACACTTCCTCGACAATGGCGCCAAAATGTTGGGGCAAAGTGATTTCTTGTCATTTAATTTGTCAACCCGGGGGTTTCGTCAGCTTGTGAAGCATGCGTGCAATGTATGTGCTAGAAAATATCTTTCAATTTAGATCAATCTAACTACTGAATAACAAAAACCAATTCATCTAATCTATGAAATCAAATAATGAAAATGAAATTCAACTAACCTATGAAATCAAGTAACAAAAAGAAAGAAAACAAATTCAAAAGAAAATATAGTGTGCAATCACACTTGTAGGAATTTAAATTTTTCTCTAATAAATCATTTCAAAGCATGTAAAGAAAAAACAGCTAAAGTATGTTCAATCACTCCAACATCCAATATGGAAGTATGATAGAATCACCCTCTTGAGATGACAAGAATCCAGTTATACTTTAGTCTTTAAATCTAGGAAAGAAATTAAAGCATGCAAAGGGAAAACTCAATAATTGCATAATTTAGGTATTCTATCATTTAGAAATATGATAAAATCACCTTCTTGAAATGATCTTTAAGAACACCCAATATTACAATTGAATGGGGATCTAGATCTAGAAAACAATGTGAAAGCTTGTAAAAGTAAAACTCAATGATTGCATAGGTTGAACATTCAATCACCCAATTTGTAAGTATGACAAGTCACCTTCTTGGCTTGATCTTTTATTCAATTAAATATTGAATTGATACTTTGATCTAAGAAATTAAATAACAGAACATGAAAGGAAACTAAATAACTGTGAGCTCTATTACCTCAAACTTAATCCAATTGTAAAATAGATAAATATTTCCTATTGAAATGTTTTTAGAAAATCAAATATTACACAATCATTATAAAACTAATACTAAGAAAGAAAATAAACTTTAATCTGTAAAAGAAATTAAATGTCACACATTTTAGGCAGCTGATCTAAAAGTATGAGAGATGGTAAATACAGATGCTCTATATGTAAGAAAAACCAAATGAAAATGAAGAAAAATTCATGAGTAAGGTTCCGCAATCTAATTATGTATTCAACGCTTGAGCATAACTCCAATTTTACACATGATTTGATAGGATAAAGTTTCTCCTATTTATACAAAAGACGAGAAGCTATCTCATTAATGAGATTCCATGAATCTCTCCCTATATCTCTAGAGTTACAATCCAAATAGGAAGTGATAAGGCACATGTATTCTTAGTGTTACAATACAGTATCAAGTGATAAGGAACATGTCATCTTCAAGTTACAATACAAATAGGAAATGAGACACATATCCTTATGATCCCATAATATTCTCCATACAAATTCGAATTTCATCTTAGGAGGCCACATAAGGGTCTTCTGGAAGCTTCTTTTTGACCTATGCATGGCAACAGTATCATTCCACTTATTAGGTATAAGTATGTGCATATTATTTTATAATTTTTAACCACAAATTCACTTAAAAATACTAGGAATTAATAAAGCTTGGAGAAACATAAATGTAACCAAATAGTGGTAATGGTAAGGTAAATGTAATGAAATGGAGATGGATTGAAGGTGATAATATGGAAATATAAGTGAAAATGTAATGGAATTGAATGAAAATTTCAAGGCCCAACAAATACCTAGCCTCCTACATCAAAACATCTCTCGCTGCGATGTTGATCTACCTGTTGTTTCATTCGATTTTGTGCCAAATTTAGGTTATCCTTTAAGAGTGGGAGAACTTGTTGTTTATGCTCGATGTGATCTTCCCTTGCTTGAAACTTAGAATTCTCTCTTAAAGATGATGTGATGGACGATGGATGATATCCATAAAGTGCCATACATGGGTTCATTTTTTCTGTAGTATGGAAGGAGGTGTTATACCACCATTCAGCCAGAGGTAACCACTTGACCTGTTGTGTTTGTTTATCAGATACAAAACAATGAAGATATCCTTCCAAACATTTTTTCACTATAACAATTTTCCCATCGGATTGAGGATGATAATATGAGATATGATCTAGTTGAGTACCTAAACAAGAAAATAATTCAGTCCAAAACTTTCCAGTAAAAATGGGATCTATGTCGCTTACAATAATCTTGGGGTTTCCATGTAGCTTTTGAATTGTTTCCATAAATGCAGTAGCAACTGTACTTGCTTTAAATGGATAATATCATGCACAAAATTGTTCATACTTGGTAAGTATATCAACTATCACCATGATGGCACTCTTTTCTTCAGACTTAGGTAAACATGTGATAAAATCCATTAAAATCTCCTCACAATGTTGACTTAGAATAGATAAAGGTTGTAGAGGACCCAGGGTCTTAATTGTCTCAACATTATTTTGTTGGAAAACCAAAAATTCCGCCAAAAACTTTTGAATATCATATTTAAGGCCATGCCAAAAAAAATATTTCTTCACCCTGTGGTAAATTGTTAAAAATCCCGAGTGTCCTCTTAAGGGAGAAGTGTGCAATTCCAAAATAATATTTTTTGTTATTTTGGAATTATTACAAAGATATAAGAGATCTTTGTACCATAAGGAATAATTTTTCCAACTAAATGTATCAAATGTACTAGGATCTTACTGCAACTTTTGAATGAGTGTTCACACTTCTTCATCCTTCTTCCATTCATCCCTTGCTTCGGTTATACAATCTAGTTGGATAATAGAAATGACACAAAGCAATGCTTCCACCTCTTAATCCTTTCTCGAGAGTGCATATGCAACAACATGTAGCCTCCATTTTTTGTAGATGATTTCAAAATCATAACCCAACATCTTTGTGACCCATTTCTGCTACTATTCTGAAGATAGTATTTGTTCCAAAAATTATTTAAGATTATTATGATCCACTTTTACCTTGTAGTGTCTTCCCATTAGTTAAGGTCACCATTTCTTTAGTGCATGTAGTATTTCCAAAATTTCCTTCTCATAAATAGTTTTATGTAATACTTTCCTTTGATTGGACGAATTTCAAAAGAAATGGGTCTTCCTTCTATTATTAAACATCACCAATTCCATTTCTTGAGGCATCACATTCCACAATAAAAGTTTTTGTGAATTCTAGAGTAGCTAAGACTGGTGCTAGGCACATTGCCTCTTTAATATGTTCAAAGGCATTAGTTGCTTTAGGAGTCCATGAAAATGCATATTTCTTCAATAATGTTGTTAGAGGTACTTCTATTCTCCCATAATTCTTAACAAACTTGCAATAATACCCTATTAACCCAATAAATCCTCCCAACTACTTTATGGTTTTGTGGACTTTCCATTCCTTAATGGATTTAATTTTGTTAGGATCTACCTTAACACTCTCGTGAGATACAATATGACACAAATATTCCACATCTTGTACTCCAAAGAAACATTTGGATTTTTTTTCATATAATTGTTTCTCCTCCAAGAGTTTGAGCACCCTGTCAACATGTTGAACATGATCCTTCCAAGACTTGTTATAGATTAGTATATCATAAAAAAATACTAACACAAATTTTCTAAGGAAGGGTTTGAAAATGGAATTTATCAACCTTTGAAATGTATAAGGTGCATTGGTAAGGCCAAAAGGCATGACCAAAAATTCATAATGACCCTCATGAGTTCAAAATGATATTTTTGGAATATCTTCAGTCTTCTTTCTAATTTGATGATATCTTGAACGAAGATCCAACTCGGTAAAATAAATTTCTCCGTGTAATTCATCCAATAATTCATCAATCACGGGAATGATAAATTTATCTTTAATAGTGCGATTATTGAGCTCCCTATAATCTGAACACATGTGCCAAGATCCATCCTTCTTGTGAACCAATAATATTGGAGCAGAGAAAGAACTTTGACTCGGCTGAATGATACCAACCTCTAACATTTATGCAATCATATGTTCAATTTCTCTCTTTTGGACATAAGGATATCTACACAGGGGATTCACTAGGGGAGAAATGTCATACCACGTGGGTTCATATTGAGGGATATATTTTGAGGGAAAAATGGCATAACATATTGGTGGATATATATGGGTAAAGGGTTTCTATACTGGCAAGTATAAAAATGGAGCTCAAAGTTAACGAAAAAATATAAAGGGGTGATACAAAATGTTAATGAAAAAATGGATACTTACAATATCTAGTGAAAGCAGGGGTTTTTTTAAATTGGGAAGGTGTATTGGGTTTGTATTGGTAGGGGGTTAAATAATGTGATTTTCAGAGGTATTTTACAATATGTAGTCAAATTAAGGGTATTGTTTAATATGTCACGAACGCACGTGATATGTCATAGGTTCATTGAGTGAAGCCCCTGTGGATATCTGTAAGGCCTGATGTTTAGAGGAACAATTCCTGGAATCAAATGAATAACATGATCATGATCATGAATAGGTGGGATTCCTTTAGGAGTTCACCTTGGGATGATTTTCCAAGTTGTTTTGGAGATTTGGAGAAATAAAGGATTTTGATGTTGGAACTTCTAGTGAGCATAATTGTACAATTATGACTAGTTGTTCTTTCTTCAGAAGATTTGTCACGACATTAGAGCTTATTATCTTTCCCAGATTCCCTATGATACCCTGTAATTCAACTTCCTTTCCTTTCGAAAAAAAATTCAAGAAAATTTCTTGAAAATTACAAGCTACCGCCCCCAAGGATTGTAACCATTTTACTCCTAGTACAACATCAACACCTCCCATTGGAATGGGAAGAATTGGACTATTCAAGACATATTCCCCCATGATTAGCTTGATATTATGGAATTTTCCAGAGAAATTTATAGTTCCTCCATTTGCAACCATCACTTGACATTCTGGTGCTAGGCATAGGAACCGATTCAATTCCTTGGATACCTTACAATGAATAAAATTATGGGTACTACCCGAGTCAATCAACACTATTACCTTTTTCTTCTTGATATGTCCTTCTATATTGAGAGTTTGAGGAGTGGTAATTCCTGCCAATGCATAAGAGGATATCGTATGACTCATTTCTTCTTTATCTGGGGTTGGATATCCTCTTATTTTGAAGTTTCTTGTTCATTTTCTTCATCCTCGTTCCAATATATGTAAAATAATTTCTTCTCAGCACACTTATGAAATTTAGAGTATTTTCTATCACAACTATAGCAAAGCCCTTTTTCTCTTTTTTCTTCCAATTGTTTTGGTGTCAACCTTGTACGTTGTGGAATTCTAGGAGTATCCACACTTCCATCTTTATATATGTGAGTGGTAGGCTTCCTTGTCACCATAATTTTACTTTCAATTTTTCTTGCCAACCTGGATTCCTTCTCTAATGAATCAGGTTCCCGAAGGCAAACCTCATGTTGGATGTTATACTTTAAAGTCCCTATGAATACATCAATCTTCTGTTCCTCTCGAATATCAGTTACCCTTATATTCAATTTTTGAAAGTCCTCAATGTGCTCCACCATTGTACCCTTTAGTTTGATATTTATCAATTGGATAAATAAGGTGTTTCTCTTTGTATCCTCATAATGTGATATCATTTCCTCTGTAAAAATTGAACAAGTGACAATCTTTTCATGAGAGAAAAGCCATCGATACCATAAAAATGTATTTTGATCTAAATTTAAAGTTACAATCCGTACCTTTTGTGTGTTTTTCACATTATGGAGATCAAAATATTGCTCCATCTGTAGTATCCATGTTACGGGATCCTTTCCATAAAACTTCCTCATATCCATCTTTGAAATATGGTGGGCCTTACATCCAACATTAGAGTTTATGAAATCACGATTAACATTTATTTTGTTCTCATCATGAGTTTCTTGTACTACCTTTTCGCCATTAGGAATCATTTCTTGTATCAACTTTGTCAAACCTTCTATGTCTAGTTTTAGATCACTCTTCATGACTTCCATTTTAGCTTCCATGTCATCCATCTTAGCTTCCATGCCATTCTTCAAACCATCCATCTTAGCTTCCAAGTCTTTCTTCAAACCATCCATATTAGCTTCCACACCTTTCTTCAAACAATCTATCTTAGCTTCCACGCCTTTCTTCAAAACTTCCATTTCATTTTTTGCTGCTCTTTGTAAGAGTGAAATTTGATGCATTTGCTCTTGTAATTTTGATATATCATCTTGCAATTCTTTCTCTTCATGAGTCATAGTAGAGTTTTATGAGGGCTTAATGGGTGTTGAATTACTTTTAGGGTGCATTTTAGATTGCAATATTGATATCTATGCTTGAATATGCCCTTTGAAACACTTCAAACTAATTTTTCTAACAAGACTTATGCAATTTGAAAAAAAATACACACTTTTTTCTATCTTTTGAGGAGCGTGATATTGAAATTGATGTATATCTGTAATTTCAGATCCCCAAGAATTAATAGTTGGTCCTATAGTAGCCCTCTGAGCCTTCGATCCAATGCCAAATGTCTGACCTGATTTGGATTCTTTAAGGAAAAGTTACGCCCAATCTTCCACAATGACCTAATTATGGACTGGTTCAATAAAGAAAACCTGTACAACATGCCAAGTGTCCTTGTTTCCTCCTTCGCCTCTGAAATTGATCCATGGGAAACTAAATTATGTTTAATTTCAGCCAAGTTTTATAGAATTCCAATCTGATGCTTAGAGATATAGTTATGCTGATTTTCCCAAGGTCACCTCTTTGAGATGAAATTCAGGAGCCTGCAAAAACTCTAACTTCCACAGATCATATCTCCACAAATATTTCAAACCAAGATCTTCAATTTTTACAAAAATTTCCTCAGGATTTCTTCAAAATGGGTTTTTTTTATTGTCTTACCCTCACAAAAAAAAATTTATAGCGAAAATTCCATGATGACCTATTTAAAGTAGCGAAACCCTAGAATCCAAACCTTTGATACCAAATGTTATGAAACCAACTCGAAAAATAGAATAAAAGAGAGATCATTGACTTATAATTTAGCCACTTCAATGGGGAAACCTCATTTACATTACATAAATGAAAAATTATTGAATGATACAAATGAAAAAACCTCATTTCTAGATATAGGAGTCCATGGGGTCATAATATAATCCTAGAAAACCTAACGATAATAATGCAAGGCCACAATAATAACAATATGAGGGTTACAGGGGTACAAGAATAACAATAAGGGGGGCTAAAATAAGAACAATAAGGGACTACATTGGTAATATAGGGACCTAACGAACTGATGCATTGGGCTGATGTTATGCAGGAAAATCCTCTCTAACCCTAGGGTGGGTCTAGTAACAACAAGGAACAATTAGAAGCCTAGTTTCCCATATTGTAAATGCATGGAGATCATGAATATATCACCTACCTCAATATGATGCTAATCCTCGTTTGAATCCTTTGATCCTTCGCACTCTGTCATTATATATTCGTCATCACCGATGCTTGGTTACCTGCACAAGGGATCTAACAACATCAAACTTGAAAGCATAACATATATCTTGCATATGAAATCTACTTATTTGATCAAGGAAAACTAAGAATCCAATCACACATTAAAGACATGAATGGAAATCACAAATCAATTGTATTATATTAAAATAGAGAGGGGGAGTTACAACCTGCACCTTGATTTCATAGCTCTCCTTCGACAAATCCTAATCCAGGCACGTCTCCAAATTTCTCTTTCAACTTGATGTGGAAGGAAAAAGGTCTCAACTCTTGCTCGATAGCTATAGAAACAAAATATCTCTCTGTTGTTCTTATATATCTATTCTAACCAGCATAGCTATGGGATATTCTCCATTTTATAGCAAAGGAAGAGGTTTCATAGATCCACTTAAGGTGTGAAAATGGGTTATCCCTTTGGGTGGTTCCACTTTTGTAAGAAACAATAAGCCCAAAGGGGGAATCTCAACTCTATTCTTAGGAAAAAATAGCGAGCTCTCTTCCATGAAGCTTCTATATCTTGAAGCTTCACTTCCATTTTTAAAAACTTTCCAGAAGAGGATTGACGCGAGTATGATCCTCATTCCAACACCGATCGACGCTTCCCTAGACCAAAAAAGGGCCATCAGCATGAGAAAGAGATGGATAGGGTGTGCCGCTCCAGATGATCATGTTTCAAGGAGCTGCTTCAGGAATGGTCAATAGAGAGTTTACTCATTGTGATGGAAGGGATATGATGGCACATTTTCATGATGGAAAATAGACATAGGGGCCAGTGTTAAGGGTCTCCAAGATCAGGAATGGGGAGTACAAGGATAGTGACAAATTTCTGTGTAATAGATGCCCCCTAAAGCATGAAGGTTGAACGAGAGTGAGAGGCGAAATTATTTACGAATAAGTTCTAGAACCAAGGCGTCGTCATCAAAAAACTTGCGCAAAGAAGCACACATATACATAAACTGATATCTCTGAAATATTCACATGACATGAGGTATGGATGCAACCATTCATAGAAGTGATCATGAAACAAGATCCGAGGTATGGTCGCATTCATCCAAATAAAGAGGATCACAAGCATAGACTCAAGGTATGGTTGTAGCCATCCAAATAAAAGATTCATGTGTACAATCGTGAATAATACATATCCCCTCGCAACCTAAGCTTTATCAGAAAAAACCTAGGGTTTTACGCTCCATCACGACTCGATCAAGTACAAATTCAAGCATGTGAATAAATGAGTTGAAGTCAAACATGAAATAAAATCATCTAATTACCAGTCAATGATGTAAACCGTTAACATGCACGAGAGAAACCACAAATTATTAAAATGGCTCTCAAGGTACTAGTAGCACAATCCACGAGATGCGAAAAAGGAGTTGTCGTCGAACACTCATGGAATCGCCCGATCGAAGGCCAACGGTGTAAGCTTGTCATTGGATGCGAACAACTTGCCATTAGGGCATTAAGGCTCTAAGGTACTAAAAAGGGGATCTATAGATCAAATTCTCGGATAATGTGTTCAAGTCGACAAGAAGTGATCCGTCGAAGGAGGGCCATAATGTATCCCACATCATCGACACGAGATGAAGGAAATAATATAATAATTAAAGTGATCAGAGAACCAGGAAATGAATGAGACGTAGAATGAATTTCTCTTGAACATATCAGAGATACGACTCCAGAGTTTGGAAGTATTTGACTCAAATGGAATCAGAGGTCATGATTGACAAAAATGGTGATGGCATGAGAGGAAAAACATATTTCCCAAACCCATAGACACAAAGTGATGAATGAAGGATATCCCCAACCTGACATGATACAGAGGATGTGTCATGTTCAAGAGAAACATACTGCCAATGCAACTAACTAACTCTTTCCATTTTCCCCCACCATTTCTGGTGAGTAACCCAATTATTTTTTGTATACAAGCTTGAAGGGGATATAATATTCTTGTGATAAAAGTTCTTCCTTCAGCCAAATCCATCCTAGTACATTTTACAAGCCCTAGGAAGGAGGAACTCGATATCGTCATGATTACAGATCAAATGTCTTTAAATGTTAAAGAGTCCAAAAAAGGTGAAACTCGACATATTTTCATGTTTAGAGAGTTTGAAAAGAAGTGAAAAGAAAAATCCAAATGGACCTTTTCATAAATATTCCCTCATACCCAAAAAGGTATAAAAGGAAGTGTGAGAGAACCTCTTAGTCGTGATTGACTAAGGTATTCATTTTTCGTAAAAAATTCATCCCAACCCGAAAAAGGGGTAAACCTATACTGGGTAAATGACGTTTCGTGCACTTTAATGAGCTTAGAACAATAAGAACTCAATAATATTGTCATGTTTAGAGATTTAGAAAAGACCTGAAAGATGAATCCAATAGGGTTAATTTTTCATTTATTTTTAATTGAGTTTGAAAAAGTAGTAAAATAGAACTTGAAATCTATCATATGTGAAGAAATTGAACCCGTCACTACACAACAACAAATCCATGAACTATTTTGAGGCAAGAGCATTAAAATATTATTAAAATATAGTAAAAAACCATAAATGACATCGAACATTTATAAAACATAGAGAAAGTAAAAACAATTTACTTTTCACTTTCACATTTTTGAGGAATTTTTACCCTCTTTTGCCTCAAATCATAAGGAGAAGATTGTGGGAGATCTGGGAGGAAGATCAGTAAATCGTTAGTGCTAGGTAAGAGGCGCTCTCCTTGCTTGCATTTCAATGCCTGGTTTGTTGTATTTTATAGCATATTTCAGATTTTGAGAGAGGATTTTAAATTTTTCGACGCGACGGATCAGCACAGGTATCCCATGTCAGGATTGTGTCAACCTACCCTTTTTTGAAAGAGTAGGTCATAGATTGGCACTGTTGTTTTTAAAAAAACTGCACTTCCTACGAAGCAGAATAATGAAAAAAGACCTAAATTTTTTTTATTTAAGCCAAAACACTGGCAATGGGACTTTTTGAATGTTTTTTGCAGGGAAGAAGAACCATCAATCATGGTGATCGAGTGGAAAGAAAGAGATCATGATGAGTTTGACCAAGAAGCTATGCAGAATAGTGCTTACAAGGATGCAGTGAGGAACTATGGGATCCTCAAACTATTCATGACCTCGGGAAAAAGATCCCAACTAGATTTACTACATTATCTGATAAGTATTTAGGACGTGGATCAGGAGAAATTCATTCTCGGTGAAAAAGAACTGGAAATCGAACTGCTAGATATATACTTCGTTACTGGACTCTTGCGTAGAGGGCCAAGAGCATGGTTTTCCAGATCCCGAATCATGGCCGAGAGCATGTACATTCTCATTGGGAGATCATGCTCCGGGGCGAAATGATCCTCAAGCGGAAAGATACCATAATCACGATGGATGATATAGTGCTCAAGGTAGTGCTATACACCATCACATGCGTGGATAGGGCACAAGCACCACATGAGGCCATCAAGGCTCAACTGAAGACCGTGGTGGATTGCATGGAACCCACCATTTTCAACTGGTGTGAGGTCGTGGTGGAGAATATGAAAAAGTAGCTCACAACATGTAAGAACAATGAAATGAAGTAGTTCAGATATGGGTCCATTCTAACAGCCCTCTTCTTAGAATGAGTACCCCTATTCTAGTACCAGGGTATAGAGATAGATGCATCGTTACCATGAGAGTCTTGGTTGGTGAGGTGGGTAGCGTTGATGCCTCGTGGAGGAGGAGAGCAACAAATGTATTTCATACCTTCCTTCTTTACGTGTATGAGGCATGAAATTATCGTGGTAGAATATTGCCCTTACCTTGGGATGAATTTCTAGGGTGACCCTTATTTACCACTTCCAGTGGGCGAGCGTTGGGATGCTAGAGGTAAAAACACATTTTTGTTATTTTTTTGAATTTTTTTTATGATTTTTTTTATATATATGTGCTGATGTGAAACTTTATGTGTCACGGATTTTGAACCACAGAGGCCGACAGGGATGTCACCGATTTCCAGTAGGGTGGCGATAGACTTTTAGGGTGCTCAATATGTAGAAGGAGGTGACCCAGAAGAAGAGATTGCGCAAAACCTGGATGCCTTGACCACCAGGATTCCAGAGTACGCGCAGATGGGAGACATTCTCCGTCAGTAACAGGGACATACTATCGGCGTATCTGATTGTATTCATCGACTGTTGACTTAAGTTATATGAGCAATACCCTGCTACCATGATCATCACGTAGATTAGATTAGATTTTCCTTTTCTATAGCTTTGTTGAGACCTGCGAGTCTCGCTATGTACCAAATCATATATTATTTTTTGTGGGGGTTATGATGTACTTTGAACACTATTTTCAAAAGAATCGATATATATATATATATATATATATATATATATATATATATATATATATATATATATATATATATATATATATATATATATGTATTTGTGTGTGTGTGTGTTATGTTCCTGTTCCATACATGTTGTAATGGTGATCATGATTTTACTATTTTCGCAAATTTATATCTTGGAACAATACATTTTTTAACTAAAACAAGGTAAGTAGGAAAATGGTTTGCAAAAATCACCCCAACTCAGAACAAAAATTGGACGCTGACGTACAAAAGGTAATGAGGTTTCATTTTGACACAAGCTTGAAACATTAGAAACTCTACTTGAGAAAATAAAATTTGCATGTCCATGCCCCCAGCAAGAAAACTTAATATGAGGTACATGCCCCCAAGCTTCAGTCCATTTTCCTAAGTATACTTATAGTTACTAACAAAAGGATGGAGTGAAGGTTTAGTTACGAGGTGAAGTGAAAAACTCGAACTTAAAGGGAACTAGTTTCATTTTTTAACGAGGTTGAAATAATAAGAGAACTATCCTCATAAGACCCAATTTATTTTTTAACGAGGTTGACATGGTAAACGAACTATCCTCATGATAGCTTGTTTCATGTTTTAAGGAGCTTGACACAAGAAAATTAACTATGCTCCAACGAGTTTGTTTCATTTTAAAAGGAGATTGACACAAGGAAATTAACTATGCTCTAATGACTTGATCAGGAAATATAAGAAGTCATGGCTTCTAAGAGGTTTTCATATGATGGGAGAAAAACTTCTCGGAAATCGTGAATGAATTCCCCTGGTAGATGGTACATGACGGTACTATCACTAAATGAGGGAAACGAACAAGTGGCCACATAATTAACATGTGGTGGGGAAGATGCCACTGGCAGGTAAGTACCAGGAAGGGACAACAGTAGGCCAGATGTCACATCAAGACCGAAGAATGAAAGTTGATAAATGGTCACGATCCAACCTTCCTCTGGAAAAAAAATCACATGAAAGAAGAATGAGAGAAGCGATCTGATGGCATATGCATAGTCGCGCCCTAGAAGTAATTTAAAATCCAAGGGGCCTTGGACAACCATCATGTCTATATAGACAATATTTCTACCAGAAGTAATAGGTAACTTTAGAAGGATCCCTAATTGTAGAGTGGTTCCTTTGTTACAAGGCAATATATTTTGAGTAACAGGCACAAGCTTCAGAGAGGTGAAAGCTTGCCAGGTATTTGAGCACAAAATACTAACTGAGGCACCTTCATCTATAATCATTCCTGGTACGACCATATTGCAGGCATGTACAGTGATCTCAAAGGGAACGTAAGAAGGAATACGATATCCCGTGAATCAACTCCAGTCAAAGGAAGCGACCAAATTACATGGAGGGGGTGTCATAGGAATAAGAGGATTATCCCATTGTGTTATGGGAGTGGAAATACTATCCTCCTGGACTTCGGTAATTAGATCAGGAGGATCACTTTATGGAATTATGGCAATAGGAGTCGAAGGATCACCCTCCTAGATCATGGAAATGGGAGGATCGCCCTAATGTCCCGGGGAAGTAGAGGAAACAATGAGAACCTGACTAGGATGAGGCCCAATCTCGACATAAAATACCTAATGAATTATAGGAGGAATTAGTTGAACTTTTTCTTAACCAATGATTGGTCGAAAATGGACTCATGAGACTGACTTTCAGAGAGAGAGGAATCAACTGGAGATGAATTCTAATCAATGGGTTGATCAACTAGCAGAGGACTCAAAGAAAAGTTCCAGTAACCAATGGGAAGAAAAGAATCAGAATCCGAAAGGGTATCCAACACTTTAGAAGCTTCATACATATAAGGACATAGGTGAATGTGATGGTTCCCTTCACACAACCTATAGGGAATTTTGATTTTACCCTGTTTCTTATGAGTCTTATTATCTCTTGTTGAAGGCTCATCATCAGCATGACACCCATAGGTAGATGATGAAGGATGAATCGGGGCAACGAACCACACTCGTAACACCTTGGGAATACCAGGTAAATCATGAAGAAAGTGGTCACCCTCACATATCTTTCAAGGGGATTTTACTTTATGGGACGCAGCGAGAGGTTTCTCAATATTAGCTGCATGGGTAGCACTAGTTGTTGTTTTCCACCTTGCTTATTTTCCTTCTTCTTCTTTTACTTCTTCTTATTCTTCTTAGCCACCTGGTTACTATAATCCATACTTTCACCAGGTGAATATGGAGAATGAGTTGAATAAATAGTCAAAGAAGGTGAGGGGTCAACCTTAAGATCAACATAGGGTTGACATTGTTCAGGTGAAGGAGAACTCGATTGAGAGAAAGTTTATATATTTGAAACCATAGGGGTTGAAAATAACCAAACTCGCACACCAATGGTTAATCATGGGAGGGACAACATTGCCATATATAGGGCCCCAAAATTTCTAAAAGAAGGAAATGAACCAGGATTCCCATTCGAGGGGACCCCTATATTGATGAACTCAGGAACCATTTCTATTGATCTCAATCTAAGATGAGCATGGGTAAAATGTTATCGTGGGTGATAAATTTTAGAAATTAAAAACAAAACAAATAAAAAGGGGTGAACTAGGAAAAACGATTACCAGGTAGTCGTGAACTGAAATATACACCTTAGTGATCAAATGAAAGAGAAATGACCAAGTACTTAATGTATGGAAGCCAATCTCCCCGAATGTTGTGTTCAATGTATCAGGTCTAGAAGGTGACCGACTCAGTTACCTATGGCAGGTTTACAGCCTAATGGTGTCTCCCAAAATATACGCGACGATACGTGGGAGTCCAAATCCGTAGTAGTGTTGTCCGACATGTAACCTTTTGATGAGAGTATCTCAGAATATACTTCCATACATCAATATACTTCCATAAGCGAGATGAGATATCACCCACGCATTGTAACACATATTTTTAGCAATAGCTCCTATGCTTAACGATTCTGAAACACGTCTCTAGCCTAGAACTATAAATGTGATTTGTTAGGTTCCAAATGCTCCTTAGGTTGATTGAATAAATATTAAGGTTGACCTTGAATTATGTCTCGGTTTCAAAGCCCTACCGGTGTCACCTAAACCCCTAAGATGCAGCTAAATAAGAAATGAACCATTCATTTCGATGAATACTATGTTAATAAGGATAGGGAAACTCACAAAACCAACACAGAAACAAAACAAATGCATAAAATGACATTCAATTTTCTCTTCAAGTGCGGAATTTTAAAGTGAAACAAAAATTTTACAATTTTCTTTCTTTCACTAAATTCAATAAGAAGCAAATTGAAATGAAAATTTCATTTTCTAAAGCGAAATGCAACAAAAATATTTTTGTATTTTTCTAATAAGCACAATGGGAGGGAGCTAATGTGTTGAAAGTGGTTTCCCAACACCACATTATTCCCTCTGATTGAAAAGTTAGGGTGTGCTATGTTTTGGATTAGGATACTATCCGCGAGGAGAAACTCACTAGGATCAAGTCACTGAATCCACAAGCTCTATCATATCAGTGTGAAATATAGAACACAAATTAATAAACAATACTTTGAGTACTAAAGAAATCTCTTAAAAATGCATGTAAGAGGAAAATATTTTGAAAATCAAAGAGAGATGTAAAACAATTTCTTCAAAACAAATCACTCTTCATTCACACACTGATAAAACACTCAAAGAAAACAAAATCCAATCAGAGGACAAGAAATTGTACTCCATGCTTGATGGCGAATAGAAACTCAAATGCATTCAGAGTTGACATTTGAAAAATTCTATCCGTGAGAACTGACCGAAAGACAAAACACAATCAAACACAAAGCCTGAAAGGTATGAGCAGACTTAATTCAATGGAAATTCTAGAAGCCAACAAAGTGAGAAACCGCTCAAATGGCCCGAGGACACCTAGAAACCATAGGAAGACAAGGATGCAATAGCTTTGTAGAAGATACAATGAAAGGTGGAAAAATTGAATAAGAAATGTCACTAAACAGAGAAGAATAAGAGCTATTCAAATAAGGAATAACAGTTATAATGATAAGACTCACTGGCTGACCAAATGAAGGAAAACCTAAAAAAATCACAGATATAAATCGACACGACTATTAGGCCACAACCTGCACTGGAAGAATAAAAGCGTGACTGTGTAAAACACATTTAGCATTGATTGACACAACTGTCAAAGCAATACCAACGCCAATCAAGGATAAGAATGAAAAATAAAATGGTTCTCTAAACAGACACCAGGCCTATCACTTCAGGAGAGAGATAAAATTCTGTAAGCAATTTATAGGAGCTACAGAGACAAGGATATGGAAACTCAACAAAAATCAATGGCAAGAAAAGAAATCAAAAAATCGAAAACAGGATACTAAAAGGCTAATAGTCCCTAACGGAGTCGCCAATTTGTTATGCAAGAAAATCTTCTCTATGGATGGATTCAATCCCTCTAGCCCTAGGTTGGGTCTAGTAACAATAGGGAACAATTATAAGCCTACTTTCCTAGATTGTAAATGCATGCAGATCATGAATATATCACCTACCTCAATCTGATGCTAATCCTTGTTTGAATCCTTTGATCCTTCATGCTCCGTAGTGAAATATTTTTTGTCACCGGTGCTTGGCTACCTTCACAAGGGATAAAAAAATAACAAACATGAAAGCATAACATATATATTGCATACACAGTCTACTTAGTTGATGAAGTAAAACTAAGAATCCAATCACACATTAAAGACAAGAATGGAAATCACGAATCAATTGTATTATATTAAAATAGAGAGGGGGAGTTACAACTGTGCCTTGATGTCACATCTCTCCTTCGACCGGTCCTGATCCAGGCACATATCCAAAGTGCTCTTTAAACTTGATGTGGAGGGAAAAAGGTCTCAACTTTCGCTCGATACCTATAGCAACAATATCTCTTTGTTGTTATTCTATATTTTTTCTAACTAGCAGAGCTATGGGAGATTGTCCATTTTATAACAAAGGAGGAGGGAGCATGGATCTAGTTAAGGTGGGGAAATGGGTTATCCCTATGGGTGGTTCCACTTTTGTAGGAAAAAGAGCCCAAAGGGAGATGCTATGCTCCATCCTCAGTGTTATCACTCATTAGTCTAAACACTTTCATTGATAGGGTTTTACATGCTATACACCTAGGTTCATATTGTCTCATAGTCAGTTTCATGAATTTTTTTGGAAAAAAAATTACATGTGGTGATGTCTACCCTAGGTCTAAACCCACCTCAAGCCTTTTCATATCAGTCAAGTCCACCTCATATCATTTAATTTTCATTCACATGCTTTTAAATCGAAAATATATTCCACTTGTCAGTTTTACAAAGTTTCGTAGCGAATTATATGGAAAATCAGCAAATTTCGCTACGAAAGTTTTTCTACGAAACTAGGTTTTTTCATGAAGAGATTGACAGAGTGGTGTGAGGCGTCAAATTTTAATGGATGAAGATAAAGGTGAGGTCATGCGAGTTAGTTATTATAATTCTCAAGCATGCAAGGTCATAAATTTTGTAATCATTTCCTCTTATGATCACATGTGTCATCTTTTCCCCTCGAATGGTCAAATTACCTTTTAAACCTTGCCCCCAAGTTTCTCTTTGTCATTCATCATCCAATTCTTGCATGTAAAGCATCTCAGTGACTTTGTTCGAGAGCTGGTTCACCATGCAAAGTATGTTGTTGTTCAGTTTGGATTTTGCAGGTGTCATAAGCAAGGAAGCAGCGAGAAGAATAAATAATTAATGGCATCGAAGAAGAAATAAAACAAGGGTGGTTATTGTGTGAGGTATGAACATATGGATTTTAAGTTGTTAAATGAATATCCCAGTGCTATGGAGGCCTTCACGAAGGTAGGTTGCCTATATTTTTGTCAAAAACTATAGGGTTTCCATGTCTAGGTATCCAAAGACTTTACAACAAATTTTACAGGTACAACCTCAAAAGATGGAGTTTTGAACCTCACAGTGTCACCATATGTTATCTCCAAAGCTAAAGAAATACCCAGAGGTGGGAAGGAATGGTTCAAAGGCACAAAATTCAGAATGCAAAGATGTGAAGAATTTCTCAAATAGGAGCACAAAGGAGTTGACATGAAAAAAGGCATTCACAAGGGTTATATGAAAGAAAATTATGCAAAACTGTTGGTGGTGGTCCAAAAATACTTCACCTATGAAGGGAGATTCCACATGGTTTATTCTTATCATTTTAGACTCCTTCTGCATTTTTTTGGTAAGCAACCGCTTGACCTACCTTTATTTTTATATAGGAGTTTGGGGAAGATGTCAGATAAAGTCTAGGTCAAGGCAGAATATAGTGAAACATCATTCTTTCACTGTGGTATTATCAAATTTTTAGTAATATAGGAATTGAAAAGGTTAGATAGAGATTGGGCCTCTTTTATTTTTATGAGTGGATATGAAGTATATGCAATGACTCCAAAGAAAGTTTCAAAATAAAAAAATACTCTGTCTCCAGTTGTAATAGAAAAAATTTATGAAGAAGGAGGACAACCTTCTATAGAACTAATGGACATTGAAGTTGAACCTCTGCAAGAGACTAATATCCCTCAGCCATCACCTACAAGGAAAAAATTGATAATTATCAAACAAAGAAGCAAGAGGGTAACAAGAAGCTAAACATTTGCCTAAGGAAACCTAGAAGATGTCCTGCCGAAAATAGATATTGAAGAATTGCCAATAGTATAGGCAGAAGACATTAAAGAAGATAGAATAAAATTGAATAAAGGTAAGTCTGTTAAGAAGTTGGATTTTGCAGGAGAGGATGTTGGCTTCATTTTCTAGCCAAGGAAGCCAATGACCAAGTCACATATTGCAAAGGATACCATGGAAAGCAAAGAAGTAGAAAAGTTCAGTGAAGATAAGCAACCGGAGAACATCATATATTTATCCCCAATAGCAGAATAAGTCTTTGTACAGATAAAAGGGAAATAACATGTTGAAGAAAACACTTGAGTACAAATTCTGTAATAAAAATTAAGAGAGGCTAGGGAAGAGGTAGTTGAAGTGAAGATAGAACTAAAAGAAGCCAAGGTGGACTGAAAACTAATGGCAGATTATGAGAAAGATATGAAGGAGTAGCTGGATAAATATGATAAGACTTTTTCAAATGCCAAAAAAATGTTGAAGAGAAGCCTTCGCTCGAGGAGGGTGGTAAAAATCACAAGTGTAATTTGTGGTTACAGTATGAGAGGAAAAATCTCAAAGGGCAGGTCAAAGAGTTAGAAGACCAAATGGACATGATTCAATAAGAACTAAAGAGAAGAGGACTAAAAATGAGATTGGTAGATGAACCTGAGGTACAACCTGTTGTTAATGAAGATAAAGTATCCAAGGAATCATAATTTGACCCAAAGCATTTTTGTTAAATTTTATAGCTTGTAGGTGACACAAATTTTGGCTTAGAAGGTAAATTTTTGAAGAAAATTACCAAATATGCAGTTTCATCCATATCAGGTAGTTTCATAGCGACCTCCAGGCTTGAGTGACAAAATTCTCTACGAAATTTCTGAAGAATGTTTTTTTATCTGTAAAATCAGTTTTATGGAACTCCAAGGAGGGAGTATGATGGTATTCAGCTATTTTTACCTAGAAAACACTTTTTAACTAGCAGAAGTGGCATAAGATAAGGTTAAAAGGCATAAATGGGCACTCTACAAAACTGCCTAAAGCTACTATGTTTTTTAGAGAGATATTTTTAAAGGGTTTTTGAAGGTTTGAATGGCATACAGAGGACCAGTCAGCCACCTAGAGGCATCCAAACAAATAGTGGGTCATCCCAGCATACATCCATTACTTGGCATGTGTGTCACTCATACAACTCACCATGAAGATAAAGTTTTACATAATGTTAATCCTTTCCTAAAAAATAGGACAGTTTTTTCTAAATTATTGGGGGTACACTCATGTCTTGCTCATGGAGAATGATACTTGAGCATATCATCTTTATCTATGTAATGGTCCCAATACTAGAGAAGTAGATGAAATAAATGTAAATAGAGTCATATTAGGAGAGTAAGTATTAAATGACTAGGTGTCTTTTTATGTTCTAGAAATGCATTTTTCAGTAATGATTAGGTGTCAAAGTCAAGGTTCAATGATCTAGCTAGCTGGGCAGATCCTATGTAAGAAGAAAGGGTCTATTTATAGATATAAAGTCAAATGAGAAAGGGTTGGAGAATGATTTTGACACTTGTAAATTTTTCATATCGGTAATAGACGGAGAGTGACTATTTCCTTCTTCACCTCAGATTCTTGAGATGTTTAAATGAGTTTATGTGTTTCTTGCATATCTCGATTCTAGTAGTATTGATGTTAAATTACTTATAACTCATCTTATGCATGCTCTGACTTCCTTTTAGCATTGAGTTATTGATCACTCCCATGTGTTAATGTTGTTCCATCATTGAAATAGAAAAAGCCTCAGTTTCCATAAGTAGGAATGCTTGTCATTGAATTCCTTTTATTGACTCCATGAGCCCAATGGTAGTTTAATATTTCCTATTTTTCACCTGCAATCAAATACACCAAGACACTCATATAGTTAGCCATCTGTTTTAAGACCTAATTGAGTACATCCTTTGATAAGTTGATAGATCCCTCTCAGGTTGAAGAGGCTAATCCTTAGTGAAAAGTTGGTTTGAAAGAGTTACTCTAAGTTGTCACAGTGAAGCAGCCCATCAATACCAATTTAGATATAACACTCAAGAAAAAACAACCAGTTCTCTACCACGAAGCTTCTAGATCTCGAAGTTTCACTTCTATTTTTAAAAAATTTCCATAACAGGATCAGCGTGGGTATGATCCTCATTCCAGGACCGATCGATGCTGCCCTAGAACAAAAAAGGGCCATCGGTGCGAGCAAGACATGAAGAGGGTGCGATGCTCTAGATGATAAGGTTTTTCAGGGAGATGCTTTACGAATGGTCAACGGAGAGTTTATTCATTGTGCTGGAAGGGATATGATGGCACATTTCCATGATAGAAAATAGACACAGGGGTCACTATTAAGGGTCTCCAGGATCAAGAACGTAGAGTACATGGAAAGTGAAATTTTTTTGTGTAACAACTGACTAGACACAGATGATTATTTTAATTTTTTACCTCAATCGTGTGAACCTCGGGTAATGTTACCTTTTCGAGAAGAGGAACCTAAAGTACCTGCGAGGCCTTTTAACAATTAACTTGAACCCTATGAGCCAACCCAAGGGAAGATTATATGTAGAATAAATAAGCTTCCGGGGGTCGTTCCAAAATAGGGAACCTACCAATGTAACCACATGAGAGGGTGAAAACAAAAACCAAATCATTCTCTTGTTGCAGGAAGGAAATGGGAAATAAAAAAATTCCTTGAGCCAAACATGAATCCAAATCTTCATGAGATGTTAGAGGATGTAAATAACAAACTTGCAGAAATTACCAATGAAAAATCTGGAAACAAGCACCACAATAATATCTATGTCACCTTTGGGGATTGCATTAATTAACCCCATGAAAAGAGCCTCCTCTCCATGTGCTTTGTGCATGTGGAGGGTGGTGGGATATTTTCTAGGTATTTTCATAGAAATCGATGTGCAGGGGAATGTCTTATGGGCTCTCCATGTCACATCCCAATCAGGGATTAATAATATAATTAATTAAATTAACTTAATTTGATTGATTTAATTTGTATTTATTAATTAATTGATTAATTATGGTAATTTTTTATTTAATTTTAATTTTTTTATTTAATTATACTCTATTAATTTAATTTAAAGTTAGATTTTTTTAATTAAATAATGCCCAATTTTGGCCTAGGCATGCATTTTCCAACAAATTGGAAATTTTGACACTTCGACTTTGGAAAGACATATATCAAGTTTTACATAACCAAATCAAGCTTAGGATGGCTCGACGGAAATATAAAAATCATGGAGAAATTTTATATGGTGGTTTCCTTGTCATTTTCGGTCATTAACTATGCCTAAAAGTTTTCATAATTTTGAGCTCTGAATTTGCAATAAAAAATAAATTTCTAAGCTTTGTTTTTGCATTTTCATTCACCCAAAGTTCATTCTGCTTTAAATCCATTCTAATTTTTCCTATTTGATCAATAATATATTTACACGGATCAATGGAAACTCATATTTATTTGTATTTTAGAGTAGGTTTTTCCCAAATTTTGTAATTCTGATTTTAGTGTATAATTTATTTTTATTTTTGATTGGTTTTTGGAAGGAGAGAAGTTGGAGAGATGAGGAAAATAGGATTTAGAGCAATATTAAGAAGACAACATGAAAGAAAATGGAGAATATGCAACTCTAATTTATAATCTAAAAAACTACTCCCAAAAGCTCTCCATTTTGGACATGTCCAGTAAATTATTGATATCACTAGGAGAGTAATGTAGGGCTTCCTCTTCTATACATCTGAGGGATTCTAAAGAACTTTTTGTAAGGGATTTTCATCTATATAAGTAAGGGGAAAACTCAACTATGGGTTAATGGGGATTTTTTCTTTTCAAATATGGACTTTGTATTAGAGGGAGAGCTTGCACTATAACATCTATTTCTTTTGGCGACAGAGTTTATGATTTGTGAAATATTGTTGGGGATCACTTCAAGAAACACATCAAGAGACCTTGTTTCATGAGTTTGTAATTTTAATACTTTTATTTAAATGAAATTTCACCTTTTGATAGTAGATCTGTGTAAAATTTCTCATATTATGCAATCCTATTTGATGTTTTCTCATATTATTCATTCCTATTTTATATGAGGATGAATATCTTTTGGATTAGCTATCTAATTCATTAGTCTCATAAATATGTTGTTAATTTTCTCTTTGCTCAAGTGTTTACATCATATTTTTTAGTAACTATTTACTCATAAATATTCCATCTAAAATTCATATAATAACTATTGAAATTATGATAATTTTTCATGGTTTTAATATTAAATAATTTATTTTTATTAATATATTCAAATAAATCATGTTTTGGTAATCATAATGTCATCTAGTAGAACTATTCCATTAGCTAATAATTCATCATAAATGAGACATGTTAAAATCTGCAATTGTTTAGGTATTTTTCTCTCGGTTGGGATATATATATATATATATATATATATATATATATATATATATATATATATATATAAAATCGGGATAGGTTTAGAATTTATTTTTATCACCTTTATATTAGAATAAATTTATATTTAGATTCTAGTCTGCATCCTAGAGGTCCACTTACGTAGGAGAAAATTTTAGGTGTGGCTTGGTTGAGCCCTTAAGTCAACTTAAGGATTTTCTTTCTTGAATGTGCACAATAAGAGGGAAGATCTTATTTCTCCATCTCTATTACTAATAAATAGATAAACCATAACCCAACAAAGAGAGGGGGTTACTGGAACCAATTGAACCAATTAGAGCCATTATACAAATGGATAAGAGTTTTATTTAGGAAACTAATTATTAGGGGAATTTTGAGGTTTAAAATGGGCCTCCTAAATAATTTATAAAATAATAGTAAAAAATAATAAAATATGATTAGATTACATCATCAAATTTTATAGGGGAAAAAGAAAAGAAAAAATTCAACTCATATTATGAATTGATCTCCCTATGGGTTTGCTCAAATTTTGAGCGGAAACACTTTTTAGATGTAGAATTTTATTCCTCATCCAAGGAGTGACAATGTTGCATACTTTTCATGGAACATGCTACATGAAAAATGAGAAATACATGAAAAAATTATTGCAATCACGTTTTTTCGTGTGTTTCTCATTTTTCATGTAGAAGGGCCCATCGAAAGTATGTAACATGGGTACTCCTTGTATGATGACTTAATTTTTCATCCAATGAGTACTCCCACTCGAAATTCAAGTAAAAATTTAGGGAGATAAATTCAAAATAGGAGTTGAAAACGTAGTTTTATTATTTTATTATTTTTTAATGTTTTTACTTTTTTACTCAAAAAATCGTGAATCATCCTCCATGGTTGACATCATCATCCTGAATCCTATTAGTTCTTATAAAGTTTATTTTGGTTTTAAATTTTTATTAGAAGGCCCATTTTAGACCTCAAAATTCCCCTAATGTTGGGTAACCAGCTCCAAAAATAGAAGAAAAGAGATATCAACACCTTAGAAATAAGCCACTTCAAGGGGGCAACCTCCAATAAATTACATAAATGAACAATTCTTGGATGATACAATTTACAAAACCTCCTTTCTATATATAGGAGTCCATGGGGCCATAATGTAATCCTAGTGAGCCACAATGTAATCCTAGCCGACCTAACAATAATAATTTAAGGGCACAATAATAACAAAATGGGGGTTACAAGGGTACAATAATAATAATAAGGGGGTTACACTAATAACAATAAGGGACTATACTAGTAATATAGGGACCTAACATGCCCCTCTCCTTCAAAAAAGTGTTGTCCTCAACGCTTGAGTAGCTCTGGGTGCTTCTGTATAAAATTCTCATCCTCCCATGTAGAATCTTCAGTGGGTAAGTTCTTCCACTTGATGAGATACTCTGAAATTGATCGATTCCGTAGTTGTCGAGTTCTTGTTTCCATGACCACTTCAAGTTCCAATATGATTTTTCCTTCCTCATCAAGTTCTGGCAATATTGTTTGAACTGGAAGATTTTCACCTATAACCTTCTTTAAGCATGAAACATGGAAAACTGGATGTACTCGCGAAGAAGCAGGAAGCTCCAATTTGTATGCCATAGTACCGATCTTTTGCAACACCTTGTAAGGACCATAGTACTTTGGCGATAATTTATTATCCTTCTTTGCTTGCTTGAGGGACATTTGTTTGTATGGTTGTAGCCGTAAAAATGCCCAATCTCCTACATCAAAACTTCTCTCGCTACGATGTTGATCTGCCTGTTGTTTCATTCGATTTTGTGCCAAATTCAGGTTATCCTTTAAGAGTTGGAGAACTTCTTGTTGATGCTCGATGTGATCTTCCACTGCTTGAACCTTTGAATTTTTTCTTAAATATGATGTGATGGATGGTGGATGATATCCATAAAGTGCCATAAATGGGGTCATTTTTGCTGCAGTATGGAAGGAAGTGTTATACCACCATTCAGCGAGAGGTAGCCACTTGACCCATTGTGTTTGTTTATCAGATACAAAACAACGAAGATATCCTTCCAAACATTTATTTACTATCTCGGTTTGACCATCAGATTGAGGATGATAAGATGAGCTATGAGCTAATTGAGTACCCAAACAAGAAAATAACTCCGTCCAAAAATTTCCAGTAAAAATGGGATTTCTGTCGCTCACAATAACCCTTGAGCTTCCATGTAGCTTTTGAATTCTGTCCATAAATGTAGTAGCAACTGTACTTGCTTTAAATGGATGAGATAATGCACAAAAGTGTGCATACTTGGTAAGTCTATCAACTACCACCATGATGACACTCTTTCCTTCATACTTAGGCAAACCTGTGATAAAATCCATTGAAATCTCCTCCCAACGTTGACTTGGAATGGATAAAGGTTGTAGAAGTCCCAAGGTCTTAATTGTCTCAACTTTATTATGCTGGAAAACCAAACATTCCACCACAAAATTTTGAATATCAAATTTAAGGCCATCCCAAAAAAATTCTTTCTTCACCCTGTGGTAAGTTTTTAAAAATCCTGAGTGTCCTCCTAAAGGAGAAGTGTGCAATTACAGAAGAATCTTTTGTTTTAGTTGGGAATTCTTACCAAGATATAAGCGATCTTTGTACCATAAGGAATCATTTTTCCAACTAAATGTATCAGATGTAATAGGATCTTGCTGCAACTTTTGAATGAGTGTCCATACATCTTTGTCCTTCTTCCATTCATCTCTTGCTTCGGTTATCCAATATGGTTGGATAATAGACATGGCACAAAGCAATGCTTCCACCTCGTCATTCTTTCTTGAGAGTGCATCTGCAACAACATTAAGCTTTCCTTTTTTGTAGATTATTTCAAAGTCATAACCCAACATCTTCGTGACCCATTTTTGATGCTCTTCTGAAGATATTCTTTGTTCCAAAAAGTGTTTAAGACTATAATGATCAGTTTTTACCTTGAAGTGTCTTCCCATTAGGTAAGTTCTCCATTTCTTTAGTGCATGCAATATTGCTAACATTTTTTTCTCATAAATAGGTTTCTGTAAATACTTTCCTTTGATTGGATGACTTTCAAAAGAAATGGGTCTTCCTTCCTTCATTAAAACAACACCAATTCCATTTCCTAAGGCATCACATTCCACAATAGAGGTTTTTGTGAAGTCTGGCGTAGCTAAGACTGGTGCTAGGCACATTGCCTCTTTAAGATATTCAAAGGTCTTAGTTGCTTCAAGAGTCCATGAAAATGCATCTTTCTTCAATAATGTTGTAAGAGGTGCTGTTATTCTCCCACAATTCTTAACAAACTTGCGATAATACCCTGTTAACCCGAGAAATCCTCGCAACTGCTTAATGGTTGTCGAGACTTTCCATTCCTTAATGGCTTTAATTTTGTTAGGGTCTACTTTAACACCCTCGTGAGATACAATATGACCCAGATATTCCACCTCTTGTACTCCAAAGAAACATTTGTATGTTTTTGCATATAATTGTTTCTCCTGCAATAGTTTGAGCACCCTGTCAACATGTTCAACATGATCCTTCCAAGACCTGCTATAGATTAATATATCATCAAAAAATACCAGCACAAATTTTCTAAGGAAGGGTTTGAAAATGGAATTCATCAACCCTTGAAATGTAGAAGGTGCATTGGTAAGGCCAAAAGCATGACCAAAAATTCATAATGACCCTCATGAGTTCGAAATGCTGTTTTTGGAATATCTTCAGTCTTCATTCTAATTTGATGATATCCTGAACGAAGATCCAACTTGGTAAAATAAACTGCTCCATGTAATTCATCCAATAATTCATCAATCACAGGAATGGGAAATTTATCTTTAATGGTGAGCTTATTGAGCTCCCTATAATCCGGACACATTTGCCATGATCCATCCTTCTTGTGTACCAATACTACAGGAGCAGAGAAAGAACTTTGACTAGGTTGAATTATAACCGCCTCTAACATTTCTGCAATCATACGTTCAATTTCGCTCTTTTGGACGTAAGGATATCTATAAGGCCTGATGTATGGAGGAACACTTCCTGGAATCAAATGAATAGCATGATCATGATCGCGAATAGGTGGGAGTTCTTTGGGAGTTTCAAACACCTTGGAATGATTGTCCAAGACTTGTTGGAGATCTGTAGAAATAGATGATTTTGATGTTGGAACTTCTAGTGAGAATAATTGTGCAATTACGCCTTGTTGTTCTTTCTTTATAAGCTTTGTCATGAAATTAGAGCTTATTATCTTTCCCGGCTTCCCTTTAATACCCCGTAATTCGACTTCCTTTCCTTCTGAAAAAAAATTCAAGAAAAGTTCTTGAAAATAAAAGCTACCATCCCCAAAGATTGTAATCATTGTACTCCTAGTACAACATCAACACCTCCCATAGAAATTGAAAGAATTGGACTATTCAATACATATTCCCCCATGGTTATCTTGATATTATGGCATTTTCCAGAGAAATTTATAGTTCCTCCATTTGCAACCATCACTTGACATTCTGGTGCTGGGTATAGGAAACAATTTAATTCCTTGGCTACCTTACAATGAATAAAATTATGGGTGCTACCTAATCAATCAACACTATTACCTTTTTCTTCTTGATATGTCCTTCTATCTTGAGAGTTTGAGGAGTGGTAATTCCTGCCAATGCATTAAATGATATGGTCGGACTCATTTCTTCCTCTTCTAGGGTTGGCTCCAGGTGTATATCCTCTTCTCGTTCATTTTCTTCTTCCTCTTCACAATCTATGTAAAATAATTTCTTCTCAGCACACTTGTTACCTTTAGTGTATTTTCTATCACAACTATAGCAAAGCCCTTTTGCTCTTTTTTCTTCCAATTGTTGTGGTGTCAACCTTGTAGGTTGTGGAAATCTAGGCGTAGCAACACTTCCTTCTTTATAGAATTGAGTGGTAGGCTTCCTTGTCGCCATTATTTTACATTCAATTTTTCTTGCCAACCTGAATGCCTTCTCCAATGAATCTGGTTCCAAAACATGAACTTCATGTTGGATGTTATCCTTTAAAGTGCCTATGAAGAGATCGATCATGTGTTCCTCTGGAATATCAGTTACCCTTATATTCAATTTTTGGAAGTCCTCAATGTGTTGCCCCACTAAACCCTTTTGTTTGAGATTTATCAATTGGCTAAAGAAGGTGTTGCTCTTTGTATCCTCATAATTTTCTATCATTTCCTCCGTAAAAATTGACCAAGTGACAATTTTTTTACGGGAGCAAAGCCATCGATACCATACAAATGTATTTTGTTCTAAATGTAAAGTTGCAATGCGTACCTTTTGTGTGTTTTGCACATTATGGAGATCAAAATATTGCTCCATCTGTAGTATCCATGTTACGAGATCCTTTCCATCAAACTTTCTCATATCCATTTTTGGAATATGGTGGTTCTTCCCGCCAACATTAGAGTTTATGAAATCACGATTAACATTTATTTTGTTCTCATCATGAGGTTCTTCTACTATCTTTTCACCATTTGGAAACATTTCTTGTATCAACTTTGTCAAACCTTCGATGTATGTTTTTAGATCATTCTTCATGTTTTCCATATTAGCTTCCATGCCATCCATCTTCGCTTCCACACATTTCTTCAAAACTTCCATTTCATTTTTTGTTGCTCTTTGCGAGAGTGAAATTTGTTGCACTTGCTCTTGTAATTTTGATAGATCATGTTGCAATTCTTCATCTTCATGAGTCATAGTAGAGCCTTCTGAAGGCTTAATGGGTATTGAATTATTTTTACGGGGCATCTTTTAGAACCCAATACTGATATCTATTCTACAATATGCCCTTGGAATCAATTCAAATTGATTCTTCAAACAAGACTTATGCAATTCGGAAAAAAAAAATACACACCTTTTTCTTGCTTTTGAGGAGCTCGATATTGAAATTGGATTATATTTGTGATTGCAGCACTTCAATATTTGAATTTCAGTATCAACATATCCCTATGAATTATCTTTCAAATGCCACAGGTCTGACCTGATTTGGATTCTCCAAGACAAAGTTGTGTCCAATCTCCCACAATGACCTAATTCTGGATTGGTTCAGTAGAGCGAACTTGTATGACTTGCCACGTGTCCCTGTTTCATCCTTTGTCTCTGAAATTGATAGAAAACAAAATAAAGTCCATGTAATTATGACCAATTTTTACGGCACTCCAATCTGATGCCCAGAGAGAGAGTTATTGAACTTTTCCCACGATAACCTCTTTGAGATGAAATTCAGGAGCCTGGAAAAGCACTACCTTCCACAGATCATATCTCCAAAAATATTGTGAACCAAGATCTGAAATTTTTTGACGAATTTCCTCAGGATTTCAGCTTCGCACTATCTGAATTTTAGATTCTGAACCTTCGTAGAAAAATTTTTATAGCGCAAATGCCACGATGACCTATTTAGGATCCTGAAAAAATACCTAACTTCCACAAATGATATCTCTGAAACTATTGTGAACCAAGCTCTGAAATTTTTAGAAAATATTCCTCCACATTTCGGTTTCATACCCTAAAAATTTCAGCTTCGGAAACTTCGTAGAAAAAAAATTATAGCAAAAATTCCACGATGACCTGTTTGGAGTAGCGAAACCCTAGAATCCAAAGCTCTGATACCAAATGTTGGGTAAACAGCTCCAAAAATAGAAGAAAAGAGATATCAACGCCTTAGAAATAAGCCAATTCGAGGGGGAAACCTCCAATACATTACATAAATGAACAATTCTTGGATGATACAATTTAAAAAACCTCATTTCTATATATAGGAGTCCATGTGGCCATAATGTAATCCTAGTGGGCCACAATGTAATCCTAGCCGACTTAACAATAATAATTTAGGGGCACAATAATAACAAAATGGGGGTTGCAAGGGTACAATAATAAAAATAAGGGGGTTACACTAATAACAATAAGGGACTATACTAGTAATATAGGGACCTAACACCTGATTTCAAGTGGCTTTCCCTGATGTAGATGAGGTCACTTTTGGCCATCAACATTTTTGGCGCTAGAAGGAGGGCTTGCATTAATTTTTTTTTTAACATTTTTTGTTATAAAGTTTTATATTTTTAGAATGGCTCCTTCTAAGTGGCCACTTTGAAGTTTCTTTACTGGACTTCCACCTGCTTTAACCCCAATTTAGCTAGTAAAACTCTTGTCAAATACGAAGTTCAACAGACATAAGAAATATGAATTCGCTTATGAACATGTTTTTAAATTATTTTCAATTGTAATAATTTTGATGTTGATGTAGGTGTCATGTGGAGTATTTTTACTCTCACTTTGATGATAATATTGAAAAAATTGTGTAAATCTTTACCATTTTCCTCCATTCTCACTTGGGATGAGTTTGTAAAACTTTACCTACATTCTTTTTCCGGATTACGAGTACAAAAAGGTATGCGATCAACTTAAAACACTCTACTAATTTCAAGGTGAGTATTTATATGAATTTCTCATTAGATTCAAATTAATTTATTTTCAATTTCAATCTGAAGATTTTCCTCCTAAGTTTCAATTAACAAGATGGTTTAGAAAACTAGTCTCCTTTCTTTGAATTCCTAATCCATATGAGACAATTTAAAGCTTTTTTAGATATTATTCAGTTTCTATTAACATGATTGAAAATTATGATATAGAGGTGCATGCTAATCATGATGAAGTTGCCTCGACCATGTGTGACAAATTCTTACATTTAGTGCACACTTTTTATAGCGTTAATAATGAATTTGATGCTCTCCCACATGTTAATGAAACATAGTCACAAAGCTTAGAATAATTTGGTAATAAAATAAAAGAAGATACCAACAACATATTTGAAGAAATACCTGCCTCAAAATTTGAAAATAAATATGAAATGAACTCAGAAAGTTAGCTAATAAAAAAACAATTACAAGTGTTATTCATCAGTATTTTTCACTTGTTGGTGATGACTAGTTGTAACAGTCAAGTTTTCTAGTAGCTGATCTAAAAATTGTCAAATTTACCAGCTGGAAAACACCCATAAACATTTTTTCCCTCATACCTTTTCAATCCACCCATGACGAGATGAAACCTCATTATCAAGCCCTGTCTAGCCTCAGCCATACTATCTTGTCCATCAGCTCCAAAGAAAACAATCCAAATCTGTCCAAAAAAGTCTCCCCTAAGTTAGGTAGTGGCGCTTTAGGCATTTCTCCCTTGGAAAATTATCCTAAAGCAAAAGAACCTCTATCTGCTATAGCCCAATCATAACAGACCTTCCCATTCTGCAAATAAAAATTGATTACACCTTTAAGTCGCACCACTAACAAACCCTGAAGTCTCAGCAATGCACATTCCCTAGGTCAAAACTGATATTAGGTGGTTTTACAGTGTTTCGATGGATCTTCAAGAGTAGAAGTATACCAGCATCCCAGAAGACAGTATTTGGCTCCACATTAGAATACAACTGCTTCTCATGTGATTTTGATCCTGGAATGTAGCTACAAGGCAGAGAGTTATTTCATTAAGCTCCTGCGATCACAGTCAAAGCATGAAAAGACAGTGAAAGGAAAAATAACACTGTTAAAAGCTGATGAAATGGCATCACTGAGAAAAAAAATCCTTCATCTATAAGCAAAGGGTTTGAGGACAGAAAAACCTCCTTCATTTATAAGTAGATGGTTGAGGACTGAGAGCGCCTCCTTCATCTGTAAGCAGAGGGCCAAGGGCAAAGTTTGATTTCAAGAATTGCACTGAATGTAAGACAATTTTTTAGTACAGTGAGACAACAATTGAGGGCCTCTGCATAAAAATGATTTTAAAGGCAGAGGCAAAGCAGTGGTGTTTTTAAAAATTGTTACTTTATTTTCACTGTTATTGAATTACTATGTGAAGCTAATGGGTTGACTATTAGTGAAGAAATATTTTTAAGCAGATGGCCGAAGGAGTCAAACAATCTTGGTCTCAAAGTGACTTCTACCACCAAGTATAAAGGAAAACTACTATCATTATGATCATCAAACATTCTTCATTGGGTTGAAACAGAGGTGGAAAGGAAACCATGCATTTTTCAAAGAAGGCCTCCTTCATAAGCAAAGTAAAGGGGCTCACCATTGTTTGAGGATGAAAAGAAATTGTGGAATATGGCGAAGATTCTAAAGGGACTGCTCTCAAAAGGAGGTGAAATGAATGAAAATCCAGGTTTCTTGCAGACCTCCTTCACAGAAGAACAAAGGGGCAGCCTTCCCTTGTTCACTTTCAAAATCTAGTACATCATCCCCTGTTTTATCTCCTTAAAGCTGAAAACTGGATCATTTTGTCAATCTAAGGATATTTAGTGGCTTTGGTGATGGAGACCTTTTGTAAACAGGATTTTCACTTATAGTTTCAAATAATGTTTTTACCCACAGTCAAAAGAGAAGCTCAAACAACACCTGCCAACTTAATTAGTTTCACAATGGGCATGACCACATCCAAAGCATCAAGGGCAGACACTGTCAGTTTAAGTTTTAAAGGGTGAAGCTACCTCCCAACAAAATTTCAAAGAAAACCTCACTTAACACAAAGTGTCTTTCTACAGGTATCCTTTTTCAATAAGAAAAAAACTAAGTGATGTTGATATTTAAAGGTGCTACTCTTTCTATTCATAAAGACCTTTTTCAACTTATCAAAAGTGACAGCAGATGAGCAATACAAAGACAAGAGGTGGAAAAGGGATATTGAAATTGCAGTTAAGTCTTTCCCCATTAAAAAGGCAGTATCATCCAAAAGGCACATCTACATTCATTCACATGGCTCGGAGCAGAATTTCATTCCACAACACGGATATCAAAAGGGAAACAATGTTTCATTCCTTGGTAAGGAATAGTGAAAGTTTTTAATTCTTGAAAAGATTGCTTTAATTCAAAAAAGGGTTAGGCCTACGAAGGAAGTGGTTCTTACCACTATTTCCTTTATTTTGAACAAAAAGAGTTTCGGTTATGTTTTAAAAGGGACAAGGATTCAAGTTTTGTTTAAAGCAAAGGCCTTTTCAAACATATTTAAAAAAAAACCCTCACCAAGCAAGTGTGAAAATAACTTTAAATTTTTTGCTTTCAAAAGGAGTTAAGGACCATTGCCAAGATCTATTTTGCAATTCCAAAGCGCAAACAACACCTCCTCCTAGCTGCTCACTGGACCAAAGAGGCATTTCAAGCTAAATCATAGAGTTTTCAGGTTTTTAGGCTGTGCGACGCACCTAGAGAAACGTGTGGCGCGTTCAGGAAAACTTTTATGAAGGAGTTGTATTGTCGCATGGCATGCCTATAGCAGCGTGCGACGCGGCTGTTGGTGCGGTCACAACTGCCCGAAGGCCAAACCGACACCATTTCTATTGCATGGCGCTTTCCCTTTTCAACATGCCGCGCATATGTTAATAGTCCAAACTCCTTCCAAAAGCCCTGAAAGCTGCTCAAACTTGTCAAACAGGGGCTGCCATCGAGCTTCAAGGTATTTTATGAGCCTCCTTGGTATATTCAAATTTCTAAAAGGGTGATCAATGCTATGTTTTTCAAAAACTAAATGATGGTGAAAAAAATGAAACTCTTGGTGTAAATCAAGGTGTGTTGGGGTAAAAAAGTTTGAAGAATATTGTTACAGTTGGTTGAAAGTAAAGTGGTCATTCTTGTTTCAAAGAACCTAAAGCTACCCTCAAAACAAGTGATAAACCATAAACTCTGTCAGCTATATGTAGTGGAAAAAACAGTGGTAAGGAGGGTTGATATTTTTGTTTAAAGATCTGGGCTTTCAGTGGCTATGATTGCCCAACACTGACATAGTGAAAGTGGTGGGTTTTTATTGATGTCAAAAGACCTAATAAATTGTCCTCAAAACAGTGTTAAAAGGTCGAGGCAGTGTTTAAAGGGAGAAACAGAGTGTTTGAAAAGTGAAACAGTGGGCCTAATTTCAACAACAATGATCATTGTATAAGTGCTTTGTCAGTTCAAAAGTCCTCGTTGTGTGGTAAAAAGAAAAAACCAGTGTTTCCTCCTTTGTTCCATGAAACAGAATTTCGTGAGTAAAGCTGTTCTTACAATTTGAAGGTGTTTTGTCAAAATGTGTGTGAGAAATAATGAATACAAGGAGGGTGTTTTTTATTGAGAAGAGTGTTTTGCCTCTGTCTAAATACAAGGCTGTCTTGTTTTCATCAAAACATAAAGGATCTTTGTAAACATACCCAGCCACAGTAACATTTTCACTATGTGCTTGTTATTTTGATAACTTTGGTTGATTGGAATACAAAGGGAGACAAGCAGTGATTTGGAAGGAGCAGAGACCTGATATCAAAGAAAATTTTCACACAACATTTGAGGGAAATTTGCCTTGATCAAACAGTGATTGAAAAAGAAGACAGAGTTGTGTTTAAGAAAACATTTCAAAAAACCATTTGAGGCAGTTTGATTTTTCAAAGAGCATCCAGAACAAGATGCCTCTCAGGCAGGACAGTAGGAGTGGCTTGCATAAGAGATTTGAGCCTACTTCCAATGAAGAAGTGAATGCCCACCCATCAGTCTTGTTCAATTTACATGAAGTTGGGTGTTTAGATTTTTGTCAAAGAGTGCAAGAGGTGAAGAGTTTTTCTCCTTTGACACATCTTTGCGCTTTAAGGTTTCAAGACAAGCATTTCTAGTTGGCAGACCTTGACTTCAGATTCTCTCCAAGGTCCATCTCCAGGGCCACTAAAATCCCCTATATTGGGGAAAAGTGGTTTAAACAAAGCCATTTGGACTCAGAAGATTACAAGCCCTTTCTA
Organism: Pinus albicaulis; assembly: GCA_034641835.2. Classification (NCBI taxonomy): domain Eukaryota; kingdom Viridiplantae; phylum Streptophyta; class Pinopsida; order Pinales; family Pinaceae; genus Pinus; species Pinus albicaulis. The sequence goes on from CM076579.1 coordinate 1,559,631,620, forward strand.
AAGCCTGAGCACAGAGATTCATGTCCTTCTATTTTCCCTTTCTCATATATTTTAGCCAACTATGCCCTCCTCATGAAGATCATCATGAAATACTTCACTTGTGAGGGAAAATTCTCCCAAATCTATGCCTATCACATTCGACTGCTTATGCATTTCACAAGGACCAAGCTGCTAAATTTTCCTTTCTTCTTACACAAGAGCATTGAGAAAATGGCTTCCACTATTCAGAAGAAGCCTCCTTCACAGCAAACCGCCTGTCTCTCCCATCACTCTCTATTCAAAGTCATCATCCTTCATCAGCTTGAAAAGATGGAGCTCTCTTGGGATACTTTCATCACCCATACAGATTTCTCCACTGTCCCTCTAGTTCATACATCCCCTACACCTCCTACTCACCATCCTTCGCCTTCTTCTAGCAGACCTATTCCCAAAAAGCTCAAGTTTACTATAGAACAAACAAAGGAGCCTGAAGAAGGAGAAGAGAGTGACCATGAGGAGGAAGAAGGACATGAGTAGAAAGAGGAAAGTGATGATGAGCAACAGCAAGGGGAGGAAGAAGAAAGTGTTGAACAACAACATCATAGTGATGATGAGAAGCAGCAAGGGGATGAAGAAAAGCAACATGGTGAGGGTAAGAAGAATTTTGATGATACAGAGCAGACTTTTGATGATAAAAAGCAGACTTATGATGAGGGTGAGACTGAACAGGGGCAGCATGAAAGTGTTGAACAGGAGCATCATGAAAGTGATGAACATGGGCAGCCACAGCATGTTACACAACAGCCACAACATGAGGGACAATAGCCTCATAATGATAAAAAAAGGCAGCTATAGGATGAGGGACAACAACCTCAAGAAGAAAAGGGGCAAAGTGACAAGGGTAAAGAGCCCATGGAGCATGTGCTAGCTGCTTCTCCTAGGCAAGGGGACATGCTCTCTTCTCCGAAAGTCATGAAGCCCTAGACAACGAAAAAAATGGTTCCTAGAGTCGTAACTCCAAATGTGACTAGGGCCCTCCAAAGTAAGGGAAAATTGCCAAAGAAGCCCATGGTTAAATTACCCAGGAGGAAGAGCACTAGAATAGCCACCCAAAGCAAAGGGAAGGGAAAGGAAGAAAGCAGTCATGAACAGGAAAGGGAATTCGACATCATCCAAATCAAAAGTGTTGATAGTGATAATGAAGCCCGGATCCTAGAAAATCTCTTGATCCATAGAGAAATCCAAATTTATGCCTTGAGGGCTGATCTTCATAGAGCTAGAAATTTCAATCACTTTTTGCAAATCCAAAAGAAGCAAATGAGTGTCGATATGGTTTTTTATGAGACACAGGCGATCAAATACAAGAAGGAGGCCTCCAAAGCACAAGTAAGGTTGGAAGAACTCATGGGTGAGTTCGAGGAAAGTGAAGGTGAAGATCAGCCTAGGCGAAAGAGGCCAAGAACCATAGGGCTAAAAAAGGCCCTTGAGAAACAAAAAGCAGAAGAAGATGCCCTCCTCCAATCTACCCCTCTCACTACATTGTTTGAACAAGAGATAGAGAAAAATCGTGAAGCATGGCTTGAGAGAGTAAATGATCACTTGGAGAAGAAATTGGAGAGGGAAAATAGGGATTTGGACCTACAACGGAGGATGACCAGGCATTATAAAAAGCTAAATCAGTTTGCCCGATGGAAGTTGAAGGCTGCTTAAGAAAAACTCAAGGAGGCTAAAGGGAAGCGCTCGGCACAAAATTTGAGGAAATACACCTCAGGAATCCAAATTTTGGCCTCTGCTTCATAACAATTTTCTAAAAACCCTTGAGGGTCATGCTCCCCAATTTTGGGCGAAATTCGACATATTTTGGTTTTTTGTCATTTTTGGGTTTTTGGCCAAAACTCATGGGCATCGCCATTTCAATTTGGGGCATCATCAAAGGATGAAAATGGTGTCATTGGGTGCCATAATTTCAGGGTCACATACTCAATGATTTTCATAACAATTGAAGATCTTTTGCTCCCCCAAAATGGCGAAAAACACTCGCTTTTTCTACACTCTGCCCCGTCCATCAACAAGGCTTATCTTTTGGGTTTTTACACATAGACCTGATTTTTGAGGACTTATAGTGGATATTTTGGAGAAAACTAAACGATTTCATAAAGTATACACTTAGATCTTTCCAACAAGGTATCATAAGCCTCGTTTCGACACTGGGAAGGCCTCCAAAGATCGCTGGAAAGTCAAGGGACCTTTTGCTGATGTTTTTTTTGAGTATTTTTGTAAAAATTGAACCTTTCAAAATTGACTTTTCCTCATGTGCGTTTAGCTATTTTTTGTACATGATAAGTTATGAAAAGTGAATTTATTTCCCTTTTTTAGCATTTTTGAGATATTTTATTAGATATTTTGGGCCTTGGGCTTTGCAAAGCCTCAAGGAAAAAATGAGATATTTTGGATAGGCCAATGAGATTGCAAGTTGAACTAAGAGGTTTTCCTCACTTTGGCCTATATATTACAAAGGATTTTATTGTAAACAAGGCTGAACTTGATGAATAGAAGCAATATCTGGTCATATAAGCTTTGGAAGAAATACTTGTCTCATGATTTTTGATAGTCTCTTGGATGTTCTTGGATGATGAAAGAGGATTGTTGTTGCATTCCATGACTTGGTAGAATGGTATAGTGTGTCTCTCTCTCTCTGTTTTTTTTCCTAGTTTTCATTCATAAATCCATGCTCTTGCTTGCTATAGGACAATAGAGAACAAATTTGAGACATGCCCTTGGAGGCACCTCAAATTTCTTGTTTCTTCATAGCTTCCATGTTTTTCGTCATTCTTAGTCACATTAAGGAATTATTGATTGCTCTTTAATAACTTAAGAATATTGTTTGCTAGTTTCATTCATGGTTTTATGCATGCTAAGTATGATTTATAGTATGACCTGCTTACTCATGGCTAGCCATAGCTCCATCTAGAAACTTCTCTTTGACTGATTAGATTGTCATTTGTTGAACCAAGGAGGTCTTGTTCTGATCTTGCCCTTTGCCTAAGACTATGAAATCTTATTTTCAAAGTGCCCAATAGCTTGAAATACTGTGTTTAGGCATTCCGACATAGTGATTTGAGTTTTTTTTTTTATGTCTTAAGTGTATTTCCCCAAAGTATGATAGCCATTTCCTAAAAGTTAGAGAGTTATATATCTCTATGCATGGCTTGAATGTTTATTTCTATGCATTGATTAGATTGAAGTTACATTTCTCATGATTAATGGTTTGCCTTACCATGTTTATGTCAGCTATTAAACTATTTGTGCTTGATATCCTTTGTTATTCACAAACTTGATGTCCATCTTACTCCATTTTGCCCAAAGATCCATTTTACCTTGAATCAAATCGGCCCTTCAACAACCTTGTATCACCATCTGAAAGCTTTCTTGACCTCTTTGACCCCATAGCCCAGTTGATCTAACATCTTTTTACCTATCTTATATCTTTGATCAGTTCATCCCTCACAACCTAAAAACCAAAATAAAAAACCTACCTCATAACTAGCCTAAAATCAGAACACAATAAGCAAACACACAGATATCCCTTACACAAATGGAGAGAGCCCTCTCTGAGTCTAGGAAGGCTAGGTCCTTGGGATCCAAAGACTGGTTTGATGTTACACTATCATTTGGCTTGCCAATCAGCCAAATCACGGGACCCTAACAACAAGCACAAATTGGAAATTAAAATAATATAAAATTCACTACATAAATTTCTAAATATCATCATGTTGTTCAAATACAAAATTCAAGGCATCCAAAGAACAACCTTCAACAAAGTTTAAATATCCAAATGAATCATCAAGAATCTGAAATTTACAATGGAGAAAATGCACGAGAGTCTACAAATAGAGATATTTCCAAGTTCATTTCTTCTAACTCTCATCTCCCTCTTTATCTTGATATTTTCTTTGATATAAATTCATCTTCTATTTGAATTAATGTTAATCCATAAAATATAAATGATAATATAAATTAATTTCCATTTTTTTTTTTCAAGATAAAAATACATTCAACGATTATTCTTTCAATATGAATGAAAATGTGCCCAAAACTCGTTGTTATGCATCATATGGGAATGAAGAGAATTCTAGTGAATGTCATGAAGTCATTTATGATGATTACTTTGACATTGAGGATGTTTATTTATCTTACTCTCCATTAAATCATTGTGATATAATTCAAACCATATTTGAAAAGGAAGAAAACTTCAATTCAGAAAGTGTTCCAATTAATTCTCATTTTCAAACATTTAATCATTGTCATGATTTTAGCATTCCAGAATCCATCCCAATTTATGATTCTTTTAATGATAAATTTATCATTATTTTCCATAATCCGAATCCTATTACTCTTTCACAAGTATATTCTAGTACTAATTTTAATCCTACTATCCTAGATAATTCTTGTGAGAAGGAAATTATTTCAAACGAGTCCCAATTGTGTTGTAACATTAACTATAACAATAGTGTAAATTATGATTTGATTTTATTAATTTTCCTTGATTTATATTGGTTGTTTTCATATTTGTTTATTGCTCGCATTTCTCAATTCTTAGATGTCATTTTCTGGCAGACTGACCTATTAAATATCCAATATTTGTAATGTGCATTACTAGAATGTGAAAAATAATCTGAAGATTTAGATTATGACTATCAAGGGCTTTTGATCTTCCAATTCTATTTGATGGTCATATATTATCATCTTAATTTTCCTTCTAGAGTGAATTTTCAACATGAATCATCACTTTTGAGTGCATTAATTTAAATGTGTCCAACCTCTGTATTTAACCAATGATCATATGATATATTCATTAAGCTTCCATATAAATTTCATTGACACTTTTGAAAACTATTTGAGAGATTAAATTCTACTAAATATTGCTAATGACTTGTTTCATGTTCATAACACTAATGGTTGTTCAACCTCTCCATAATTTAACCTCTTTCATTCTTTATCAACTATCCTTCCATATGTTTATGATCCCATAGAGATTGGATTAGAGGAAATTTTCCAAGAGATAATTCTTGTAAATAAGTTTTCTTTTCTAAATATGTTAGCAATAAGTGTACATACTGCATTCATATATATTTGTATTGGTTTAATTATATTTGTATTTTTGTTATTGGTGTTTGACATGTACATACATGCAAGGAATAAGAAGCTTGCATGGTTACATTGGAAGCATGACTATACTTATCTATATCCTTCCTCTTATAGTTAGGATAGGAGTAGAATTAGTTTAGATAGTTTCTTTTCTGTTTTTTTATTCTTTAATAATATAGGTAGAAGAATAAAGCGAGCATTCGACCCTTTCTAGATTATAAACATATTCAAGGGAGTATCTTATTTCTCATCAGAAATACTTAAGATTTTTGTGCTCTATATTAATTCTCCTCTTTGCAAAAATTACTTGTATATTTAAATTGCTAATTTTAATTTACTAAGACAATACACTTGAATATACTCTACCAACTGCATGAACAATTAAATGATTGAAAAATCACAATGCATACAAGAGAAATAATTTAATCAACACATTACACAATTATTTCCTTGGGAGATCCACTATTAAAAACCCCTTCTACCTATATATTGCATTAGCCAGGAAAATATGAAAAGATTACAATGATTTTCTCAGGCACAAGCAACTTAAGAACTATCAAAATCTATCTCACTTCTTCCTAAACAATTCTTGGCCAATACTTAACCAATTTTCTACTTTCCCAAGTCCCTATTTCCTTGCGCTGATCAATTAGTAATTAAACCCTATTAATTTGGGAAATTCCTCATCCATAACTGCGCAATCCATCATAGGTCTTCCTCTAATTCCATGCACCACATGTACAATTTGGATGATTATACAACTAATAATACATTGTCGTTGAACTCCAATCTCAACTAGGTAACTCATATATCACACATGCATGAGCTATTTATGGATGATTTTTAGTTAATTGGTTGATCACAAAGTACACACCCCACTACTTGACCTCCCACTAGTTCCTCCAGTAGTTGGAACTAGTTTAACTGACACTAACTCAGATTTACTAAATTAATTAATTAGCACTTAAAATAAACTCAACCTAGGGTCCTATAAAGTAGGAGACACTCTACATGACTCATTTTAGGCCCTCAACTCAATATAACTAAATCAACAAAGTCAATTTAACATAGTTAACTCATTCAAGTTGTCTTGTGATATGGAATTACAATTTTCTTCTAATTTAATTCAAGGGAAAATTAAATTAGAATCCTTCTTTGTGCCATTTTCAACACCCACTCTTAGCAAGAAAGGGATTATTAGATACACCAACCCTGCCTCTATGGAACTCAAATTTTCCTTTTGAAAATTCCTTAGTCAAGATATCCACATGCTCTTCCTGTGTAGGAATGTACTCTAGCAGCATGATTCGCCTTTGTATACAATATATGAGATGGTGGTACCATATGTGAATATTTTTGGATCGATCATGAAAAACTGGATTCACAAAGAGTTTTATACAACTAGGATTGTCATAGTAAATCATTGTAGGATCCATTTTCTGACCAAAGAACCCAATAAGTATCTTCCTCATCTAGATAGCCTCACAAGATGCTTGACTAGCAACCATGTACTCTGCTTCTACTAAATTGAGTGCAACTGATATATGCTTCCCGTTGTACCAAGAAACGTCTGCTAACCCAATACTAAATATTCCTCCTAATGTGCTCTTCCTATATGATGGACTTCCTACCCCATATCCATCTCTGAAGCCTTGCAGATTCACTCCCTCTATCCATTTGTACCAATTGCCAAGCTAAGCGGTGCCTCTAAGGTATCTCAACACATGTTTCGTTTCCTTCCAATAGAGTTTGGTTTTCTTAAAAATTTCTTTACTAAGCTAATTAACTGCATAAAACATGCCCGATCATGTGTTAACCAAGTACATAAGTGAACCCACAAGCTTCCTGTAAATGGTAGCCTCTACCACTTCACCTGGAGTTGCATATTCCTTAATCCAATTCCCTGCTAGAGGAGTCTTCATTGGTTTGTCACTCCCCATGTGAAACTTCTTAGTATCTCGTTGGTACTCTTTCCCTTAGAGACAAACATTTCCCAATCTCCTCGCCAAATTTCTAAACCAAGGAAATAATGAATGAGCCCCATGTATTTAATCTTGAATTCTCTTTCCAAATACACTTTGCAAAATTTCATCATCTTCTCATCACATTTTATAATTAAATCCTAGACATATAATACTATAATCAAGAATTTACCTTCAAAAAATATGTGGTAAGGTTTGCATCTGTTTCACTTTTGGTGAATCCCAACCCGATGAAATAGTTGTTGATCATGGTGTACCATGTATGGGGTGCATGTTTCAATCCATACAATTCTCACTTGAGTATGCACACATGTGACTCTTTGTCAAAGGTCTCAAATCCTTCTGAATGCTCTATGTACACCTCTTCCACAATCACTCCATTGAGAAAAGTTGTCTTCACATCCATCTGATGTATATTCCATCCCATCTGTGCTCAAATTTATATAATTGATCTCATTGAAGAGTACCTTTCTACAGGAAAAAACTTATTTTCATAATAAAATCCCTCCACCCGAAACAAGTTACCGATGAAATAGGTAACTAAACTGGTACCTACTTTTTTGAGGTAACAAAAAAAGCACCCGATTTTGAAAAGTGGTGATGCAGAATCACCCTGTTTTTTTTTTTTGGCATATTTTTTACACTTTAATTTTTTTTATTTGTGAAGTATGAACATTTGTTTTAAAATGTTAGTGATTTTCATGTTAATTTTGAAAAGTTTTGATGCATCATCAACCAATTTTTTAGAGTGGTGATTTTCATGCTAATTTTGAAAAGTGTTGATGCAGCATCAACCATTTTTTTTAGAGTGGCAATTTTCATGTTGGTAATAAAACATAAAAATAAAAGAAGAAAAACATGACAAAAAAAAATCAAATATAAAAAAATATATGAAAGTAATAAAAAACGAATAAAAATGTAAAATAAAAAACAAAATTAGCTTCTAAAAATAAAAAAAAATAAACAAAAATAAATAAATAAATAAACAAAAAATTTCGAAAATTAATAAAAAAGGAAAAAAATAAAAACTAAACTAAAAAAATAAAAAAGCATCAAAAACATTTTTTTCTAAGTTATAGATATATATATCATCTTCTATATATATATATCATCTTCTCATCACATTTTATAATTAAATCCTAGACATATAATACTATAATCAAGAATTTACCTTCAAAAAATATGTGGTAAGGTTTGCATCTGTTTCACTTTTGGTGAATCCCAACCCGATGAAATAGTTGTTGATCATGGTGTACCATGTATGGGGTGCATGTTTCAATCCATACAATGCTCACTTGAGTATGCACACATGTGACTCTTTGTCAAAGGTCTCAAATCCTTCTGACTGCTCTATGTACACCTCTTCCTCAATCACTCCATCGAGGAAAGTTGTCTTCACATCCATCTGATGTATATTCCATCCCATCTGTGCTCAAATTTATATAATTGATCTCATTGAAGAGTACCTTTCTACAGGGAAAAACTTATTTTCATAATAAAATCCCTCCACCCGAAACAAGTTACCGATGAAATAGGTAACTGAACTGGTACCTACTTTTTTGAGGTAACAAAAAAAGCACCCGATTTTGAAAAGTGGTGATGCAGAATCACCCTGTTTTTTTTTTGGCATATCTTTTACACTTTAATTTTTTTTATTTGTGAAGTATGAACATTTGTTTTAAAATGTTAGTGATTTTCATGTTAATTTTGAAAAGTTTTGATGCATCATCAACCAATTTTTTAGAGTGGTGATTTTCATGCTAATTTTGAAAAGTGTTGATGCAGCATCAACCATTTTTTTTAGAGTGGCAATTTTCATGTTGGTAATAAAACATAAAAATAAAAGAAGAAAAACATGACAAAAAAAATAAAATATAAAAAAATATATAAAAGTAATAAAAAACGAATAAAAATGTAAAATAAAAAACAAAATTAGCTTCTAAAAATAAAAAAAATTAAACAAAAATAAATAAATAAACAAAAAATTTCGAAAATTAATAAAAAAACGAAAAAAACTAAAAACTAAACTAAAAAATAAAAAACATCAAAAACATTTTTTCTAAAGTTATATATATATATATATATATATATATATATATATATATATATATATATATATATATATATATATATATATATATATATATATATATTAAAATTTGAGGTAAAAACCTTGATTAAAATTAAAAAATTAAAATTAAAGAACAAAAATAAGAAATAATTTAAATTAAAAAAATTAAAATTAAAATTAAAAATTGAAAAGAAAATTAAAATAGAAATTTTAAAATAAAAAAAAATAATATTAAAAAAAAAAGAAAAAATGAGAAAAAAAATTTCAAATAATTAAAAAAAAAAACAAAAAAAAACAAAAATTTAATTGTTTTTAAAACTTGAACCATTTTAAAAATTTAAAAATGAAAAAAAAAAGGTAAAAGAAACAAAAAACAAAAAAAAACAAAAAGCATTTTGCAAATTAAAATTTAAAAAAAATTAATAAAAAAATTAAAAAAAAAAAAAAAAAACCTAAAAATATTAAGTTTAATAATAAAAAAAAAAAATTGAAAAAACTAGAGTCAAATATAATAAATATTTAAAAAAATTAAATAAATTATTAAAAACAAAAAATATTAAAATTTCATAAATAGAAATAATCGAATTAAAAAATATATATTTAATTGTGTCGCCCAGGTGGCGGTGGGAGGTCGATTCCGAGAATCGACCTGGGGAGGTAGATTCTGAGAATCGACCTGGGGAGGTAGATTCTGGGAATCGACCTCGGGAGGTCGATTCCAGGAATCGACCTAGGGAGGGTGATTCCGAGAATCGACCTAGGGAGGTCGATTCAATTCCCGGAATCAACCTGGGAGGTCGATTCCCAGATTCGAACTAGGGAGGTCGATTCCCGAAATTGACCTCGGGAGGTTCATTCTCGGAATCGACTTGGGGAGATCGATTCTCGAAATCAACCTCCCGCCCAAGTGGCGACGAGGGCCAGCCATTGGGAGGGCGGAGAGGCTGCAAGCAGCCCCACGCCCTTCTAGAAGTCGAGCCTTGTCGCAACCTAGGCGACACAAATAAATAATTTGTTTTTTTTTTAATAATTAAATTTTAATAATATTTTATTTAAATTTTTATTGTTATTTACTATATTTCATATTTTCTTTTTAGTTTTATTTTATTAAATTTAATATTAATTTTTGAATTTAATTTAATAAAATTTAATAAATTTTGTTAATTGTTTTTAATTTATTTGAATATAATATTTAATTTCTCAAAAAAAAAATTAATTACATAAAAATTAATATTTTTTATTTAAATTAATTTTTTTATATTTTAAATTAATTTGTTTTTTCAAATTAATTTGTTTTTAATTTTTTTTTTCATTTAATATTTTTTCTTATTTATTTGTTTCTATTTTCCATTTTTAATTGATTTTTATTTTTTTTAGTTTTCATTTTAAAACTGTTTTTTTTAAATTAATTTATTTATTCATATATGTATTAAAATTTAATATATTTTTTTTAATTTAATTTAATATATAGATATAATTTATTTTTTATAATTTAAAATTTATTTATTTTTTATAATTTATTTGTTTTTTTAATAATTTTTTGTAGTTTAATATTTTTATTTTATTTTACTTTTTCATTTTTCATTTTAATTCATTTTTTTTTTCATTTTGATTTTTTGTTTTTTTTAATTATTCAATTTATTAAAATTTAACATATTTTTTTAAATTAATTTTCTTTTTTCAAATTTAAATTCTTTTGTTTTTAATTTAATAAAAATTTAGCTTTTATGTTTTTTAAATTTAATTTGTATATTTTAATTTTATTTTAGTTTTTTAAATTTATTTCTTTTTAATTTTTATTTTTATTTTTTTTAATATATTTTTAAAATGCTTTTTATTTATTTTATTTATTATTTTTTTCTCTTGTTATTTTTTTTTTTTAAATTGTAATGAAATTTGTATGTTTTAAATTATTTTAAAATGTTTTTTTCTTTTCCTTTTTTTAATTTTTAATATAATTTTTTATTATTATAAAATTTTTGTTTCAACACTTTCTGTTCTCGGAGTGTTTTTTGCACAAAAAAAATTGATTTTTACGTCGATTTTTAAAAATGTTGAAAATTTACCCCGAAAAAAAAGAGGTTATTCCACAATACAACTTTTCGTTTTCGGGTTGTTTTTTGCACAAAAAAATAGGCTTTTTCTTCCATTTGTAAAAAAAGTTGAAAATTTACCCCGAAAAAAAAATAAATAAATAAAAAATAAAAAAAAACTTATTCTAGAATACAACTTTTCGTTTTCAGCTTGTTTTTTCATGGTTTTTTGATGTTTTTTTGGTTAGTGTTCCCGTTTTGAGGTAATAGTTCCCATTTGATTGGTAACTGTGTTCTGAGAGAACCCTTGGCCACAAATATGGCCTTGTGTTTCTCGACACTCCCATCTGCGGCTTTCTTCACCTTATTGATCCACATGGAACCTACCATTGACTTGTCCTATGGCCTTAGGAAAACTTCCCAAGCACTGTTCTTGATAATGAAATCATATTACTTTACCGTGGCATCATACCATACTCTTTTTTTCACTTCTTCCTTGAATTAGGATGCCTCAGTCTCTACACTCGCTCATAAGAGTCACGTAGCAAGTGTACCAATCTGATGACCTCTTCTTCCCGCGTTGTGATGTGGGTGCTCCCACATTATCTCTAGCATCATGCATCAATTTGTAAGCTTCTCTGGTGTGCTTCTTTCCATCTCTTGATGTCTTTGCATGAGTGGGCGCTTCCACTCTCTACTACTCTACTTGTATATGCTCCACAACATCTTGGGGTTCTTCCTTTAGAGATCAAAGCTCCTCATCTGCATGTAATTGAAGCTCCCTCTCAAGGAGACATCTGATGGCCTTTTATTCATCGAGGTTCACATATCTACTACCAATGGTCATCCCGTGATATGGAAGGTAAACTCAATAGTTTTGAGGTGTATTACTGTACCCCAAAAATATGCCCAAATTTGCTTTGTTTTTAGATTTTTTATTGCATCCTTGGAAACCTGATAGTAAATTGATGAACCAAAGATCCTAAAGTGTGCCATATCTGGTTTCATACCTGAAAAATCTTCTTCTAGAGTACTCATCCCGATAACCTGATGATGACTCTTGTTTTGCACACATAGCGTTGTGTTTCATGCTTCAGCCGACAAGTGCAATGGCAGGCCCTGATCGTACAACATCGTTCATGAAACTCCCACAATACTTTTGTTCTTCCTTTCAGCAACCCTAGGGCCCATTCTACTGTGTGTTATGGGATGTTATTATCTCTCATCAGATGCCTTTTGATGAAAAAATTTCTTGAAATCATTTTACACATATTGTCCATCGTTATCACTCCTGAGAGAATTCACTTTATTTTTTATGTCTTTCTCAGCAAGTTATTTAAATTCAATTTATTTTTAGAATGTGTGATCTTTATTTTGCATGAATAATATCTAGTAATTACATGAGAAATCATCTTCATATATAACATAATACCTATTCTTGGCCATCTAGGTTGTTAAGAATGGTCCACACATATCTGAGTTAACTCTTTCAAGTATTGTTTGCACTCGATTGTCCTTGTCATGAAAGATGGATTTGGTGTACTTCCCCAATGTACACCCTTTGCATATATCTCACTACTCTATTGCACCCATGTGAAGTCATCTAGAAATCTGCTGCATGATCTTCAAAGCTCCATGGCGCAAATGGCCAAGTCACTTATGCCGTAATTCATCGATGTCTTGACTCTGCACCTTCTCTTCTTTCATGCTCAAAGCAACATAGTCTTCTACATAAAATTTGTAGAGGTTCCTCACCCAAACCACAATTTCCTTGACTTGTCTCATGGATATGTGATGAAGGAAAGTTTATATTTTGCTAAATATCACATCGTAGCCATGATCTTTGTACATAACAAATGAAACTAAATTCTTCTTTTGAACCTAAACATACATGACATATTTTAATGTGAGAGGAGAACTAGTCTCCCTATGAAAACTAATATTACTGATGTCAGTCACGCTATAACTTCCATCATATCCCATCTTTGTGTGCATTTGTAGGTCTTTATCCTCCAATTCGCTGAAAAATTAATTGTTTCTGATCATATGGAATGAGGCTACACTATACAGATACCACACACTACCCATTACTGATGTCACCATGCATGAAATGAGGGTGAAATCCAACTCAAATTGTGAAGAAAAAGCTTCACCTATCGCTCCTCCTGAGGTATTATTTTCGACCTTCTTGTGTGAACACTTCCTGGCATAGTATCCCAACTCATGATAATGAAAACATTTAATATATGACAAGTTCTTCTTTTTGCCTGCCTGACAAAAATCTCATTTGCATGAGGATTGCTTCCCTTTCCATTTATTTTCCTTTATATCCAAGGCACAGTTATCCTCATTATCATTCTTGGATGAGGTTCCCTATCTCGTGTTTCATCTTATCTCTTCTTGCAAAAATTTGTACCACAATCACTTCCACTTTGGTAGATTCTCCCTCCCATTTACAAAATCATGGTAGCCATGTAAACTCGTGGGAAATCCTAGAAGTTATTGGATGAGCAGATCATCGTCAACAATTGTGATATTAGCACTCTCAATCTCATCTAGACATTTGGTGAACTTTCTCAAGTACTATGGTATTGTGTCACTCTTTTCCATCATGATTTTCTAAAGCTTGTCCATGTGATTACTATTGTTCTGAAACAAGTCTGTCAAGGCTTTCCACATTGCATATGGAGTCTCCTTCTCATGGAGTTTCAATACTATATGATATCAAACTCCTTCTAGTAATATACTTCTTGCCTTGGCTACATTCTTCTTCCATTTTGATAGATTATGTGCATCTAGAGTTGTTGGTTTCAGAACATTACTATCAATGTATTCCTTCAAGCGATTATCCTTCAAAGCAATGTAATTTGAGCTACCCTCACGGGAATACTTAATCCTAACTTATACAAGAATGCAACAGAATGAAAATATAACAATAAATACAAATATGCAGCATAAATAACACTTTATTTCATTAAAATCAAAGAACTCAAAATGCTTACAGACAAAATGGAAATAAAATATCTTGGGTGATGGTAGCTTATCTATGAGAAGGCATGTGGTGGCTACATGCCTTTGAACTGTGTTTTAGTGAGGGTCAAAGGAGTATTTATTATTGAGAAAAAATGGAAAATGGTCAACATCTAAAAACGTAACCCTAGGAGATGAATTGCCAAATATGTGGGCTCCGTTGGGGTAAATTGGTACATCAAATTATCAAGGTTGTAGCTTTGGTATAAAATCTCCATTTGACGTTAACAATACCTCATTAGAAATATCTTTCCGAAGAATAAAAATTTCAAATGTAAAAAGAAGACAAAGCTTGATGTTTTTATATTTTCCAAAAAAACAAATTTAGGGCCTCAAAAAGGCTCGAGAAGTTCGGGACCTGAAAAACTGAAAAAATTAGTAAGTTGTGCTAAAATTAAGTTAAATGAAAAACTGAAAGAAAAAATGGTGGGGGTCCAAGTGGCATAGATGAGTGGACACTGATATCCACCTGTATCAGCCATCCTCCCTTAGGAAGCAATGGTCTCCATTGCGTTGAGTGTCTCTATGAGATGGGGAAAATTATAATAAACTTGGTCCGTGGAAAGCCACTTGCCTTGGTATATGAGTTGGACATCTTTGACCACCTGATACAATTGGATATTTTACTGGTGACTATTCTTGATTTTCATGTCCATTACCCAATAATGTTTTTCCTATTTCATCTAGTCTGGGTTTAAATTTGTTGGTGTGTTTTTTTATACAATGTCGGATGTGTCCAGTAATGGTGGAAAGTATGGTCGAAGGAAATCCACATTGAAAACTAGGTTCAGGCCAAAGAACAATGGAATTCTGAGCTCAAAATCATTATCCCCTACAACATTGGTGATGGTGTATGGCCAATATCAAAACGGTTGAATCTTACAGTGGGGCCTAGTAAGGTGCTCCTTCTGCAAATGTAGACAAAATTTATCACCCACCTGGAACTTCTGTGTCACCCCATGTTGATCATGTCATTGCTTGTACTTAGCATTGGCTTTGTCTAATATTTCATGGAGCTGGTGGCAGATGTGCTGGATTTTATCAATGAAGTTTTTAGCTCTGTCAGCCTAATTGGACATGGGTCGCAACTACCTGAGTAGCTACAAATGGTATGACCACGTCAATGGGACATAGTGGTTGGAATCCCAACACCACCTGAAATGGGTTATGACCATTTGAGCTATGGAGAGTTGTGATGTAGCTATGTTTGACATAGGGGAGGCTTTTTTCTAATGTGTGAGGATGATTTGAGTTTTACATGTGCAAAATGTGTCCGATAATCTTGTTTACGACCTCTGTTTGGCCATCAGTTTCAGTGTGGAAAGATGTGGAATTAGTGAGCTTGGTATCCAGCATCGACCAGAGACTTGACCAAAATGTACTTAGGAACCTGTTGTCTCGATTTGATATAATGGACTATGGGATCCCAAAGTGTACCCACACTCATTGAAATAAGATATTAGCAGTGGCTTCTATTGTGATACTGTTCTTTCAGGCCACTAGAATGTCCATATTAGAAAATTTGTCAGCGAACATGAAAACACAGTCATTTCCATGCTTATTCAAATGGGGGCCCAACATGTAATTCATGGAGATGCATTCCCAAGATCAAATAGGAATAGGCAGAAGGGTATATAGGCCTTGCTTCTTGAGGATTGTTTTGGAAATGGCGTAAGATGTGTAGGGTCTAATGTACTTCCACTACAAGGAAAAGACCCTCTAGCGGAGGTTATAAAGGAGGTTTTTAGTGTTATAAAATTGGCCAAAATTGTCAAAAAAACATTTTCTACAACATCCGTTTATGGTTACGGAGGTTTTGGCAGAGCTTTTAATGGAAATTAAACACAACTAAAAACAAATGAGCGGCCGGAGGTTATTACCGATGTTTTTTTCATCGGCGCACTACTCTGGCTTGAACTCACCAGTGCATACATATAGAAGGCACCCTGGGGCGGTTGAAGGAAAATGCACTAGGTCGTTAAGGTATAAAACTGCACCAGGCATAGTGTTGGTGATACAATGGATTGGGTCATTCTAATTGGTCTTGGGATTTGTATGGTGCCCATAGGTTGTATCAACGCACTGGTTCGTAGATCTATAGAAACACACCAGTATGCAGTATCATAGAAAGGCATCCAGATTTATAATTGGTATCGGTATTCTTGCGGTGCACATAGGTCGTACAAATGCACCGGTGCTTATAAACACATAAACACCCCGGTGCGCAGTATCACACAAACACATTGAGATTTATAATTGGTATCGATATTCGTGTGGTGCCCATAGATCATGCAATGGTTTCAGTGCATATAGACACATAAATGCACTAGTGCATCGTACCACACAAACGCACCAATATTTTTAATTTGTTTTGGTGTTTTTTCGGTGCTCATAGGTCGTAGAAATAGACCGACGTGCTTCTTAATACAAATGCACCAGTGTACAGTTACTGACACACACCGGTTTTCATTTTGTATTTTTTAGAAACATCGACCTGTGACAGTGAAATTATTGTGATTGTTTTAAATTCATTATTCATCAAAATTCGACACATCTTATAACAATATTCATATTAATTAAATTCTTATTAATTCATTTGAATGTGATGTTTGGATTAATTTGTTATATCATATCATAGTTATTGTGTTTTTTTAAAATTCATTATTCATTAAAAGTCGACACATATATATCTCATAACAATATTCATATGAATTAAATTTTTATTAGTGCATTTGAGAACGACAATGGAGAACATAATAGCGACAATGGAGAACACAATAGAATAAATTAAAACATATTTTATGATATATAATATATATGAATAAGAGAGTCTTTATCATACAAAATGGGAAAGTTATTGGTATCCCTTTGTCTTTCAATTGGGACACTATGTTCATTACATTAAACAAAATGTCTGATTTCACAGACATATTTCAAAAAATATAACACCTTGCTTTGATATCCAAACATATTGATCATCATTCTTTGCTTGAACTATTGTCACTGTTTGAGCTACTTCCATGACTTGGGTTATTTTAAGGAATGTTTTGTTCACGGTGTTGATTGTTTTCTTCTTCTTCACCTTCCATCTACAAACATAAAAATAAACTGAAATGAGTGTATATACATTGGCGAGAATAATGAAAATTGAAATATTAAATAATATACATCAATATAAATCGAAAAGAAAAATGACGTACCATAGCAAAAATTGACTCATAAACTATACACATTCTTTCAAAACCATGTACCATGCCATCTTTCAAAATTTCATCTGTTGGTGCAGTTCCATACTTTGTTTCCTACAAGTTTTATACCCCATAAGAAATCATATATTTAATGTAAAAGATGTTTTTTTTCTATTAATTATAGATGGAGCTAAGTAAAACAAGATCAATAGATGCTTACAAATTCCACAATTAATTTCTAATATGACAACATATACTCACAACCCATATTTAACCCAATTTCAATCAATTCGTCTGATGGTTTTTCTTTGTATGTTAGCACCTGTTTGAAGACATTCAATGATGATTTTTGTAAAACAACTTAAAAAATACAAAAATGAAATATATTTAACTTGTTATAAGGAAGTAACAATTACTCACAGACTTAGATATCAACCCTTTCCTTCCTTGTCGTCCTGTTTTATGTGTTGAATGGGTTCCATTTTCTTTTTCTTTTTGCAAGAAAATTCTTGGGAATTAATATTTAATACTAAATTTTTTATTTATTGTACCTAATGATAAAAAATTTAAATGATTACATATTACATTTGAAGCACGTTGTTGTTGAGATGGCTCCCCCTGCGATGCAATTTTTCGATTTCTTTGACCATCTCCTTGTACACCTTTTTGGACATTCCTACTGGCATATTTCTGATATCAACTCTTTCATCTTTTGAGATTTTCATAATATTCCTAAAAATGTAACATGACAATAAAATATTTAATTTTTATATTGATATCTAAAAAGTAAATATAACATAAGTGATATTTATAAATAATTCTAGAAAAACATTTAATACTTTTTCATTCCTTCTTTTTTGTTGTTGTATGTTTTTTCTATTAAAAGTATGACATGTCTCATTGACCAATTCTTTGGAAACTCTTCCAGTAGTTTAGATAAAATTTGGTTCTTGGAATCATTGCATTGATTTTTGTATTGTAAGTGGAAAGAATGTCTATACATTCGTTCCACTAGATCCCTCAAACTTTTGTAAAAGTTTTTCCCCCTTTCGTTACTAACAACACCACTCCAGATGAGCTAAGGAGCAATTCATTTTCATTTGCATGTTCTATTTTTTTTCTTTTCTTAGAAAAAAATTCCTTTTCGGATTTTTTGGCCCATGTAGAACATTAAACAGATGTGAGTTAATAGACTGCTTGATACATGTTATCTAAAACTTTTAAGTATATTATTAATGATAATTAAAAAAAGAAACTCATATTGGATCGATAGTATTTTTTCATTCACCCGATTCATCTTTTTGCAATTTTTCCATCAAGCTTTTACGTTCTTTGGTCCTAGATCAAAAATAAACTTATTCAGCTTTTTCATTTTGTGGCTCTGCATGATACATAGTAAACATTATATATTAGTTAAACTTACATATAGTTCAAAAATAATATTTTTTATAAAGAATTTACAAAGAACTTGCCTATTTTTCTTTTCTTGATGTGTTATCAATATTTTTGTTACTTGATCTCTTGTCATTCATTTATTTATCAATCTGAAACCTGTACCATATCATACATTAATATATTTATAAATAAATTGTCAACTTTTTCAGGTAAAAAATAAATCTCAAGACACCTGTGCGTATTTCTTCATGTACACACCACCGCCGGTGTGGGGGGGAATTCCAATGCACCAAAAAATAGTATAATATACTATACAGTGTGTGGGATATTATAAACACACCGTAAAAACAGTGTAATAGACCGTATGGTGTTATCCTCGTAACATGGAGCACCGGTGCTCTATTTCAGATATGGCGCACTGATTTTAAAAAAAAAAATTCAATTTTTTTATTACACAGTACTTGCGCGGTGTGCTTTATAATAAAGCACACTGGTGCGCTAGGTTACGTAGGTCGTACCGATAAAAAAAATCCATTTTTTTCCAAAAATTCACGCAATGGCGGAATGGATTGGGATCCGACTATGCAAGTCATCCCGTGGGTTGGATGTCAATCTAAAATGAAAATTCCTAATTCTAAAATCACAGAAATACGAAGAATAGAGGGAAAAAACAAAAAAATGAAGAGTTTAAGGTAAAAATGGATAAAGATGCAGAAAAAGTAAAAAACCTGCAAAAAAAGTAAAAAAAATAATCAAATTCAATCACGAGATGGTTTGAAATTATATGATACAAGGTTTGAATAACCAGAGGTTTGAAAATTGCTTGTCTGAATACTTATGTTCGAACGTATTTCGCTGCTCCACAGTGCCCTCGTGTTGTCTTGCTCCAGGTATGTCTCCTGCAAATATCTGGCTGAAAACTTTAGCAAAAATAGTGAAATAATGAAAAGTATTTAGTTTTTAAAGAATTATTTTATGAAATTAGATTTTTGAAAATATTTTTCTGCCTATTTTTTAATTTGCCGCATTTTTTTTCACTTAAAGAAAATAGAGTTGCCCTTTTTTTATTTGCGTTTATTCATCACCAGTGTGTCACTTAATAGAACCGCACCGGTGCGTCATTTTGTAACACCGGCACCGGTACGATTATATGTACAGTAGCACCGATTTGCGGTTAAGGCACCGAAATTACTTTTAGGTATGTACAAAAAAATATAGTGAACTCCAACCATAGAAATTGAGAATTATAATTTTGTTTATTCTTGAGAATTAGAATTAAACTTAAAATTGAGAATTGAAATTGGATAAAATTCTTGATGGAAATAACGATTCTTCCAATGTATTTTATTTATTGCAGGAGGTCCCCATTGATTATGTGGAGAGAATGCAATGTGGGGTGTGTGAAGATGCAATACTATAGGGCCCGAGTGGGCAATTGTGGCATATGAAACTGTTATAATTGGCACTTAACTATTTTCAACCAATATGTTTTAGAATATAATCTGCAGATAGATGGATGGCCTACCAGCAATTAGTATATATAATCTACAGAAGGGTAATATGTTGGGAGAAATGACAACGAGTCCTTAATTATGCATTTATTTCATGTGGAGGCAATGGTTTCCCATAGAAAATGAGTATAGGGTTGAGCAGAGGAAAGACACTGCAAAATAGGCTATTACATTAGTTTTTCCAATGGGAAACCAATTTGTAGGTGGAAATATGGTAGCTGCAGGTATCTATGATTTTCTTCCCATAGAAATGGTCCTGGACTTCCATTTATAATACAAGAAAAATTTTTACTAGTTTCATCCACATGACCACAACTCAAACAAGTTAGAGATGCCATTCAGGTTCAATTGAAAGTTGAAGATGTGATTTTATGCGACATCAGCTTTGCCGATAAAATTTTATGTAAGCCAACCGAAGCTCGAACAATACTCCCAGCTGCTTTTAAACACATTCTTGACAATCTCTCCCTTCATGGGACCTACCAGCTCGATCAACAATGTCAATTGATATTTCTCTGTTGTCCTTAAGGGAATGAGAATCCTTCCCTTCATGGTGCCTATTGGCTTTATCAACTGGCTCGATTGATATTTCTCTGCCATCAACTTTTCTCTCCATTTCACCATCATGGGACCTCTTAACCCTATCATCGGCCTCAACTGAATTCTCTTTTTCGGTCTCAACCTGTACTCCTTTTGTACTCTGTCGAGCTGTGTAGTTTTCTGCATGCCTGTAAGCGTCGTTGTCCATATTTATGTTTGAA
The DNA here is from genome assembly GCA_034641835.2 of Pinus albicaulis. Classification (NCBI taxonomy): domain Eukaryota; kingdom Viridiplantae; phylum Streptophyta; class Pinopsida; order Pinales; family Pinaceae; genus Pinus; species Pinus albicaulis. The sequence continues at coordinate 1,559,652,718 of CM076579.1, forward strand.
TCACTCATTTTCTCTACTATAAAATTCTGAGCCAAAATTCGAACTCTCTTCTTTTCAAACCCTCATCTCCCTAGAAAAATTCTTTCCCACGATTCGAACCCTCTGCTACTTCAATACTTCACTTTACAGAATAACCTTGTTCCAGTGCGCGTTGTTTTATAGGTGCACCGGGGCGGTTTGTAAGATCGAGTTTTTTGTTTTCGTGTGCTGTTTTATGACGCACCAGTGTGGAAGCGTTCTGAATCACCAGTGCATCGGAGTAATAAGACACATCGGTGCGTGTTATGATGATAAGTGCACTGGACTGTATAAATTTCTTTTTTTTGTATGTAAGATCATAATAAAATAATGATAATTCTAAAGTACATGAATTTATTTGCATTATTTTCTACACTTAATTATGTTATAAAAATTCATATTATTCTAGATTTATTATTTTACAATTATTTACAAATTTACAAATTTAAATATTTTAATAAAATCATTTCACATTAATACAATTAAAATTTTACAAATATTTTACATACAATTACTATTAAAATTAGAATTAGAATTAGAATTACAATTTTACAATTTCACATACAATTACGATTAGAATTATAATTAAAATTTTAATTTTACATACAATTAGAATTACAATTACAATTTTACAATTTTTCATACATACAATTACAATTACAATCATTTCACAATAAATTAAATATTACAATTACAATTAAAATTTTACATTAAATATTTTACATACAATTACTGTTAAAATTACAATTAGAATTAGGATTACAATTACAATTACAATTTTACAATTTCACATACAATTATGATTAGAATTACAATTACAATTTTAATTTTACATACAATTATATTTACAATTAAAATTTTACAATTACAACCATTTCACAGTGATACAATTAAAATTTTACAAATATTTTACAATATACAATTAGAATTATAATTACAATTACAATTACAATTACAATTACATTTTTACAAATATTTTACATAGAATTACAATTAATATTACAATTACAATTTTAGAATTTTACATACAATTAGAATTACAGTTACAATTTTACAATTTTTCATATATACAATTAAAATCATTTCACAATAAATTAAATATTACAATTACAATTAAAAATTTACATACAATTACAGTTAAAATTACAATTACATATACAAATACAATTTTACAATTTTACACACAATTAAAATTAAAAGTACAATTACAATCACGACATAATATTTAATAAATATCATGTTCATTTAATATTAAATTAATTAATAAGCATCGTGATCATGATAACCATTGTACAAACATCATATTCGATTAAAAAACACATTCAAACATCAAATTAACATGATCTATTAACATCGTCACAACAAAAACATCAAATATACATCTCATGTCAAATAACTCATGATATCACATAGACATTAGTGCAAGCTAAACATTAAATTAGCATATCTAACATGACCTAACAATATACACATCATGATAATCACCAACATGTCAATTAAGTACAAATACGGCATGAACACAAAATACATGGACCATATATATAAATAACTGAATAATGTTAAAAGTGTACAATTGTAATATAAATGTCATGGATCAGCTGGTGGTAGTACAACATCAATAGTAGTACTAGTGGAGGCCTGCTCAGTCAATGGTGCAACCTCGATGGTCGATTTTCGAGCCTGCTCATGATCATGACTAATACTGATGGATGGATCAGCTAATGGTAGTACAACATCAATATAAGTAGTACTAGTGGATGCATGCTCAGTTAATGGTGCAGCCTTGATGCTCGATGGTCCAGCCTGCTCATGATCATGACTAGTACTGGTGGATGCTGTAGGCTGATGATGACTGGATGTGGCCGATGGTCCAACCTCATCTCCATGATGACTTCTATATGCTAGTGGAGCCTCATGCTCATCAGGTGCGATGCAAGGTGAATGATCATGAGATGAATCACTGCTCGCGGATTGTCCATCATGTGTTGTGGCTCGACCATGCCTATAACGTGCAATAGTCCTCCTCAGTCATGTAACAACTGTCATAACTCCTATGACATGCCCCATCAGGCTATGCATGTCGTGTGACATGCCTCTCCACATTCATATTAGCCTATCATCGGCTTGTATGACTCTGTAATGAGTGGGCATGATGCCCACCTCAACAATCAATGCACTGAGTTGGTCGCCCAAATCCATCCTGTATCGAGTATCAAGTCAACCACACCTACCAGAAGGTGGTACCAGCGCACCAGCATGAGGAGCATGTCTCTCTCCATTGGCCTCCTGGTCATGATCCCCGGCATCTGCCATGTCATGATCATCATCAGGATCCACACCTAGATCATGTGGTGGTTCCAACATCTCCTCGCCATCAAAATAACCAATGTCTGCAAAATATATACAAGTACACAACAATAATAGACATTTTCATTACACAATTTAATAAAAACAAGTTAAAGAACATGTTAGAATAAATATAAATAAAGCAATAATATTGCCTCTATCATCTCGTTGCTCTTCATCCATGAAGAGGATGTTGGCACACCCACACCAATCCAATCTAGGATAAGGACATGGGACCATAATGAAGGGATGTAGCTCATCAACATTGGCTATTAAGTCCAATGCATCATGCGATATCCTGGCTGGAAACATAGTCTCTCCCCTCTTCGGCATCATCTGCCTCCACATGTGCATTCGGGCCTCCAACATCGACCTACGAGGCTGCTGAGCAAAAGCAAGCCTCATCTCTAGAAAACTCTCAAAAAATAAACAAAAAATCTCTGAAGAAAAAGGGAAGTTGACCCTCCCTTGTGCATGATCACGACATCTATCTAAGGCCGTACAAAACTGCTGCAAAAAAGTGGCAGACCACCTGACAAGTCGTGGCTCCTATACGAAAGAATCAACATAATATAGAAGCGGGAAAATAATGCATTTCCCATCACTAGTGTTGTGTGAAATGGTCAAAATGACAAGTGAGACGCATTGCATGTCTTGTCTACCAGATGCACCAATATGTAGCTGACCTCCAGGGACCTGAAACTCTAAAGGGGACAGTATATTTGCTCTAATGTATCTCTGGGAGTAAACTAACTAACTCCCTACTACACAACCAAATGGAACCTCTAGGAACAAGGGAAAATCCACCCCTCTCCTTGATATCCCTATAATGAAATAAATATCATCCTCAGTAGGTGTGTACCACTGGTCAGGACCAACTTGGAAAGCCTGTTGGTGGCCATTCCACCTGTGGATAAAATGTCTCAAAAAGACACTATGGGCCTTTAGGGAATTAGCCTCCTCATAGAAATTGAGGAGGCCTACCTACCTTAGGATCCCCTGGTTATCTGTTGTAATAGGGTGAGGGTATGCATTTCTCTCCCTCTCTCATGCCTCCCACTGGCGAAGCATGTCATACTACTCCACCTATTGTTGCTGCTCTTCCTCCTCTTCTCTTTGAATCATTGACATATTAAATAATTTTGTTTTTATTAAATCAGACATGTATTTAGGAATATACATATATAATTTTTTTTGGGAAAAAAAAACAGACTAGTCGATGCGCCGCAAAAACAGTGATGCACCGGTCCGATGCGGCTGTTTTTTATAGAGCACCAAAGGCAGTGCCCCAGATGACATAAAATTCACCGTATGTGGTGCACCTGAAATTTTTTCAAGCCCCATTGAACATATATGGTGTCAGAAGAGAGGTGCAGTGACTAAAATATACGCCCCGACACATATAGTCATGTCAGTTCACCAACTTCCTGACAATTATATAGTCAACGATGCGATTTGTTACCCAGCCACACCATTGACCCTGTCAGAATGCCAAATGTGGTGCGCTGATAGACACCAGGGTGGATATATCCGTCAACACACCGCATTGCTATTCCCATGGTCAATGGTGCTCCCAACTAAATGAACGCACCAAATTTTTTTTTTTAATTTTAAAATAATGTGGGGTGTCTTTTGGTACTTCCCTGGAAATGGTGCAGATAACGTTAGCACCAATTGCGGTGCGGCATGTAAATATTACAGGCAGCACCGCCTACCGGTGTGAGCCGAATGGCTCATGCGCAACGCATGATAACTTTTTTCTTTTTTAATGGTTAATTTTAAGGTTCGTTCAAATTCTAATCCACTAAAAATCTTAATTATGGAAAAACTAGAAAAATACCTGTACATTTCGCTTTCGAGGAGGCATATTGGCTGTAGAATTTGCAAAAGAAAATTTTCCCACTATTTTGTAAAATGAAAGCTACAGATTGGTGGCCAATGCACAGTAGCAGTGCGTGCAATGGGTGCAATGGGAGCACCAATGTCAGGGTGGCTCAGAGAAGGAGAAATTGCATTGGTGCTTGAGATCTTTAGAGTACTAAGAAAAGTGAAAAATGTGGTTTTTTTGCCGTAATTTTTTTTTTATTTAACCCTGTTCCGGTGCGTGGTGTTTTATACACGCACCGTTGTGGTTTCTTAAGAATGCACCAGGTGATTTCAGATTTGGCACATTGTTTTATGATGCACCGGGGTGGTTACTAAACACCGCACGAGGTTGTTTCAGTTTTGGCGTGGTGTTTTATGGTGCACTGAGGCAGAATAGTCATGAAGCACCGGTGATTTACAGTAATAGGACACACTGGGAATGTGTGTACAGAGCGCACGGTGTCTGATGTGCCAATGTTTTGTGGGATCGGTGCTTTCTCTTGAAGAGCACACCGGTGATTAAGAGCAGAAAAGTGAATTTTTTTTTTCGCCGTAAATTTTATATTTAACCCTTTTTCGATGTTCGTGTTTTGTAGGCACACCAGTGTTGTTTCATACGAATGCACCGACCCGCTTTTATTTTTGTGCGGTGTTTTATGATGGATCGACGTGGAAGAGTTTGTGCACACCGGTATTTGAGAGCTCTAGAGCACTGAAAAAAAGTGAAAAATATGGTTTTTTTCTGTAATTTTATTTTAAACCTTTTACGGTGCACCGGTGTTGTTTCTTACAAACACACCAGTTAGTTTTTTTTTGTTGTGTTGTTTTATGATGCACCGGTGCGGGTTCTTAATACCGCACTGGGTGTTTTTATTTTTGGCGTGGTGTTTTATGATGCACTGGCACAGAAGAGTTGTGAAGCACCGATGCACTACAGTAATATGACGCACCAAGTGTGTGTGTATGGAGTGCACGGTGTCTAGTGTGCCAATGTTTTGTGTGCACCAGTTATTTATCTTGTAAGGATCATTGGTGAGATGTTGAATGATAAGCGCACTGAGCAGAAAACATCCGCAAAACCCTCTGCCTGCCAACCTCCTCTAGTAACCTCACCTAGAAACAGATGTATGGGGTATTTTTATAAGGGGTTCCTCAAAAAAATCCACTAGAGGGTCTTTTCCTTGTAGTGTTCCCAACATCCTATCGAAGGTTCAACCAATAAAAATACTTTTGTAGCACTACCATTGTTTTCTCTACTCTGAAGTGTCCAACGAATTGACTGTAATGTGCCTCCAAAATCATCTTTGCATGCTTGATTGAAGGAACATTCAGGCATCATAGGTGACATAAAAAATTATCTTAGAGTTGAAAATTTGGAACTTGTTTGCCTTCCAGGAATGTCTGGTATGTGTTTCCGAAATCTGGATCGCTTGTGTACATATGCGGCCACTCTGAAGTCTCATTCCCACAAGAGTTGAGCAAAAAGATCAGCTCCATAGTCGATGTTCTACTAAGGCAATATGCAACATTATTTTTTCTATACTTCTTGTAATTAATGTTCAAGTGGCATTGCTTTAGGTATGTGGACCATTTCTAATCGCCATCCTTCTGCAACTTCCTTTATGCATGTATGAACTGCATGGGTCGGTGGTGTGTGTTAATGACTGTTTCCTTCCCCATAATGTAATGCTTACATTGTCGGCAGGCCAGCACAATGGAATACATCTCTTTTTCATAGGAGGGATACTTTCTGACTATGTCTGAAAGTGTCTCACTGTAATATGCCACTCGATGCCCCTACTGAGTAAGAACTGCACCAATATCATAGTAGGAAGCATATATCTCGATCTCAAATGGTTGTTTCAAGTTTGTTATTGTGAGCATCGATGCAGAGCAGAGGCGATGCTTCAAATCAAAAAATGACATGTTGGGATTCAGACCAAAATAAACTTTCTTTCGCTCTGGCCTTGGTGACTTGACTCAAAGACCAAGTGAAATGAGAGAACCCCAACATGAATCTGTAGTAGAAATTGCTAAGACCTTTTAGTGTCAATCTTTTGATCTTGTCACTACTGATCAAATGGACTCTTATCATGTTTTTTACGTTCCCATATTCAAATTTTTGTCATTTCACTATGTTGTAAAATCTCTTTCGGTAATAATCACATATAATGGAACGTTGTCGTAACGTTTCGAACTGACCGGTGTGGTTCATCATCGGGACTAGGTGATGAACCACAGCACAGGCCTTGGTTAATAGCATTGCGTTATGTGATTATTACGAAAAGAAATTTTACAATTTTATATGGTAACGAGAAGCATAGATTCTAAAAATTTCACTATGTTTTCAAGAAAAATTTGGTCACTGGGCATTAGGTTTAGGATGATTTTCCACTCCTAAAATTTTAATTGCTGATCCATATCATTAAAATAATCTAAGTGTATCATCATTAAGATATTTTTATCATCACTTTAGTCATATCCATTATGATTTCATTAATTCAAGTGTCTCCATTATTTCATTGGGGTTTCAAGGTCACCAAACTACCATTTCATGCATAAAATATGGAAAATTGGAAGAGTGGTAATAAATGAAAATTTCTTCAAGAATTTTGATTTTTAAATTTAATTTTAATGTTTCTATATGTAATAAGTGTTCTATAGTTACAAATTTGCAGTTCAATGTTCCAAGGAAAAGTCAAAATTTTCAAATTACAAAAGGTTATGAAGTCAAAAAAGAAGAAAGGAAGTCACCTTCCAAAGAGACATGTGGGGACCATTATCACTCAACACAAAGCCATTCCATGCTTATAAAAATGAAAAAAAAATCACAAACATAATTCATTTGTATTCCTCTCTCCCTCCATTAACATCCTCATACTTCATTCAGTGATAAAAACACGTTTTTACAGCTCTTGGAGGAAAAACATTGAAGGCGATGTGCATCCCTAAACTGAAAATCTGCATTGGTCCTCTTCAGGTGTTTTTCCCAAAAATGGAGGAGAATCTTCTCTCACTAGAAAGCTCAAGAACAGTGATGTGGTTGCATGTTTTTTATGATTGGAATGAGACCTCCCATTCCTAGCCTTAGATCCTCTTTCCAAGGATCTTTCCCTTGATATGTAGAACTCCTTACCCCTTTTATGGATCCTCAACTCCCTCTCCTTCCCTATAAATGAAATCACTACCATCAACTCTTGGTTGGTTGCCATCCTTATGTTTAATTGTGCCCAAGTGTTGCCCATTTACGAAGGATAAGAAGTGTTTGAAGGTTTAAGATTGGACTTCGGAAACTTACCTAAACGATGCTTCCAACATCAAGGCTTTAGTGGTTATAATTCTTCCCTCTCATTCTATTAATAACACAATGTGTGTTTCCTTTCGATAAGTGTGTTAATCATTGCTCATTTATTGTGATGTTACTTGATATGTCACATAGTTCATATTCAATTTATTATGACTGTTTGGTCTAAAATGTGAATGCAAATTAGAGTTTCATTTACTATCAATTTGGGTAAGTAAACTTCAAGGATCATCTAATATATATGGACTTAGAGACAAAATAAACTAAGCTAGGTGAAGAAATTCCAAAGAAACCTTACAGAAGGTTGTTCATTAGGATCTCCAACACCTATTTAGTTATTTAATAAAAATGAAATCTAAAGGCATTGTGACAAGTGTAAGAAATATTAAGGTTCCCTTACAGGAGACTATTCATTAATATTTCTAATCATCTTAATCAACAAACTATTTAAACTAATGAAATTAAAGCACTTGAACCTAATTCTGATTGATTGCATGAAATGTTAAAGCTCTCTTACAAGAGACTATTTATTTATATCTCAATCATATAAATCAGAAACTTAAATGAATGAATCAAACATTAAATAAAAAATCAGATTCATTGAAGGAAACATTATTACTTTCTTACGAAAGTTTATTCATTAATATTCCAAACATATGAACCTGATAATTTAATCTAATGAAATTCACAAAAAAACATAAAATAAAAGCCTACTAAAGTAAAATTTTACTTGCTAGGCAATGGGGATCCTTCCAAGGATTCACAAGCACATGAAAAGAAAATTCAAATGTAGAGGATCAAAGAAGCTCCATCTTGTTATCACCTGATTTGAACCCCAGGCTAAAAAAGGAAAATCGGGGTAACCTTAAACCATGCTCAGCCTTGTAGCTAGCCCTACAAGGTGAGGAGAGGGCTCTCTTCATGAAAATATATTCAATGAAGTGTGATAATAAACTGATTTTAGGCTAGGTATAATAATAGGAAATGTTTTTATAAAATTTTCATGGTTGTATGGAAAAGATGGGGCATTTTGAAACTGGGGAATTAAATTAGATATATAGGGTATTTCATGGGGCAAGGTAGGCAGGAAATTTTATCAATTAAACTTAAATAATGATTGGATGGTAAGACTGGTGAGGAGCTTAAATGGGCATAGGAGATGGATCCTTTTCAAAGAGAAGAAAACACAGAATATTGAATTATTTCCCAAGGCAGAGCATTAAAAATGGATTCTACCTATCTATCTTGAAAGCATTCAACCATAAATGTTTATGAATGAATGGTGAACATAACAAATTTATAGATGAACAGAAAGGAAAGAACAAATGATAAAATTTATACCACATGGATCCCACAAATCAGAGCTGCATATCTTTATTAATTCCTTGTCACACTGTTACGATGAAACGCAAAGTGCCCTCCTTGATTTCCAACTATTTCCACACTATTCCCCTTACTCCTTTTACAAATGAATAAAAATTACATTAAATAGATAGAAATGAAGGGAAGTAGATCCACAGAAAGAGGAGCTATTTTACTAGCTCAGAAACTAAAATCAGATCATAGGAAAAAGACCAACAGTATGCCCCTGAAAAAGAGGGAAAACAATACATTTGACCATCTTTGAAGATTCGGTGTTACATCGAACAAATGAGAAGAAGAAATTGTGGAGCCGGCCCCTTTAAATCGTTGTTGAAGAGGCCAAAAATAGTACTGTGTCTGTATTTAGTTTCTCGGCCTTTGACTGTTTCTCTTTGTTTTTATCCTTTGAAGAAAAACTGAATTTTGGAGAAAATGACTTTTGAAACCAATGTAAAACTATATTTGATGTTTAAATGAAGAAAAGTCCTCTTTGGGTTACAAAGGGAAAAGGAAAGGATGGCAGGAGCGATCGCGATCCAAATCGCAATCGCAATCGGAAGGGGAGGGGAGGTGTTTCGGCACAGCGCTATTGGGGAACATGTGATGCGATGGTGTAAGAGGGAAAATCGTAATCACAATTGGCGTTTGGGAGCGAGAGAAATTCTATATAAAAATTTGCGATGCAATTGGAATAAGTGTAATAAGAGTGAGAGGATAAGCGAGGGGGTCATGGGGGAATTCCCTTTAAAAAAAATTAAAAATGATTTTGCGCTTTTACAAAGGAAAGAATAGTTTTTCATGAAAAGAGCGGAGGGCTTTAGGTGGGACCGGGAGAACAATCGCAATCGGGAATCAGAGGGCGAGTGGAGTGATAAGTTGTAGGACTGCTGAGAGATTGCGATGCGATGGATTGCAATCACAAATCGGCAAGGGAAGAGAGTGGAGGCAAAGGGAGAAGCCGATTGTGATGAAACACTTAATAAATGTTTTAAAAATGAATTTAGCGCATTTACAAAGGGGAAAAACCTTTTTGAATGAAGCGGGGTGGAAACTTATGGTGGGGCCTGGCCGATCGCAATCGAAATATTGAAAGGGGTAGTGGAGCGGAGGTAAAGGGCTTTAGAGACGCTGATTGCAATTGGAGATTGATCGCATCGGAGAAATGTAATAGGGGAAGGGCCAATCGGAGGGGGTTGATTGGGACAGACCAATCGGAGCGGCGATTTAAATGTTGCGATTAGAGCGGAGAAGGGGATTTATATAATAAAAACTTTAAAATTTTATTATAAATTTTAAGGAAAAATGTGGAAAAGGGGGGTTTATAAAGAAAAATTTAAACTTTTATGAAATAAAGTGTAAGGGAGAAATGGGAAAAGGGGAAAGGTTGGGCTTTTGAGGACCCTTTTTCACCTAGGCATAATTTTCAATCCAGAAGTCTGTTTTGAGAGTATAATATATCGTTGGAAAGCTATTTCTGGGCTCTTTCTGATGGAAATACTTAGAATGTGATTTTACAATAAAAATGCAGTGGAAAATACCGTTGAAGGAAGGGTGGTGACTTTGTGGAGATAACCGCTTCCAAAGTGCATCTTATTACATATGAAGACATAAAATTACATACGAGATGATAATAAAAGAAAAGTACCATGTTTTCACCTCAGAACATGGTTTTTAGGTGAAAATTACATCAAGCTCAATAAAACAATTTTTTGATCTTCCCGGATGCTGTGAACTTGCGTTTATTTGACCTCCTCATGACCTTGCTGATATTTATTGACACTTGACCCATTAATTTGACCATGATGATACCCTAGAACCTAATGAGACCAACCATATGACCTAATAATGAATTGGAAGTGAAATTGAATCATGACTAAAGACCATAGAGAAGGGAATTAGTAAGTTTCACATGAGGGAAAACTGATGAAAGACCACTACCATAAATGAATCCATGACCTAATGGAATGATGAAATTTTATGGTATGGGACTCCTAATATGAAAATGCAAAAAAGAAATTTTGATCACTGATGGCAGTATGACTAGACTGACACTAACATTGGCTCCAATGGGGATGGTAGCTCCTTGGAGGTGCCAAGAACACCGTAGACCAAGTAGCCTTATCCATTGGGCATGGAGTCGGAAAAAATACTGAAAAATAACACAATGCAGACTGAATTTGACTCAAGACTAAGACTGAAAACTAACATAAAACCAAACTATACACATATCATTCAAGTTTTATAGCCTTCACCTCGGTCCCCAAACTTCAATGACTGTGTATTTGAAATCTAACCCAAAATAACCTGGTATATACAATGATTGTGACATATTTTTTGATCCATTGTCTTCAATAGTGGTAGTGCTTCAAAAGCCTACCATTCACTGGTCCCCCAAAGAAATCTTGGCCATCCATCTCTGAGAGCAAGAAATCATTCTATCCCCTGTACGCTGAAATCCTGTATGGTCCTTTCCACAGGTTGTCGAACTTACCATGCTTCCCTTTGTCCTCATTTCGTGCGTCCCATCTCAACACAACATCATCTAACTGAAACTTTTGTGCTTTAGTCTTATGATCATAGATTTTCTTTATCTTCTCCTGCAACTGAATAGCGTTGTGTATCATTTGATTGATCCTTCGTTGATTATCATCTTCTTCACTGCCAACCTCTTGCAATAATCTCATGACCAGAACTGTAAGTAATGTATGAAAAACAACATCAGTACCATAAACCAATTCAAACGGTGACACACCTATGGATTTCTTGCTACTGACTATGTCTGCCCATAATGCGTTGATGAGATTTTGATGCCAATTCCTTTTGTTTTCCTCCAACATCTTCTTGATTATGTTTATCAGAGACTTATTCGATGATTCTACCAGGTTGTTTCCTTGTGGGTAGTACGATGTTGATTATGCTTTAATTGTTAGATCTGAATTAACTATATTGATCTGTTCTGTGCAAGTTTATATTGAAATAAGGGTTAATCCAATAATGATTTTTGAATACGCAAGGGTTAATTTTGTTTATTTCATTGATGCTTTACTGTTTAAGGGTTTATAAGAAAGCATATCTGGCTTTTGTGAAAGATTTTACCTGATTAGAATATAATCTGTGACACATTTTGTTAATGCATATTTGTTAAGGGTTTTATCCATGCTTAGACCTGGTTTCTTGGGAAGTTTGACGCAGACAGATAAGAATTAAGTAAGGTTAAGACACCCATGAAATTCTCCCTCAAGGTGTGGAAACCTACTTCCAACACCCCCCCATATTGCTTGAGGTGAGACTTTGGTCTACGCAAGTAGATCATTACAGAAAGGGCCAGTAGTCGGGGGGTTTTGTTGGTTGCGCAGATAACTATGAACATGGGTCAAGACCCCTTAAGCCAAAAAAATACAAGACCCCTTGAGGGATATTTGATGTTGTGGCATCCAACACAAAATAAACTACAAGATTGGCTTGAAAAGAAGGTGCGTGAATTTCCAATCTAAGAAAACCGAAACCCTAAACTATCTTATGAGAATTGGGAGCAAAAGTATATCTACATAGAGGTCCATGAAATTTTCTTTGTGTCCTTTGTAACTAAGTTAAAAGAGTGGTTATCTCAGCTTGCTAAGTTTTAGACCTATTGGAAGAATGAGGTAATTACCAAGTGGACTCCTGAACTAGTTCAGTAGTTGTAAAAATCTAGCAATAAAATTACCTACATAGTATATTATTGTATTGATAGTGTTATAAATGGGTTTGTGACTGAATTTTCTATTCATACTTTTGTATCATATTCTGAAGCTGAAAGGAGATTTTTCAAAGGCCTTAGAGGTAAGTTTCTACACTCATTGAAATTGTGGATTAAAATTATTTTATGTGAAAAGGGTACTCTTTGCAATCATCTTCAGTGAATGTCCGAAAGACGCCCGACCATGCGCAGCAGAAGAAATTACAGAGTAGATCTTGAAGAGGCTTTTTTTATAGCCATCTCAAAGGCAAATTTGACAATGATGAGGAGGCTAAAATTAGTAGCTCTCATGAATATGCGCACTTAGAATAAGAGGAATTGCAAGATCGGGCTATTTTTGGGTCATTGGCCATAGTTAAAATCCCATCCACTCCACTTCCAATTTCGTCTCACTCTAACAAGCCATTCACACCACGTCCACCTCTATAAGACGACATGGCTACCTCCATCAAGCTGCAAAAACTCAAGGGCATAGGAAATAAAGATGTTAACCAATTTTGGTTCATCGCAGATGTTGTATGGACAACGCAATAGATAAATATTGATAATGTCAAGAAAGCGCACTTGGCTACTGCATTCCAAGAACGTGCGCTATATTAGTACATGAGGTATATGGCAATCCATCCTAATTTCATGATTGAGGAGCTTAAGACCACATTGAAGGAACAATTCAAAAGGCCAAATCCTACTCTCAATGTGTGACTAAATTAAAAGAGATCCACCAATAAGTGAATGAATCTGTATGGGAGGAAGATCAATGGTTGAAGTGCACCATCGGAGATGGATGATTTACTATCGATGACATGCAACACAAAGAATGGTTTATTTTTATGATTTTGCTGCAGTTGCGCTAGTATTTAAATCAAAAAAATATTGTGACGTAGGCTGAAGCCATGGAGATTTCCATGAAGCTAGAAGCCTCAGTTGTACCTTCAACACAGGTTGGGGCTCAGAAAATCCAAAGTAAGTTAGCTTCATTGCACTTAAAATACAAACCTTGTGAAAGGAGAATAAAAAGGATGTGTGCACAGTAGTATGTTGCACACGCTATAAAGTTGAGGGATGCCACAAGGATTAGTGTCCTGTATATACTAACTATCTGGTGATTGGAGGAAAAATTCCAATTAAGAATAGAGTAGGACCTAGTGAGGTTCCCAAAATATGGTGCGCATTTTACCAAAAAAACCAACTACATATGACAGACTTTTGCCCTAGGATTGGTAAATATATTTCAGAGCTACAACAACCTTTCTGCAAATTCTATCGACATGTGGGAAACAATGATAATAGCTGTCCTATCTTCGATCTGATGATTGAGTAGGCTCCTTCATACAGATTTCAGGCTAAGGATAGAGGAAAAAATTCACCTACATCACCATCTGGATGCGGTGCATTTCCAAGCAGAGGACAAGGAAGAGGCGGAGGAGATGGTCGCAGAATAGTACAACTCCTTTGTTATAATTGTGGAGAAGTCGGTCATTATGCACACGAATTCCAGAACCCCACACAACAATCTTGCAGATATTTTAGGCAATTTGATCATGTTCTTTAATATTTCCCTATACTATTTTTAAAAATGCAGGAGAAGAAACTGTAGACACCTATGTATAATGTTCAAATGATGAGGTTAGAACTGCTCAATGAAGACCCTAGCATAAATATTGTAACTAGAAGTGGCATAGCAACTGGACAAGAAAAAGAAGAAGATAAGAGGCTTGTCCCTGATGTTTGGGTTCGGAGAGCCCCTGAGAAAAAGGAAGGATTCAATCGCAAATGGAAAATGACACCTTTGTCGCAGGAAATATGAACTTTGGAGATCCTGACACATATAAAGTAGCAAGCAAACTTGCCATGGATACCGATCAAGGGGCTAAGTCTACAGAGATGAAACAATTTTTGCAGGCCTGTATCAATATTTTGTGTAATAAGAAGGCCATTGATAACCTTCAAGCTTTAATTAACAGTTGTGCCAAAAAATAAAAACCCCAGATGGTGCAAAACTTTCCCAATAATATATACAAGAATAAGACAAGAACTAGTCAGGAGATGCACCTGACTGCCCAGATAAGAGAATTCGAAATGGACCAGGTCATTTTGGATTTGGGATCTGACGTAAATGTGATTACAAAGAAGAATTGGTAGAAAATGGGAGAACCTAAGATGGAATGGTCCACAATACAACTGCACATGGTGAATCACCAGAAGATTATCCCAATGGGTAGGCTTTCTGGGGTCATAGTTGATATCAAAGGAGTTAATGCGCTAGCTAATTTTGAATTTATTTAGATTTTTGATGATACAGATCCATACCCCGCGATGTTGGGTCTATATTGGGCTATTGACATGTATTATATCATCAATCTCAAGTGCAAAATTATGGCATTTGAAAATAATGGAACCAGGGATGTATTCCCACTGGATCCGGAAAAAGGAGAAAGATATACAGAATCAGTGCACGTAGAAGAGGACGTGGATCATATATACAAACTAAATATGTGAGATAAATATTTTATCAATCCCACAACATATGGATGGCTTAGGTGGGATAGAGATAGTTTGTTCCATTCAGATTTAGATGAGGAATTGGAGAATTGGTAGAACTGTTTACATGAAGTCTCAATAGTGCACTACAACGAAGTCATCGGATCTCTACAGTGCATATCCTATAAGGTGTGGGAGCTACCTTATTATTATGGTATAGTCAGTGTCACTTGTTTATTAGATGAGTCCAAATAGGTTGTTCCAGAAACACAATGGTACCATGTGCTTGAATTATCTCTTCTCTCAACTCCAGCATGTTGGTGGGAGACACACAAGGAAAACTTGGAAAATTTGGGAAGAATGTACCCATATGATGCAATTGTGCTTTAGAAATCCCAATACCTAGTTGGGAGGGACATATTTATGAAAATATGATCTGCACCTACATTTATCCAGGTGGACTGAAGCTTGGGGAGAAGAGTTGCAGCCAAGTTGGGTACATACATTCGTCCATACTTTAATTCAGATTACTATGAATTGGTACCTAGAAGTTAAGATGTGACGAGGTATGATGGAATGGGATGTGCTACGGGAAAGCTTTATGTTAATGCTTAGTTTTGAGACTGGATTCCCATGCATCAGTACCTCCTTACACATGATTTAGTATGTGGTATTTGACATTACAGAGACACCAGAAGTGCAAGCCATACCATCATGGGATGTGCAGATGAAGGATATAGTTGGCTGTCGAAATGTGACTATTGAAGATAATGAATAAGATCCAAGGAACATCAATATTATGGAATCTAAAGGGCATCAAACAATTGCTGGAATACTGCTTGGAGTGCCATATGTGACTAAACCCATGAATATTAGGAAATTCAACATCAGAACGGAAGAGCGACCTAAGATTTCCATAATTCAGGATTAATGGGACGTGTTAGCCCCCTGTAAATTTTTGACAGGAAATTTAGGGGGATAAATTGTTTCTGAGCCTTCAATGAATGCATCTCCCTCGGAGACACATCATCCTTGAAGTCTCCTGTGCCTTTGTCCTTTGATAAATCCCCTCTGTTGATCCCCATTATAAGGCCTCCCTGATTTTCAAAAACTGTGCTCCAAGGGACCTATTTTTACCCCTTGTACCCCTGCAAGATATCCCATTTCACTATGTTGCCCCTTTTTCTAACCTTCCTTTCCACCATTTTTTCTCCCCTTCTAAAATTCCTTCATTAATCCTCTAATCCTCCCAAAACCCTATTTAAACCCTTCAAATACTTTTTATTTGGCTTAAACAGTCCTCTTCTCCCTATCGTTTCCCTTTTCCACCCTCAAATTGCAGTAAAATGGCCTAAAAAGCCATATTCTCCATGTATATGGGTCTTAGCCCCCTTCAGCTAGCCCCATAACCATTTTCCCTCACGTGACCCGGGTGCTAGAACCACTCGCCAGCCCATAAGAGTGCTTATCAAATATGTATCGGGCGAAGGTTGAACCGTCGATCTGTATTGATTGAACGGTTATCACGTGCTCCACAGCGCCCATGGCCTAACCCTTTCATCACCGATCATCGCATCTTAACCTTCCGTTTAGCCGTTAATCCGACGGTCCGCATTCTACCCACTCCTGTGGTCCCTGCCGCGCACTATGCAAAAACCAGTCCGTTTCTATCGCACCGCCTTTCAGAGACAGGCGGTATTTTCTGATCGGCCAGCGATTCCACTCATCAAATCATGTGTGTTAGGTGCACTATTTCAAAACCGCTACCTCATCGTACGTTATCGTTCATCCATGGATGCGTAGCGATATCCCTGTGAGCCGTCCGATCTGGGGTGACCCATCCAATGGTCATCACTCAACGAAGCTGTGCACGGGTTAATCTATGGTCTCCGTACCCCTGGCTCACTGTCCATCGCCCTCCGCCGTGTTCCCAGCCATCAATCTCCTCCGAAATCGGACGGTCCAGATTTGATTTCCCCCGTCGTTGACTATCCCGCCATCGCCCAGTCCTGCCACATCACCATTCCATGTGTCTCACCGTACATTCGCTCGCCCCCGTTATATATGTTCGTCCCAAGGTCAAAGTTCATTATTTTTATGTTAAAACGTCTGCCTCGACGTTTTCCCATGCATTCTCCACTGTGTCATGTTTTCCTCCATTGTTGCCCTTGCATTCATCATCCTCATCCGTGCCATGCTGCCACTGTCACATTCATCCATACCACCCTTCCCATAAATGTTTTTCACAATCATTTTCATGCTTTTCAGGTTTATCAGGTGGTAAAAGCCTCCATGGTCCATACGCACTATTATTAAGGCACAATGCACAGAAGGAGCTGGATTTAGAGCCTAGTTTTACAAAAAAATGTCTAGAAAGGTGTTTGCATCATAGATTTCATCAAAGGACAGAGTTTAAACTCTGCAAACCCTATCCAGCGCCATTAAAGCTTTAATTTCATAGAAAAAGACCGTACGGGAGCAACAGAGAGCTCGAGGCAAGAAATAGAAGACTTTTGAGCTTCTTCAGGGATTTTGGAAGGCAGGGTACCAAAATCAGAGACCCCATGGATCGCGCAGAAGGTCCATAGTACATAAATCCATACCGTCAAGTTTTTCATATCAGCAGAACATTCTTCCATAAAGGGACAAGGTAACCATACATTTCTCATCCTATGCCATGTTCTAGAGAGATTTTCCAGCCTTAACAACAATCCTATGCTGCGAGTGCATTATTTATAAAGTATGGCAAACCCCACAGTTGTCCATACACCTAGGTTTATTCACCAGAATTCTGCAAAAAGCTACAGCAAGTACATCAAAGACATACCTTGATTAAACTGCAGCCTGACGAAGATCACTCTTCCATCTGAAAAAGCGCAGAATATTAATGCTCAGAATTAAAATCGAATGGAGCCTCAGCCCTCCTATTGTTTTAGAGTTTAAATGTTGCATTTAAGTTTACATCTACTCCTATTATTCTTTTCCCCTATAAGAATTCCTGAGAACATATTGTAAAGGTTGTTGTTCGGCTGTTACCATTGTAGTTAGAGGGATTTCAGTTTTGACTGTTAGAACAGTTTGGGAGAGATTAGCAGAGTAGTTGTTTTGTAGTAGGCTGGGAGGAGGAAGTTTTGATTGTAACAGCCATTGAGCTCAGTGTATGTGACTCGTTTTTCATCAATTAATTAAAGCACATTTCATAGGATCTTGGTCTCTTACTATTGGTGATGTCTTCTAACTTTGTTTATTACATTTCATATTGTTTCATTTTCTGCTGGCTTGCATCAGAAATATGGCATAGGATTTACCCTTGTTAGGTACCCTATGTCTCTGCCCTCCTTGCCTTAAATGTTGTTCTGCTAAATATGTTATCTGAGGGTTGATTTCATTCAATTTAACCAGTGTAGTGGATGTTATTTCCTGCTCTCTCATGTATGAATTGGATGGATCAGTTCTTAGATGTTCTTGTTGGGTTTAAGCTGGAAGATTTGGGAACATTGGGGATTAGGGCTAGCCCTGTCCACTAGGATCCTTGTGCGACCAGCTGGCCTTTCTAAGATCTCTCTGTTAAACTTATCTATGTTTTCCCTTGGAGCATGCTAAAGCTGACTTGGATTTAAATGACCTCTGGTTCGATCCATAAGTTGCCCCTTTGTCCCTCCTTTGAGAGTTGCCTATGAGTATGTCCAAGAAGGTCTGGAGTTAAATGACCTCTGACCTGATCTATAGACAGAAAATTGGGTTTCTCTCCTTCTCTCATTTTCAATCCTTAATTTTCCATCCCACCATCTAATCTAAATATCCTTTAGTATTAGATGACTTTCCCTCTGAAAGCTTTGGCTAGTTGTTGCATGTAATCACCTTTCATGACTCCATAGCCCAATGGATGGCACTTTCTTGACCTATCCTCTTTGCTAAAACATCCTATTGTTTTGTTCCTTTCTCCCATTACCTTCTCAGTCCATGATCTCATGACCAACCCAGCAACCAACCAACCAAATCATTTAAACCCCCCCCCCCCCCTTGTGCTTCATACCTAGCCTAACATCTCATTTTGAGCTTTCAAAGATATACCATTCTTTTTCTTATTGGAGAGATCCCTCTCCGGGTCCAGGAGGGCTAGATCCTAGGGCCCCAAAGTCGTTCTGATGTTGTCTCATCTTTTGGTCTTGCCAATCTGGCCAAAACATGGGAACCCCAATAGGAAGAAGATACAATATCTAAGGTTACAGAGCTGCTTATTTAATATCATGAATTATTTCCCAAAACGTTCTATTAGTTAAAAGGTATTGTTGGGGATCTGAGTGTAATGAATATCACACTGAAACCAGACGCACAACCTATCAAGTAGCATCCTTACAGGTTACATTCCAAATACAAGTAGAAGGTCAAAGAGAAGCTGGAGAAGATGGTTGCTACAGGGATCATTGAACTAGTCAAAGAATCATATTGGGTCAGCCCTATTGTGGTCCAAGAAAAGAAGACCAAAGGAGAAATTAGGATCTGTGTGGATCTATGCAAGTTAAATTATGCCTATGTGCATGACCCTTTTACAACTCTTTTTTATGATGAAATATTGGACAATCTTGGAGGGAAGGAGGCCTACTCATTCACTAATGGTTTTTATGGATGCCACAAAATAAGAATTGTGCCTGAATACATAAGTAATACAACCTTTGTGATGGAATGGGGATACTTTCAATACACAGCCACGTCATTCTGGCTGAAGAATGCACCAACAATATTCTCGCGTGTGGTGGTCTCTTCATTTAAGGAATATATACACAAATTCCTAGAATTGTATTTTGATGACTGGATTGTATTTTTCCTATTAAAGAAGCATGTTTCAAATCTTCGCTTAATGTTGGATACTTGTCGGAAACATCAAATCTTGCTAAGTCTGAAGAAATGCATATTTTTCGTCCCCTTTGGGGTTTTGATGGGTCATATTATGTGTCAGTAGGGATTGATGGTGGATCCAGCAAGGATTTCTTTTATTATTAACCTGGAGGTCCCAAAAAATGTAAAACAGTTGCTCTCAATTTTTGGGCATACTGTGTACTACAAGAATTTCATCCAAGGCTACGCATTGATTACTATGCCCATGGAGAAGTTACTAAAGAAAGATGCCTCTTTTTCCTGGGATGAGGATTGTTAGAATATTTTTGAGCTACTTAAGGAGAAAATGGTAACTGTGCCTATATTGGTATTCCCAGACTGGACCAAGGAATTCCATGTACATTTAGACGCTTCGTGTATCGCACTAGGCATTGTACTCGTGTAGCCAAGAGCCAGAGATATTTATCACCCAATTGCATTTGTGAGAAAGAAATTTTCAAGTCTTGAATGCAACTACTCCACAATGGAAAGGGAAGGATTAGCTATGGTCTAAGTGCTACAGAAGTTTTGTCATTATCTGGTGGGAGGTTATTTTAAGATGTTTACTCATCACTCTTCTTTGAAGTAATTAGTCAATCAGACTGTGTTGGGGGGGGGGGGGGGGGGAGATCTCCAAATGACTTTTATTATTTCAGGAGTATGAATTTGAAGTAATTGTGAAACCAGGGAGGTTGAAAGCAAGTCTAGATCACCTATTGTGCATCAAAAGTGGAGAGGATCCAACGAACTTGGAGGACGGATTAACGCACATGCAACTATTTTCCATCAAAGTATTTGATGAAAACTTCATAGATATTGTCCATTTTCTAACCACTAGTAGTGCACCTACATAGTATACAATGAAGAAAAATAAATAATTGGTCTTGCGTGCAGATGAATTTACCTTGATTGTTGGCTAATTGTATAAGATGGGCACTGATGAGATATTGAGACGCTATGTTCCAGAGTTTGAAATACAAATAATGCTAGTTGAAGAAAATGAAGGGGTTGTAGGAGGTCATTATGCAGGAAAACAAACTGTGCAAAAAAAAATTGAGGGCTAGGTTGTGGTGGCCTACAGTACACAACAATGCAAAGGATTATTGTCACGCTTGTGATGTATGTCAGAGAATAGGGAAATTGTCGTGTAGAGATGAAATTGCACTACAACCACAAGTGACTTTGCAAGCTTTTGATAAGTGGGCCATTGACTTTGTAGGACTGATCAACCCTCCCAGGAAGAAGACTGGTGCATGTTATATCATTACTACAACATATTATTTGACCCGATGGACAAAAGCTAATCCTGTGAAGGATTGCAGTGTAGAGACAGCTGTGCAATTAATTTTTGAGACTATCATGACAAGGTTTGTGTGTCAGGATAACATCTTGATGAGTGACTAGGGTACACACTTTTTGAATGAGACTATCCAAGAATTGACAATGGAGTTTAAGATGCACCATGAGAAGAGTACACCATATTATCTACAAGAAAATGGCATAGTATAGGCCTTTAAAAATATTTTGGATAACAGTCTCACAAAGTTATGTAATTCTAATCATAACTATTGGGATCTGAGTGTACCTACGGTTCTATGGGCATATCGAACTGCATGCAAGAAATTGGCCGGGAAAACCCCATTCAGGTTAGTATTTGGACAGGAAGTTGTTATTCCAATGGATTACATCGTCCCCAGTCTGTGCATTACATAGGTCACTAACATGGTTGATCAAGATAGTATGGAAGAGTTACTATCGGAGCTAGTTGTGTTAGAGGAAGATAGAATCATCGTTGGTTTCCATTAGCAAGTGCAAAAGGCACGTGAAAAAATTGGCATGATAGGCACATGAGACAAAAGGTTTTTAAGGAGTATGATCTAGTTTTTCTATATGACATCAATTTTGCGTGTCACCCAGGAAAGTTCAAAATAAATTTTCTCGAGCCTTATATTTTCAAGGAGATTACGGAAAGAGGTGCAGTACAATTGGTTACCTTAAGGGTTGAAATATTTCCTGGATATGTGAATGGAAGTTAGTTGAAGCCATACAAGGATGACCTTATACCTGTGCACATCAAATGAATATATGGGCAGAGAAGTGTCTTAGTTCCCTAGACAGTTATGAGATGGTGCAGGACCATAAAGTGATATTTCAAGCATTGGATCAACGGGTCTTCACGACAAGGATGGTGGATGCTCAGGCAGGTGTGACAGCCACACATAGATTACAGTCGAAGGATGAATAAATCACGTAGATGCCAGAAACTAGCCATTTGAAAAGTGAATCATCACACCAGAATACGTTGAAGCCTCGGTCAACCCCCACGGAGCGCCAGAAGACACCTATGGTCGAGATACCAGAAGTAATTGTGGAAGAAGACATTGTCGAGGAGGTAGATCCACTCTCACCACTACCAACGTATGTGGTGCCAGGAAAGGCATATGTGAAGGTCCCAAAGGATCTAGATAAGGTTCTATCCTATATTATGTCACCATTGATCCCCAAATATGTGTTGTTTGAAGGGGATATGTTTGCAAAAATTCCTCTGCTAAAGATGGAAGACTGGGACCTAGCCGACCAAGAGACGTTCCTTGAGATCGTACCCTTAATGTACTTGGATCCAATCACCTATGATGAGGGGGTGATCAAGGTTGAGCCAAAGCATTGGGCATTGGGACTACAGAAGTCAGGGTTGTTAAATGTGTTGAGGAATCCCGTTAGCGCTCAAATCTACCTTAGGCTGAAATAAGGTAAAACTCAAGGCTACATCAAACCACGCTCGGCCTCGTAGCTAGCCCTACGAGGACAGGGGAGAGGCTCTCTCCGGGTCTATCTCGGCAAAATGTCTTCAAAGGGGCTGAGATGACTTATAATTGGTACTGATTTTAGGCTAGTAAAGAGATAGGAAAGTTTGATTTTGATTTTTTGGGTTTTTTTGTTGGAGAAATGGGAAAAAACAATTTTGGGTTCGGGGATAAGGCCATATCTTTGCAGAATTCGAGTTGGGGCGGGGTAGGCGTAGTCTTGATGCTTTTTGATTAAGTGTATGGATATATCAGAACGAAAAGGAGCTGAAGAGGGCAAGGGAGAACATGGATCCTCTCCAAATAGGCGAAAACATGTAAAACTAAACAAATTCAAAGGCGACAGCACTCGAAATCAATGGATTCAACCTCGTTTACTCATTCATTTAGTTTCGAAGCATAAGAAGGGAATGGCATACATTAAACATGAAAGAACTTACAATAAAATGAGAGAAAACACCATCAAGAACTGAAAGCCACAAGAATCCCAACGAGTGCTTTGCAAAACCTCCGATCTTTCCTTAGCCAAAATATGAAAAATATGTACAATAGTGTGCCAAAATCTTTCCCAAGAGTCCAACCTCTCCAACCTCCGAAAATTATTGAGAAAATACATCATATAGACCTCCTAACCCCTTCCCATGCCTCTAGGGGTCGAATTCCTTCTTCAGAGGATCAGTTTCAACCAAATTCTAATCAAGGAGCTAAAATCTAGGCAACTAACAACTTGCCTCTAAAAGAGTGGAACCGATTCATTTACTTGATTTTCACTTTTTTAGGAGTGAATCATCTAGAATAGGTAAAAGTGAGTCAAAGTTACATGCCAACCATCAATTTACATCATGATAACTCAAAAAATTTCATCCACAAGCAAAAAGCTGGTTCAACTGGCTGAAATTTCGAGCTGGAAGGTGAAAAAATTGACCAAAAATCCATATGCGTAGCGCCCGAGCCATACGCATAGCGCGCCTTTCAGCCTGATTTTGGGGCACTTCTCGGCATCCAAAGTGAGCTCATGATAGCTATTTGGAAAGCCCTGGATGTTGGCTATCCAAACCAAGTGGAATTTCCCAATTTGGAGCTCATGTTCCCCTCCAAAACTTCATTCTCCCGAAAGTACTTCTCGCTGGTGCAAAAGGTGGCAAAGCAAGGTGGTTTTCATGGTGTTTTTTGGGCCTTTTTGATCATCCGGAACTTGATGAAATGATTCGGAAATACTTGAGCATGCATAAATTACCGTGAAAAACCCAGAAATATAAAATTTTCCTTCAGCAAGTGTCCCAAACAAAAGCGAGCACGTCGACGCGCTACTGTATAGCTGAAAAATCTGTTTTTGGACCAAAATATTTCAAAATGAAAAAAATTTCTCCGAATTTGCTCAAATTCAGATCAAAGACCCTCCATCATGTATCATGTCCATCCAACGAAGCCTCGGCCAAAATATAGAGTGGATCAGGCCTTTTTCTCGCCGTTTTAGTGCTCTGCTCAACCTCCTCTTCGAATCTTCATTTTTGCTTTGCAGACATGCATGCGAGCCCAATAATGACCTTTCATGTGACGAAGCATGTCTTTGTCTCTATTGGCCTTTGCCAGACAATTTCTCCGGATGAATGTTAACATGCGTGAGGCAAGAATCTCGATCAGCCGGTGTCATATCACGAGTCTCTTCCGGCCAATTGTCGATCCTCACGGATTCGCCGCAGCCTCATAAAGTGTGTGCTCATCCTCTAGTCGTTTGTTACGCTGCTCCGTGTAGTTTATCACCCATTGAGCCCTCTGCAATTTCTCTTTTAGCGTGTCATTCTTGGCATTTTTCTCCTGGATGATCTCTTTCGACTTTCGAGCTAGGAGAGCTCGCATCAACATCAATGATCGTGAAATCGGTGTCCCGGCCTCCCCGAAGGGCCCTCATCATGTATGGGCCTCTTGCCCCCTATCCCCGAAACTATACCCTGTGCTGAAGAAGAAGGCGAGACCCCTTCCACATCATGTGGAGATAATACTCGCTCTGTCGATGGAGTCAACGAGACCCCTTCCACCCGGTGGAGATAGTACTCATCGTGTAGTCGCAAATAAGGCCCCCGTGGCCTCGCTAGTATGTCACATACAATGGAGGACTGATATGCTTGATCTCATGAATTTCGAGTCGGTGTGAGAGGCTCTCCCTCATCATGAACTACCTCGGGAAGTGGTCGTGGCGCTCGTAAATAAGTCACGAGAGATGAAATCCTCCCAAGTGATGCCCCTGCTCGTGTCAATCGATGTACCACTACGATCTTGATCAGCGTGTAATGATATATACTTCTATGATGTTGTGTCGGGGTCTTCTTACGTACAAAAATCATCATTCTCTCTATGTTGCGATACATGAAGTACGAAATGTTCATCATACGTACCCTCGTGAAATGCATCAACAAACGAACATGGTACGCATAGAGACATGAGAATCGCCCTCGCAATCGAAATACCGAATGATGAGTTTCATCGGTGGTGCAAACTCATCCTTCGAGAATCTGAAAGGAAAAACCCCCGCTCGGGTGCCTCATATACCCAGGTTTGATGTATGGCTCATAGTGGAATTTCTATAACTCGCCGACGTTTGTTCCATTCCTCTCCTATATTTGGTATGCCGTGGCTTGAGAAATAGTCACCGGTGACAGAATGAAATCTACTCCGGCGAGGTTTACACGGCCATCATCTAAATGTAGAACAAATAGACGAGCTAGTTCACAATGATGTCGGGTTTGTGAGATCATCTCACAGTATTGGAAACATGACTGACGCTGAAAACAATCCATTGCAAGCGGGCAAGCTCGCAATTGAGCCAAAGAATTAGGCTCCTCCCCGAGATGCTTACCACCTTTGCCACCTTTGTGAGACCTCCGTGGCACATTACCCTCTCGTTTGTGGAATCACCGTCATACTCCTCGCTCATAAACCGAATCCGTCTCTCGACATGGCTTTGAAAACAAGATGTTTGCAATATGTATCGTCGATATAGGTGTAGTGAAGTCAAAAGTTTCAATGTATGCTCAAAACCCAAATATGTTGCATATGTACCAAAACATCATAAGAAAATAAGTCACGATGGTAATAGCTCTATTTCAGTGGATTGGCATAAAAAGCATCTGCTTTGATCACAACGGAGTTTGACAAATGAGAAAAAAAGTGTAATGTAATGTGCGAGCCTTTGTAATGTTGGCTAAAGCTTGTCAAAGGGGAAAATGAGTATGAGACTCGTGTTTGTCAATGGGGAATGGGACACAATGTGACAATGACCACGAGTGAAACAAATAGCAATGAAAGTGGTAATATAATGGCGATAACGACGAGTGGTGAAATGACAACCGAGAGCGTGAGGGCGGTGACACTTTGACAATAGATGCATAAGTATATATATCAACAATACAAAGCCGGGAAAATATTCACAAGGCCATCAACATGTATTCAAAACCCTAAGGAATGAATCTCGCTATGAGCATAGGGTTTCACCTCTCCACATCAAATACACTAATTTCCCCCACTTTAAAAATACCACAACCCACTGTTCAAAAATCACCGAGAAATGATGGAGAACCTACTTGGAAGCCGTTTAAGGCATTTGGGCATGAACTCGGATGCAAAGGCAAAAAATTTTTGGCCCCCGAGATCGTATGGGTAGCGCACCTACCCAACGCGTAGCGTGCGACAAGTGCGTAGTGCACTTGATATTTAACACGGGCTGGGGGTGTTATATGCATAGCACGCTCTATATGAGTAGCGCGCCTTCTGCGCGCGTAGCGCGCACCTCCAATCCCAGTCCACGACTTTGAAAATCATGATTTCGGCCCTCCTACTCTTCAATTTCGACCTTCAAATGAGCGCTTGCATGGAGATGACATTTCAAACAATGAAAATACCTCACATAGCGATGGATTTGGTTTTTGTTTCACAAAGACCCACTTTTATGATGTTTCAAAATTAGCATTTATTCACCTTTAATACAGGCTTTGTCTTTTTTGTTTCCTTTTCTAATTTTCTCGAGCTTGAATGATGGCTTTTCTTCGTTGAGTGTTTTACAGGGGGATAGGAGCTGCCGAAGTTGAAATAGGACTCGCCATTTGAAGAGCTCGGAGAACTTGAAACATTTTGACAAATTACATATTCTAAAAAACACATTTGATGATTTCTTCTTCAAAACAAGGTTTTGAAGAAGAATCAATCTCACATTGATAACCATCTTGAAATATAAACTCACTAAACCTTCTTCTAGCCCTGCAGACATTATTCGACATGTTTGAAGACCAATGACAAAGGACCGACAGACCGTGTCTAACACATCCCACACTTTGGGCATAGTGTGTTCAATGAAGTTTGTGTGCGCTAGCTTCTCACCCTGGTGCATGATGAATGATGACTGCATGTGGCTAGGAGAGCCAATTCCCATTGATGCATATTTGATCCAATGGATCACCTACCTTCCCTGTCAGGGGGCGGATCCAGTGACAACCTTTGGAGAAAAGGGCCTGGAGCGAAAAGTTATAAACACTGTGAAGGAAAAATATAAGGTATTGCGCAACACTCGGGGGTTTTTTGTCAGCAAGATCAATGACCCTACAATATATTTTGGTACTCTCATCCTCACTTGCAATCATGGAAAGTTTTAGGGGCTAATATTCGCAGGTGGGCTAATTTTCGATGGTTTTTCCAAAAAAAAGATTCACCAATTTCCATCTTTTTGTAAAAATGATTCGCCCAAATTTTACAATATAAAATTATTTTACGTTAAAAATCACCAACATTATGTAGACAATATATATAATATCATTATAAAATTGAATAATTCTACAAATACATCAATAAACATTTTATATTTTGCATATTAGGGACTAGTGAGTTTCGCCAATTTTTAAACTTCAAGATAATTTTCCATCCTTAAAATTATCCCATCGCTTGCAAATATGATGAGGAAGTGTCAGCCGAAGGAAGTTCCGGCCCATGTGATTTCCTTAGTCAGGAAATGTGAAAAAGGGATACAATACAATTGAGAAAAGTACCTATGCGTAGAATTCTAGGCGAATGTATGTAAGGTCCAAGACGAGGGAAAGAAATTTTATTATGCTTGGTCCTTGCTACTCATAGCACTAATTGGTTGGAAGACACTATCGGAGGCTAAATTCCCAGATATTAAGCCTGATCTTGGCGAAGCTGCACTATATGTGACGGTGTGGAATTCCAATGTTACTTCCTGCATCACTGAAAACAAAATTTGTTGGGTACTCTTTGATTCTGAATTGTTTCAACGGTGTAGTATAAGTTGCGCCTATCATCGAAGTTGTACAAAAATTACAAGCATGTCGTATACTTGAAAGATAATTTTCAAAACATCCACATACGTACGAAGAGGGATGTTAAAGGCATGTGGTATGAGCTACCTTATATGGTCACCAAGGATAAACTTCTGCATGTTACAAGAGAATGGCCAACCTCATGGTTGTAAGCGTTCACCATTGGTGGTGCCTCATCTTCAGTACCCCTAAAGACACTGACAAATCCACGCACATTCACGGATGCCCAGTAGAAGGATAAGGATGCAAAGAAAGAGCCAGAGTCAACCATGATGGGTGAAACCATTTATCTGGAAAAGGAAATGAAGGATGAAGAAGGTGATAGTGTTGGGGCACTTGCGACAAAGAAATTTATGGCAAAAGGGACTAGGAGAGGATCTTAGGCCTCCTCAGGCCAGCACAAAAAGATGAAGGGATCAAGGAAAACATAGATGAAGGCCCTGAGCCTGACAGAGGACAACTTGAATGAAATTGAAAACACTCTCAAATTTGTGACCGAGGATCTGTAGACCAATGTGGCATCCCAATACAAATCAGTCCTCGAGGATGTGCAACATGGTATCCAGGAGCTCCGCGTGCAAAAAATCAGGATTCAAGTGAGCGTGCAACCCCTCCACACTATTGCACCATTAGAGAGTCAGGTATTCCATGTTCCAAGGCCTTCAGTTACAGTTGTGCAACCCGAGATACACACAATTGTGCAAGCCTGCACTAAGGTAGGCATTGACATGGCCATGCTTCTCGGTGAAAAACTTCATGCCATGCATATTATGATCATGGATGAGCTACAGTGCTAGGATTTCCATGCCTTAAAAATCATTGTGAAGAATCAAAAACAAGTGAGCACGATGCAAAAGGGCTAGAAAAATGCATAAGAATCTCATCGGGTTGTCGAAGATCAGCACTGCACTAGAAACCATGATCAAATGATTGTGCAGTGACCTCCCTGAAGTTACAGTACCTGCTACCACTGCATTGGCAGTCAAGTTAAAAATATTGGTATTCATTCTAAAGGCCTCATGGTGAGAGATAACAATAGTCCATAGCGAGCTGAAGAAAAATATCATAGACCTTCATATGAAGTTGCAACCAGAGACACCTTCGAAGGTGGGTGCACAGTGCACTGAAGTCCTGCAGGAGTCCACTGCTAGCATCACCCCTGCCATGGATGCTTGCTGTAAGCTACTTGAGGACACCATGGTACTTTCGACCTTCGTCCAAGATGACCCGGTCATCTGACAGCTGAAAGTAGAGTTGCAGGCCAAACAACAGCAGTTTGATGAAATTCAAGTAGTTGCACTGACCCTCGTGCCCCCTCAGACATTTGCACAATTACATGAGAGAAGCATCATTCATATGGTAATAAAAAAAATATGCCAATGATAGAACTTTTTGGACTATTTAATGAATCCATGGGCGGATGAGGCCTTGCAGCTCTGACGAACCATTTATAGAACCATCAAAATTCTGCAGTAGACCCAACAAAACATCATCTTGGCAGCTGAAGGACCAACCACAGCCAAATTGGTGGAAGAAGCACAGAGTGCTGCCACACAGAGTGTCGAAGTCCTTTTTCCATTTCAACATTCCGTGCAAGAGCTCAAAGCAAAAATGTAGGTAGCTAGACCAGAGTGACTCAGGATGAGTCACTAGATTGTGTTGGCCGCCTTTCAGAGTAGGGTCCCTTAGGGTAAATAAATTTTTAGTAATGTTTGGTTAAGTTCTTTTTTATACTCATTACGCGTAGATCTAAAAGGGGTTTTGGGGCGAGTCAAATTCCCTTAATTATTGTAATGAGTAAAATGGAAAACCATGAGTACCAAACCTTGTTTTGAGACCATGGTATGTGTGCATATGGAAAGACATAAATATGTAAGGTTTGAGAAGGATATATGTCTTATCTCATATCAGATATGTTATGTTTATGTGTTGTGCTCTTATCCAAGTTTTGGGTTGGTTGTCTAGGTAGAAAGGCTCATGCTAGCTGTGTGCGCGAAGACCTAGTCTTGAGATATGTGCACGAACACTACTGTTGTGTGCACAAAAGGGAAATATTTTACTAAATTGAATATCTCTTAATAAATAAGGAAATGTTGGAAAACTCATGATTTTATGTGATATTTGTGGTTAATTGTCTTAGGTTTATTATGTGTTTCTTACTGCGAATCTAAATTTGAATCTGTGCTATTGAATGCATATTTATCTCAGTGAATGATAATTTGAATTATATTACATATGTGAGAAAGTGTTATTCATGTTTAACTGTTAGATCTGAATTAAGTATAGTGATATCTTCTAAGCAAGTCTATATTGAAATAAGGGTTAATCCTATAATGATTTATGAATGCGTAAGGGTTAAGTCTGTTTATTTAATTGTGTGAAAATTCTTTACTGTTTAAGGATTTATCGACAAGTAGATACGGCTTCTGTAAAAGGTTAGATCTTATTCAAATATAATCTGTGACACATATCTGTTAGTGCATATTTTTTAATGGTTTTATCCATACTTAGACTTGGCTTCTTGGGAAGTTCTGTGCAGACAACTAAGCATTAAGTAATGGTAAGACACACATAAAATGATCCCTCAGTGTGGAAACCTGGTTCTGGTGCCCCCCCATACTTCTTCAGGTGAGACTTTGCTCTGTACAAGCAGATCATTGCTGAAAGGGCCAGTACTTGGAGGGTTTTTCTAGTTGCACAGAATACTCCAAATGTGGGTAAGGACCCCTTAAGCCAACAAGGCCGAAAGTGTTTCACCACTTTGTATATTGCACAAGATTGTTTTTTAATGCAAAGGTAATTTATTTTAGGTCTTTGAAAACTAGCGCTCATGAAGGATATAAGATGCTCATTGTTTTTATCATTATTTTGAGCACAACGACGAGAGAAGTGTCAGAAGAAAAGGTGTAGATTAAGAAATATTTGATGAAATATTGGTTTTATAATGTAGGTGCTTCTGAAATATCTTTCTTTATACGGGAAAATGAATCCTTTTCCCTCTTATCCCATTTTTGTATTGCATCCTTCTTCACCATATCCTGTATTGGCTTTACAATATGAGCATAGTCGGAGATGAACATACAGAGGAAGTTAATTTTCCCCAGAAAGGACTGCATATCTTTCTTTTTCACTGGGAAGGGAATTTTCATAATTTCTTGCTCACTGGGAAGAGATATCCCGTACTAGGGACATCGCTCAAAAATTTTCTTCAAGTGGCATATTTCATCGGATATCTATTTGGAAAAGAGATTAATATCATCAAGATAGACCAGTACGCTTTGTCCAATCAATCCCTGGAATGTGATGTGCATGATGCGTTCGAATGTAGTGCTAGAATTAATCAACCCAAGTGGCTTTTTTCTTAAATGCGTACATGCCCCAATTTTTTAAAAAAGTAGTATTAAGTTTGTCAGGCTTTGAGACCATAACTTGGTTGTATCTAGAGTATCCATCTAACAAAGAAAATATTTATAACCCTGATATTGTTTGTAGTATCTGTTCCATAGAAGGAACGGGGTATTTTTCCTTAGCTGAGAAGCAGTTCACATTATGTAAATCAATACACAAGCAGATTTCCCCTAAGTTCTTCCTTATTGGGACCAAATTTGATACCCAAGTAGAATATCACACTTTGTATATGATTTGAGCATCAAACAACTTCCCCAACATATTTTGAAAGGGAGGCTCATCTATCGGATGTACCTTCCATAATTTTTTTTTAATGATTTGGCCCCTTCTTTGATTGGTATGACATGATCGATAATTCACGTGTCATAAGTTTTAATATCGTAAGACATCCACATGAATACATATTGGTATTTCTTGAAAAAGGGATAAAATAGTCATGTGGTGTACAACAACTACCAATATTAACAAATTTCGGAACCGTGTCTATTCCTAAATAGATTTTCTCACTTGATAAGGTTGAACTGTGGGTTTTAGCATTGACAGGTCCCTGGAAGTAGTTCTAAATATCATACAACTTTTCCAGTGACACCACACTTTTTTGCATGATATTTCTTTTACTTATGTTGGTTGCATCCAGCAATGTCTTCTCGTGCTTGTCTTCATCGATCGTTGTGTCCTTGAAAACATCAGCATTCTCCATAAAATGCAGTATCTACTAATCATCATTACAAATTTGTAAATTATTAATATTATCAGGGATGGATGGGTTATAAATAATTTCTATAGAAAAACCATCTCGAAGTGTTGATAACCTAGAAACGGCATTTTTCAATGCATCCACAATTGCGTTACACATTCTAGCAACAAAGATAATATCGAAAGCTTGGGAATGTGAAATTAGTTGGCAGACCTCTTGTTGATATTTTTTAAGATGATGTGACACATAGTGTATGGTATGACGTTTCTATTGCACAGAAGTTTATAAGTCACCTATTTCTTTTAGGATCGCAACGTTGAGTTGAATGGCTCTTTGCAAGCCCAAGATGAGTGCCTTGTATTCTGCAGTGTTTTTCATGCACTCGTATTCCAAGAAGTTAGAGATAAAATGTTTTCTTTGTCATAAGTATTCTAAAACACAACCAGATCTAGAGGCCTCCTGTGTTTTAGAACCATAAAAATAAAATGTCCACATATGATATGTATAATGAATATACACTACACTAGTACTATTATTATTACTACTACTGACTGTACAAAGATACTTTTCGCCAATTGGAATGGGAAGGAGATCCAACTATGTTTCTGGTGGGACTGGGGATGGTTGCACAAGATAACACCCCAGTTATGTTTCCAAGAATAAATTTCCAAATATAAGTTATGAGAAAGCCACTGGCTCATTATTTCCATCTAAGAGAGTGACAATATGCTTCATGTATCACTCTCAATTCACTTAAATTTTATTTTTTTGGCCCTTATACAGAATCCATGAACATGACCAATCCATATCAAAGTACCCTTGTAGCTTGTTGGACCAATATCTACTAGAAATAACTCCATATTATTTTGTTATGTCCATCATCACTTTGTTGATACAATTGTGGACTTGATCATCGGTTGAAAAACTGATAAGAACATCCCTGAGTTCACCAAATGCATGGAAATGAGTCTTGTGCAGCTCAACAATTTTTGCGTCTATTTTTTTCTATTTTTCTTTGATTTTTTTTCTGAGTGATAATGGCATTACACTCACCGATGCACTAGAATCAACTAAGAAATTGTGTACACTGAATTTGAAGATTTTGAACATGAACATAAATGGACGACGGAGCATATTAGTATCCATTGTTAAAGTTTTTAGCATTTATTCAAGGGAAACAAGGGATGTACCAGATCCCTTATGTGAAGAAGCATCATTACTTATGTAAGATTGTTCAAGTGTGTGTAATAGGATTTCCCACTAAATCACTATCTTTTCTATTTCAAACATGGAGATATTAGCATGAGCCTTCTTCATATCTTCAACTAAGTTGTAATCCAAAATGGGAGAGATTGTTGAAGTGTGTGGAGGTCTGACTCGACTAGTGACTTTTGGATTTTTGGTATTATCCTTACTTTTTACAGAAGTAATTTTCATTATGTTCATGTTCCCATACTTTCTTTGAGTATTCAGTGTTGATTTGACAAGTGGAATTATATTTCTTAATATATCTTCTTTGTGTTTATGCTTCGTCAACTGTCGGTAGTTGGTTGGACCTTCGCTTCTCAAATTAGACCAGTTTTTCTACTTCTTGGTTGGGTCATCACTCAAATGTTTTTCCTCATTTGTGCTCCTTTGGGCTGCAAGTACATAGTTAAAAATATTTACCACATGCCTGACACTTGGAGTTTCTTCAATTGCAGCAGTTTCTTCCTTGTCTTCCAGAGGCTCAGTCTACTCACCAGCAAGTATTGAGTCAATAATATGTGCATCTAGAATGTTCATGGGGTAGTTCCACTGTGGGAATTTTTTATAATAATGATATTCTTGATGACACGAGTACTACTAATCCATTCCCGTAATTTCAATGTTTAGAAAAATGTGTGTTCTTTGTGTTAACTTGGAGGGTTGGTTGCTAATGCCACCATAATTTGTAGTCATTCTTAACAGGTTGAATCTAGGAGGCTTGTTGCTCATGGTGGTCTCGCTTGACCTTTTTTCAGCTATGCGAACTCATTATATAGGTTCTTGATAATACACGTTAATCTCTCAAGATCAAATTTTTATTTTTATTTTTCCTTTCTTAAGGAGGCCTAAGATCGTTTACCCATGTATTTGGAATTTTTTTTTGTTTCATCATCCACAATGACCCCACTCGCACACAAGTCCTTTTAAACCATGATCACCTCTTCATAATTTTCAGTCACTGTTTGTTTCATAATTCTCTTTACAAAGTGCACAATGTTGGTTGGAAAGGCAGAAGTGTAATAAGCGATGGTGATGGAGTCATGAGGTTTAGTGTTTCCTGGAAACTTATTCAAAATACAATTAAACATCTGATTAAAATATTTTACCTTTTATCTGTGCTCCATCTTGTGATTTCCTAGCTCTTTCAACAACATGGTTGTGGTCTTATCATCAAAAAATTTATCAAGGAAAAATTTCTTAAACCCTCACCGATTCTGGATGGAATTCAAAGGAAGACTATGATACCATACAACTGCTACGCCATCTAATATACATGGAAAAATTCTACATGCAACATCATCATAGCATACCTCAAGTGTTTGTAGAAGTAGGTAGAAGTTGTCCAAGTGGTCCTCCGCCTTTTCTATTTTGTCGGAGTCATACTTTGTTAGAATATTTTTTTGATACCTTGGAGTCTTACGTAAAACACCCGACAATGCAAGTGATCCTTGAGACATACAATATAGATCATGGTATACCATGTCTTTGTCAATTTCCTCTTCCTCTTTCTCAGAATTTGATGTATATTCTTCGTTCTCTTCACCGCCTAATCTGCATGAAGTATCGTCTGAGGGTACCACGTCATGATCATCACCATCATTGAAAGTTGGAGGTTGTTCTGGATTTTCTGTGTCTTCCTCGGAATGTGCTAACTCTTCAAGGGCGGCGATAACCAAATATTCAACTGTTGAAACTACTACCCCGGTGGGAGTAGTTGGGTTCTTCCTCAGAAAATATGGAAGTGTGTGTACTTCAGGTATCAATCCGATATCTTTCGCAAAGTTGGGAGAGATGGGGCGGAGTACCCAGATCAGTTCATATGTGAATTTGTAAGGATGTTCAATCTCAAGCTAAGAAGGAATAATAGTTTCAAGAACATGCATAGGGGAAGTATTGGGAATAATGTTTCCTTGACCAGATAAGGTAGATTTTGGGTTGGTGTGGTTATTAGCCATAAAAATCTAGCTTCCCTCCTTCTAGTGCCAGAACTTTTCATGGTGTTTGACCCACCAACATTCAAGAGAACTCCCCATTTTTAAGTCCCAATTATACCTCACACCATTTGGTGTAGGATTCCCATCTGGTATAAAGGCCCGGTTTCCAAGTTCTTAAATAGTTTCCTTGGCTCTAACTATCGAGAAGAGAGAGGGATGCAATGGTGCCTTTGAAAATAAAGAAGGTATGCTTAGTGACAGTTCAGTTTTAAATGCGTCAAAGTTCTTCTAGTATAGAGATGGGATAAATGTGAGCCTCTAAGAGAAAGGTAATAGTACCACCCAAGAAGAGACGCACGTGAACCAAAAATATTCATCTAACATCTAGTGGAATAGTCTATATGTAATATTCCTAACTAGCCCAAGCTAGTAGGAATATTCAATGTCATTTTATTTTTACGTTTTATGAATAAAATGTAAATGAGGACAAATAAAAAACTCCTAAACATGTGAATAAATCAATGCCCAATGTGAACAGAGATTAAATCAAGGCTTTCTCAATAAAATCCACTTGTATGTGAAACAGGTTCAAGCTATTTGAATGGGTCAACAGGGCCAAATAATAATGCAGACCAGGTACAATGAACCTCCTAGATGATCAACGCAGTCATATGAGGAGGTCCTCCATGTGAAAAGGGGCTAAATGAATGAAGGTGGTTTAGGGTTTTGCAAACCCTAATCTTATATTAAGAAGGAAAAGACTCAAGGAGGGGTTGTTTAGGAATTCTAATTTCAGAAGTTGCTAAAGAAACTCCATTTCTCTGCAGTGTTTAGCAAGAGAAAGAGAGGATTTCCTATTTAGGAATCCTCCCTCCTTCCTTGAGCAGCTCTTGGAGGAGATTGTGTTGCAGTGGTCCACTATCTGGCATTTTGGCCAAGCTCCATCTCTCTTGACAGCATGATTCCTGTTTATGGGTTTTACTGTTCAGAGATTTGCAGTAAGTGGAATCAGATCTACTTAGATATGAATAATTCTATTGCATCTTTTTTAGTGGAGAAGTCATCTAATTCACTGGAAGGAGTGTAATAGCTGATTATAGCTCCAGATCCTTATCTTGGCATCAAGCCAAAGTGTATATTACCATCATCTGCGCATTTCCTTGAGGAAACTGCATCCTTTTTGTAGGAGAAGTTGCAGTGGGGGTTTTTCTTCAGATTGGAGGAGAGATCTCGGATGAAAGGGATCCTTTTCCTTCACTGTGGTGATCCATAGATTGGCCAACCAATCTATTTTTATTTCAGATCTGATCTATTGTGTAACATTTTCTTCAGAAATTTCTAAATTTTACTGCAGATCCATGGTGTAGATCTTAGATCTATTCAGCGTTCTTCACTTTCAGTTGAGATCCACAAGGGGAATGTACTTAAAAGCTATGTTTGCATATAGATCTCATTCCGATCTCATTTTTTGTACTCTGATATATTATATATCTGTAATATAATGTAATACTACTGCATATTCCTCTATATTTCATTTTCTGGTTCATCCTACAGTTTCTTATGCTATAACGCTGGGTTTTTAAGGCATTTCTTCATGTATAGATATGCATTTTCTCATGTAAAACCATTGAATCATATTCTAAGCTTGCTGTAATAACATCCCTGCGTAAACTCACTAAACCCTTCAGAAAATCACACTGCTGAAGCTTCAATCCAATCTACATACTTTAGGTCATGGGGAATCAGGGTTTTTCTTGACTAGTCGGGAAGGAGGAATTGTTTAACATAGAAAAACACAATTTTTTTTGGCTGAAATTTTTCATGGAGGTTCCATATAAACCTATTTAACATATTCCAAAGCCGTTTCAATTATTCTTACGCAAATTTCCTAATACATCCATTTTAGTGCATAAATCCTCATTTTTCCCCACTATTGGATGAAGGGATTGAACATATTTATTGCTGCTGTAGTTCCAGATCTGTATCTATGTCTGTTACATTTTTTTCAAAGTTTATTCTTCAATTTAGGACCGTTATACAGTTTCCAGATTGCTGCAGTCCCTTATTTCGGCAGTTTTCAAGGCAACTAGGTGTGGGAGATTTGTTTAACCCACCTAGAGTGATTTGTTTGAAGCCTCCTCTTGGACTTAGGTCTATGATACTCTGATATAAGGAATAAAAGGGATTTTCTGAGCTTCTTTAGCATACATTCTTGAAAAATGCATTTTTCAAGCATGTATTGCTGAGAAATCCCTTTAGGGAATATTACCCTTCGACAAAGTTCTATAGACAAAGTCTGTACTGGGCTAGCTAGCCTCTGGATCTCACCCTCTTTTCAGAGGTGACATATCCAATAAATTCCTATACAGTCAATCTCTGGAATAGATCTGGTTGTTTATTGGTAATGTTTCCGAAAAAGGATTCTCATTTGCCGGATTCATGAGCAGTTCCCAATTTGGAACATTACAGTGGTATCTGTTGGAACACCTAATCCTACATGGCTAGGTGTGGAATGATAAAAGTCACAAGGGAGTCCAAGTGACCTTGGAATGTGAAACCAAGAGTCACACCATTGTACTATAAATGTACATCATGTATAATGGAAAAATAAGAGAGACCTCCATGCTTATCCTTCATTGTGTGTTGAGTTTCTTGTTGTGTGTGTGTTTATCTTTCTCATACACCATGTGTGTGTTTAACATGGTATCAGAGCTGATACTTCCATAACCATCTCAACCTTGAGTGAGCCATTTGTTTTTATGGCCTGTGCATATCTACAAAAATTCTGATAATTTTTGCAGCACTCAGAGATTGTTGCAACAGTCATTTTTTCGCATTCAAAATCCTTGGCAGCATTCAGAATTTTTTTTTGAAGAAGAGATCAAATTTTCAGAGCCAATGAGAAGGGAAGAACAGAGAACAAAATCTAGAGAAGATGAGATTTGTTTCATCATTTTTCAGATCCATGAAGAAAATCCCCGAGGAGGATGAGCAAGTAGAAGAGGAAGTACCCTGCACTTCCTATTCTTATCAAGAAGACAGAAGAAGAGGCAGGAGGAAGAAGGAATATAGGCATTCATGAAGATCTTGAGCAAGCAAGAAGGGAGATGTCAAAAGGATCTCCAAAAGGGTTTGAATCTCAATCAAACTCTAGATCTTCACACAGTGGGTGTGAGCATGCAGCCTCAAACTGTGATATACAGTGCAGTCATGAGCTCAGATCTGCCATGAGACACATAGAACAAGAAGAAGAAGTGAATAAGAGGGAAACTCTTAGTGGTTTCTTGAAAGAAGATGAGTTTCAAGCCCTGAAACTCAGAAACCAGTTCTGTTTTTCAGAGCATTGCAAGGCCAAGGTGATTTATTCCATTGGGAGGTTGCCTAATTTTTTTGCAGAGATAAAGGGTAACAACGCTATTGGATCTAGATATGATCTAGGATCTCAAGTAGAGAAGAAGGGAGATTTTTCTCCAACTAGAGGGATTTCTGTGGCATGGCAAGGAAATCCCCAAGATCTCATCTATGGAGATCAAGGAACATCTCATGATCCACTTGTGCCATTGTTGACAGGATGTGAAACCTTGGAGACACAAGGAGGAGATAGAAAGGAGAGCCAATCTCATTTCTATCCATTGCAGAAGGTTGATGCACCTAAGAGGGTGATTAGAATGCGCAGTGGAAGCATGGAGGGTTTTCTCCATTCATGTGTTCAGTCACCACTTTATGATGTCTCATTTCCTGGAGACATTGCACCAAGGAGGCCACTTGAGTAGCAAGAGAAGGTGAATGCTTCACATGTTGAGGCATTTCCCATTAATTTCAGAGGAGTGGAGACCTTGGAGGGTCTTGATGTAGCGCTGAGAGTCTTGGGTAGGCTCAAATAGGAGAGAAACAATCTCTCAACATCATCCATGCCCACCCACATTTCAATTTCTACGTTGCAGTAGGAGAAGCAGGGGAAGGATAACAGCCTTTCCACACCTACATTTGGCATGGGAGCTATGCATGCACATGACTCTTGGGAAGATTTAATGCAGTCTCCTCTCTTTCCTTTGAGGATGGAAGAGGACTCATCTATGAGCTGCTCCTTTTGCATGAGAAAAAGCTATGGTAAGGACATTGTTTGTTTACTTGTTGATTTACATATTGATTCCTTAACCATATATGTGCATGATGTTGCTCCAAGGAGGAGCATTCTCACCTTGAGGCTGCATGGTCTACTTGAGGCCGTGAGCAATGTTGATAACCACTCCCTTTGTGGACTTAGGGGAGATTTTTATTTTGGAGGACATGCTCACCATGCATCATACATCACTCATTTTCTCCAAATACATGAGGAGAATGTAGCGGCAAATCAGTGGTTGAGAAACCACATCTTTTGTCATTCTCTATTGTAGTTTATGATCAAACTGTGTTGGTTGCATATGAGGGATCATTGCCCCACTCACTTACTACATATGGAAGCCAGCATGACTTTCATTATGGCTCTTTATGCTGTTATTAATCACATTATTGTCAGGAGCATGATTGCGAGAGAGGAACATGGGTTGAATGTGTCCTTTGGGGGAGAAGATCCCCATATTTTTTTGCAGGACATGCTCTAATGGGAGCATGGGAGATGATGTGGCCACCATAGTTCAGAATTTGTTCTTTCTTGAGGTGAGCCATGTGATTGATAGGGTTCCATATGATGATTATTACCTCCTTTCCATCACATATGAGGAGCATTGGGCCAGCTTGATTCACAATGTAGGAGGGAAAATCCTTGGAGGTATAAACCTCATCTTGCCACTTGAGGGACACCTTGTCGCATCCTAAGATCAGCCTTGACTCTACACTTGCCATAAGTGGAGAGGTGAACAGCGTGGGGTAGGCTATGATGCTTACCACTTGCAGATTTTCAGCCCACCTTCTTTGATGGAGCTTGAGGTGGAAGAGGATGTCTAGAAGTTGCCTTACTTGAAGGTAACTATATTCTTATGGATGATAGCATGGGTGTGGGAGACACTCATTGGGAGAAATTTTTCCCATGCTCTTCATCACTCCTACCTTAATGAGGCCATTAAGAAACAAGAAGATCACCACTTTCACCTTCCATTTTCTCATGATGTACACTTGCTATATTAGAGTTGGAGGAAATCATTGGAGGACAGATTCATTGCTTATAATTTTCAGCCATGGTGGGGTCCATTGATGAGGCCACAAGAAGAGGGAAGGAGAATTTTTGTTCTACCTTGTAGTTGCTTGAGGACAAGCAACATTTTGAAGGGGGATGACTGTAATATTCCTAACTAGCCCAAACTAGTAGGAATATTCAATGTCATTTTATTTTTATGTTTTATGAATAAAATGTAAAGGAGGACAAATAAAAAACTCCTAAACTTGTGAATAAATCAATTCCCATTGTGAACATAGATTAAATCAGGGCTTGCTCAATAAAATCCACTTGTATGTGAAATAGTTTCAAGATGTTTGAATGGGTCAACAAGGCCAAATCATAATGCAGACCAGGTACAATGAACCTCCTATATGATCAGCACAGTCCTATGAGGAAGTCCTCCATGTGAGAAGGTGCTAAATGAATGAAGGTGGTTTAGGGTTTTGCAAACCCTAATCTTATATTAAGAAGGAAAAGACTCAAGGATGGGTTGTTGAGGAATTTTCATTTCAGAATTTGCTGAAGAAAATCCATTTCCATGTGTTTTTTAGCAAGAGAAAGAGAGGATTTCCTGTTTAGGAATCCTCCCTCCTTCCTTGAGCAACTCTTGGAGGAGATTGTGCTGCAATGGTCCACTATCCGGCATTTTAGCCAAGCTCCATCTCTCTTAACAGCATGATTCCTATTTAGCAGTTTTACTATTCATAGATTTGCAGCAAGTGGAATCAGATCTACTTAGATCTAAATAATTCTATTGCATATTTTCAGTGGAGAAGTCATCTAATTCATTGGAAGGAGTGTAATAGATGATTAGAGCTCCAGGTCCTTATCTTGGCATCAAGACAAAGTGTATATTACCATCATCTATGCATTTACTTGAGGAAACTACATCCTTTTTGTAGGAGAAGTTGCAGTGGGGGTTTTGCTTCATATTGGAGGAGAGATCTCCGGTGAAAGGGATCCTTTCCCTTCACTGTGGTGATCTATAGATTGGCCAACCAATATATTTTTATTTCAGATCTGATCTATTGTGTAACATGTTCTTCAGAAATTTCTGAATTTTATTGCAGATCCATAGTGTAGATCTCAGATCTATTCAGCGTTCTTCACTTTCAGCTGAGATCCCCAAGGGGAATGTACTTAAAACCTATTTTTTCATATAGATCTCATTCCGATCTGATTTTTTGTACTCTTATCTGTTATATATCTGTAATATAA
This sequence comes from Pinus albicaulis, assembly GCA_034641835.2. Taxonomy (NCBI): domain Eukaryota; kingdom Viridiplantae; phylum Streptophyta; class Pinopsida; order Pinales; family Pinaceae; genus Pinus; species Pinus albicaulis. Next base: position 1,559,694,506 of record CM076579.1, read on the forward strand.
TTTAATTCTACTGCATATTCCTGTAGATTTCATTTTATGGTTCATCCTACAGTTTCTTATGCTATAACGCTGGGTTTCTAAGGCATTTCTTCATGTATAGATCTGTATTTTCTCATGTAAAACCATTGAATAATATTCTAAGCTTGCTGTACTAATATCCCTACATAAAATCACTAAAACCTTCAGAAAATCACGTTGCTGAAGCTTCAATCCAATCTGCATACATTAGGTCATGGGGAATCAGGGTTTTTCTTGACTAATTGAGAAGGAGGAACTGTTTAACATAGAAAAACACATTTGTTTTTGTTTAAAATTTTCATGGAGGTTCCATATAACCCTATTTAACATATCCCAGATCTTTTTCCCTTATTATTACATATATTTCCTAATACATCCATTTTAGTGCTTAAATCCTCATTTTTCCCTATTATTGGATGAAGGGATTGAATATATTTATTTTTGATATAGTTCTAGATCTGTATTTATGTCATTTGAATTTATTTTTAAGCTTATTATTCAATTTAGGATTGTTATACAGTCTCCATATTGTCGCAGTCCCTTATTTTGGCAGTTTTCAAGGCAACTAGGTGTGGGAGATCTGTTTAACCCACCTAGAGTGATCTGTTTGAAGCCTCCTCTTGGATTTAGGTCTTATATACTCTTATATAAGGAATAAAAGGGCTGTTCTGAGCTTCTGTAGCATACATTCCTAAAAAATGCATTTTTCAGGCATGTATTGCTGAGAAATCCCTTTAGGGGATATTACCTTTCGACAAAGTTCTATAGAAAGAGTCTGTAATGGGCCAGATAGCCTCTATATCTCACCCTATTTTTAGAGGTGAAATATCCAGTAAATTCCCCTACATTCAATCTCTGGAATAGATCTGGTTGTTGATTGGTAATGTTTCTGAAAAAGGATTCTCATTTGACAGATTCATCAGTAGTTCCCAATTTGGAACATTACACTATAAGGGATGTGTTATGAAACCAACTCCAAAAATATAAGAGACATATATATCAACGCCTTAGAAATAAGCCACTTCGAGGGGGCAACCTCCTTTACATCACATAAATGAAAAATTCTTGGATGATACAAATGAAAAAACCTCCTTCTATATATGGGAGTCCATGGGGTCACAATATAATCCTAGCCGACCTAACAATAATAATTTAAGGTCACAATAATAACAATATGGGTGTTAGAGGGGTACAAAAATAACAATAAGGGGGCTACACTAACAATAATAAGGGACTACACTAGAAATATAGGGACCTAACATGCCCCTCTCCTTCAAAAAATTGTTGTCCTCAACACTTGAGTAGCTATGGATGCTTCTGTATAAAATTTTCATCCTCCCATATAGAATATTTAGTGGGTAAGTTCTTCCACACTATGAGATACTCTGAAATTGATTGATTTCATAGTTGTCGAGTTCTTGTAATATAGGGACCTAACATGCCCCTCTCCTTCAAAAAAGTGTTGTCCTCAATGCTTGAGTAGCTCTGGGTGCTTCTGTATAAAATTCTCATCCTCCCATGTAAAATCTTCAGTGGGTAAGTTCTTCCACTTGATGAGATACTCTGAAATTGATCGATTCCGTAGTTGTCGAGTTCTTGTTTCCGTGACCGCTTCCGGTTCCAATATGATTTTTCCTTCCTCATCAAGTTATGGCAATATTGTTTGAACTGGAAGATTTTCACCTATAACCTTCTTTAAGCACGAAACATGGAAAACTGGATGTACTCGCGAAGAAGCAGGAAGCTCCAATTTGTATGCCATAGTACCAATATTTTGCAACACCTTGTAAGGACCATAGTACTTTGGCGATAATTTATTATCCTTCTAAACTTGCTTGAGGGACATTTGATTGTATGGTTATAGTCGTAAAAATACCCAATCTCCTACATCAAAACTTCTCTCACTGCGATGTTGATCTTCCTGTTGTTTCATTCGATTTTGTGCCAAATTCAAATTGCAAATATGATGAAATATATTGCCCTTGATGGCAACCTACGTGATGAAGTTGTCCGTGATGGAAACCTATTTCATGATTTTCCTTTTGATAGAAACCTATTTTTCAAAGATGTAAAAATGATGTTTCTACAGGTCAGTTCAGATGTGACAGAGAAATGAATTCTAGTAAGTGCTAGAGAAATGAAAGCAGTATTTTAGGATATGCATGTAGGTTTGATGGAAGAGCCACATATGGAGGGTATCGCTACTTGTTATACGAAAACCTTTGTGTGTGTACACTCAGAATTAGTATATAAAGAGTTTTTATGAAGAGAATTCACATATATACGCGGGGACAAAGAAGCAAAGTCGTGTATGCCTTTTTCACTCTAAAATTATGATACCAAGGGGAATTACCATGGTATTAGCCCACAGTATTGGGCATTTTTTCGTTTATTTGATCCCGTCCAAGAATACCATCGGAAGTTGTGTGGTTTTGACTCATGGTATTGGTAAAGGATAGATCTATAGAAGGAGAAGAATAAATAGTACAAACTGTGCATGTGTCTTGGGATTGAATGAATACTTCACTCTAAAGTATATCTGCATGGAATGGGTTACAGTTTATTGATAGATCTAAAATAATAATGCACCTATGAATACAATGATGGATTAGGATCTCTAGACCTAAAATGAAAATGTATTTTCTAGATCTCTTGATGAAATGATTATATCTATGATCTGGTGAATATTTTCTGAAGTAAAGGGTAAGTTATGAGTTGATTATCTATTCTGAACAATTGTGCAGTCCTGTAATGTTTGCAGATCTATATGCAGGTTCGTCTCTATAAAAGTGTGTATATACGTCGGTTCAATTAAGAAAAAGTGCGTATGAGATCTAGGGTTTTTCTTAAGTGTGCAAAAAGAAATTTCCGATCTAATTTGTTGTTTTAATGTTGTCTATCAATTATGTCTTCATACAAATCTCAATTGTTTGAATACTGATTATGCTTCTAGTTGAATATGATTAAAGATCGATGTTTTTATGGTTGATTTATGATTTAGCGAATTAATTCATGGCGTTATAAGTTTTAGTTTGATGTATGTTCTTTGAGATTAAATGTGTGGAGTGGATCCAGTCTGAAAATATGATGAAAATAGGACTACAAGTTGTGTTGTGTGGAATTTGTTGGATCGAGTGTGAAAATTGATGAAAAGTAGTCTACAATGGTGTTGAGGGTTGGATCCTTTAGTGAGGGGTTTTAGCTCCCTTCCAGTGGTTTCTAGTAAATGATATCAGGGGGTAGTATCTCCCTTCCAAGAGTGGCTAGTAAATGTGATCAAGGGGTTGGAGCTCCCTTCCAATAGAAGCTGGAGAATGAGAGAAGGTTACATCCTTCTGTAGGTGGGTGCCTGGGTGTTGGTATGAGTCTGTGCTAGTACAAGATTGTAAGAATTTTTCTGTATAATAAATATCGAAGATAGAGACGACATCAACAGTGGTTTTCTCTCGAATTGGGTTTCCACCTTAAATCCTGGTGTTCATGTGTGTTTCTTATGTGTGATGATTTATTTTGTTCTTACTGCACATGCTTACTGCTTACAAAACATCTGATGAATGAATGATGCACTGATATAAGTATATAATTATCTGCATAATAAGATCTTTGGACATACGCAAGTTTTCTTAAAGATAGCCGCATGTATACGCTAGTTGGGTTCATTAAAGTCGCATATAGAAATCAATAAAGAAAAAGTAAAAAGTTTACAGTGAGCTATAAATATTGATTCAACCCCCCCCCCCCCCCTCCGCTCTCAGTATTTTTCCCAATAATTGGAATCAGAGAAGGTCATTCTAAAGAAGCTTGATCACTTGAAGGAGATCTGTCACAATGGGAAGGAAGAAAAAGGAGAAGGATACTCAAAGAGAGAAGATATCTTAGAAAACGTGTACAACAAAAAATGAAAATATGAAATAGGTATTGATTATTTTTCTTGTGATTCACTTCCTTGTGCATACAATGTTGAATATAGTGAATACGAAAGTGAAAGTAATGTTATGGATCTATAAGCAGTAATTGAAAATCTCAATATTAAAGTTGAAGATCAATAGAGTTTATTTAATAAGAGGGAATCTATCTACAAAAATATGATCTCTAGATTGAATGGATAGATAGGCAAGTATCAAAGGATGTAGGATGAAGTAACCAATCACAGTGAACGACTTCAAGCAGAAATCATCTCTCGCAAAACAGAACTGGAAAAATCAAATAAGAAGAATGAAGAACTTTTGCAAACATTTGAAGAACAAAAAAATGAGTTTAAAGAAGAAATTCTAACTTTGAATGAGCAAATTGAATAAGGAAGAAGGGTAGAAGAAAGTATGAAGAAGCAATGCCAAAAAATGGAGGTTGAGGTAAACATTTTAAAAGGAAAATTATAAGAAAAGGTTAAATTCTTGAGGTTTACAGATAGTACTAATATTATGGATAATATTATTAGTATTCAAAGGTCTCCTTCTATTAAATTTGGTCTTGGTTTTCAAGAAACTTCTAAAGGAGAATCTAGTTCACAAGACAATGCTAAATATTCAAAGGATATCAATGCAAAACATAAAGTGTTTAAAGAGACAAAAAGTCAACCGAAAATCATGAATTCTCAAGGGAAATCATTCGCTCTTAAATATATAAGTATCAATCGATTCTCTCCTTTGATCAATAATGTTGAAAACTTTATATGTCATAATTATGGACATTTTGCAGCGAAGTGTAGAATTCGGTGAGAGACAGATAGACACTACACAGAAATATCGTCAACTCCCAGGTACTCAGGTTTCTTTAAGGGATATTGCTTTTCATGCAACAATTTTGGTCGTAAAGTAGTTGATTGCAATAGAGGAAAGATTAGACAAACATATTATGATCCCTATGCTCCCTTTTCTGGTCACATAATATGATATGCTTGTAACAAGTATGGGCATGTAGAAAAAAAATGCAGCTTAAGTATGACGAACAAATCTGAGAAATTGGAGAATTTCCAGCACATAATAAGAAATGTCAAGAAAATATGGAAAACGAAGAAGCACCACCAAAAAACGTAGGGAATATTGACCCTAATGTGTTCATATGCTTCTAAAGTTTACTTCTCATAATGACTGCAGGAATGATGTGAGATACATTATAGGAATCAGTAATGTAACATCATAGGGTGTAATATTCCAATTTTTTCCCGCAATAAATTGGAATATTAACTTTTTCTATTTTCACTTAGGAGTTGAATAATTGGGTGAGAAGGCCCAGTCACACTAAAAACATGGATAAAATCCCTCTATTATGAAAGGGTATCAACCTTTGAACTAGATTTCACACCCTCATGTGTGAAAGGGGACATTTTGCAAAAAGGCTTGGTTAAGTGTGACCAAGTCAAACAACGCAGAGGTATGAGGTGGAAAGCACCATTGGGACAGCGCAGAGAAAGGGGAGGGAATATTCCTTGAAGGAGGAAACCCTAATAGAGTGGGACCCGTGGAGAGGGAGCTCTCATGTGTTTAAAATGAGGTCAAGGTAGCCATTGTTTCTCATGCATATTATTATTGATTTCTTGTCTGCTTAGACATTTCTACAGTCCCGACTGTTTAGCTGAGTTGCTGTGCTACTTAGCACAAGGAATTCCTACTTAGGAATCCTTCTCCTTTATTGAGAAGCCTCTTGAAATAGTTGTACTGATTTGTCTCACATTTAGGGTTGAGGCCAAGCATCCTCCTCCAAGACAACGTTATTGCTGCAGTAGCATAATTCTGTATTGCAGGGTGTTGCAGTGAGAACTCACAACACCTCTTCCATTGCTTGATTTTTAGAGGGAGAGTTTTTCTTTCCTTTGGAGGATCAGTTTGGAAGATATTAGAGCTTATTTCAGATCTTGGTGCTTGGCCAAATCATTCTATTCTACCTACAATGTAGTTACCCTATTAGACTGTGTTATTTTCGTTGAGCACTTGCAGTGAGGGATTGCAGGTTGATTAGAGGGTGAGATCTCAAGTGTAAGGATCAGCCTTCCACTTAGGAGATCCATCAGAGGAGGCCTACTTTAGATTTTTCATCATATTCAGCCTTCTCTATTCAGTTCCAGATTTGAGTTGCAGTTGCTACTCGTTAGCTCCCCGTAATTTGCTAGATTGGTTGAGATACAAATTGACAAGGGTAACATCAAACCAAGTTTTGGAATCCAAGGACCTAGCCTTCCTGGATTCGGAGAGGGATCTCTAAATGTCTGAAAATATATGTCTTGTTTACTAATTATGGTTGATTTTAGGCTAGATGTTAAGTGCAAGGTATTTTGGTTGTTTTTGGTTGTGTATGACACTTTGATAGATTTTCAGATAGGAAACATGGAAGATTGTTAAGTCATTAGGAAATGGAGTCAAACAAGTTCATGAATGAGTTCATCAATGGTGCCAAGATAATTTGCAAGGAAATTTAACTTGGTTGGTGGATCTTTAAGGTTGTGAAGAATTTATGAAATGGACATAAATATTTGAGAACAAAAAACTAATAAAGGGCTGAAACCAAATCATTTATATACTTGTAAACTGAGGGAGTTAGAAAATTGATAAGAACAACAAGAGAATCAAAGGCATAAGCAGAACTTAATCTATTTGAATTCAGACTAAAAACAGATAATTAACCAAGACAAACATTCAGATAAAAACTTAGAAAGGTAAGAAACTTATCCAACTTTCAGAGCTTTTATCATCTAAAGCAGAAAAAAATTTAAGATACACAAGTAACTATAACCATAGAAGGAGAGAAAATTCTAACATCCAAAGTTACAGCTATACGGTTTCCTTAAAAAAAATTTAGCTAAGTAAAGGCAAGCAGCATGATTCTAAACAGAATTCTAGACAAAGCTGCTTTAAAGAGATGATTCCAAGAACAAAATATTTCAGTGGCAACAATATGCAGGGCTAACCATAAATCATAATTGATGCTAACTGATCTAAATTATTCAAGAAATGGAAAAGCTAAGAACTTGTTAGAGAGCAATAAATGATTTCTCTAATGTATCTTAGCAGAAGAAAACATTAAGGTAATGAAGAACAGACAGATTTAAGGTGCCATTAGAAAACATTTCTTAATCTAAATTCTTTGTCCTACTGCAACATAGCAAGATGGAAAACATAATGGAAAACTAGAAAACATAAACAAAAGAAAACTTCCCCATCAACCAAGCCTATGGATCCTGCAAACGATCCTTCTCCATCAACAAGCAAATCATATCATGCATGAATTCCAGGACATCAAATTTCTCTTTAATAGCTTCAAAGGACTATGTATTATTCCAACATTAGTCATCAAAATCCAACATTTACAATGAGTTCTGAATGAAGTATTTATGCTACAAATGAGGAGGTGGAACTATTCTCGGGTTCAAAATGTTATTAATTACAGAGTAAATGCATTCCTAGCCTTGAAAACCACGCAGGGCATAAGGTAAGAATATCTACAGCTGCTTCTCTGCTAAATAACTTTGTCTTAATTTTTGAGATAAAGATAGGTGGAAAATATTGACTTTAAGGCTTTATCTTATCTTGACAATAACTGTCCTGACAGTTTAAAATATATTCTTTTTCATAATAACTTCTTAATTGGCTTTATGGATAGTAGGCTCAATGTGTCAGTTAGATATTTCTAAGGGAATAACTGCTCCTTGTTGATGTATTTGAGGCCTTTTAGCCTAATCTTTCCTTTAACTTTATCATTTTAAAGAGTACTTTTGGCCTAATTCTACTTTAGGCCTTCCTTAATCATCTTTCGAGCCTTTTTCACTGTGTTGACTGATTTAGCTTTGAATCCTTTGTCTTTCACTCTGTTTTATCCATGGACCATAATCTACACGATTAAGCCTTTGACCTTTTGTCTCTTAATCTTCAATTTCCTTTCCTTCTTTGTTGTGGGTAGGTATCTTTGGCACGCTGAGGGTTTCATTTGTTTTACCAGTGTTCATGAGGCATTGATAAAACACTTGAAAGCCATGATAAATCCACATTTGATTTTTTTTTACCCCAAGGATCATCATCCTGGGCATTTCTTGCCACTGATCTGGCTGTGGAGGAACTTTGAACACCCTAGCCACCACTGAACCTTGATAAACAAACAAAAATATTAATAAAAACCTGCGGGCTGGGGTAAGACTTCTTTGGAGGCATTGGGAAGTGTTGGAGGAGAATTGAGGGAGGGGATGTGCAGAAAAGGGGATATCCATGGCAGAAACATGACAAATGGTGTTAAATTTGAATTATCGGTGCGAAAATGAGGAAAGAAGTTTTGTGAAAATTGGAGGTGGTTTTCGCGCAGAGATTAGGCGGTAAGTGGTAATGAGTAGGGGGAACTCAAAACACATTAATGGCTGACATGTATGCTCCTAAAAACTACCCATTTCGTGCTTGAGATGCATGTTCGGGAAGTTTGGTGAAATGGAGTGTGAAACGATGTGCCAGCCGTTACATCTTCGGGCCGAAGATCTAAGGTTGTGGATGAGTGCGAGGGGAGATAAGATGGGCGGAGGAAACATATGGTGGGGCTGGGGTGACGTGGGGTAATGTTTGGTGGAGGAAAAGTGGGAGGTGATGCAAGTATATTTGATCAGGAAAGATCAACGGCTCAAACGCAATGCGAGATTTGACATATATGGAGGATAAATACAAAGGAAAATTCCTTTTGAAAGGGGTGCGGGGGTAGAGAATGGTAAGGGAAGGAGACTTAAGGAACAGGGAAGGTAGGGTCTCATGGAAGAAATAGGAACCAGGAGTGGAGAGATAAGGGGCTGGAGATTAGCGTGGAGAGTTAAATGCTTGGTTCTGGCACTTGGACACATGGATAAAATGGGCGGAAGATTTAAGCCCTCGGGGGATCGCATCGGTAAGGGAAAAGAGAATGGGAATGAGGAAACGAAGAAGTTGCGATGTGTCGATGCGATGAAGTGCCAATGGAGAGAGGACTATTATATCTAGGAAAGATCAATGATGGAGAAGGGAAGGCGACAGAGAAAAGGCGAAGCGCGAGAGCCGTCAATCTAAAACAGGATCAACGGTGGAGATGCGATCGAGATTTTTCATTGGTGGTTAACACTTTTTAAAGGGAAAAATGTTGCGGGGACCGATGAAAAGTCGAAATTCTTATGGGCCGATGTGCCAATGGGCCGATAGGCCGATGCGCTTGGTCACAGAGTGTGATCTTATGGTAGAAAAAGGGGCTCAGGCTTAAGCGAAATGGGCTTAAGGCCTTATATTTTAAAATGAAGGATTTGGAAAAAAAATGAATGTTTTTGAGGATTTTTGGAGTTTTCAATAGGGGGGAAAAAGGGTTTTAAACTAGAATAAAGGAATTTTATCAGGTTCAAAGGGGGTTTTGAGGGAAAATAAAGGGTAAAAAATGGGGAAAATGGATGAAATGAAGGGGTTTTCAGAGGGTTTTTTCAAAGGAAAAAATGATGGAAAATGGGTCTAAAAACAGTCTTTTTTATGACAGCAGGGCTTTTCTTTGAAGGTTTTTAAGTGAATATAATAGTGAGATGGGTTATTTTGGACATGAGGCATAGTGATGTTCCAAGAACTCATAGATTTGCAGAAATTTGTTTCTTGGAAACTTAGGAACTTGATTTGGCCATCATTTTGTATGAAATTTTTTTATGGATGGCTAACACTACCCGTCAACTCCGACATTTTTGCCATTTTGTATATTTTAGCCAATCCTTTGGAGGATTGATGCATTATTGCTTCTAAGGGTTATAGCTTTGCTCCCATATTTTATTTGAGCTATATATTTTCATATTCATGTTTTGACATCATATTGCAGCAGTACTCCATAATACACTGTGTTGTCATAGCCAAGGGTTTCATATATGAAGCAGTGTTTCTTCATTTTCATGTACATGTCTTGTTGAGGCTTGCATTTCCTTTCTTGAGTGGATTTTTCCTCAAGAACTTGTACTTTCTTTGCTACTATAAAATTATTTTTTGGCTATGTACATCCTCTTGTCTCACAGCTCATAAAATAACGTTGTTGATCTATTGTATGTTCATGCATTAGTTGCAGTCCCTTCATTGAGCATTTTCAAAGGACATCTAAGTGTGGGAGATATGTTTAACCTACTTAGAAGGATTTCTTTGGAGCCTCCTTTTGGATTTAGCACTTAGAAACATTTTTTCTAATGGATCCAGGTCCTGGTTTCAATTCCTGTAGCAGCCATTTATGGAAAATGCATTTTCCAGTCATGCCTTGCTAGTTGTTCTAGATTTGGAATATTATAGTGGTATTGAAGCAAATTTCTTGGCTAATCCTGTGAGTCTTAGCCCAAGAAAATCGAAATGATGAAGAATATGAGATTTCTCTCATCAGTATTTAGAAATAAGAAGATCCTCTCCAAAGAGGAAGAGAAAAAAGAAGAGGAAGGGCCATGCACATCCTATTCTCATCAAGAAGAAGACAAGCATGAAGGACACGTGGAATATTAGATTATAAGTGATTACCTTGTTGAGTATAGGTCTCAAACTAGAGCCCTCAAGGAGACTCTAGATTTCCCTCATTTCATCAAGTCGAAGGAAGAGAAGAGACCCTGCAACAAAAGAGAAATCAGAGGTAATATATTTCTGTTGTCTACTTTTGATGGGTTATCTACAACAAGAACTTGGGTGAAAAAGTTGGAGGAATTTTTCCTACTACATCCTATAGCAGGAGAAGAAGCTGTTGAAATCTCAGTGCTGCACTTAGAGGGTGAAGCCTATGCTTGGTGGTGCAGCCACTTGAGCCATGCAAGGGTGAAGACTTTTGCAGAGTTCACTCAAAGGTTGATCAAAAAATTTTATGGAGAAAGCACAAAGGAGGAAAAACTCACACCACTTGAGGATCTTTGTCCTAACGCTGTTACACTCATGGAGGAGCAGCCACATGCATCAACAGTTGGGGAAGCCAACACTTTGGAGGAAGGAACTCTTGCATCCCTACAAGGAGTTCCAAAATATCATCAAGGTATGAGAATATTTCTACATTCTATTGTTGCAGCAAATTCTTTTGATCAATGTGGAGATTTACTTTTACATGACCAACGGTCAAATCACACTGCTACCATAAAGAAGCTTGGTTCTAGTGCGCTGTGTAACATGGAAAAATTCAAGGAGAAAGAAAACCACCATTCTCATCAACCATTTTTGGGTTGCACATCACACTTGAGGTTAGGGTTTGAATATTTGAAGGATGATAGTAGACATCTTGGAGTGAGAAACCCTCTCTCCTTTCAAGATGACACTTTCTCAATGAGCTCCTCTCATCTTAAAGAGAAAAGTATACTTTCAGCAGATCCAAGACCCCATTGGTTTTGGAAGACTACTGTTGAGAGGGAGGTCTCAAGGAGAGATCTCATTAGAGGTGCACTTCAACACACCAGGGAGTGCAATGATGTTCTTCCTTTCTCACAGGAGCAGATAGAATATGGAGGACATATTAGGATGGATAACATCTCTCATGCTTGTGTTGGGAATTCCTTGAGCCATACACATCATGATGAGAGGTTTTTTCCTACCACCTATTTGGGTCCTTATAGGGTCTCATTGATCCTTGAGAAACTTGCATTTAAAAACCCCATGAAGTGCAAAGATAGGAATATGGTTTGGGAGGATGGTAGCCCTCATGAGAGGAGTACCAAAATGAAGAAAAGGAGAATGCATCCACATGTGATCGAGTGGATGTGGTCGATGAGCAAGGAGCTGGGAGGATACTTATAGATATATGACACCGGGCAACAGGAGGCTAGGCTGTGCTGGTTACTCTTGAAATATTTTGGCCATCACTTGGCATACACTGTTCCTAAGAGTAGGAGGGAGGAGGAGAGATGGTAGGATACTCGCATCATTGGGCAGCATAGAGTATGGATGCATGGTGTTGATGTGATACTCATATGATTCATTGTGTCTTCATCACATGATTTCTATGATGGAATTATGGGGAGGTAGCAAAATATTTTTTTTCTTTGCTTGTTCTTGGGAGAGTAAGAGAATATTTTCTCTCACTCTTTGCAGGATGTTGCAGGAGGAGGAGATGGAATTATCTCCTTGGCTTTTGATGATAGAGAGTTACTTCCACCTCGGGAGGAACTTCTTATGTATTGTATCATTATGAGAGATAGCTTTGACAAGGAGCATGTCAAAGTATGGAGCTATGAGTTGGCCAGAGATTATTTGTAGAGGCCAACAACGCTTTCATTTGAGAGCTTGGGGTTATTGATGGAGCTTCCCCAGGATCACTTCACACTTGATGCATTTGGAGGATAGAGAGGAGGAAAGATTGATTGAGTAGTGGATGGATACATCTATTACATTGGTATGACCTCAATTTCTATGATCTTCTTGACTTGGATTTCCAAGTATAAGGAAGGTGATATTTATGCAACACATGGTTCAATTCTCTTCCTGGGAATGTGCCATACTACTATGGAGGGATCATTCATACACACATGCATCACCTTGCTCTCAAAATATGGTAATAATATTGTTTTTACATCCATAGATTATCTAACACAACATTTTTATGCTCTTACCATTCATATTCAGTGCATTTCTCCACAAAAGGGCAAGTTTTTCATTGGGCTCCATGAACAAAATTGGGCCAATTTGTATGATGGAGACAACCATATCTTATATGGCCTTGGGAAAGTGTTTTATTTCATGTATGATCAGTTTATATACTCAGCCATTTGATATTTATCAATATATATCATGACATACATAATTATCCATGTAACACAAAACAACTTGCCATGTACTTTTCTGAAGCAACAGTTTGAAAAGCTGCGTTGTCACTATTGGGAAAACTGTTGGTACCTTCTTGCACCACATGAAACCTTCAGAATTTTCCTCATTTTGTTGTTGATCATGAATTCATTTGCTGATATGGATCAGATTTTCTTGAGAAGCATGATTATGAGAGTGACACATGAGTTGGATGTGTCCTTGAGGGGAGAAAATTTCCCTATTTTCTGCACTACATGTTCTAATGGGAGCATGGGAGGAGATATGGCCACCACAACCACATGTTTGTTCTCTTTTGAGGTGGGCCATGAGATTTATATTCATCCATTGTATAATCATGGGCAAGTATTTGATCATGTATTGATGACACATTTAGCCATTTACTATTCATTAATAGATGAGATGATTTTTTTACACTACTTGCCACACTATTTTCTGGAGTTGCAGTGGGTGAAACTGCATTGTGTCCTCTTGAGATATTGTTTGTATCATGCGTAATAATGTAAAATTTGCAGAAAAATTCTTATTGGGATACTCTATTATGACCATTTCCTATTCATCACGGATGGATTGTTTTGGGCCAGCTTGTTCTTCAATGTTGGAGAAGAAGTCTTTGGAGGATCATTCTTCACTTTGCCATTTGAGGGAAATAATTTTACAAATCAGGATTAGTACACACTCTACACTTATCATAAGTGGAGAGAAGGACAGCTTGGGGGAGGCTATGATGCTTACCATGTTCATACTTTCAGCCCACCTTCATTTCTGGAGCTTGAGGTGGAAGGAGATTTTCAGGAGTTGCCATGTTGGGAGGTGACTCATTTAGTTTGGATGATTTCTTGGGGATGCAGGATCCACAGGGGGAAGATGTTCCTCATCACATTTATAACTCCATGCCTTGAGTGAAGACTTTCTAGTTCTATCCTTGCAGTTGCTTGAGGACAAGCAACATTTGGGAGGGGAGGACTGTAATATTCCAAATTTTTCCCGCAATAAATTGGAATATTAACTTTTGATATTTTCACTTACGAGTTGAATAATTGGGTGAGAAGGCCTAGTAACAATAACAAAATGGATAAAATCCCTCTAGTATGAAAGGGTATCAGCCTTGGAACTATATTTCACACCCTCATATGTGAAAGGGGACATTTTGCAAAGAGGCTTGGGTAACTTTGACCCAATCAAACAATGCAGAGGTATGAGGTGGAAAGCACCATATGGGATAGCACAGAGAAAGAGGAGGGAATATTCCTTGAAGGAGGAAACCCTAATAGAGTGGGACCCATGGAGAGGGAGCTCTCATGTGTTTAAAAGGAGGGCAAGGCAGCCATTGTTTCTCATGCATATTATTATTTATTTTTTGTCTACTTAGACATTTCTACAGTCCCGGCTATTTAGCTGAGTTTCTATGCTGCTTAGCACAAGGATTTCCTGCTTAGGAATACTTCTCCTTCCTTTAGAATCCTCTTGAAGGAGTTTTTCTGATTTTTCTCACATCTAGGCTTGAGGCCAAGCATCCTCCTCCACGACAGTGTTATCGCTGCAGGAGCATAATTCTGTGTTGCAGTGAGAAGTCACAACACCTCTTCCATTGCTTGTTTTTCAAAGGGAGAGTCTTTCTTTCCTTTGGAGGATTAGTTTGGAAGCTATCAGAGATTATTTCAGATCTTGGCACTTGGCCAAATCATTCTATCCCACCTATAGCACAGTTACCCTCTTAGACTATGTTATTTTCATTGATCACTTGCAGTGAGGGATTGCAGGTTGATTGGAGGGTGAGATCTCAAGTGTAAGGATCATCCTTCCACTTAGGAGATCCATTGGAGGAGGTATTATTCATATTTTTCATCATCTTCAGCCTTCTCTATTCAATTCCAGATTTAAGTTGCAGCTGCTACCCAAAAAATCAGGCTTTTTTGCCATTTTGTATATTTCAACCAATCCTTCAGAGGATTGATGTATTATTGCTTCTAACGGTTAGATCTTTTCTCCCCTATTGTATTTTAGCCATATATTGTCATATTCATGTTTTGACATCATATTGCAGCAGTACTCCATAATAGACTGCGCTTTCATGGCCAAGGGTTGCATATATGAAGCCGTGTTTCTTCATTTTAATGTACATGTCTTGTTGAGGCTTGCATTGCCTTTCTTGAGAGGATATTTCCTCAAGAACTTGTACTTTCTTTGCTGATATAACATTATTTGTTGGCTATATACATCCTCTTGTCTCACATCTCATAAAATAACATTGTTGATCTATTGTATGTTCATGCATTAGTTGTAGTCCCTTCATCAGGCATTTTCAGAGGACATCTAATTGTGGGAGATTTGTTTAACCCATTTAGAAGGATTTCTTTGGAGCCTCCTCTTGGATTTAGCACTTAAACACATTTTTCTAAGGGATATTGGTCCTGGTTTCAATTCTTGTAGCAGCCATTACTGGAAAATGTGTTTTCCATTCATGCCTTGCTAGTTGTTCTAGAATTGGAATATTACATAGGGGGAGTAGTATATGGTGATTCCCATGGCTGGTTTGGTAATTTTGGTTGTGTTTATTTCTAACAATGCATCTAATGTGACAACAAAATACAGGTATAGAATCTATATGTCCAGGAGGAGATGGAGTTGTGAATTTTTTTGTATTTCACTTTCTATATGCGGGTTTCATGAACTAAAGCCGCATATACACATGAGTTCCAATGGTGACAGTTGCGTATGTTTTTCTCTGATAAAAAAAATAGTGAGGCAGATTCAAGAACAATTTATGATATGCTCTTTATAGTAATAATTTTCTTGATCTGATGTTGATGGTTATATTTGTTGATATGATATTAAGTTTTGATTATCTACTTGATGAAGATGCGCTCTAAAATTATGATACCAATGGGGCATTACCATGGTATTAGCCCATAGTATTGAGCATTGTGTTGTATATTTGATCCCATCCAAGAATACCATCGGAAGTTGTGTGGTTTTTACTCATGGTATTGGTAAGGGATAAATCTATATAAGGAGAAGAAGATCATAATGCAAAATGTGCATGTGTCTGGGGATTGAATGAATACTTCACTATGAAGTATATCTACATGGAATGGGTTACAACTTATTGATAGATATAAAATAATAATGCACCTATGAATACAATGGTGGATCAGGATCTCTAGACCTGAAATGGCAATGTATTTTCTAGATTTGTTCATGAAATGTTTAGATCTGTGATCTGGCGAATGTTTGTTGAAGTAAAGGGTAATATATGAGCTGATTATCTATTCTGAAGAGTTGTGTAGTCCTGTAATGTTTGCAGATCTATATGTAGGTTCATCTCTCTAAAAGGCGTATATACGCAGGTTCAGTTAAGAAAAAGTGCATATGAGATCTAGGGTTTTGTTGACGTGTGCGGAAATAAATGTCTGATCTGTTTTGTTGTTTTACCGTTATCTGTAAATGATGTATTCATATAGATTTGGGTTGTTTGAATACTGATTATGCTTCTAGTTGAATATGTTTAAAAATCAGTGGTTGGTTGGTTGATTTATGATTTAGTGAATGAATTAATGGGGTTATAAGTTTTAGTTTGATGTATGTTCTTTGAGCTTAAATGTGTGGAGTGGGTCTAGTATGAAAATATTATGAAAAAGGCATACAAGTTGTGTTGTGTGGAATCTATTGGATCCAGTGTGAAAATTGATGAAACGTGGTCTGCAGTGGTGTTGAGGGTTAGAGCCTTCAGTGAGGGGGTCATAGCTCCCTTCCAGTGGTTGCTGGTAAACGAGATCAGGGGGTAGTAGCTCCCTTCCAGGAGTGGCTGGTAAACAAGACAGGGGGTTGGAGCTCCCTTCCAGTAGAAGCTAGAGAATGAGAGAAGGTTGCACCCTTCTACAAGTGGGTGCCTGCGTGCTAGTATGAGTTTGCGCTAGTACAAGATTGTAAGCAGTTTTATTTATAATAAATATTGAAGGCAGAGACAACAGTGATGGTAGTTTTCTCCCGAATTGGGTTTCCACATCAAATCCTGGTGTTCATGTGTGTTTCTTATGTTTGATGATCTATTATGTTCTTATTCCACATGCATACTACTTACTAAACATCTGATGAATGAATGATGCACTAATATAAGTAAATAATTATCTGCATAATAAGATCTCTCGACATACGCAAGTTTGCTTAAATATAGATGCATATATACGCTATTTGGGTTCATTACAGTCACATATAGAAATTAGTAAAGAAAAATTAAAAGGTTTACAGTGAGCCATAAACACTGATTCCCCCCCCCCTCTCACTATTTTTCCCAACATATTCCATAGTACCAAACTTTTGAAACACCAGACCATAGTACTTTGGTGATAGTTTATTATCCTTCTTAGCTTGCTTGAGGGACATTTTTTTGTATGGTTGTAGCTGTAAAAATACCCAGTCTCCTACATCAAAACTTCTCTCACTGCGATGTTAATATGCCTGTTGTTTCATTCGATTTTGTGACAAATTTAGGTTATCCTTTAAGAGTTTGATAACTTGTTTTTGATGCTCGATGTGATATTCCACTGCTTGAGCCTTAGAATTTTCTCTTAAAGATGATGTTATGGATGGTGGATGATATCCATAAAGTGCCATAAATGGGGTCTTTTTTGCTGCAGTATGAAAGGAAGTGTTATACCACCATTCAGCCAAAGGTAACCATTGACCCATTGTGTTTGTTTATTAGATACAAAAGAACGAATATATCCTTTCAAAAATTTGTTCAATATGTTAGTTTAACCATTGGATTAAGGATAATATGATGCGCTATGAGCTAGTTGAGTACCCAAACAAGAAAATAATTCCGTCCAAAAATTTCTGGTAAAAATGGGATCTCTGTCTCTTACAATAATCTTTGGGTTTACATGTAGCTTTTGAATTGTTTCCATAAATGCAATAGAAACTATACTTGCTTTAAATGGATGAGATAATGCACAAAAGTGTTCATACTTAGTAAGTCTATCAACTACCACCATGATGACACTCTTTCCTTCAGACTTAGGTAAACCTGTGATAAAATCCATTGAAATCTCCTCCCAACATTGACTCGGAATGGATAAATGTTGTAGAAGACCCGATGTCTTAATTGCCTCAAGTTTATTTTGTTGGCAAACCAAACATTATACCACAAACTTTTGAATATCATATTTAAGGCCATACCAAAAAAATTCTTTCTTCACCCCGTGGTAAGTTTTTAAAAATCCTACGTGTCTTCCTAAAGGAGAAGTGTGAAATTACAAAAGAATATTTTGTTTTAGTTGGGAATTATTACAAATATATAAGTGATCTTTGTACCATAAGGAATCATTTTTCCAACTAAATGTATCAGATGTACTAGGATCTTGCTGCAACTTTTAAATGAGTGTCCACACTTCTTTTTCCTTCTTCCATTCATCCCTTGCTTCAGTTATCCACTCTAGTTAGATAATAGAAATGGCATAGAGCAATGCTTCCACCTCTTCATCCTTTGTTGAGAGTGCATCTGCAGCAACACTTAGCTTCCCTTTTTAGTAGATGATTTCAAAGTCATAACCCAACATCTTTGTGATGCATTTTTTTTTCTCTTTTGAAGATAGTCTTTGTTCCAAAAAGTGTTTAATTATCATGATCATTTTTTACCTTGAAGTGTCTTCCCATTAGGTAAGGTTGTCGTTTCTTTAGTGCATGTAGTATTGCCAATATTTCCTTCTCATAAATAGATTTTTGTAAATACTTTCCTTTGATTGGACAGCTTTCAAAATCAATGGGTCTTCCTTCTTGCATTAAAATAGCACCAATTCCATTTCTTGAGGCATCACATTCCATAATAAAGGTTTTTTTGAAGTCCTTCGTAGCTAAGACCGGTGCTAGGCACATTGCCTCTTTAATATGTTCAAAGGCCTTAGTTGCTTCAGGAGTCCATGAAAATGCATCTTTCTTCAATAATGTTGTTAGAGGTGTTGATATTCTCACATAATTCCTAACAAACTTACGATAATACCCTGATAACCCGAGAAATGCTCACAACTATTTGATGGTTATGGGGAATTTCCATTCCTTAATGGCTTTAATTTTGTTAGGTTCTACCTTAACACCCTCGTGAGATACAATATGACCCAGATATTCCACCTCTTGTACTCCAAAGAAACATTTGGATGTTTTTGCATATAATTGTTTCTCCTCTAGTAGTTTGAGCACCCTGTCAACATGTTGAACATTATCCTTCCAAGACCTACTCTATATTAGTATATCATTGAAAAAATACTAACGCAAATTTTCTAAGAACGGGTTTGAAAATGGAATTAATAAACCCTTGAAATGTAGAAGGTACATTGGTAAGGCCAGAAGGCATGACCAGAAATTCATAATGACCCTCATGAGTTCGAAATGCCGTTTTCGAAATATCTTTAGCCTTTATTATAATTTGATGATATCCTGAACAAAGATCCAACTTGGTAAAATAAATTTCTCCATGTAATTCATCCAATAATTCATCAATCATAGGAATGGGAAATTTATCTTTAATAGTGAGCTTATTGAGCTCCCTATAATTCGGACACATGCGCCATGATCCATCCTTCTTGTGTACCAATATTACTGGAGCAGAGAAAGAAATTTTACTAGATTTAATTATACCATCCTCTAACATTTCTACAATCATACATTCAATTTCGCTCTTTTGGATATAAGGATATATATAAGGCCTAATGTTTTGAGGAACACTTCTAGAATCAAATGAATAGCATGATCATGATCACGAATAGGTGGGAGTCCTTTGGGAGTTTTAAACACCTTGGAATGATTTTCCAAGACTTTTTGGAGATCTAGAGAAATAGATGATTTTGATGTTGGAACTTCTAGTGACCATAATTGCGCAATTACACCTCATTTTTGTTTATTCGGAAGCTTTTTAATGACATTAAAGCTTATTATCTTTCTCGGCTTCCCTGTGATACCTCGTAATTCAACTTCCTTTCCTTTTGAAAAAAATTTCAAGAAAAGTTCTTGAAAATTAAAAGCTATCGTCCCCAAATATTGTAACCATTGTACTCCTAGTACAACATCAACACCTCCCATTGGAATGGAAATAATTGGAATATTCAATACATATTCCCCCATGGTTAGTTTGATATTATGGCATTTTCCAAAGAAATTTATAGTTCCTCCATTTGCAGCCATCACTTGACATTTTGGTGCTGGGTATAGGAAGAAATTTAATTCGTTTGCTACCTTACAATGAATAAAATTATGGATAATACCTGAATCAATCAAAACTCATACCTTTTTCTTCTTGACATGTCCTTCTATTTTAAGATTTTGAGGAGTGGTAATTCCTGCCAATGCATTACACGATATAATCGGGCTCATTTCTTCATTCTCCAGGGTTGTTTCCTCATGTATATCCTCTTCTTTTGAAGTTTCTTTTTCATTTTCTTCCTCCTCTTCACAATCTATGTAAAATAATTTCTTCTTAGCACACTTATGACCTTTACTGTATTTGCTATCACAAGTGTAGAAAAGCCCTTTTGCTCTTTTTTCTTCCAATTGTTGTGGTGTCTGTTGAGTCTCAAAAGTGTTTTCCATATTCATACATATTACCATTATGTCATAACCATTCAGCTCTTATTTCATAGCCATCTAACCTAAAACCTTACATCAAGTAACCATTTTCATAAATATATGGGTTAGGATCCTTGTCTTCCAAAGTTATTTATTTTATGTATTTAAAGTGAATTTATGATTAGAAACTAGAAAATTAACATATTTTCATATATCTATATATGTGTTATGAGTTTTGTGACATGTGTAGGTCAAAAGGAAGCTTCTAAAAGACCTTTATGTGGCCTCCCAAAACCAAATTCGAATTTGATTGGAGAAGATCATGGGATCATGAGGACATGTCTCATTTCCTTTTTGTATTGAAACTCTAAGAAGATATGTGTCTCATTTCTTATTTGTATTGAAACTCTAAAAAGACATGTGTCTTATCATTTCCTATTTTGATTGTAACTCTAGAGATAGAGGGAGAGATTCATGGACTCTCATTAACAAGATAACTTCTCATATTTTTGTATAAATAGGGGAAGCTTTTTCCTATCAAGGGTAGTGAAAAATAGGAGAAGAGAAAGGATTAGAGATTGTTTTGTAACAAAGTTCAAGATGGAATGGGATGTAGATTTGTGAGTTTATCAATAAAGAAGTTTAGTTCTTTGATGCTGTTTTGATTACAACTTTAAGGAGCTGAAGAATTTCACCAAATTGGTAGCAGAGGGCCCCTGCTATTCAAGGAGGTTTTACATGTTTTCTAGATAAGTCATTTTCAATTATGTTTTGTCATATTTCCTTACTTAGATTGCTTTCTGAAATCATAGCTTTTAGCATTATGTTTCATGTCATTTTCTTAGATAAAGGATCCTCATGATATTGCAGTTAGTATCTTTCTCAAGCTCTTCCAATACATCTCTATTAAATGAATGGGATTCAATTGTGATATTCTGAGTTATTAGCATTTCATTTTCTGTTATTTAGTTAAAAAGAAGATCCTCATTGCATTAGAATTAATTTTTTTCACAAGCTCTTCCAAAAAATCTCTAACTAAATGAATCAGATTAAGTTGTAGTGTTTTGAGTTACTTTTCATTTCATGAATGTTCATTTAGAAGCTGTAATATCCATGGATTAGGACTCTCTGTTTTCATCATTTTCTAGTTAGGAACAAAATTTGCAAATAAACTCTGCTTTAATTCATTTATTAACATTTCCTTTTCTCCCTTTTGACATAGATATAACTTCATATTTTTAGCATAGAGTAACATACTAAGCATCAAACATAAAAACCCCAAAACATCAATAAAACACTAAAAGCAACGAAGTAAGAAGAATGGATACTTAGGCACATATAGTGCATCACACTTAATCAGTTTACTAGCCCTGGTTGATAATTTATGCTATCAATTTAGGACATTAAATTGACTAAATAGTGTTAACCTTGTAGGTTGTAGAATTCTAGGAGTAGCAACACTTCTATCTTTATATATGTGAGTGGTAGGCTTCCTTTTCACCATAATTTTACATTCAACTTTTCTTGCCAACTTGAATGCCTTCCCCAGTGAATCAGGTTCCTAAACATGAAACTCATGATGGATGTTATCCTTTAAATTCTCTATGAAGGCATCAATCATGTGTTCCTCCTTAATATCAGTTACCCTTATATTCAATTTTTGGAAGTCCTCAATGTGCTCCACCACTGAACCATTTTGCTTAAGATTTATTAATTGGCTAAAGAAGGTGTTTGTATCCTCATAATATGATATCATTTCCTCTGTAAAAATTGACCAAGTGACAATAGTTTTACGTGAGCAAAGCCATCGATACAATACAAATATATTTTGTTCTAAATATAAAGTTGCAATGTGTACCTTTTTTTATTTTTCACATTATTTAGATCAAAATATTGCTCCATCTGTAGTATTCATGTTACGGGATCCTTGCCATCAAACTTCCTCATATCGGTCTTTGGAATATGGTGGTTCTTCCATCCAACATTCGAGTTTATGAAATCACGATTAAATTTTTTTTTAGTTCTCATCATGAGTTTCTTCTACTATCTTTTCACCCTTAGGAATCATTTCTTATATCAAATTTGCCAAACCTTGCTTCAAACCTTCCATGTCTGCTTTTAGATCATTCTACATGTCTTCCATGTTGTCTTTTATTTTTTCTTTGATCTTATCTTCCATGTCTTCCATGCCATTCTTCAAACCATCCATCTTAGCCTTTATGCCTTTATTCAAAGCATCCTTATTAGCTTCCATGCCCTTCTTAAAACCATCCATTGTAGCTTCCACACCTTTCTTCAAAACTTCCATTTCATTTTGTGTTGCTCTTTGCAAGAGTGAAATTTGGTAAACTTGCTCTTGTATTTTTGATATATCATGTTGCACTTCTTCATCTTCATGAGTCATAGTAGAGTATTCTGAGGGATTAACGGCTGTTGAATTATTCTTAGGGGGAATTTTAGAACCCAATACTGATGTCTATGCTTCAATACGCCCTTGGAATCACTTCAAACTGATTTTTCAAACAAGAATTATGCAATTTGAAAAAAAATACACATCTTTTTCTTGATTTTGAGGAGCTTGATATTGAAACTGAATTATCTTTGTGATTTTGAATCTTCAAAATCTGAAATTTGGTCTTGTAGTAGCCCTCTGAATCTTATTTTGAATGCCACATGTCTAACCTGATTTTTATGCTTCAAGGAAAATTTATGCCCAATCTCCCACAATGACCTAATTATGGATTGGTTCAGTAGAGCACACTTTTTATAGCATGCCACGTGTCACTGGTTCCTCCTTAGGCTCTGAAATTGATATATAGAAAACTAGACTTTGTGTACTTTCAACCACTTTTTACTGAATTCCAATCCGATGCTCAAAGAGATATTTATGACAATTTTCCCAAGGTCACATATTTTAGATGAAATTCAGGAGCCTGCAAAAACCCTAACTTCCACAGACCATATATCTGAAAATATTGCAAACCAAGGTCTGAGATTTTTATAGGATGTTCCTTAGGATTTTTTCTTCCCTTGATAGAAAATTCTTCTTCTAAACCTTCGTAGAAAAAACGTTATAGTGAAAATTCCACGATGACCTATTTGGAGCAGCGAAACCCTAGAATCCAAAGCTCTGATACCAAATGTTATGAAACCAACTCTAAAAATAAAAGAAATAGAGAGATCAATGCCTTATAAATAATCCAATTCGAAGGGGAAACCTCCTTTACATCACATAAATGAACAATCCTTGTATGATACAAATGACAAAACCTCCTTCTATATATAGGAGTCCATGGGGTCACAATATAACCCTAGACGGCCTAACAATAATAATGTAAGGGCATAATAATAACAATATGGGGGTTACAGGGGTACAAAAATGACAATAAGGGGGATACATTAATAATAATAAGGGACTACAGTAGTAATATAGGGACCTAATAGGATGTGACAGTCATTACAACCAAAAAATGATAAAAAAATTTCTAATATCCTATGGAATAGTCCACAATGATGGGATAACAATAAAAACCGTTACAACACATTCTCAACAAGATAAATACTAAAATAATAGAAATAGTTCAACTATCTTATCACATGTGAAAGAAAACATGAAGTACAAACATCCGTAGATAAGTCTTACAAAAATTCATAATCCATGCATGAAGAATGTGTTGGCCCAGATGGATTCTGTTATTAAGTAAAAGTTCCAAGATACATCTATATAATGAACATCACTTGCTCTAGTATTGGAGCCTTAGAGACAATCTTTGCTCTAAAAAATAACTATCTTATCTCTCTAACGCTTTGTGGGAGGAGCCAACATGAAAATCCTTGTGCTCTTAGAATGAGGGAGTATATATAACAATAAGGAGGTGAAGCTCCACCTTCCTTGTGACTCTTCATCTGCCCTCATGACTGTTTGACTTCATATGAATTTCCAAATTTACATGACTCTTCGTATTCCACATGTTCTTTTTCCTTTCACTTTAAAATACACTTCTAAAACATATGTTACATCATTGGCCATAGCATGTGGCATGTGACCACTCATGACATGACACTACTGACATGGTCTACTTGATGATGTGGCAATGTCAAGGCACTGTTGTTGCTAAGTGTTGAAAGTATTCTTGAGAATGCTCTTCTTTTCACCTCCACATGGCTTGGTGATAAGTAATCTTCAATGATATCAAGCCTTGAATGGTGGTCACAAAATAATTTCTCTTCACTTTTCTTGATTGATTAGATTTTGTGTTTATATACAAGTATTTCTTTTAGCATGCTTCCCTCCTTCATCTCCTTATTCATCATCGTGTCATGGCATGATAGAGTACCTTCATCTGAAATTTACACATGACAAGACGATATCAGTCTAAAAATATTCTAGTCTAAGATAATGCATTTTGATCCATTAACTGAGTCAGAACCAGGTGACATAGTAGGAGATGGGCTTCAGTGATTGTGCAATTGTGCAGTTCAAGTGGCCAGGGGTGAGGCTTGATCCCTAATACTGCGCAGTGCACAGTTCAAGAATGACTAAGAGACAAAACTACACAGTTTTGAGATCCAATGAGACAAAATGAGGGGATGGGAACTAAGAGGACATGATGTGCAGTTCCAGAAGACAAGGGAGGTTGGGTTGTTGCAAAACTACACAGTTTAGAGGCAAAGGGAATGAGCTTGATAATTTTTATTGCACAATGCATAGTGAAGGCCAAACTGGAAGGAAGTATTGCACCAATATGGAGGTTAAGGTTGGAGCTTGGGCATAGAAACTACGTAGTGCAGCAGTCCTAGGAGGCAGGAACTGTGAATTCTGCAATTCAAAGGAGCAATCTCATAGCTAGAGGATTGATACTGCGTAGTGTGTATCTTAGGGGTGTCAGGTGAAGCCAGATTTCACGGTTGAGAAGGTTTTCTGAAAATGGCTACTGTGGGATCGGTGAGACTACTATGAACAGTGATAAGACTTTGAATGCGATAACACATGAAAAATTCATTTCCCTTTGTGCGATATCTTTACGACAAGTTACGACAACTGTGACACTAAAGATACAATTTGCGATGACCATGATGACACTTGTGCAACAATGCTCAAAATTTTGGAAATGAGTGCGATGTATACATGGTTAGAAAAACTCATTTACACAAATATAACCTCTTAGAACCACCATAATAGGCTTATGTACATGGGGTGACATCCAATATGTAAAAGGATGTCATTTAACCTAACTTCCAAAAGGGAACAAAGCAATTTAAGAAAACACATGAAGTGAGTTTCAAGTTTTAAGATGATGATAAACAAGACCAAGCAAGGCTCTGAAATTGGATGTAGGCCAAAATTTTGGAGGGTGTTGTAGCAGCTACAACTTGTTAAAATTTGAAATAAGAAACAGTGAAATTGGAAACTAGAAAGGACAAAAATTGACCGCATAACTGGTGTGGGATTCCAACCACATATGAGTGAGGAATTTACTTACACATTAGTCCTAAATATGGGCATCTAATTTATTTATCCCTTAAATAAATTATAAAATAAATTTTAATTTCATCTCATAACAACTTGTATCAGTTAACTAAGTCAGAAAGGTTGAGTTAGCTCAATAATTTCAAGTTTATGGTCAAAGGTGAGCCATGTAGAGTGATTCTAATATTTTGGGGGTCTAGTTGCAGTTAATCCACTAGTGGGGTGCATGTGTAATCATTTAACTCAAATTAATTGAGTTAAAATCAGCTTAACTACTTCTAACTGAGTGATGAATTAGTGAGAGGTCGAATGAAATAAATTAGATTTAATTCACAAGCAGTGATAAATCAGATAATTGATGATTCATTATTAATAGTTGCATGCATGTCAATTATGATGAAGACCTAGTTGAGACGGAGGTTAAAGGGGAGATAAGTATCAGTTGTATTATTAGCAAATTGCCCTGGCGCAATTATAAATTCACAGGAAGGCTCATGATGGATTACGCAATCAAAGAAAGTTTATTATTCTATTTAATATGGATTAATTTCCTATGGATTGTGTGAGCAAGGCTGGGCTTATCAGAGGCTGAGAATTGGCTAAGTGTTGGTCAATTTTTCCTGATAATTACTAGTCAGTTTTGAGCAGGATCAGGGTGAGACGATCGATAGAGTGGTGAAAAATCATCGTATTGTTTCATGATTCTTTGAATATGTACAATATATGATAGAGGGTTTTTGAGCAGGTGCTTTCCCCAGATACATCTTGTGTTGTGTGATTGATAATTTCTTTCTCTTACTTGCATGTGATTGAGCGATCGTATTTTATATTCTAGAAATATAGTAGAAGGATGCAGTATCTTATTTTAGTACATTACATGATCGGATTGAATACATTGGTATAGAGTATATATATAATTTATACATGGTATCAGAGCACCATAAATCAAAATATAAGAGAATAAATTGAGTTTGTCTTGAACATATTCAAATTTGCAGATTTATTCTTCAAGATCCAACAACAAATCAAGATGTCTTTCAATGGATTGAGACTCGAATTTTCACTCAAGGGTAATTCGAATTATATTTCATGGAAGGATAGGATGGATTCAATGTGGAGGAAAACGGGTTGAAATAATTAATATATTTTGATATTCACAAGCCCGCAGCAGTAGATGCCCAAGTTCTTAATGCATGGAAAAATAAGGTAGCAAAGGCGAGAAGGATATTTTTGGAGGGAGTTCGAGATCATATTGTCTTGAGCCTCCATGGGAAGGCGACTCCATATGAAATTTGGAAGGCCATGGCAAATATGTTTTAGAATAACATCAACCATAGTAAGTTGGCGCTAAAGTAGAAGCTCAAAAATATCAATATGGAGGAGGGCGAGGTAGTACCAACATACTTGGTTAAGTTCACTCAATGTCGAGATGATCTTGGAAGTTTTGGTGTTACCATAGCCGATGATGATGCGGTGAGCCTAGCACCTCTAGGCCTTCCCAAGAGCTAGAATAGTTACCAAGACTCTATGAATGGGAGGGAAAATTTACCATACTAGGAGTGTTTGTGGTCCGACTTGGTAATAGAAGAGATAAGGCGAAGCACCAGAGACGGGACCTCTAACACCAACAAAGAAGAAGATTTTGCATTAGTTAGAAAAGGAAAGAAATCCAAGGGAAATAATTCCCAAGGAAAATATTGCAATAGAGACTTGTCCAAGATCAGATTTTTTCACTGTCACTGGCATGGGAACTATGCTTCGAATTGTCCACAGAAGGAGGAAAGCAAGAAGGAGCCTGCACTTGCAGCAGGTGAAGAATTGGCTTTGCATTTCGAGCTTGATTTTACTCTCATTGCATGCATGGCCACCACTATAATGGGATGCATGTGGCATCTAGATAGCAGTGCCTCTTTCCTTATGATGGGGAATAGAGATATCTTCAGTGAATTTGAAGAGAAGTACCTCCAATAGAACATAGAGTTTAGAGATTACGGGAGGTATAGCGCGACCGGCATAGGTACATTTACCTTTCAAAGGGAGTCTGACTCCCCTCTCAGACTAGAAGATGTTTTGTATGTTCCAGGCCCATGAATAATATCATCTCAATAGTGGTATTGGAAGACCGTGGTTATGATGTGATTTTTAGAAAAGGAAAATTTTTCCTTAACACATAGCCACGGGAAAGGTGAAACAGATCGGTGAAATATTCAAGAACATGTATGATATAGAGGTTGAGGATGCATGCAAATATTTAAGGATCAAATTAGAGATTAGTGACTTGGTATTTGAGAGGGAGCCTCTCAACATGTAGTCTCATAAGTAGTCGCAGAAGGTTGTGAAGAAGCCAAAATTGGAGAAGCATAGATGATACCAAGTGGAAGAGTCCACTCGATCAGAAACCTCTAGGAGGATAAATCTTGAGCCAGATGAGTAGAGGGAGTACATGCAGCTATACCTCCATGTGTGACATACGGAAATGTGCAGATATAATCCCAAGAAGAAATTTGGGCAGGGTCCATTGAGATGGTGTATCTCATGGATCGAACCTGGCTACGAGGAACCCAAATTACATCAGTAGCAGGAAGGATCAGTTAGATTGATGCAGTCAGATGTCAAGAAGAAATAAATCAGAGTGAAAAATGTCAGATATTAGAGCGCAGATTAGAGTTGGAAGCAGTGCAGAGGCCATGGATGTAGATGTCAGTCGCAGCACATAGATTTCAGTAGACAGTGTAGTAACTAGTAGCAGTCAGAACACTCTAATGACAGATGGACTATATTTATTCGGTTTTTTGGAGGCTATTCAGTTTCAGGAGTTGCATGTGCAAACAAAACTAGAGAAGTGTTTCATGCAGAACATTCCAAAGGTACCAGATCGGGATAGATTAATTCGTTTATTTTTTAGAGGGAGTGTTGAAATTTGCAACAATAAGTAGTGAAATTGGAAACTAGAAAGGACAAAATTTGACCACATAACTAGTGTGGGATTCCACTCACACATGAGCGAGGAATTCAGTTACACATTAGTTCTAAATGTGGGTGTTTAATTTATTTATCCCTTAAATAAATTGGAAAATAAATTGTATTTCATCTCATCATCCACGTGGATATTGGTGACCACCCACCTATTCCATTTGGACCCGCACCATCCGTTCTTTCAGTTTTTCACTTTCAGCACAACTTACTATTTTTCGCAGGTTGTTGATTCCTAAAATTTCAGAGATGTTTGGAGGCCCTAATGAACCACATGGTTATTGGTGGCCACCCACCTATTCCATTTGAATCCCCACCATCGGTTCTTTTATTTTTTCAGTTTTGGGACAACTTACTATTTTTAGCAGTTTTTCGAGTCCTAAACGACATTTTTTGGGAAACCCGGGAGCAACATGGGTCCATGGACTAATGTTTCTCACACCAAAATTTGTACTCCTTGGATAGATCTTTATAACGAGATATTATTCATGTCAAATGGAGATCGTATGCTAAAGTTGCGTCCTCACGAGGTTGAAACACCAATTTACCCAAACGGGGCCCATAGTTTTGGCGCTTCATCTCCTATGGTTAGGTTTTTGGATGTTTCAGGTTTTCCATTATTTCTAAATAATAAATAGGCCCTCGAGCCTCATTGTAACACAGTTCAGAATTCTGTAGCTACCACATCTCTTCTCAGAGATATGCTACCAACACCCTAGCTATTTTTATTTCCAGTATGCCTGTAAGAATATTTCAGTCATTTGATTTAATTAAAATGAAGTATTTTTTCCACTGCATCTCTGTGTTTATGTCTATTTATGTATTTTATTGCATTCTTGCATAAATCCGGATCAATGGTATCAGAGTGGTCTGCTCTTTCTCTATTTTTCTTTGCATGTCACCAACGCGGTCAGGGTATAAGGAGTTAGGGCTTGATCTAGTTGAAACCTTGCAAGATCATCCTTGCAAACCCCGATGACCTCCCATGGCAGAAGAAAATAAATAAGAGGGCGCAAGAGATCCTATCAGTATATTTCTTGAGGAGACACTCAAGAAACAAAGGAACACGATGATAGATAACTTTTCTCAAATCCTTCAATGACTGCCGACCTACGGTGCATCTGCATCCAACAGCCACTTTGGAGGTGCCACTCCCTTCAAGGTATAGGTAAAATTTGACATTCCTATAGTTGAATGACAGATAAATGAAGATTTCATAGATATATGGTTGAATCTATTAGAAGGATATTTCTCTGTTCATGACTTTTCCAACTGGGAGAAGACTATTTTTGCACTCCTCAAAGCTGCCCCCCATGTCAAGGATTGGTGGGAAACCTACTGTGAGAAAGAGGACGAAGGGGAACCCTCTTTGTTCTCGACCACACCCACTTGGAATTCATTCTAAGATGACATCAAGGAAAAATATTACCCCGCGAGGAGCTATGAGGAAAAATACATCCAATGGACCACACTGCGGCAGCAAAGGGATCAAGATGTGCACGAATTCAGAAATACATTTGGTGCTCAAGTACTGCGGCTATCTGCACAAACACATTCATGAGGAAATGGAGTTCCTCGACATTACACTGCTTGGCACGGCATATCGCTATGCTGCCAAGATTGAGCATAAATTTAAGCAGAAGAAGCGAGACTTTCAATCTGCGAATCTGAAGCTAGGGAAAGGTGCCCCCTAACCTAAGAAAAGAACACCACAAATCCAATGAAGGACATGGGGAAGTGGTGTGAATTTCATAACAGCCCCAATAATAGCACAAATGAGTGTCGGGCCAAATAGTTGTTGGTGGCCAAACTAAAGGAACCCGAATCAGATGCATTTTATGTTCTTGAGTTAGAACTAGACAAAGGCAATGACAAAGGGAAGTAGATCATTGATGTGGATCGCAATGCGATTATTTCCACCACCAAGATCCAAAGGGAGGATCCTGAGGATCCAGAGGAGGGGGAGTGCCTCTTCCATTTGCAGATGTGGTTGAAGGGTTGTCCACTGCAATTCCTTATCGATAGTGGAAGACAAAAGAACATCATTTCATCAGAGGTCATGAAGCAGCTCGACCTACCGACCATAGCGCACCTGCATTTGTATACCATCAAGTGGCTTCACCCAAGGAGAGATATATGAATCCGCCAATAGTGCCACCTTCCGTACAATATCAAGCCATTCATGGATGAGGTATTGTGTGATGTTTCTCCTCTTGATGTAGATGATTATTATTGGGCCAACCATACTTGTGGAGGTGACATGCTGTGTATGAAACTAGGCCTCGTGCTGTCATTATTTCTTTGGGAAATAACTTGTACAAGGTACCACAGGAGGGGGAGCCCCTCTTCCATTTGCAAATGTGGGTGAAGGGTTCTCCAATACAATTCCTTGTCGATAGAGAAAGCCAAAAGAACATCATTTCAGTAGAGGTCATGAATTTGCTCGACCTATTGACCATAGCACACCCGCAGCCGTATACCATTAGGTGGCTTCACCCAGGGAGAGATATCCGCATCCGCCAACAGTGTTTCCTTTCGTACAGTATCAAGCCATTCACGAATGAGGTATTGTGTGATGTGGCTCCTCCTGATGTAGTTGATATATTATTGGTCCAGCCATACTTGTGGAGGCGACATGCTGTGTATGAATCTAGGCCTCATGTTGTCATTATTACCTTGGGAAATAACTTGTACAAGATACCTGAGTAATACCACCTCCTGCCATCTCTTTAACTACTGCAAAACAACGCAGTAAGATTGTTTCCCAAAGAAGGAAATTTTTTTTCATTACCATTCTCCCACAAGGAAAGAAGAATATTGTTGCCATAGTCTCAAAACAGAGCTCCCCGGCACAACAACAACAGATGGATAAAGTTGTGGAGGAATATGGACACATTTTATCCTCACCCACAGAGGTTCCTGTACACTGTCCAGAAAATCACTCCATTGATCTGACCCCTGACTCACTACCACCTGATATTACCATAACACATGCAATTTCACATACAGAATCCACACATGTACTATCCGAGGAAACCAACTTTATTGAATGCATCCAACAGGTCCACCAGCATGTCCACGACAAATCCAATACTAAGTTCAGAAAAATTTGCCTCTCATGGAGGAACTTAACGCAATGGGGAACATTTATTCCTAAGGAGGGAGGAATTATCCAGGTGAATATTGGTGGCCACCCACCTATTCCATTTGGACCCGCACCATCCATTCTTTTGGTTTTTCACTTTCAGCAGAACTTACTATTTTTAGCAAGTTTTGGGTTCCTGAACTTTCAGAGCTGTTTGGAGGCCCTAATGAGCCACATGGTTATTTTTGGCCACCCACCTATTCCATTTGAAACCCCACCATCGACTCTTTCACTTTTTCAGTTTCGGCACAACTTACTATTTTTAGCGGTTTTCGAGTCCTGAACTTCCAGAGCCGTTTTGAGGCCCTAAATAATATGTTTTGGGAAAATCGGGAGCAACATGGGTCCATGGACCGATGTTGCTCATACCAAAATTTGTACTCCTTGGATAGATATTTATAACAAGATATGATGCACATCAAACAAAGATCTTATACCAAATTTACATCCCCGGGAAGTTGAAACACCAATTTACCCAAACAGGGCCCATAGTTTTGGTGCTTCATCTCTTACGGTTAGGATTTTGGACGTTTCAAGTTTTTCATTGTTTATAAAGAATAAATAGGCCCTCGAGCCTCATTGTAACACAGTTCAGAGGTTTTTTAGCCACCACATATCTTCTCAAAGATACGCTATCAGCACCCTAGCTATTTTTATTTCCATTATGTCTATAAGCATATTTCAGTCGTTTGATTTAAATAAAATGAAGTATTTTTTCTGTTGCATCTCTGTGTTTATGTATATTTTTGTATTTTACTGCATTCTTGCATAAATCCGGATCAGTGGTATCAGAGCGGTCTACTCTTTCTCTATTTTTCTTTGCATGTCCCCAACGTGGTCAAGGTATAAGGAGTTAGGGCTCGATCTAGTTGAACCCTTGCAAGATCAGCCTCGCAAACCCTGATGACCTCCCATGGTGTAAGAAAAGAAATACGAGAGAGTAGGAGATCCTATCAAATATTGCTCGAGGAGGCCCTCAAGAAACAAATGAACGCGATGATGGATAAATTTTCTTAGATCCTTCAACAGTTGCCCACCTATGGTGCATCTGCATCCAACAGACACTCTGGAGGTGCCACTCCCTTCAAGGTATAGGTAAAATTTGGCATTCCTGTATTTGAAGGACAGATAGATGCAGACACCGTAGATATATGGTTGAATATATTAGAAGTATATTTCTCAGTTCATGAATTTTCCGACTGGGAGAAGATTATTTTTTCACTCCTTAAAGCTACCCCCCATGTCAAGGACTGGTGGGAAAGCTACTGTGAGCAAGAGGATGAAGGGGAAACCTCTTTTTTCTTGGACACACCCACTTGGAATTCATTTCGAGATGGCGTCAAGGAACAATATTACCCCGTGGGGAGCTATGAGGACAAATACATCCAATGGACCACACTGTGGTAGCAAGGGATCAATATGTGCACTAACTGACGAATTTATTCCATACCCTGTGCACAAAGTTGGGTGTTAAAGATTCAGAGATACATTTGGCGCTCAAGTACCGTGGCTATCTACACAAACACATTCAGGAGGAAATGGAGTTCCTCGAAATTACATCGCTTGGCACGGCATATCGCTATGCCACCAAAATCGAGCAGAAATTTATGCAGAAGAAGCAAGAATTTGGATCTGCGAATCCGAAGCCAGGGAAATGTGCCCCCGAACCAAAGAACAAGGGGCAAGGCCAAAGTGATGTGGCTCATAACAACACCACAAATCCAAAGAAGGAAATGAGGAAGTGGTGTGAATTTCATAACAGCCCCACTCATAGCACAAACGAGTGTTAGGCCA
Organism: Pinus albicaulis; assembly: GCA_034641835.2. Taxonomy (NCBI): domain Eukaryota; kingdom Viridiplantae; phylum Streptophyta; class Pinopsida; order Pinales; family Pinaceae; genus Pinus; species Pinus albicaulis. The sequence continues at coordinate 1,559,728,203 of CM076579.1, forward strand.
AATAGTCGTTGGTGGCCGAACTAAAGGCACCCGAATCATATGCATTTTCTGATCCTGAGTCAGAACCAGACAAAGGCAATGAAAAAGGTAAGCATATCATTAATGCGGATCCCAGAGCGATTATTACCACCACCAATATCTAGAGGGAGGATCCCGAGGATCCAGAGGAGGGGGAGCGCCTCTTCCATTCGTAGATGTGGGTGAAGGTTTCTCCACTACAATTCCTTGTCGATAGCCATGGAAAATTTTAGGGGCTAATATTCGTAGTTTGGCTAATTCTCCATTTTGTTTCCAAAAAATTTCTTCACCAATTTCCATTTTTTATAAAAACGATTCGCCCAAATTTTACAATATAAAATTATTTTAAGTTAAAAATCGGCAACATTATATAGAGAGTATATATAAAATCATTATAAATTTGAATAATTTTATAAATACATCAATAAACATTTTATAGTTTACACATTAGGGACTAGTGAGATTCGCCAATTTTTTAAACTTCAAGATAATTTTCTATCCTTAAAATTTTCCGTGTCGATAGCGGAAGCCAAAAGGGCCTCATTTCAATAGAGGTCATGAAGCGGCTCGGCCTACCAACCATAGCACACTCGTAGCTGTATACCATCATGTGGCTTCACCCAGGAAGAGATATCCACATCTGCCAACAATGACGCCTTATGTACAATGTCAAGCCATTCATGGATGAGGTATTGTGTGATGTTGCTCCTCTTGCTGTAGCTGATGTATCATTGGGCCAACCATACTTGTGGAGGAGACATGCTATGTATGAATCTAGGCCTCGTGCTATCATTATTACTTTGGGAAATAACTTGTATAGGATACCAGAGGTAATACCACCTCCTGCCATCTCTTTGACTACTGCAAAACAACGTAGTAAGATTGTTTCCAAAACTAGGAAATTTATTTTCATTACCATTCACCCACAAGGAAAGAAGAATATTTTTTCCACAGCCTCAAAACAGAGCTCCCCTGCATAGCAACAACAGATGGATAAAGTCATGGAAGAATACAGAGACATTTTCTCCTCACCCACAGAGGTTCCTCTACACTGTCTAGACAAGCACTCCATTGATCTGACCCCCTACGCACCGGTGCCTGATATTTCCATAACTCATGCAATTTCACATACAGAATCCACACATGTACTGTCTGAGGAAACCAACTTTATTGAACGCATCCAGCACGTCCACCAGTAGGTCCACGACAAATCTAATACCAAGTTCAACAGAATTTGTATCTCATGGAGGAACTTAACGCAATGGATAGCATTGCTTCCTAAGGAGGGAGGAATGATCCAGGTGGATATTGGTGGCCACCCACCTATTCCATTTGGACCTGCACCATCCGTTATTTCAGTTTTTCACTTTCAGCACAACTTACTATTTTTAGCAGGTTGTCAGTTCCTGAATTTTCAGAGCTATTTGGAGGCCATAATGAGCCATGTGGTTATTGGTGGCCACCCACCTATTCCATTTGAACCCCCACCATTAGTTCTTTTATTTTTTAGTTTCGGCACAACTTACTATTTTTAGCAGTTTTTAGGGTCCTGAACTTTCGGAGCCATTTTGAGGCCCTAAATGACATTTTTTTGGAAAATCGAGAGTAACGTGGCTCCATGGACCAATTTTTCTCACACCAAAATTTTTACTCCCCTGATAGATCTTTCTAACGAGATATGATGCACGTCAAACAGAGATCATATGCCAAAGTTACATCCTCAGGAAGTTGAAACACCAATTTACCCAAACAAGGCCCATAGTTTTGGTGCTTCATCTCCTACGGTTATGTTTTTGGATGTTTCAAATTTTTCATTGTTTATAAATAATAAATAGGCCCTCAAGCCTCATTGTAACACAATTCAGATGTCTGTAGCCCCCACATCGCTTCTCATAGATACTCTACCAGCACCCTAGCTATTTTTATTTCCATTATGTGTGTAAGCATATTTGAATCATTTGATTTAAATAAAATGAAGTATTGTTTCCGCTGCATCTCTATGTTTATGTATATTTCTATATTTTATTGTGTTCCCTCATAAATCTGGATCATCTCATAACAACTTGTATCAATTAACTAAGTCAGAAAGACTGAGTTAGCTTAATAATTTCGAGTTGAGGGTCAAAGGTGAGGCATGTAGAGTGATTCTAATATTTTGGGGGTCTAGTTATAGTTAATGCACTAGTGGGGTGCATGTGTAATCAGTTAAATCAAATTAATTGAGTTAAAATCAGCTTAAATAGTTCTAATTGAGTGATGAATTAGTGAGAGGTCTAGTGAATTAAATTATATTTAACTCACAAGCAGTGATCAATCATATAACTGATGATTCACTATTAATAGTTGCATGCATGTAAATTATGATGAATACCAAGTTGAGATAAAGGTTAAAGGAAAGATAACTATCATTTGTATTATTAGAAAATTACCCGGATGCAATTATAAAGTCACAGGAAGGATCTTGATGGATTGTGCAGTCAAGGAAGGTTGATTATCCTATTTAATAGGGATTAATTTCCTAGGGATTGGGTGAGAAAATTTGGGCTTAGCAGATTTTGAGAATTGGCCAAGTGTTGGTCATTTTTTCCTAAGAATTGCTAGTCATTTTTTAGCAGGATGAGAGTGAGACGATCAGTAGAGTGCGGGATTTTCTTGGTGTGAGAAAGCATTGTATTGTTTCATGATTCTTTGACTATGTAAAATATATGATAGAGGGGTTTTGAGCAAGTTATTTCCCCAGATACATATTTTGTTGTGTGATTGATAATTTCTTTCTCTTAGTTTCATGTGATTGAGGGATCATGTTTTATATTCCAAGAATATAGTAGAAGGATTCAATATCTTGTTTTAGTACATTAAATGATCAGATTGAATCCATTGGTATAGAGTTTCTATATAACTTCTAAACAACACAAGGCAAGTAAAAACCATTTCCAATCCAAGAAATACTCCATGCCAATGACAGATCATAACAAAGAAACCACATGCATATGTGATGCATGCAAAAAATAGCAAGAAAATGATACATGAAACTCGGTACGTGCGAGAAAAACCCACTGTAGTTGTTGATCCTGATGTCCTCTTGTGCTTTCTTGCTATTCCTTTTCTTATTGCTTCAAATTCCAAGTATTCCACACTCCTGCAAGAGTGCTCCAAGAAAAATCTAAGTGTCCAAGAGTATGAGAGAGAGAGAGAGAGAGAGAGAGAGAGAGAGAGAGAGAGATAGAGAGAGAATGACAACTCTGAAAAATTAACTACCAAAAGTTGAACTGAAAAAAGGTACCAATTGATCCTTAGAAGCCTTTTTATTAATGAGGCCTCTATTTTCTTCAGTTTCCATTATTTTCATTCAATTTCCTCCTCACATGTAACCTGTGACCTTTCACCTTCCTTTTCTCCTATTTTCCATTTTTTTCGTAAATAAATTCCAATAATGCCAATTTTCCTTTCCAAAGCCTTTTCCATTTCCTTTGACAACTTACTTAGCCATTAATTAATCACAAGTGATCCCCATCACTATGTTTTCTCCCAACATTCATCTTGGAATATGTGTTCCATGACCAAGGTATTATTTTACCTTTATTAACTCTAATACATGGATTTTGAACAGGGTTGTTACAGATCCCTCCCCCTTGGAGGAAAACCATCCTCGATGTTCAATGACATCTTTAACCAACAATACTACTGAAAGAAAAAAATACTACCCATGGATCTTTATAACTTATCTCGTTGTAATATTTACAATGATCAACCTACTAATAAGAAAACCAACATGATAACCATAATGACATGACACCTATACTCCTTATTGGATATTTATAACACAGTTTATGGTGGTATTTAAATCTATATAAATATGTACATAAATCAAACATCACACCAAAACATATAGAAAAAAATATATCAAGGACATTCACTCAATTAGTGAATAGAGAAGGATACATAGCCTCCATCTGATCTGCCATCTCCAATGTAGCTTCATAGGTCCCAAAATGCTTCCACTGCACCTTAACCTACTCAATTTCTTAGTTCTGGAGCATGGGCACCTTTCTCTCCAAAATACACTGCGGTTCTAGTTGGAATTCACCTTCTAGCTCCATCTTCAATATAGACTAGTCTATCACATGACTGACATATTTAACATAATTATTAAGCAATGGCACATGGAAAACATCATGGACTTTCACTGTCGAAGGCAATGCAATTCGATAAGATATGGGTCCAATCCTCTCAAGAATGTTGAAAGGTCCATAATATCCTAATTCCAGCTTGACACATGATCTAATCCTCAAGGAGCTCGTCTTGGGATTGGTGTGCAAGTACACCTATTCCCCAACTGGAAACTCCTTAAACAACTTGTTGTGATATGCATATATTTTCTTCCTTTCCTATGCTTTCAAATTCTTCTTGATGAGTTTAATTTTTTGTTCCATATTTTCCAACATGTATGTTCCCATCAACACCGTGTTCACTAGGTCACTCGAACTGATGGTAGTATTGCAATTCTTCCCATATAGTGCCTCAAAACAGACTTATCTGCGGTAAATCTTGATACCCATTGTTGTAAGAAAATTCAACCAATGGAAGGTAATCCTCCCATATCTTTTGTTGATTTTGGTGAGCCTTGGTATTGCACCAAGAGTGCTGCGACTCCCAGGGGTTGCCCTACTTTACTTTATCAACCCAGGGTTTGTACAAACTTTGAGGTGACAGTGCTATATACACAAAAGATGCATTATGTTCATGACATCATCCTCTTTTTCTTTACGAAAGGGTGTTATTTCTTAAATTATGAGAACAACTCAAAATTAAATTACTGGAAGGAAATGACAGAAAGGGAATTGAACTAAATTGCTGAAAAGAAATGACAAGAATGAAGCTAATTTAATTTGAAGAAAAAAAAATAGCAGAAAGGAAACCAATTCTAACCCACACTTAACTTGGCCAAATGACTAAATGCACTCTACTTTATCCTATGATCTATCTATCATGCTCCTATCCATTCAACTAAGCTATCCATGACTTAATTCTAACTAAAAAGAGTTAATTTGCAGCTTGGAGGTAATAAAAAGGGCTAAAAGAGGCTAATGGGGGGTTTAACACATGAAATGAGATTTGGAAGCAGAAAGAGGGGGTGAAACCCTTATGAAACTTTATTATAACATGAGAAATGAATTTGGAGCGGACATAATGAGCTAAAGGTTAACATAATGAGCTAAAATGTGCAGAGTGCGATTTGTGACGTGTGACGTGGCGAAGTGTGACGTGGTAAAATAAGTGGTAAGTGTTATGTGAAAATCTAAATGATGCGATTTTCGCAATCGCAAGAACGAGCGGTAAGTGTTTAAAGGTAAAAGCTAAATGGTGCGAAGTAAAATTTGTGATGGGCGACATGGCAGTGGGACCGACTGTAGGGCGTGATCACAATATCGCAATAGGATAAAAAAACTTCGGGATGCAATTTGCGATAGGATACGAACTGTGGGATGTGATTTGCGATAGGATAAAAATTTGTGGGATGAAATTTGTGATAGCGATGATGTGGTAGTGGGACCGATGGTGGGGCGTGATTTCGCAATATCACAATCGCAAGAACCATCAGTAAGTGTTAAGGGAGAAAAGGTAAATGGTGTGAAGTGCGATTTCACAATATTGCAATCGATAAGATCAAACGGTAAGTGTTAAGGGGAAAAGCTAAAAGTTGTGATTTTTGAAGTGCGATGTATGGTGGCAGGATACTCAAGGAGCGAAGGCAGAGGTTGGGTTTTCGGTGGTTTTGGATGGTTTTTCACGTTTTTTGCATAAAAAGGGTAAGGCGGCCGTGAACGGAGAAAAATAGAGAAATAAGGCTTTGAAGGGCTTAAGTACGTTAGGAAAATAAAAGGTAAGTACAATGTTAAGATGAGAAGAAAAGGATGGGAATGGATGCGTAAGAGCAGTGCTAAGAAGTGAGACACACCTGCAGATTCATGCATGGGAAACAAACAACAATGCGGGATGAAACAATGCAAGAAATTTTTGGACTTGGTAACACAAATTCTTCACAAAACTCAAACATAAAGAAATTTTGGCCCATGGGAAGGTCTGCCCTACTCGAACTCTTTTGACAGAGATGAGAGGGGGGGGGACTTGACCACATTTTTTTATTTGTTTCCTCTATTTCGCTACGCATAAGCAATTAAAACTACAAAAGTACAAAAACTGAAAAAAAAAAATGAAACTTTTTAGAAGCAGATGTAACTTAAATGGCAGAAGAAAAACTAGCTAAATGACATGAAAGAAAAAGATAATAACAACAAAGAAGATGAGGCACATGGATTGGGCCCTAACCCATGAGCCTAGCCCTTTGAAACTTAAACTAGTCAGATGAAATTAGTCTTCTCATTTCATAAAATAATAACTACATACATCTCAGAAAGTTTGATCCCTGAATAAAACAAAATCTCAATAGATCACAACAATAGTTCTGAATGGGATCGACACTAGAATAGACTAACTCTTCCTAGCTCTAGCTCTGCTCTATTTATTCTACAAGAAAGCTACCAACAACTCCCTAGAAAATGGTGATTGAGTTCACTTGACTCTCAGTGAACAAGGACTGGGTGCACTCCTCTTTGAGTTGCTTGATTGCCTCTGGAATTTGAATTGCTGGAGAGAACCTTTGGGATCCTTCGGCTACCATTAAGGGTGGACAATCCTCCTATAATTCCTCTTTGTTGTCTCCTCTGAGTCTTTATGATAAAATCCTTATAAAAATGATTAATAATTCATGATTTTATGCACTCAACCTTATATTATGCACTCAGAGTATGTTAGCCTTAATCACCACCTATAATAGCATCATAAAACCAAATAATAATAAAAAATGCAAGAAAAAGAAATATAAAAAGGAAAAAAGGTGACTATTAACCCCTCCAAATATGTCTAATGATGGAGCTAATCATCACCCCTCTAATGAATGATTCATCATCCTCTGAGAAACAAATCCTCCTCCTGCATTTATTTTAAGGGTCTGACAACCCCCTTGATTTCCTGAGGCAGAAGTGTGGGAGTTTCCCCAAGGGGGTTAAAACCATTATTCCTTTTTGCACTCTCCCATTCTCTATCTTGTGTATCTATGTCCTATTCATGATTCAGCCCCAACAAAAAAGGTGGGCTGAGCTTTATTCCCAACTATTGAATATTTTGGGCTTGCATGGCCCTCTTGTATAATGGTGCCCTTTCCAATTCACCCCTCAGCCTTTCTAGAATATGTTACTCCCTGTTCTTGAGGCTGTGAGGGAGGTTGTTCCATCTCCTCTGGCTGGCCATAATGCACTCATCTTCTATTTTCCTAGAGACATCATCAAAGTGTCCTATCACTTGGTTTTGAGTCTGAAGGTAGATTTCAACCAGTGCAGGGTCCCTTTCAATCTCTCGATGGTTAAGGATGACTCCTCTTGGGTTGAAAAATTCTGGTTTGATATATAAGGGTTCTCTATTTCTTCTTCCCATGACCTTCCATATATCTTTTTCTCTACTGTCTTCATTCACCATCCAAGATGCTAGAGCCATTAAATACATATCCCCCATTATAGGATTGGGGTCCCAAATATCCATATTTGTCAGCACAAAGTTATGCACATAAAACTCTATTATCTTTGCCTGATCAACCATGTTATCTTGCTTGTAGAAATTCATGAATTGCCTGCAATCTTGGAAAGGTAGTGATCCGTGGGACGCTAGAGTTTTGATTTTAATTAGAATCCATTGTTCTTTGAGGTACATAGCATATGAGTCATAGGGGAATATATGTTGAAGGGCTTCTGTGCATAAGTCCACCATGGTGGTTACTTGCTCCTCTTTTTTCTGCAATTGCTCTTTTAGTGCTACATTTTGTGCCTGTGCCTTCTACAACTGCTCCTTTAGAATTATCTCTTAGAATATTCCTTCTCCCTTGGTTATTCTTCAATGATAAACGGGCTTCTGGGAGAATTTTATGGCTCTCTCTAATTCTTGTAAGCTCTGGAATACCTAGAGGTCTGCCTTTTTCTCTTTGCGCTCAAAGAAGCTATGGTGGAAACTATATTTTTGTATTGAGGGGATGTGGTGCTATGTTGTGAGTCTATTTCTCACCCACTTTCTTCTATCTCTATGAATTCTATGGCCATATCTTCTTTTTTTATTTGGCCCTTTATCTCTTCCTCTTTTTATTTTGGTTCTTCTTGTTTTTTTCTGGTTCTTCCTCTTCTTCTTTAAGCACTGTGTGCTTTCGTCTGCCTCTCTCCCTTTAAAAAATTTCAATCTGTTAGCTCTTTGTAATTTGTAATATTCGCAAGAACAAGTCGCAGAGGACAACATCAAACCACTTTGGAGACCAGGACCTAGCCTTCCTGAGCTCAGAGAGGTCTCTCTCTGTATCTTTATGATTTAGGATTTAACTTTGGTCGTTTATATTGCTGATTTTAGGCTAGTTATAAGGATGATTTTGTTTGTTTTGATTTGGATTGTTGGACAGATAGAATATGGGAGGTTTAATCCATTGGGCTATGGAGTCAATAAAGGGTTAAGTTGTGCATCAACTTTTTGAGGTCATTCACAAGGCAAGTTAACTATATAAAATGGATCTTACTGGCAGTGTAAATATGATATGACAAGAGGTAATGAAAGCTAAAGAGCATTTAAGAATTATTTAACTATACTTTAAAAGAAAAAACATTTAAGATATTAGTTCCATCAAGCTAAAGAGAAGTTAATAATTATTTAACTAAAATTTGCAAGGGAAACTTTCAAGATATCATTTTTGGTAAGGCTAAAGAGCAGTGAAGAATTCTTTAACTATACTTCAAAAGAAACCCTTTAAGACAACAATTTCAGTTCAGCTAAAGAGAAGTTAAGAATTTTTTAGTTATACTTCAGAGGAAAACATTAAGATAATAAAAATAGACAAACTTAAGGTGCTTTTTTAGCATATCTTAATCTAAAGCTTCTATTCTGTAATCATAGAAATTGAAGTACGGTATGGAAAAACAAAGAAAAATTAATACGGAAGGAAGAACATCACCATTAACATAGCTCAAAGATCCTGTGAACGTGATTTTATTATTGATGCCCAAATCAAAACTGTTACCGTGCTCCAATACAATAATCTTGCAGCACAAAGTCTAAACAAAGTCCAACCTTTGATAATAAAAATACATGCAGTATTTAACTGTAACTGAGGCGGTTTCCCTAATCTAGGTCAGCAGTCCGCATTTACTACTGAGTAAATGAAAATTTGACAATTGCGACCATGCAAGGCCTAAGCCAAAATATATCTGACAAACCTAATGTAACATTAATTTCAGAAATTTTCAGTAAATCAAAAATTAGGCTAGAGGTGGCTGTCATGGTTGCAAGGAGGAAATGTTGAGTAGCCCTTGCATCTGAATTTTATTTGGATCTCCACAGCATAGGTCATAAGAGAGGATGCACTGCTGGCATGCTGCAATAACTTATCTTTCACTCAATAATTTCACAAAACATATCCCACTAATATTCACTCAGGATTTCTATATTTACCATTTTTCTGAAGATTTCATCCACCTCAGTGAATCTGTCAAAGGTTGGATTTTGAAAAAATAACTGTTTGATTTTATGCTGAATCATCAAATCAATCGTTAGAGCTTCAAGAAAATCTCCGCTTGTAATGCGACCCTTGATATTTGCGAACTTTGATTTCCCTATAGAAATTGTATATATATTTTTGCTATAATATTCCAACTTGACCAGCTTATCATCTAATCCATCTAGACCTAGCAGTCCTTTTTGATTTAAAACATTAAATTTCTTGTGAAAACTTTGAAAAATAACATTCAAGGCTTCACACTTGGTCTGCAACAGGTTAATCAAATTTCTTTTCTGCAATACCTTCTTAATCTCCAAAATGGTTGCAATATTGTCTGAGATATTTATCTCTTCCAACTCCTCCCTATTCTTCGAATTAAGAAATTTGATCATATAAGAAGCTTCACTTGTCTTCTCTTGGAGTGGATCCTTCTCTTATTGTATTGTTGTTCTACACTTGTGGATGAGTTCCTGCTATTCAAAGATGATCTGAATTGATGGTCATATCTCAGTAATGGACTTACTAATGTTCTCCCAAATATTCTTCTTAGCTTCTCCTAAAGTTGATGCCATCAAAGTTTCACTTTCGAATTCTTTTATTATGAGTTCCAACTGATGAGTCTTCTACATTTCTCCTAGACACAAAGTATCATTTCTAATATTTTGTGACCCAATAAGTTGAAAATTCTGATCTAGCTTCTCATATGCTTGGTTTTTGTGTCCAAATCTTGAGCCAATTATGTTGGATCAGCTATGTGCAAGGCTACTGAGGTTTCTGCACCCGCAAAAGATGTCTGAGTTGCTAAAATGAGATCAGTGTTTACCTGGAGTATTGATTTTTCTTTCAGCAGTTCTTCAATATGTTCTTCCATTTTTCTGATTTGCAAATTTTGATCAATAATCAACTTGAGCATTTATTCCTTGTCGGATTCATTTTTAGCCATTTCTTTCATCTATGAATCTTCATTCGAGGGTAGCTTAAGTTTATTTCTCAAAGAAACAATGTCTGCATTTTTCTTTTTGATGATTCCTTCAGCTCCTTTGCAGTTATGCGGATCATATCCTACTTTCACTACCAGTTCTTCCAAGTTCTTTATCCTGTTTTCTTTAGCCAAACATGATAACTTCTCAATTTTCAGCTGGGACTACATATTTGAGAGTGCTACCTTTGACTTTGAGAGAGACATAGTTGTTGTATTCATGGTTGAAAATAACATCTCTCTTGATTGCCTGTGCATATCCATCTGGTCAATAAAATGTATGTGCCTTGCATCAAATGAGAAGACAATCTTCTTGTAGTCAGCATGTATTTTTTGAAATGGCACTGTTGCTTGTAGAAATACCATCTGCATACTGATTTTCTCACTGTCAAAGGCAGTGAGGAGTCTATGTTGAGATTTATATTTCTGCTTCCAAAATTGGTTGTAGACATGATTTCAGTGCTTCATTCCGTTGCTTGATTTCTAGGAAATTGGAGAAAATATTTTGTTCTTCTGAAGAGCTGGCCTCTGAATGCTAGATGATCTCTAGTGGCTCCCTTATAGGTGATGTTGATGGAGGAGTGTGAGGAATATTGGCAGATGTGGAGGCTTCAGTATCTCCCAAATCTATTATCTCTTGTTGTCTCTCTTCTGAAAGCAAGGAAGGAGTGAACTTTGGTCTCTTATGCTGCGAGATGAAATTTTCCACAAGTCCCTTGGAATGGGGTGTCTCTTCTCTGGCCCCTTTTTTTTTGTTTACTTTCAGGTACTGGTGTTTGCACATTTGAAGTAGAGATGGCGTTCTCATATGCTTCTTGTAAGGTACCTTATATCCTTTCATTCTGATTCATGTACTTCTCTATTTATTCTCTTGAGGTATGGGTGTAAGGTGTTGTCTTGAGTTCAACCCTCAGAGCAGAAATAATGCCATAGGGGTCATATGACCAAGTAGAACTTGATAAAAGACCCATATTTTTCAATAGTATATCTGGCTCAATACCAGCTGCTCTCGTATTACAAATGAAATATCCAATATTTTCCTTGAGTTTAAACTGGGCTTTCCTTTTTCCTGAAACAAAATGCAAGTCATCCATATTTAACATTTGTCTTATGTACTCTAAAGAGAAGATCCTCATAGGTACATACTTTGGAATTTTGTATGGTGGAAGCTCAAAACCATACACCTTGATCTCTATGTAATTATTTTATAGGTAACAATCACCAGTCTTTGATTTTTCACTGAGGTGCACAATTCTTTTGATGTCTTCTCCAATCCTAGGCTCCGATTGGCTGGTAAGAAACTGCCTGACTGGATGAATGAATGATTCTATGAAATCTGAGAAAGAAGTGGTTGTTTCCAAAGCTCTGACCAATTATTTCTAAGGAATCACTGATTGATTCACTCCCTGAGCGTCCTGTTTGTTGAGATGGATGGGCAACATATCTACCTGTTGAAACCGAATCATGTGAATAATCACAGATGAATAGTTAAATTCTCCTCGAGTAGTGAAGTTCATTAACTACTCATGTATAATATCAACCAAGAAATGACTTTAGTTTTACATAAACAATGGTGATTTCTCAAGACTGAAAAATAAACACGAGACCTAGGATGAGTTCATCAATGGTTTTATCGTTGGGGTACCATAGCAGATAGGAAAGGAGAGAGATGAAATTCTTGGAAGCTATAGGAAAAATGGAGGATGCATATGGGGGATTTCTATTTGGTAAGTCCACATCCTCGGGTAGTAATATGTCAAAAATCTAAGCTCTCTAAGGGAAAGAAAACTGTGGTAAAGATCCATGAGGGAAGTAGGAGAAAAATAGGATAAGGAGTCAGAAGGAGTGATGAGAAGCATATGATTAATGGTTTTAGGGGATATGCTGATCAAAAAATTTACATTCTGAGCCACCATCAACCTGTTTAAAGGGTCATATTGCTTCTGACACCAGGCAATTAGATCTGGGAATGGGTGAGTTGGAGGGAAACCAAACATAGGCAACATAAACCTCCAAAACCCGATAGGGTCTTGGTTATCCAAGTGCTTTTGTTTTAGCCACTGATGTAGCTCGTAGAAAGCAAATTTACAATGATAGTCAGCAACCTTAAAAAAAGTATCAACCAGGGGTGTGAGGTCAAGATTTATCTGCGGATTTGCAGGATATCTATTATAACTACTTTGGCAACTTCAGGAGTGACCTCGGGCATGACCTCTGCAATACTATAAACATTATGGACTTCACTAGTCATTCGTTTCCTACCTTTCTCTTTTGGAGTTGTTTTCTTCTTCGTCCTGGCCTTGGGTGCCATGCTTTGACTGATATGGACTACTATCGGATGTTAATTCTTGGGTTACCGAAGAAATGACAGGGTTTCATGAGTAAAGAGCGGTCGCAGGAATAACAAATCACGGTGGAATGAATGGGAGGATGAAAGCAAGTCGAAGGTGGAAGTAAAGTAATGAACGGGAGACCGTTGGTAATTTTATAGATTTTGGTTTAGGTTTAACGATTATGGCTGGCTAAAAAACAAAAGTGAGTTTTAACTACACAACGGTATGATTAACGGATATGGTGAAAGCGAATTTATTGACCAATAGGAGGAGTTAACGGATATAATGGAGCGGAGGAATATGAGTGATGGATGGGTTAACCGCTATGGCGTAGGTGAAACGATCATGAGAGCGGAAAAAAGCAGAGGCGGATTTTTTTATTTTTTTTGGGGGGGGGGGTACTGTGAGGTTTTACCAGCGCAGGGTGCTTAAGTTACCCCGTGTTGCCACATCATGGAAATGGGTACACAAAACTCGCAGTTCGGACCCCCCCCCCCCCCCTCGCGTTAACCAGAAACAGGAAGAGGGGGTCCAAATTCAACCTCTGTCGTAGATCTCAGGGAAGCTCGAGATATACCGTTGGATTCTGCATGCACTTTATTATTTTTTATTTGACCTGCTTTTTCATTTAGCGATTTTATAGTAAAACCCAAATGCATGAATTTGCAAATTTGTTTCGTTAAAAATTCCTTTTCCTCTTTCATTTTGTTTTACCAAAGAAATGGTTGTGCCTATGGATTGAAAATTATTTTAATTATGCCTTTGAAAACACATCGCATTTGGGCCTCCATCGTGCTTCGCACGGCACAAAAATTAACTTTTCATTAGCACTTTAAACTTTAAAACCTGCAACTTGCGAAGTGAGATCCGGTCCTACCGCATCATGCATCACACTTCGGAAACTTTAACATTTACCTCCCATGCAATCCTTTGAAACTTGCGACTTGCGAAGTGCGATCGCATCGCATCGCAACTAAAAAATTTAAAGTTGTGGGTGCTTACAGGTAAGTTATAAAAAGTGTGAAATGTGGTCTGCGATGCGCTAAAAGTTGGCAAGTGTGAAAAGGTAGAAGGTAAGGAAAAAGGCCTTATGAAGGTTTATTTGCGGATGTTGGCCATTTATAAAGGTTTAGGAGGGTCCTACCATATCGCTTCAGCAAAATTTTCTAAGTTCGGTAATGATTTGCAAAGAGAAATTGGAAACTTGCGGGTAAAGCTTACATTTTTTTAGGATTTTCTCAACACAGGTGGCTCTTATGAAGCAGAAAGTCTGAAAAAGGTTATGTATGTGGGTTTTGAAGTTTAAAAATGATGCTTAGAGCATTGGAGTGTCAGAGATAGGTAAAATGAAAGGTAATAAGAGGGAAGATGAGAATAAATGAAGGCAGTGAGATTTAGCTCATCATCACACTTAATCAGTGATATTTTCTTCTTTAATTGAATTTAAATGGCAGATAGATTCTTTTGACCCTTCTTATAACCAAGATCTCCTTTTATTTTTTGAAAATAAATGATATTCATGGAATATTATTTTCAGCATGACAAATATAAGGAATAGGCAATCACTTTGTGATACTGTAAAAATCAAGAGGCTAATAGTGGCTCCAATTGGGGATGGCGGCTCCTTCAAGAGGTGTCAAGAACTTTGCAGACCATTAGCTTGATCCATTGGGCTGATCCCCACCCTGAAATCTTGATCTGGCACACCTCTTGTAACTGCAACCTTCAAAACTGAAATCCATTCTCACCGCAAATTGAGGTCTGACATTTGATCTTGAGCCTGAAAAAACAACCTGAAACTGAAAACTCAAAACATGCTCAATCATTTAAGAGCCCTCTTGCACACCTACCTACCCAACCCTAATATTCCCTAACATTATTTCCTTTCCAGTCTCTATATTATCACCTATCCCTTATTTCCCCTATTGGTTTTGATTAGGATTTTGAACCAATGTCATTTCTACCTACCTATTGATAAGCCAAGATTAAATGGTTTGGAAAATCTTCATTCTCTAACTTATCAATGAAAATTCAAAATTTGTACAATCATGTTTAGACTGTATGTTTGAACAAGGCTTCCTCAATAGTAGTGGCATTTCAATTTTCAACACTTTCAATTTTTTATTTTTTTTATCAGACTAGGCTTATGGCCTTCACTTCAGGCCCCAAGCTTGTCCAGTTTATTTTTGAAATTTGTATGGCTATGATATCTACAGTGGAGAAATTTTAAACTGATATCTTAACTGAAATAATGCTTTATCATCCTACCATTGATAAGACCTCCAAAAAGCTCTGTTCTGTCTATTTCTTGCAAGAAAAACGAATTATTACCCCTTGAATAATGAATGATGTATGGACCTTTAAATAGGATATCAAACTTTCCATGTGTCCCTTTGTCCTCAATCCTAGAATCCCATTTTAGCACTTTGTCTCCAATGTTGAATTCATTAGCTTTGGTCCTTTTGTCAAATATTTTCTCTATATTCTCCTGCACCACCTGAGTTCTATTATACACTCCTTCTCTAGAATTCTACAACTGGATGGTCTGGCTTACTCTTATTTTTACAACATTCTCTTCAGACTACACCTCTTGAATGAGCTTCGTGACAGACACCCCTAAGGTAGTTGGGACGACTGCATCCATTCCATATACTAAATCGTAAAGTGACATGTCAATTGATTTCTTAGTTGTCAGTCTATCATCCAATAGTGCATTTACCAATTTATTATGCCATGACTTCTTATTTTCCTCCAGCGACTTATTAATGATGTCAACCAAGCTCTTATTAGAAGATTCAGCTAGTCCATTCCCTTGAGGGTAATAATTCATGGAATGCTCCAGAGTGATGTGACATTTGTGGCAAAAATCCACCACTTTCTTGTATTTAAAGGCAACAACGTTATCAGTAATGATTTTCCTAGCACAGCCGAATATAGCTAGAATGTTGGTTTCAAGGAATTTGATAATTACTAAATCAGTAGCAGTTCTGGAAGGAATGGCCTCTATCCATTTGGTGAAATAATCAGTAGTAGTAAGGATCCATTTATGCTAAGCAGAGGAGGAGGGGTGGATTTCTCCAATGAAATCTAAACCCCACTGTTGCAAAGGATCTTCAACACATATTGGTTGTAAAGGAAAAGGTAGCAACTTTCTTTTTCCCTCAAAAATTTGGAACTTATGACAGGAAATCACCATCTGGTGAATGTCTGGGAAAAGAGTGGGCCAATACAAACCAGCTCTAAGGATATTATCAAAAAAAATTTCCAATAGAGATGGCATCCACAATCCCCTTCATGAAACTCAAGCATAATCCTATCTACATTTTCCTTAAGCAAACATTTAAGCAATACACCACCATAATTTTTCCAATATATGACATTTTCCAGAATACAGAAATTTACAAATTTTAATTTCAAGAATCTGGCCTTTGTTTTGGACAAGCCGGGAAGAGAATTTAAATTAAAGAGAACATATAATATGTTTGCATACCAGGGAGAATTTAGGAAAATTTCCTTAATAGGTAGAGTCGCCAGCTTGTCTTGTTCATCCAGTGAGTGAATCATGTTAATGTCCAATGCTTGAAAATTAGTCTCAGCCATCAATTTAGTCAGTCCATGTCCTTTGATCAACTTGGTGGGTTTGATATCTAAATCATACTCCAGGATAACCACAATCCATTTGCCTCTTTTTCCATCGGGATCCTGAGTTAGGATGTCGTTGAAAACTATACGAGGAACAAATACAATGATGTGTGAAAGTAGAATGTAGACTCTGAAATCCTTTAGTGCTTTGATCAAGTTGAAAGCCTACTTTTCCATAATATTGTATTTCAGAGGTGCATATCTTAAGGATTGGATAAAGAATGCAATGGGCTGCTCTTGTCCTTCTATATTTTTCTGCATCAATACTATAGCAATTGTATGCATTAATGCAAAGGAGAAAATGAAGAAATCCTTGGTGAATTTAGGGCTGATCAAAACTGGTCCTTGTGTGAGTGCCTGCTTCACTAGGTCAAAAGATTGATTTTCTTCCTTGGTCCATTTGACTCCTAACTCTCTTTTGAGCATATTATTGATATTCCTTGGGATTTCTGCAAGGTTTGGTATGAAACTTCTCAAGAAATTTATCTTCCCAATGAAATATTGCAGATCTTTGATGTTTATGGGATGGCTAATTTGAAGGATACCCTCAATTTGGCTGGGGTCAATCTTGATTCCCTTTTCAGATATGATCTGGCCTAGAAGCTTCCCTTCTTCCAGAAAAACAATGATTTTTTAGGGTTTATAAATAGACCAAACCTTCTGCACTTTTCCAAGATTCTCCTTAGATGGGCCAAATGCTCTTCATTAGTTTTTGAATAGACAGTAATGTCATCTAGGTAGATCACAATGAAGTGCTCTATCTCTTCTAAAAAATCAATATCCATCGCTCTCTGGAACATGGTCCAACATTCATTAGTCCAAAGGGAATTTTTACATACATAAAGGTTCTCCAAGGAATAGTAAAAGTTGTTTTGGGTTGATCATTTGGATGCACCAATACTTGATTGTACCCTTGAAATTCATCTAACAGGGAGATCCTCTTGGAGCCCACTACCTTTTGCAATATGTGATCCATATTTGGTAGAGGGCAGTTATCCTTTAGTGATGCTTTGTTTAGATTTTTGAAGTCAATGTAGAGCCTGATTTCCCCTGTCTTATTTCTTATAGGAACCAGATTGGAAACCCATTCAGAGTATCTGATCGAGACTATTATCTTAGCATCATAATTTTAATTGATCTATTTCTCGATCAAAGGCATTTGGACAGGGTTTATCTTGCGTAGCTTATGTTTGAAAGGCTTCTAGTTCTCTTTGAAAATAATTTTGTGTTGGATGATATATGTATCATAAGACTTCAGGTCCTCATAGCTCCATGCAAACACATCAATGAACTCTTTCAAAAAATCAATATATTTCTATTTTGAGGATGCAGGCAGCGTTCTTGAAAATTTTATCATCTTGGGTTCCTACTCACTACCTAGATTTCACTCCTCAATGTTTGCTTCTATGGACTCCATATTTTGTTTCCTAACCACATCATCAAAATCAAACAGTTCCTCCAGAGGAACCCGTCCTCTAGGCAGGGTCTTTTCTCTAAATTGTAGCACCTCAAATTATTCTTTTTCTAGATCATCATGCATCTCTATCTTTTGTAGGTCTTCTTTTGCTGAAAATTTTATATCTGAATCATGAGGGGAATCCTCCCTGCATTTTTTTTCTTCAGTGGGACAACCCTCCTCATGGTCTAGGTATGAATTTGAAAACCCAAAATCCCCCTTAGACTCAAGGAAATCTCCAATCTGTTGGTCATCTTCAAAGACTTGCCAATGTCTCATGTTATCAGGGACTGTATGTTGGTGTTTAACCTACACAGTATATTTTTTATTAGGATGATATATTTGACACGTGCTATCTGAAAATGCCAACCCATTGGCAAGGATATCCTAGTTCCTTGGGATGGAGGTAAGGTCGTACTCTTCGAGCGTTTTTAGGAGGTTAAGTGAGGCATTCCTAAAGGCTCTCAATCTAGATGGTTAGAAGAATATTCTCCCTTAATTTTTCTGAT
This sequence comes from Pinus albicaulis, assembly GCA_034641835.2. NCBI lineage: Eukaryota > Viridiplantae > Streptophyta > Pinopsida > Pinales > Pinaceae > Pinus > Pinus albicaulis. Next base: position 1,559,746,726 of record CM076579.1, read on the forward strand.
GGCCAGTTCAGAATCCCCATGGACAGAGATTCTTTAGTCCCCTAGTTTCTTTAGTAATTGTAGACCTAAAATGAGTGCCTCATATTCTGCCATATTGTTAGTACACTAAAATTTTAGCCTGTAAGAATGACCCTTTGCGTGGTTATTCTCCTTGTTGCATACCCAGACACCTGCTCCTGAGCCAGATTTGCCACAGGAGCCATAAAAGCTCATGTTCCACAGAGTTTCAGGTTCAGACTTGTGTGGTTCCATCTCTATTTGGTTTGATTGTCCATTTTCCTAGTCTTCTTCTTTTTCACCTATTTTTTCATTAAATGCTACTTGTTCACTAATGGTGTCATCATTGTAAAGAATTAATGAATCAAGGTCAGAGTGGACAGAGTAAATGGGGGAGTTATCAAGCTTTTCTTAGCTTCTCACTATGTATTTCATGTGATTTTCCCTATTTAACCTTCTTTGTTGACCAAAAACTGGTATGGTTGCGTAGGTAATATACATTTGGAGGGTCCCTTGAAGCTTAGCTCCCTGTGACCGGGATAACAACATGCCATATTTAGGAGGGATGTCGACCACTACTATATCCATCACTAGACTCTTAGCTGGTATGTGTGATAAAGTAACACATAGATCTTTGATAAGGCCTAGACATTTCACTCTGCTAGAGTCAAAAGAATATAGATCTTTGTATGGCCTAGTTATCTCAAGGCCAAGCCTCTCCATAACTATCTTTGCCATGAGATTATGAGATGCACCTGAATGTAACATGGAATTATGAAGGATTGTATTATGAACATTCAAGCTGACATAAAATGGGGGAACACCTCCTTCCTAAAATTTAGCCTCTACTTCTAGCCCAAACAAAAGTTCAGGTTTGTCATCATTAAGATTTAGAGTGTTAGTGTCATCTCTCATGTTTAGTCCTTTCAAGACTTTGGACCTATATACCTCTTGGCTTACGAATTTAGTGAGGGGTATGGAGATTTTAATTTTTGAAATTTGGTTCTCGATGTTGAATGGCATTTGTGTTTTTGGTAAATTGAAATCAGTTTTCTCGGGTATTATTTTTGTGGGAACTTCAGCTAGTTGATTTGTTTTAGGGATATCAGCCGAGACATTTTTGATAGGTCTGATAGGTGTTTTTCTAGTAGGGATCTCTAGATGGCTTACCTTAGGGTTTTTAGCGATTTTCCTTCAACTTTTTGTTGTTTTCCTGGGATCAGTTTTGGGGGGTTTTTAGCAAAGTTTTAAGGATTCTGTTTCTTGGGGATATTGGAGTTTTTCTTACTTCTGAGGTTATATTGTCTATGCAGATCCATGATAGCATTCTTGAATCCTCATTTATAATCCTCAGAATCTTCCCATTCTAGTTCATTTTGAGGTGGGGAAAATAGATATTCCTCTTCTTTAGTGAGGAAAAAAGTATCCTCATCATCTACCCATATTAGATTTACTTGACTTTCTTCGGGCTCTTCCACCATTCCCTCATCTTCATCAGTATAATTCTCCTGGAAAGGAGTCCTAATCTGCTGGTCATGTCCCCTTGGATCTCTCTGTCTTATTTGAGGGGGGTTTCTTCTAAAGTTTTGGTTTTGGATTCTATTTTGAGGAGCTAGCTGATTTTATTTGGGGGTAGCTCTCTCATTTAGGTTGATCCTCTCCATCATACTCTCCATGGTTCTGACAAGGTTCTCAATCTTGGCATCAGATGAGGAGGCTATTGGCTCTTCCCTAATTGTGACCCTTTTCTCGTTTCTCATTCTAGCCCATTTGGAAATCATATTTGATTCCACACTTACTGTGCCCCTCTTCATGTCTTCTAATGTGGGGGGATCTCTTTCTCTCAGCTGATAAGCCATCTCTGGGTCAAATCCATCAGGTAATTTCACTAGGGCCAAACCTTGTGGGGGTTTCATGTGATGAGGGAGGGCGTTATATACACTGTTGAACCTAGTACAGTAATCTTGGACACATTCTCCCACATTTCTCTTGATGTTCTCGTATTCTGACAGAATTTGGAGAGGGTTTTTATTAACTTCCCATTTTTTTATGAATAGCTAGTGCAGGGAAGGGAGGTCCTGGATATTGTTGGGAGTCAGGCCTTCAAACCATTTTCTTTCTTCTCCCCCTAAGAATTGAGCATACATTCTTAATTTAACCGTTTCGTCATCTGTCTCTTGTCGGTCAAAATAATCATTCATTTTATCTATATGTTGTTGAGAAGTTGAATGTCTACTTTCATCAAATAGGGGGATCCTGGACTGATAATCCTGTGGTAAAGGTGGCAAGGGTAGTGGTAGCACTAATGGAGCATACCAAGTTGCCATGATTGGTGGAGGGGAGTCGAAGGAGGGTTGATAAGAGGAGGGTTGACGAAGGGAGGTGGAGGGTTGAAACAAGGAAGGTGGAAAATGGAAGTATGAGTGGAGGTTTGGGGACTCTAGTGGGAAACGTTCAAGGGGATTTGGGATTCAGTTTGGTTTGAGGTAGAGGCTTCCCCTATATGATTCAGTTGTAAGACTAATGGGTTGAAAAATGTCTGGGTTATCCAATTTTGGGATTTAGTCTTGAAAAATCTTTTCTCAATGTGTAAGAAAAAATGGATATCTTGCAGGGGAGCAACGTTTTCAGGGAGGGATTTTTCTTGGTGAAGAGTCTTTCTAATAGTCGAACTTACAGATCTGGGAGTTTTCTTTAGGATTTTTTTATGGATTTTCAACTATTTCAGGGGGATTTGGGTTAGGATGGGATTTGGTACAGACTCTACTGGAAGCCAGAATTTAGACCCAAGGCACAGACAAGTTGAATGTTTTATCAAGGTTTTGAAAACCAATCTGTGACAGAAATACTTAAAACCAACAGTATTTCAACTAGGTTTGATTGAGCTTTGATAATATTAGGATTCCTCAATAGTCCCCAGTATGGTAGCCATTATGTTAGCCCTCTCTAATTTGTAAGATTGGAAAGAACAAGTAGTAGAGGACAACATCAAACTAATTTGGAAACCAAGACCTAGCCTTCCTGAGCTCATAGAGGGCTCTCTCTGTATCTTTATGATTTAGGATTTAACTTTGGTGGTTTATACTGCTAATTTAAGGCTATTTAGAGAGATTATTTTGCTTTTTTTTTATTTGGATGGCTGGACAGATAGAATATGGGAGGTTTAATCCATTTGTCTATGGAATTCAATAAAGGTTTAGTTGTGTAGCTTTTCCAAAGAGCATTCTGAGAGCAAGCTAACTATAAAATGGATCTTACTAGCGATGTAGTATGATATAAAGGATATGCCCTGGGTTATTACATAATTATACGCCTTCAAAAAATATTACTTGTTGGGAGGGCACTTAAAGATGTTTATAGATCACTCGACTTTGAAGTACCTAGTTTTTATGATAATTTGTCACGAAATCATACATTCTAATCACTTTAATGAGACCCGATACATCGACACCCAGCGAACATTGTCATTAACGCCCAGAAACATACATCGACCATCCTAGAACATGACTTTATTTCCCCTTGAGACATCTCCTTGCGTCATAGAAAAACATCCCTTTTGCATTGCTTTGGGCGACGATTCGGTACTCGCCGATGGGGAAATTAATGCAAGGTCGCCAGCTGGCTACCTTGTGTGCGTGGTCACGCCACCCATTTTAGAGGTTGTTTTTAAATAGGGATTGGCGGAAGTTGAGTTCTAACAAACTCACAAACCATTGCCTATCTTGAGTTGGGAGGTTTGGCTGCGGGAGTTATATGGAGGGAAGTGGTTTTGCCACCTCTCATGGAACCTTCCTTGTTGATAGGGCCAATCCCATAATAATAGGGATCCCAACTCCTCCTTCCCCATCTATAAAAGCTTGCTCAAATCAATGGCAAGCTAGTCTTGAAGTGCCTAAGCTCCGAATCTCCATATTCCCAAGAGCCTTTGTGTTGTAAAGCACCCTCTCTTTCCCTTAAGGCTGACTCAAGTAAGGAGACCATTGTCACGAGACTCTGGAGAGGTTTTCCCTTTCCTTGGCAAGCTTTGCGAGACGTGGACGACTGGAAACCCGTTCGAAGAAGACTGCGACGTCAGAACTTGGTTGTAATCTTTCTTCGCTGGTTATTTAATAGATGATTATGATTATGGTTCCACTCCGTTTTCCATCATGTTAATGCGAGTAATGTCCTTTCTGACTGATGTTTAGTTACGTATGTTGGTTTCTATGCTTGTATCTGTTCGTTTCTTCTATGTGCAGGTGTTCATCCGCGGAGATCGTGGAGGGATTGTGATCTGCCGAGGCTGAGGAACGGGGACGCTTCTTCTTCAGATCCTAGCGTTGGAATCCAGGTAGGCTTCTATTCCAAGTCTTTCATTCGTAATTAGGAACCTGCGTCATAGCATTGTTTGATTGTTGCTAGACCCCTGCTGGGCTAGTAGGGATCGCCTCTGTCCGCAGAGGGGATTTACCTCCTCAACAAATTGGTGACTCCGCTGGGGATCATCCAGCTTGTTGTTTGATTTGTAAACTATAGACGGAGCCTGAAGTACAGCCAGATAGCCTTCGAAACGCTTTTGCCTTGCATTAGCGGAGTAGATCAATGCTACTTCAGTCAATCTCCAGTTTGGTTTACGGACTGAATAACTTGGAGTCTTTGTCTTGCCTTGCCATTTGTATCTTGCTTTTCCTTGCTTGATGAACCTTCTGGGTTGGGTTCTTTGTGTGTTTTTGCTTCTTGGATTGCTTAGCTTGCATTGGTCTGTTTCTGGAGTAGCTTATTTTTAATTTTTTGCTGAGAAAATCGACTGGCGCGGTTTTTAACCCGACAGTCGTGCCAATTGGCGCATGTTGCCTTTGTTCAACCCGCGCCAATCGCTTTCTGGCGCCAGTTTCACACTTACAGTCGCGCCACCCCTGTAAGTTTTTTGAGTTTTCTCATTTTTGAGCTCTCTGAAGTTGATCAGTGTTTTTCTTCTTGATTTTCCAACTGCCCGAGTGTGTTGGAGTCCTGTTTGGCTGGGAATTCACCTCTGTCCTTTGGTTGTTTGCTTCTATCTCGTTATCACTCAGGTTTTCCTAGAAGTTGTGTAAGAGGAAAGTATACCCGAGGTAACCACAAACCAATCTTTTAGATGCAGGATCTAGCCAATCTGCATCCAGAGAGGGCTCTCTCTTTATGATTTATTTTTGTTTTTGAATGATTTTAGGCTAGTTATAGATGCAAAGTTTGTTTTGGGAAATGGTGGAATCCACAAACTAAGGGCAAGGTTGAGGGCTTTCAGTCCATTGGGCTATGGAGTCTAAGGATGGCTTTACTGGATTTCTTTTCTGAACACAAGATGGTATTACAGTGCAAGATAGCTAGACAGAGAACAATCCTTAAAATTTAAAGTGGATGGATGGTCTTGAAGGGATGAAAGGCAACTAAGAATCTTTCACCATATTCAAGAGGAAGAAAAGAAATGATTACAAGCAAAGAGCAATGAAGGATTCTTTGTTACAGTAATCAACAATATTGAATCAGCAAAACATGAGCAATTAAGAATTCATGCTTATAACTAATCCAGAAGAAAACATCGAGAATAATCACATTTGAAAATAGAGTACAATTAAGCAAATTCTGTTTCAATCCTTTATGTAAACTATTCAGAAATGGATATGATGATAGCATAAACTAATATAAAATTTAAACACAAGGGTTGGAAAACTTATTGAACTGGAAGTCCAACACATGAATCCTGCAACAAGTCCAGTGCTTCAAAACGTCATCCAGTAAGCCACAAGTAAATTTGTCCAAAAGCTTTTTATTTCGAAAACCTCAATGTTACAGCAGAGTAATAGAATCCACCCTTCAAAACTCTCTTTGAAGGCTTATTTATACAAAAATAATCTTAACAATCTTACTCTATCCTAGCCAATAATTCAGGCTGACTTAAAGCGTATTTACAATAAACAAGAGACACATGGTCTCGAAAATAGAATAATGAGTAACGGCTGATGTGCTGTTCCTTTCTTCATGGACGTGCTAAGGATAAGTGCTCTAAATAGGGCTCTGTGCTGTCCTTTGCGTATTCCTTTGACTTGTTGAATACTTTTTCTTCTCACGGATACTCTTTAATCGTTCATCTGATACTCTTTCATCTGCATTTCTGTTTTTTACCATTTACTCAATAGTAAAGATAAACTTTTATCCTGACAACATTTTTTACAAAATTTCCAGCATTTCCTTCCACCACTGATCATCTGGTATCATTGTTCTTCTGAGCTTCCTTAAAGTTTCATCGGCTTCAGTAAGTTTATAAAAAGTGGGTTCGTTTGGAAATAGATACTTTAACTCATTCTCCAGATGAAACAGATTCCTCACTTTTTCATAAATACTCTTCCCAGTTGGTACTGCAGGTTCTGATGAGCTAGTAGAACCTATATTAGTAGAACCTATAGCTATATGTTTAGCATGAGCTTTGATTCTTTTCTCATAAGTTTCCAAGTCTACTATTTGATCCTCTGTGAGCATGGGACTTGGCATTTCACTGTCGAGCAGAGCTTGAAACTTTTCTCTGAAAACGTTGATGTCGACCAAAATATCAGTACACTTTCTTTCTAGATTTTGCATGAAAGTTCTCTTTGTGAAAATTCTCTTTGCTTCCAAAACTACACCTGTTCTGTCATCAATTCCTAGCAATGCTAGTTGTTGTTTTGTTCTGGAATTCAAAAACTGAATGAGCTGCTGGGCTAGCTCTGGCTTGCCTCTTAATTCATGTCTAGTTTTGTTTATTTCCTCTTGGGCTATCTTGACTAACTCATTCTTCTCAAAAATAGCTTGAATGGAAGGCCAAATATCTCTTATTAAATTAATGATGTTGTCCCAAAGAATATCATTTATTTCATTCAGAGGCTTTTCCAGTGTAAGATCTTTTCGCAAAGCCTCAACCAATTTTTCCAACCTTTTTATTTCTCTGAGGTTGTCAGCTACTGTCTTTTTGGATGTGTCATATTTTCCCTCCAATTTTGTTAATTGTAATTTTGCTTCTTGGAGTTCTGTGACCTTTAGCTGCAAACTCTCCATCTGTTTAATCAAATCCTCAGAATTCAAATTATAAATATTCACCTGAGATGATTGTTCCTGTTGTCCTGTAGTACCTATTGCTGAAGCCTGTTTGAGAATTTCCTGTTCCTGCAATGCCTTTTCCAGCTCCTTCTCGGTTTCATTTAGTCGCTCTGTCAAATTTAAGAGCAACTCCATCATTTCTTCTTGTGAATTTCCTTTTATTACTTCCTGTGTCTGGGGGTGCCTTGAGGCTGGTAATTTCAACTGTTTTCTCAGTGCAGCTATATCATCCTCTTTCTTTTTTATCAGTGCCTCAATACCTTTAGTGTCTTTGGGATTGTGACCCAAACCAATGATGATCTCTTCTAGAGACTTTATTCTATTGTCCTTGGCCTGTGAGGAGGCCCTTTCAATCTTCAATGTTGCAGTAGTATTATTCAAGGAATCTTGCAGTGTTAAAGCTGCCATGGCTTTGTTGGTGAGAGTAGAATAAACCATTTCCCCTGTTTGTCTATGAAGCTCTATCTGATCCAAGGGATGGATATCCTTTGCTATCACTTCAAAATTTGTTCTGATGTAATCTGTTGCTGAAGTTGGCTTTGGCACCTTAGCTTTGAAGTGGCTCATTTTCATTTTACCTTGTGAAAGATCAAATGCTGACATCAACCTTTGCTGATTGTGAGGAGCCATCTTCATATACTGATCATAGACCTTCATTTTTAATGGTTCATTCCTTGTTTTGATATCAATGAAGGTTTTCTTTATGTCTCCAGTACCTGTCTTGGGCGGTCTCAAAGAAGATACTTCAGTGCTCAGTTGCTTTTGTATCCCTTTCTGGCTTATATTTGTTTCACTTGCTGTACCTGTTTGCTGACTATCTTCCCTGCCATCATCAAATATTTCATCTATGATCTCTACATCTGGAGGTAGATCCGATTTATGTTTTTTAGCTTGATAGACTTGTGGGGCTCCTTTTGAAGGTGTGGTATCTGGAGCTGACCTCTTTTTCCCTATTTCCACATTCAGTGGAGTTTGCATCTCTGGAGCTTGGATTTGCTTTGCCGGTGTTTGAGAAGCTTTAGATTGTTCTGGTGTTTTGGAACTCTGTGATTTTTCTGCCATGACCAGGGTTTCAATGACCTGAACTATAGGTTCTTTTCCTTTACCTTTAGGCTCTGCTGCTACTGATGGGCTGTCTTCCTGTATAGCTTGTTGTAGAGTGGCCGTTGAAGATGTGCCAATATAGGGTACCTGCATTTGATCATATGTTTCTAGGTCAAATTTCTTCTCAGCATCTTTCATAAGTTTATTCAATTTGTCAGCTCCACTTCCCTCTTCAACAAGTGTTCCTTTAACCCATTCATCTCGATTTGCATACTGTTCTATGTCAGGAATTCTGTGATGTATATAAGGAGATGACTTATTTTTTAACCTTCTTTCACAAATGAAACCAAAGGGGTCATAAGGGACCCAACGGAAAGATGTCTGGAATTTTTTCTCTAATATAAGTTCAGCATCTCTTTTAGCTTCCCTAGAATTGCAAATGAAAGGACCTAACTGGCTTTTGATCCTTAATTGTGCTTTCTTCTTTACATTGCAGAAATGGATTACATCTGAGTTGTTCATCTGTCTAAAGTATTCCAAAGCAAAAATTCTCATTGGTACATATCTGGGTAACTTGAATGGATGTAATTCACATCCATAAATTCTGATGACTGTATGGTTTTGGTATAAGTACCAATTCCCAACTTTGTAACTCTTTGACAATTGCAGGGTCTTTCTTATCTCAGTACTAAGCCTAGGGGGAGAAACTCCTGTTAACAAGGTTGTAGCAGGATGTACAAACTGATCAATGAATTCTGAATAAGAGTAGGGAGAATCAGAGGACAAATGAATGATGGGGGACCAAAAAATAACAGACCTGGGATTACCTTTAGCATCAAGTTTCTGCACAGGGAAAGGGAATTTGTCTGAGTGATAGAAAATTATGAGATGATAGATAACTGAGGAGTACTTGAAAACCTTTTCATCATCTAGCCTTAAAAATTGATCATGGATTTTGTTGGCAATGAAGGAAGCATAATCATACTTAATCTCAGGAGGCTGCCCAGGGGTAAAGATAGATAGCAAAGCCAGAGTTATCTCGTCAACATACTCACTGGTATTGAATCCTAAGACAAAGGATATTACATTCACAATAAGCCTTCCCAATTGATTGGAAAAGTAAAAACCATAGGGGGGAGTCCCTTTTGGCTGATGCTCAGGTAACATGAAGTACTGACACATTGCTTTCAATTTCTCTGGAGTTAACAGTCTGGTTTTTTCAATTAGCCCTTCCATGGATAGAGGTGCTAATTCTTGTTCTGGCTCAAATTGTAACATAGCATTGATAGCCTGAGGTGTTATAGGGAACAAAACACTTTGATCAGGAGCTAATACAGCTCTTTGTGTGGGATCATAATTTGCATGACAATAATGAATGATTTCAGGGAAAACGTGGACTGTAGGAATGAAATACCTTGGGAGATTGGATTCCCATAACCCTATAAGATCTTGCCCCTTTGAGTGTTCGTCTCTGCAGCGACAGAAGCTCAAACGGGGACTTTCATCAAAATGCAGGTCTTTTATTTGGAAATCTTCATCTATGAGAGGTAAATAGTCCAAATCTCGGTGAGGAGCATTCAAAGGAGTGACATTTAGAGCAGTTGGGGCCTCCATTTTGGTTCTTGTGGATTCAAAATGGAGGTTTCAGTTTTTCTTGCAGACCGGACGGGATATCTGACAAAAGAGGAAATTGGAACAAATTGCAGGTTTGGGAAGTAAATTCACAGGTTTTAAATCTTCAATGAGGACTCAGAGAGGACTTTTGACCATTTTTCAGAGAAAAAACACAGGAAACTAAGCTTAACTTGCAGTCGGGGCGCGGAATGATAAATACCTGTTTTTTAATGGAAACTGGTTCTTCAACAGGTAATGAAAAATGGCGGGGACGTTCTTCAATACTGGCGCAGCCGAATTTCTGAGTAATTTGGTGTATTTGCAGTGAAATTTGAAAATTGCAGCGGGAGCTTAGTCTCTTTCGGAAACTAAAAATGACTGAAAAAACGCGAAAAATGGCTTATTTACAAGTCAAAAGGGTTTTTGTCGTTTTCGAGGTGATGACGTCATTTGACGTACGGGGTGACGTAAGGAAGTGGGACCGGCGGTATGCGGTAAGCCCGCACCGCTTATGGACGAGGGCGGTAAAAATCGCAATGGCAGCGATTCCACAGGACGCTTGCCACGTGGAATGCTGAAAAGTCAAAAACCGCCCACTCCCCACTGGCTAAATAACTCACACGGGATGGGCAGCGGGATTGATCAGGACCGTTGATCAACGGAGGGATGATCTGAAGGCTGAAAAGGATGGGAACTTGTGTGGCTTCAAAGGTGGGCCCGTCGGGGTTTAAAAAGGTTTTAACGTGTAATCTAATCACCCCGGGGAGAAGTTAATAGGCGGGAATGGTTGTTAATTAGTCCAAATGACTAATTAACCCCGTGAATTTATGAAATGGATCGTGGCGGAGTTTGGCCATGTGGAATGCCACGTGGACAGAACACGGTGGCATAAACTTCCGCGGAGTTTATTAATATGTTTTGATTTTAAACACACTTGTCGTATGTCTAAAGGTTTTTTGTATATATTTTTTTATTATACGATGAATAAATTAATATAATCAATTCATCATAGGGGCGGAATGTATATATAAGGCTATATTTTTTACCAAAGGGCTTTATAAAGCGGGGTATTTAGTTTAAATGTGCGGGACTATATATACTTTGGTAAAACATTATAATAAGAGGGTTTTGGGGATATTTTTTAGAAAAGGGAGTTATATACATAGGAAAAGGGATTTCACTAGGGAATTAATATAATAAAGTTAAATGTTAATATGATAAAGGACAAGGAAAATCAAAACACCTTTGTACATCTAAGAAAGTGAAAATTTATGAAGTAAATTGCACATTTTATCTTCAACACTTAAACTTAGAATAACAAGTTGTTTTGAGGAATTTTGTGGAATGTTGCATCAGTTTTCCTAAGTAAAATAGGATTTTACTTAGGAAAAGTTAAAGATGGAAGATAATCTATGATGGATTATTTTAAGTGCTTAGGTATTTTTGATCATTAGGCCGAGGGTCCGGTCCCTCCAGAAGTCAAGGAAATGCCTTGAGCCCCTTTGATCTCAAATTACCTCAGTACTTTTGGGGAAATTAGTAAAACTCTTGAGGGGGAAAAATGATGAGGGAGGTTAATGAATTTGACTTTGCTTGCTGTGATTTTCCAGTGTATTTCCTGCTTTAGTACTTGTGATGAAAGTAAATGATTAACCAACACTTTGCAGCACCATTCATCAGATAACACTTTGCAGCACCATCTACCTACTCTATCTACTTAACACTACCATTTTCTCTTCTTTATTAGGGTGCATTTAGACTTGCAAACCCTGATCAATCTTTTCTTTTTACATGATGAATCTATCTATTTCTACCCTTATTACATCCAAGGGCTCAGATTAAACTGCTGAGCACCTTTTATTCACTCTACCTAGCTACTTATCTGCCAAGATTAAACTGTTTGGCTAGATATTTATTCTCTAATCTATAACATGAAATTGAAATATGACTAAGCCAAGATTAAACAGTTTGACTTATTCATGAATTGTGGCAAAAGTTTCACAAGCTGCACACAATTGATTTATTACAACACATGAAATAAGTAGTGGCATTTAGACTTGCACACTTTCCCTTGGTCTATTTCTTTTTCGTCAGTTCATTTCTTTCTCTTTTTTGACCCTTTCCTTATTCTTTTTACCCGTATCTTTCTTTAGGGTATACCCTCTTTACATTTTTTAAATTTTTTTGATTTTTTTGGTTTTTTAAGAATATGGAACACCCTTGCTCAAGTAAGAAGGTTTGAACATATTCCACACTTCCATCAAGACAATCATGAAAGATGAAACCTATTGATATAGGAGGCTAACACTGGCTCCACTTGGGGATGGCTTTTCCTTGTGGAAAGTCAAGAACAGTAGATCAGATGCCTCAGAATGTCTTCAAACAGAAAGTAAGGAATTTTCCTTCTTCTGGTAGCTTTATTTTACATATGATAGTAAAACTTTTTTGGAACTTAGGGCCTTCACTTCGGGCTTCAATTCCAAGAAGTCACCATCCAATCCAAACTGCAGTAACAAAAATAAAACAAGGAAACAATATATTATGTACAAGTTAGAAACATTTAAACATTCTAGTAAATTGGATCAAAATAATGCTTAAGCATTCGACCATTGACTGGTCCTTCTTCAACTTCTGAATTGTCCAAGTCCTTCAAAAAATAAGTATTGTTTCCCTGCAAGGCATGAATGATATAAGGTCCTTTCCACAAGAAATCAAACTTCCCATGTTTCCCTTTTTCTTCTCTTCTAGAATCCCATCTTAGGACCTTGTCTCCTAATTTAAAATCCTCTGCTTCAGTCCTTTTATCAAACATTTTCTTTAGCTTTTCCTGTAAAACTTGTGATCTTTGGTATACCTCTTCTCTGGTTTGTTGCAGGTGGATTGTCTGATTAATTCTTCTTTGAATGTCATTTGGCTCCACTTGAGCCTCTTGAAGTAATTTCATCACAGGGATTCCTAACGATGATGGGAATTTTGCCTCCAAACCATAAACTAACTCATAAGGACTAGTCCCAATGGATTTCTTGGTTGTAAGTCTGTCTGCCCATAATGCATAGGTCAGTTTCTTATGCCAGTTCTTTTTATTCTCCTCCAACAATTTCTTAATGATATTGATTAAACTCTTATTGGAGGATTCTGCTAGTCCATTACCCTGGGGGTAATAGGCTGTTGAATGGCCTAAAGTAATATGATATTTATGGCAGAAATTAATCATTTTCTTTGATTTAAATGCAGCAGCATTGTCTGTTATAATCTTTTCTGGACATCCAAATCTTGAAAGTATGTTGTTTTCAAGAAACCCTATGATTACAGAATCATTGGACTGTCTACATGGGATGGCTTCAATCCATTTGGTGAAATAGTCTGTAGCAGTTAAAATCCATCTATGTTGCCCTGAAGAAGGGGGGTGAATCTCTCCAATAAAATCTAATCCCCATTGTTGAAAGGGTCTTTCTGTGGATACTGGTTTTAAAGGCAGAGGTAACAACTTTCTTTTACCCTCAAATATTTGACATTTGTGACAACTTGTTACAAATTTCTTTACATCAGAAAATAATGTTGGCCAGTAAAAACCAGCCCTTAAGATCTTGTCTGCAGTAGATTTCCAGTAGAGATGTCCTCCACAATCCCCTGCATGAAATTCATTAAGAACTTTATCAGCTTCATCTTTTAAGAGACAATTCAATAAAATTCCTTCATGATTCTTCCAAAATAAAGTGCTATCTAAAATACAATATTTCAAAGATGTCATCTTTAAAAATCTTTGCTTAGTTCTGGACAACCCTGGAGGAGCTTGCAGGTTTACTAGAACATGAATTATATCAGTATACCAGGGTGAATCTAAGAAAGCTTAACTGATCTGGGGAGTCGCCATCTCCTGCTCGTTATCCAGTTCATTGATATCTAAGGCTTGGCAATTGGTTTCTGTCATAAGTTGTGCTAAGCCTTGGCCTTTTATCAGTTTGGTTGGCTTGATTTCAATATCATATTCCAAAATGGTAGCTATCCACTTACCTCGTTTACCTTCAATGCCATCTCGAGTCAAAATATCTTTAACTACTGCATTGGGCACATATGCTATCACATGAGAATATAATATGTAAACTCTAAAATCTTTGATTGCTTTTACCAATGCAAAAGCCTGTTTTTCCATAATATTGTACTTTAGAGGTGCATCCCTCAGTGTTTTACTAAAAAATGCTATTGGCTTTTCACACCCTTGGTCATCTTTTTGAAGTAAAACAGCTGCAACAGTATGTTCAGAAGCAAATGAAAAAATAATAAAGTCTCTATCAAATTTAGGACTGGTCAGAACTGGTGTCCTTGTTAAAGCCATTTTAATTTCCTCAAATGATTGTTTGGCTTCTACAGTCCAGTCAATGCTTGAATCTTTCCTCAACATGTTAGTCAGTAATCTAAGTAACTCTGCCAGACTAGAAATAAATCTTCTCAAGAAGTTGATTTTTCCTATAAATGCTTGCAATTCTTTTATGTTTCTGGGGTGGGGTATTTGCAAAATTGCTTGAATTCTTTCAGGATCAATCCTAATGCCATCTTTAGAAATGATATGTCCTAAAAGCTTTCCTTCTTCTAAACCAAACAATGACTTCTTAGGGTTTAAAGAAATTCCATATTTTCTGCACTTTATAAATACTTGCCTTAGGTGATCTAAATGTTCTTGATCTGTTTTAGAGAAAACAGTCAAATCATCTAAGTAAATAACCAGAAAATCATGTATCTCTTTAGCAAAAGCAATGTCCATTGCTCTTTGAAATGTAGCTCCTGCATTCTTGAGCCCAAATGGAATTTTGACATATTTAAATGTACCCCATGGTGTGGTAAATGTTGTTTTATCCTGATCATCAGGATGAACCAGAATCTGGTTGTACCCTGAAAATCCATCCAGTAGTGATATTCTCGAAGATCCCACTACCCTTTGCAGAATGTGATCCATTTTAGGTAGAGGATAGTTGTCTTTTAAAGAAACTTTATTCAAATTCCTTAAATCAACACACAGTCTGATTTCTCCTGTCTTTTTTCTGGTTGGTACTAGGTTAGAAACCCATTCTGAAAATCTGATAGGAGATATAATCCCTGCTTCAAACATTCTTTTGATTTTCTTTTCAATTGAGGGTAATAAAACAGGATTAATTCTCCTAAGCTTTTGTTTAAAAGGTTTCTGGTCTGGTTTCAAAGGTATAGTATGTTGAATGATGGATGTATCATAAGACTTGAGGTCTTCATAACTCCAAGCAAAGACATCCTGGAATTATTTTAATAGTTCAACATATTTTACCTTCTGATCTTTTGGAAGAGATTTAGACAACTTAACAATTTTTGGATGTTCTGGTGTTCCTAAGTTGCATTCCTCCATATCGGCTTTAACAGGTTCCATTTTAGGTCTGAATGGAATATCATTTGAGTCGAATAGATCTTCCAAAGGTGTTAATCCTTTGGGTAATTGATTATGTTTTAAATTGATGATTTCTGTCTCATCTATGATCTCATCAAATTCCATTTGTTTCAAATTTTGCATGTCTTTTTCAGTGAATGTGGTTGGATGCAGCATATGAATTGCATTTTCTCTTGAAATTTCCATTTTTTGTTCTTTTTCTTGATCAAATTTATCAGCAGTCATGTCTTCATCTATATTACAGTTAGAAAACTCATTCTGAAGTGTCAAAAAACTATTGATTTGATGGTTATTGACAAATACTTGCCAATTCAAAACATTGTCGGGTATTGCAGGCCTGTGTCTTATCTCAGCTGAAAACTGATGATTAGGATCAAAAGGCAACTTACATGTACTAGCAAACATTGCTAAACTGTGAGCATGCAAGTTTTGTTTCCTGGGAATCTTGGCAAGTTGGGCTTGTAGAAATGTGTTGAGAATCTCTGCAACTGTCTCTCGGTATTGTTTCAGTCTCATGTCCTTTGTTGCACATTCTCCTTTAATCTGTTGGATGATTAGTTCAGAGTCACCTATGATTGATACCCTAATGCCTCCTAACTTCTTGACATGTTTAAGCCCCAATAAAAGAGCTTCATACTCTGCCATGTTGTTAGTGCATTTGAAATTTAACCTATAAGCATGACCCTCTGCATGATTGTTCTCTACATTGTGTAACCAAATTCCAGCTCCTGCACCTAGTCTATTTACTGAGCCATCAAACTCTAAATGCCATAGAATTTCATGTTCATAATCTTCATCAATTGTTTTAACAGATTTTCTGACAAGAGCTAGTTGTTTAGTTTTTTCAGGTTTTTCTTGGTCATCTGGTGTTTCTTTATTTTCAGATATTTCTTCAATTTTGACAGTGGTTTTGTTTATGATTTCCATTTCAGGAGCTTCTATTTCAGTAGGAAGATCTGACTCAGCATTGTATAGAATAAAAGAATCCATGTCAGAATGTACAGAATAAACAGGGAAGTTTTCAGGCTTCTCTTGGCTACTCACTAAGTACTTCATCAAAGTTTCTCTATATAATCTTTTAGGCTGACCAAATACCGAAATAGTTGCATAAGACATGTCTAATTGAATAGATCCTCCAAGTTTAGCACCCCAAGACCTAGACAATAACATACCATATTTGGGTGGAATATCAGCAACTACTATGTCCATTAAAACAGACTTAGCAGGGTATTGGACCAAAGTGACACACATATCTTTAATTAAACCTAAACATTTTACCTGACTGGAATCAAATGAAAACAAATCTTTGTATGGTCTAGTAATATCTAGATTCAATCTTTCCATTACTGATTTTGGCATCAAATTGTGAGATGCTCCAGAATCAAGCATTGCATTATGGAGTATCTTGTCGTGAACATTCAGGCTTACATAAAATGGAGGAGTTCCTCCACTTTCTGGTTTGCCATTAACCTCAGGGCCAAAAATAAGTTTGGGTTGATCATCAAGAATATTTACGGAATCATCCAATCCAGTAATGTTAATGTTTAAAGACTTGGAAATCTGATTCCTATAGACATCATGTTTAGCCAATTCTGATAAAGGAACAGCTATCTTGAGTTTGCCTATTTCAGCTTCTAGATTAAAGGGTTTTTCTGTTTGAGCTTTAGCGTTTTGCACAGTTGGATTTTCTCGGTTTACTGGATCTTCAATGTTTTTCTCTTTTTCATGAATGAATTTTTGCTTTGAAGATGTTTCAGGACTAACTTCTACTGTTTCTTCTACAGTTCCTACATGAGGAGATGTATTAGATTGTTGTCTGTTGATTGGTTGGTTATCAGAGACATCTTCAATTATTGGATTTGAAAAACTAGGAGTTATCCTAGGCAAAATTTGTATTTGGGGAATGTTTTGTACAGGGGAAGTATTTTGTACAGGGGGAATGTTTTGTTTTCCTTTGACATTTTGTTTTGTGGTTTTCTGTTTATTTTTCTCTGGTACATCTATCCGTCTACTTCTCAATTTGTACTGCTTATGAACCTCGTAGATTGCTGTGTCATAGCCTTCTTTGAAATCAAAAGTCTCACCTGAATGAGTGTGGAATGTTTCAAGGATATGATTCTCTTGATCATCCTGAGATAGGAAGATTTCTGGTTCATCTTTTTCCTCATTGACATTATTTATTTCTACATCTTCTGTAGGTCCTTCTGAAGTTGAACCTTCAACAAAGTTTTCTTGGAAAGGTGGTCTAATGTTTTGATCAGGGACATTCTTTCCAATATTTTGGTTCAAATTCCTCCTAAAGTTTGGGTTTCTTGCAACATTCTGGTTATCAGTAGCAGACTTTCTTTCAATGGTTTCCACTCTGTCACCTAATCTTTCCATACCTTTAATGATTACATCCAGCTTCTTTTCAAAAGCTGAAGGTTCTTCCTTCATAGGCATTCTTCTCTCTGCCCTATCTCTGGCTCGTTTTTCTATCAGATTTGCTTCTACGCTCACCACTATGCTTTGCATTTCCTCTAGTGTTTGTGGAGCTCTTTCCCTAAGAGAATAAGCTATTTCAGAGTCAAAACCGTCTGGGAATTTGACCAACACGTTATTAGGTGGGGGTCTTAGATTCAGAGGAACCGCATGATATGATTCATTAAATCTTATGATGTAATCTGGTACGGTTTCATTTGGTCTTCTTCTTAATTTTTCAAATTCTGATAGGATCTGGAGAGGATCTTTCTTTTTCTCCCATCTGTTCAAAAATGCCCTATACAAAGCTTCTAGGTCAGCAATACTGGTCGGGGTGAGAGCCCTAAACCAAGTTCTAACTTCTCCAGTAAGACTTTGTACAAAAATTCTCATACGGATATCATCAGTATCAATCTCATAAAACTCAAAGTAATCTATCATCCTTTTGGTGTGTTGTTGAGCTGTGTAGGTACCTGATCCGTCAAAAGGTGTGATCTTACTTTGGTAGTCTGGTGGTAAAGCTGGAGGGTTGGCTGGTAATATTAAAGGGGCATATCGATTGGCCATTGGAAGATAAAGTGGAGTAACAAGAGTAGTCGGTCTAGTAGGAGGAGATGGAGGTCTGACAGGTGGAGATGGAGGTCTGACAGGTGTTTGAAAAGTGGCTGAGTTCGGAGATGCTTCAGTTATTACAGAAATGTTTGAGCTTTCTTCAAAGGCTTGCTCAGATTGAATGGAGTTATGAAATTCTCTGTCGAGGTGATGCGAAACAAATCTATATTGCAACTCTTCAAAGAACAAAGGATCTGGAATTAACCTAGATAATTCAGTCTCAGAGAAATTTATAAACAAAGATGTTTCAAATTGTGCATCAAAAGGAATGTCATCAATATAAATAATTTTCACAGGACACGATGCAGATCTAGAAAGTGGTCTAGAACTACCTGTACTTTCCTGACTTCCTCTTTCAGAACTTTCTTGACTTCCTTGTCTTCTAAGAATCCTAGGAATCAGGTTTGGATTTTCAAAAATTGGTGGTGGATTGGGGTCAGGGTTTGACCTAGTATGTTGAATCCTTTCTGAAGCCAGTTTTCTTAGAATATGTGTTTTTGAATTTTGGGTTTTATTTGAAAAATAAATACAACTTCTACAAATTCTTTAAGAAATAATGATATGTGATTAAGATTTCCTCAAAGATCTGTTTTAAACTAGAGAATCTGATTGAAAAATTTGAAACTAAGATTCAACTTATAAGCTAAATCAGAGATAGACTGAAACATCATTTATTTACTTCTGCAATTGCATAGCAAAAGCAATTTCAAAGGCTTCCTGGCTGATTTTCAGACTCTGTCTGTAGATTATAAATCAAACAATAGTATCAATAAAATGATTCATTCCCCAGTATGGTCGCCACTATGTTATCACTCAGGTTTTCCTAGAAGTTGTGTAAGAGGAAAGTATACCCGAGGTAACCACAAACCAACCTTTTAGATGCATAATCTAGCCAATCTGCATCCAGAGAGGGCTCTCTCTTTATGATTTATCTTTGTTTTTGAATGATTTTAGGCTAGTTATAGATGCAAAGTTTGTTTTGGGAAAATGGTGGAATCCACAAACTAAGGGCAAGGTTGAGGGCTTTCAGTCCATTGGGCTATGGAGTCTAAGGATGGCTTTACCGGATTTCTTTTCTGAACACAAGATGGTATTACAGGGCAAGATAGCTAGACAGAGAACAATCCTTAAAATTTAAAGTGGATGGATGGTCTTGAAGGGATGAAAGGCAACTAAGAATCTTTCACCATATTCAAGAGGAAGAAAAGAAATGATTATGAGCAAAGAGCAATGAATGATTCTTTGTTACAGTAATCCATAATATTGAATCAGCAAAACATGAGCAATTAAGAATTCATGCTTATAACTAATCCAGAAGAAAACATCGAGAATAATCACATTTGAAAACAGAGTACAATTAAGCAAATTCTGTTTCAATCCTTTATATAAACTATTCAGAAACGGATATGATGATAGCATAAACTAATATAAAATTTAAACACAAGGGTTGGAAAACTTATTGAACTGAAGTCCAACACATGAATCCTGCAACAAGTCCAGTGCTTCAAAACGTCATCCAGTAAGCCACAAGTAAATTTGTCCAAAAGCTCTTTATTCCGAAAACCTCAATGTTACAGCAGAGTAATAGAATCCACCCCAAACACTCTCTTTGGGGATTTATTTATACAAAAATAATCCTAACAATCTTACTCTATTCTAGCCAATAATTCAGGCTGACTTAAAGCATATTTACAACAAACAAGAGACACATGGTCTCGAAAATAGAATAATGAGTAACGGCTGATGTGTTGTTCCTTTCTTCATGGACGTGCTAAGGATAAGTGCTCTAAATAGGGCTCTGTGCTGTCCTTTGCGTATTCCTTTGACTTGTTGAATACTTTTTCTTCTCACGGATACTCTTTAATCTTTCATCTGATACTCTTTCGTCTGCATTTCTGTTTTTTTACCATTTACTCAATAGTAAAGATAAACTTTTATCCTGACAACATTTTTTTACAAAATTTCCAGCATTTCCTTCCACCACTGATCATCTGGTATCATTGTTCTTCTGAGCTTCCTTAAAGTTTCATCGGCTTCAGTAAGTTTATAAAAAGTGGGCTCGTTTGGAAATAGATATTTTAATTCATGCTCCAGATGAAACAGATTCCTCACTTTTTCATAAATACTCTTCCCAGTTGGTACTGCAGGTTCTGATGAGCTAGTAGAACCTATAGCTGTATGTTTAGCATGAGCTTTGATTCTTTTATCATAAGTTTCCAAGTCCACTATTTGATCCTCTGTGAGCATGGGACTTGGCATTTCACTGTCGAGCAGAGCTTGAAACTTTTCTCTGAAAACGTTGATGTCGACCAAAATATCAGTACACTTTCTTTCTAGATTTTGCATGAAAGTTCTCTTTGTGAAAATTTTCTTTGCTTCCAAAACTACACCTGTTCTGTCATCAATTCCTAGCAATGCTAGCTGTTGTTTTGTTCTGGAATTCAAAAACTGAATGAGCTGCTGGGCTAGCTCTGGCTTGCCTCTTAATTCATGTCTAGTTTTGTTTATTTCCTCTTGGGCTATCTTGACTAACTCACTCTGCTCAAAAATAGCTTGAATGGAAGGCCAAATATCTCTTATTAAATTAATGATGTTGTCCCAAAGAATATCATTTATTTCATTCAGAGGCTTTTCCAGTGTAAGATATTTTTGCAAAGCCTCAACCAATTTTTCCAACCTTTTTATTTCTCTGAGGTTGTCAGCTACTGTCTTTTTTGATGTGTCATATTTTCCCTCCAATTTTGTTAATTGTAATTTTACTTCTTGGAGTTCTGTGACCTTTAGCTGCAAACTCTCCATTTGTTTAATCAAATCATCAGAATTCAAATTAGAAATATTCACCCGAGATGATTGTTCCTGTTGTCCTGTAGTACCTGCTGCTGAAGCCTGTTTGAGAATTTCCTGTTCCTGCAATGCCTTTTCCAGCTCCTTCTCGGTTTCATTTAGTCGCTCTGTCAAATTTAAGAGCAACTCCATCATTTCTTCTTGTGAATTTCCTTTTATTACTTCCTGTGTCTGGGGGTGCCTTGAGGCTGGTATTTTCAGCTGTTTTCTCAGTGCAGCTATATCATCCTCTTTCTTTTTTATCAGTGCCTCAATACCTTTAGTGTCTTTGGGATTATGACCCAAACCAATGATGATCTCTTCTAGAGACTTTATTCTATTGTCCTTGGCCTGTGAGGAGGCCCTTTCAATCTTCAATGTTGCAGTAGTATTATTCAAGGAATCTTGTAGTGTTAAAGCTGCCATGGCTTTGTTGGTGAGAGTAGAATAAACCATTTCCCCTGTTTGTCTATGAAGCTCTATCTGGTCCAAGGGATGGATATCCTTTGCTAACACTTCAAAATTTGTTCTGATGTAATCTGTTGCTGAAGTTGGCTTTGGCACCTTAGCTTTGAAGTGGCTCATTTGCATTTTACCTTGTGAAAGATCAAATGCTAACATCAACCTTTGCTGATTGTGAGGAGCCATTTTCATATACTGATCGTAGACCTTCATTTTCAATGGTTCATTCCTTGTTTTGATATTAATGAAGGTTTTCTTAATGTCTCCAGTATCTGTCTTTGGCAGTTTGAAAGAAGAAACTTCAGTGCTCAACTGCTTTTGTATCCCTTTCTGGCTTATGTTTGTCTCACTTGCTGTACCTGTTTGCTGACTATCCTCCCTACCATCATCAAATACCTCATCTATAATCTCTACATCTGGAGGTGGATCAGACTTGTGTTTTTTAGCTTGATAAACTTGTGGGGCTCCTTTTGAAGGTGTGGTATCTGGAGCTGGCCTCTTTTTCCCTATTTCCACATTCAGTGGAGTTTGCATCTCTGGAGCTTGGATTTGCTTTGCTGGTGTTTGAGAAGCTTTAGATTGTTCTGGTGTTTTGGAACTCTGTGATTTTTCTGCCATGACCAGGGTTTCAATGACCTGAACTATAGGTTCTTTTCCTTTACCCTTGGGCTCTGCTGCTACTGATGGGCTGTCTTCCTGTATAGCTTGCTGTAGAGTAGCTGCTGAAGATGTGCCAACGTATGGTACCTGCATTTGATCATATGCTTCTAGGTCAAATTTCTTCTCAACATCTTTCATAAGTTTATTCAATTTGTCAGCTCCACTTCCCTCTTCAACAAGTGTTCCTTTAACCCATTCATCTTGATTTGCATACTGTTCTATGTCAGGAATTCTGTGATGTATATAAGGAGATGACTTATTTCTTAACCTTCTTTCACAAATGAAACCAAAGGGGTCATAAGGGACCCAACGGAAAGATGTCTGGAATTTTCTCTCTAATATAAGTTCTGCATCTCTCTCACCTTCTCTAGAATTGCAAATGAAAGGACCTAACTGGCTTTTGATCCTTAACTGTGCTTTCTTCTTTACATTGCAGAAATGGATTACATCTGAGTTATTCATCTGTCTAAAGTATTCCAAAGCAAAAATTCTCATTGGTACATATCCGGGTAACTTGAATGGATGTAATTCACATCCATAAATCCTGATAACTGTATGGTTTTGGTACAAGTACCAATCCCCAACTTTGTAACTCTTTGACAATTGCAGGGTCTTTCTAATCTCAGTACTAAGCCTGGGGGGAGAAACTCCTGTTAACAAGGTTGTGGCAGGATGTACAAACTGATCAATGAATTCTGAATAAGAGTAGGGAGAATCAGAGGACAAATGAATGGTGGGGGACCAAAAAATAACAGACCTGGGATTACCTTTAGCATCAAGTTTCTGAACAGGGAAAGGGAATTTGTCTGAGTGATAGAAAATTATGAGGTGATAGATAACTGAGGAGTACTTGAAAACCTTTTCATCATCTAGCCTTAAAATTTGATCATGGATTTTGTTGGCAATGAAGGAAGCATAGTCATACTTAATCTCAGGAGGCTGCCCAGGGGTAAAGATAGATAGCAAAGCCAGAGTTATCTCGTCAACATACTCACTGGTATTGAATCCTAAGACAAAGGATATTACATTCACAATAAGCCTTCCCAATTGATTGAAAAAGTAAAAACCATAGGGGGAGTCCCTTTTGGCTGATGCTCAGGTAACATGAAGTACTGACACATTGCTTTCAATTTCTCTGGAGTTAACAGTCTGGTTTTCTCAATTAGCCCTTCCATGGATAGAGGTGCTAATTCTTGTTCTGGCTCAAATTGTAACATAGCATTGATAGCCTGAGGTGTTATAGGGAATAAAACACTTTGATCCAGAGCTAATATAGCTCTTTGTGTGGGATCATAATTTGCATGACAATAATGAATGATTTCAGGGAAAACGTGAACTGTAGGAATGGAATACCTTGGGAGATTGGATTCCCACAACCCTATAAGATCTTGCCCCTTTGAGTATTCGTCTCTGCAGCGACAGAAACTCAAACGGGGACTTTCATCAAAATGCAGGTCTTTTATTTGGAAATCTTCATCTATGAGAGGCAAGTAGTCTAAATCTCGGTGAGGAGCATTCAAAGGAGTGACATTTAGAGCAGTTGGGGCCTCCATTTTGGTTCTTGTGGATTCAAAATGGAGGTTTCAGTTTTCTTTGCAGACCGGACGGGATATCTGACAAAAGAGGAAATTGGGACAAATTGCAGGTTTGGGAAGCAAATTCACAGGTTTTAACTCTTCAATGAGGACTCAGAGAGGACTTTTGACCACTTTTTCAGAGAAAAAACACAGGAAACTAAGCTTAACTTGCAGTCGGGGCGCGGAATGATAAATACCTGTTTTTTAATGGAAACTGGTTCTTCAACAGGTAATGAACAATGGCGGGGACGTTCTTCAATACTGGCGCAGCGGAATTTCTGAGTAATTTGGTGTATTTGTAGTGAATTTTGAAAATTGTAGCGGGAGCTCGGTCTCTTTCGGAAACAAAAAATGACTGAAAAAACGCGAAAAAGGCTTAAAAACAAGTCAAAAGGGTTTTTGTCGTTTTCGAGGTGATGACGTCATTTGACGTACGGGGTGACGTAAGGGAGTGGGGTCGGCGGTATGCAGTAGGCGGTAAGCGGTAAGCCCGCACCGCTTTTGGATGAGGGCGGTAAAAAACGCGATGGCAGCGATTCCACAGGACGCTTGCCACGTGGAATGTTGAATAGTCAAAAACCGCCCACTCCCCGCTGGCTAAATAACTCACACGGGATGGGCAGCGGGATTGATCGGGACCGTTGATCAACAGAGGGATGATCTGACGGCTGAAAAGGATGGGAACTTGTGCGGCTTCCAAGGTGGGCCCGTCGGGGTTTAAAAAGGTTTTAACGTGTAATCTAATCACCCCAGGGAGAAGTTAATAGGCGGGAATGGTTGTTAATTAGTCCAAATGACTAATTAACCCCGTGAATTTATGAAATGGATCGTGGCGGAGTTTGGCCATGTGGAATGCCACGTGGACAGAACATGGTGGCATAAACTTCCGCGGAGTTTATTAATATGTTTTGATATTAAACACACTTGTCGCATGTCTAAAGGTTTTTGTATATTTTTTATTATACGATGAATAAATTAATATAATCAATTCATCATAGGGGCGGAATGTATATATAAGGCTATAGTTTTTACCAAAGGGCTTTATAAAGCGGGGTATTTATTTTAAATGTGCGGGACTATATATACTTTGGTAAAACATTATAATAAGAGGGTTTTGGGGATATTTATTAGAAAAGGGAGTTATATACATAGGAAAAGGGATTTCACTAGGGATTTAATATAATAGAGTTAGGTGTTAATATGAAAAAGGACAAGGAAAATCAAAACACCTTTGTACATCTAAGAAAGTGAAAACTTATGAAGGAAATTGCACATTTTTATCTTCAACACTTAAACTTAGAATAACAAGTTGTTTTGAGGAATTTTATGGAATGTTGCATCAGTTTCCTAAGTAAAATAGGATTTTACTTAGGAAAAGTTAAAGATGGAAGATAACAATGATGAATTATTTGAAGTGCTTAGGTCTTTTTTGATCATTAGGCCAAGGGTCCGGTCCCTCCAGAAGTCAAGGAAATGCCTTGAGCCCCTTTGATCTCAAATTACCTTAGTACTTTTGGGGAAATTAGTAAAACTCTTGAGGGGGAAAATGATGAGGGAGGTTAATGAATTTGACTTTGATTGCTGTGATTTTCCATTGTACTTCCTGCTTCAGTACTTATGATGAAAGTAAAGGATCAAAAACATGTAGCAGCACCATTCATCAGATAACACTTTGCAGCACCATCTACCTACCCTATCTACTTAACACTACCATTTTGTCTTCTTTATTAGGGTGCATTTAGACTTGCAAACCCCGATCAATCTTTTCTTTTTACATGATGAATCTATCTATTTCTACCCTTATTACATCCAAGGGCTCAGATTAAACTGTTGAGCACCTTTTATTCACTCTACCTAGCTATTTATCTGCCAAGATTAAACTGTTTGGCTAGATATTTATTTTCTAATCTATAACATGAAATTGAAATATGACTAAGCCAAGTTTAAACAGTTTGACTTATTCATGAATTGTGGCAAAAGTTCACAAGCTGCACACAATTGTTTTATTTCAACAGATGAAATAAGTAGTGGCATTTAGACTTGCACACTTTCCTTGGTCTATTTTTTGCTTGGGGTTCATTTCTTTCTCTTTTTGACCATTTTTATTCTTTTTACCCTTTGATTTTTCTTTTAGGGTATACCCTCTTTACATTTTTTAAATTTTTTGATTTTTTGGTTTTTTAAGAATATGGAAAACCTTCTCTCAAGTAAGAAGGTTTGAACATATTCCACACTTCCATCAAGACAATCATGAAAGATGAAACCTATCGATATAGGAGGCTAACACTATCTACCGATTTCACGTTTTAAGCCCTAGGGCATCTAGTGGCTTAGTGTATCGATCCCTCCTTGGGAGTTTGGTGTTTCGATTGTCCTGTCAACTATCTGATTGATTCTCCACATTCTCTAAGTAGTTGTTCATTGTTTTATTGCGATTTTTGGGTGATTGTTCATTTCTTCATTCGAAACTCGTTTGGTCTTGCTTTGGACCTAGATTACACGGTCCATTGGAAGCTTTTGAGTCTTTTCTTTGCTTTGAGAGACTTTGGTCGATTTGGGGATCTGATTGCTTGTGTTGTTGAGTGAAATGTGTTTGTTTCGCTCTCTTGAATATCGTTTCTCAAGTTGCTCCATTTGTTTTCAAGTTTGATTAGTGCATATTAGCCATTAAACATTGAAAATAAAAAAAAAATCTCTTTTGCTTTTGTTAATTGGTGCAAATTGTGATCTTTTCCATATCACTAGTGATTAGTGTTTTGAATGAAAAGTTGTCAATTGCGTTAGTTGCATTAGAGATCTCGTTGCTTGGTTTCCTTTCATTTCGTTTGTGTAAAAGCTCTCAACTCTTCTCTAATTAGTTTTCATCGAACGAAATGTTGCACTGTGGCATATAGCTTTGCATTTAGGAGACACTACATACGATAGGGCCTGGAAATTGAAACTTAATTGAAGATCAACTATAAAATTTATTCAATTAACCTAAGGCAACATTGGAACTTAACGGAACATATTTAGAAGGTCTAGGCTAGAGACGTGTTCCGGCGTCGTTAAACCTAGCAGCTGTCGTTCGCCTCTTGGCTTTAGACAGCGCTAGTACGGACTTGCGCTCCCCGTACCGTCGCGTATATAAAGGGAGAACCCTATAGGTTTTCAATCCTTTATCCATAGGAAGCCGAGTCTGCCGCCCTATACCCGTGATACACCGAACACAGCATTCGGGGAGACTACCTGCACGTACGGAAAGTCCTTGGTCGATTTCTGCTTCATTTTTGAAACCAAGGTGTATATTGCAGTTCACGGATATTTGGTACACCCTTTGTGCCTAGTTTTTCCTGAGCAGTCATTTGGTCTTTTCTAACTCCCTAAACTTGAAAATACCGTCAAGCGCTTGTCCTTTCACGCTTGTGTCAACTCTGAAAGAGATAGAGTCATCTTTTTATCGTTTCTCGACTCTTAAAATATGAAACGGTAGAATTTCTTACTTTCCAATGTGGTAAAAATTAATCGCCCACGCTTACACGCCTGCTTAGATATTGCTTGTTGACCGTGTGACCGTGTGCCCTTAACTCTTTTTCAGCCCGTGTGTGGTTTTGAGTTTGATGGCAACTTTTTCAGAGTTTACCAACCAAGGAATCCCCTCAGAAGGGAATCCGGGTCATTTTCCTCCTTTTGGAAATGTTGGTGCTCCTTACATGGCGACGTTGTCCCTTCCTGGATTAACGGTTGGGTTGCCTGTTTGGTTGTTCTCAACCTCTGTAGTTCCGAATGTCTCCACTACTGTTCAATCAGTTCCTCCGACGGAACAACATCATGTTGATTCCAAGGTGGACCTCTCCCCTTCTTCGCCTGTTTCTGCGTCCTCCTCTTCTACTTCGCCTGGTGAAAGCTTGGATTCGAGTAACCAGGTGGTTAAGAAGAAGAAGAAGAAGACAAAGAAGAAGAAGTCTGATAAGCGAGAGGCTAAAAGTGCAGCCACTGTTTCTGAAATATCTCCTCCCGATAAACCTTCCAACCCTCCACGGAAAGTCAAGTTCCCTTGTCTGTTGTGCACGGGAGACCATCTTCTTCGAGACTGCCCTGGCATCCCCAAGGTGCTCGAAGCATGGTCCGATGGCCATCCGCCATTGCCTTTGACTTCCGGGAGCCAAGTTGGGGGCATGTCTTCAACTGGTACTGATAAGGCTCCTAAGAAGCAGGGTAAGATCACCAATCCTTGTAAGTTGTGTGAAGGGCACCATGCCATTCACCTTTGTCCTTATATGGATGAAGCCAAGCAAGTCTTGGACAACCCAGCCGGTTCTACACCACGCCTTCCACCTGGTTATAATCGACTTTCTTTGAGTCCTCCGCCAGCTGATCCTATGATTGGTCAAGAGTCATCCTTGGTCGATCCCACTCCCCCAGAAATTCAAATTCACGAATCCGTCCCTGACCAACCATTGGTCGTCGGATCGGTTGAACTGGCCCCGTCCGCAGTGCACCAGGTCTTTTCTATCGAGAGTGGATCTCACACCCCCCATGTCCTTCTGATCTCTTCAGATTCTTCAGACTTGGAGAAAGATTCTCCTGTCCCTGTACTTCAAGAAGCCCCTCCTCCGCCTCCCATGATGGAGGCTCCAGAGGATATCACTCCCGCCTTCGAGATGGAGGTCATGGAGGATGCTTCTTCTATCGTAACATCAGGGGAAGACCTTCGCTTGTCGATGGTAGCCCCTCCGAGTAGTTTGGTCGCTTCCTTTGACTGGAATCGATTTGCAGGATTTCGCCTTCCGTCGTATGTGCCTTTCGAGATCACAGTACAGGCTCTTGGTCTAGTTGTACCCAGCACCATTATAGACGAAGGTGCCTCTGTTAGTATTCTGTCTTCAACTACCTGGCAAGCTTTCGGTTCGCCGCCGCTTGCGCCTGTTACGCAGAATCTGTTGACATTCAATAGAAGAACCAGTCAACCGTTGGGGATCCTTCCAAGGTTACCCGTTACTTTGGGAGGTAAAACTTTCCATATGGACGTGATGGTTGTTCCAGGCCCCTTGGATTTCAATCTGCTTTTGGGGCGCGATTACACCTATGCCATGGGAGCGCTTGTCTCCTCCCTCTTTCGCGTGATGTGCTTTCCACATGAAGGACGGATCGTGACCATTGATCAGCTTTCGTTCTTTGGTCCTAATATGGCATCTGGTCCGCCATCACCCCCTCCTGGTTTCTATCCACCCATTGTATCTGCTCCACCGCAGGTCAACTATGTGGCTACTTACCCAATGTCTGTGCTCAGTGAAGACGCCGTTGTGCATAGTGTAGTGGGGGCATAGGGTCCTGACTTCCAGGATGTTTTCCTTCCATCGGGAGTAGAACTCTTGGAAGCGCCGCCTTCTTGTTCATTTTGATGTAAGTCGGTTAGAGCACGGTTTCCTCCCTGGGTCAAGCTCTTTAAAAAATGAAACAAGGTTATCGGAGCATAGTTCCTTCATTTGTGTCAAGCTCCTTAAAACATGAAACAAGTTGTTTGAGGACAGTTCTTTTAAGTGTGTCAACCTCGTTAAAATAATGAAACACGAGCATGTTCAATTCGACTTTTTGTTTTGAACCTTCACTCCATTTTCAATGGACTGAAGCTTGGGGGGCATGCACCTCAAATTGAGACACCATGCTGGGGGGCATGCCCGTCTTCCTCATTTCAAGCATAGTTTGCATATGTGTGTGTTCATGTGTGCTTTTAAGCTTGCGTAAAAATGAAATGTGTGATTAGATGCATTGTGTGAATACATTTCGCATTGGGTCGTTTGTTATGTAACTGATACATTAGATTACATTTGTATTAGACATTCGCATGACATATAAAAACATTATCACATGTAAAGAAAGATCCACCCAGAAATAGTCATATGTATATATATATATGTGTGTCGAAATGTTTGCACAGTGTGCATCACAAAACTCAAAAAATATACATAGTCGTCTTAGTACATCCGGAGACGCTATGTCTCTCAAAAAATAGGTGTGGTATAAATCCTAAGGACTAATCCGCATGGTGCTCATGGTAGCACGTCACTGCACGCACTAGGCGCCTCAGGATTCGGTGGATCCGATTCGGAACTCCCACCGTGTGGCGCTGGTATGCCATCGGTACATCTGATAGCCGGGCATAGTCTGGGATCCCATGGGCAATCCCCTCGAGGTTCTGGATCAGTTCCTCTCCTCCGGTACCTTCCCCCTGGATCTCAGGGGCGAGTTGTGTCCTCCGGGAGATTGGAGACATCCCGGCTGGTCTCTCAGGTCCTACGTCTGCATGCATATATAATTGTGTTAAGGCGAATGTGTATTAACAAAAAAAAACATATAAACATAAAATCAAAATATGAGGTCTTACCCAGCTCCTCGTCCCAGTCATCTCCTTCTGGTAGTGGGAGATCTGGGTCCCCGGTAAAGTCAGTTCCTGAATAGGGCCAATCTTCCACGACGATCAGTTGGCGCTGTAGCCACCTAAATAACTCTGGCCTCCAGGACATCTGTTGGCCACCTCCAGATCTGGGCATCAGTGCTGCCCAACGAACCATTCGTGGCTCTCGTGGTATCGGACTCGCCACTGCGGCCCCTTGGCCCTGGAAGATTGGTATGTGTTCCAGAATGAACGACACCAAGATGGAACCATAACCGAACTGTTTCAGTTTCCCCTGTTTGCACCTTGTGAGCTGCCTTTTCATGTTGATAGTTACTGCTTCTGCCCAGTTGAACAGTAGGGGACCCATGCATTCTGAGGCCAACAGGAGTTGAGTCTTCGTGGCCTCGTGCGGAGCCTGCGACCCAGCAGCCCGCGTAATGGTATGGAGAACTACTCTCAGTGCTAGATCAGGGATAGTATGGATGTCTACCTTTTTGCTTCCTGATCCTGTCTGTGCCCCTCGGCACACCCGTGCCATTACCTATTCCATCTTTTCCCGGATGGTCTTCTCCCAGTCAGTACAGGGATTGGACCTCTGCGGGACAATCCGGTAATGAAATAAATGTCAGTGACCTCCAATTCTAACACCTGGTCTCGTAGCCTAAACACTTGTTCATTTTCATCCCAGATGCTGATTAGATATTGGAGGAGCTCGGGCTGAGCTCGTAAACATGGCGTGAGGAAGAACTTTTTCAATCCACAGTCTCTAAGTGCATTCATGCAAGCTTGGCTTTGCATGGCTTGTTCATCCTCGTCTCCGTGCTCTCGTTCCTTCCATTCGATTGCCATTTTGAGTGATTATCTGCATTCACATGGTCAAAAACCCCTGGTTAGATCTTTGATGAGCTTCAAATTCCAAGTAATTTGGTTTAAATACCGAAATTTTGGGAGCAATTTAAGGTTCGGCCGCTGGCGCGGCTGTTTTGCGAACAGTCGCGCCACGTGGCACGAGCCCTTTACAAAAAAGAGCTCATTGGCGCGGGTCCGTGCCCGATACCCGCGCCAATGGGCCCGGCCCTAAAATTTTAAAAATGGCCATACAAGACTGATTCTTAAGGGAAAATCATTAAAAAATGAATGGAAATGAAGAGCAAAAGAGCGCCTCTTACCTGTGACAGACGAGAAGCTGAATGGTCGCCTGGATTGGTCGCAATCACCGTCAGAATTTTCTGCTCCAAAAGGACCACTGTTGCTTTCCACAAGGTAAATAGTAAAAAGTAATTTCATTTTTACCAATTAGACATATTTATAACTTTTTCGACGTTAAATGAGTTTTAAAAGTTATTTTTGTCAAATATTTGCATATGCTATGTCGAAAATGGGTTTTACGCTTGTTTGGTATGTGCAGCAACAGGTTTTTGCGACTTAAATGATGGAAACGAGTTGTATTTTATACTTTTTCGGACTCGGTAAATACACGAAAAAGTCACTCTGGAGTCATCTTTCAGCTCTTTTCTGACTCTCTAAATATGAAAAGATCGCCGAGGCCCCTGTCGTTTCGATCTCGTTAAAATGGACACGAATCGACATTCACCCAGTATAAGTTTAACCCTTTTTCGGGCTGGGCTGGATCGATTACGAAAAAGGAATACCCTAGCCTATCGCGACTAGGAGGTTTTCCCTGATATTGTTTTCTACCTTTTCGGATCTGGGGAACTATTTACGAAAAGGGACCTGTGGAGTTTTCTTTTCCGCTGTCTTTTCAAACTCTCTAAATGTGAAAAGACGCCGAGTTCTTCCTTTGTCAGACTCGTTAAACCCTGATGACATCGGATCTAGTCGAAATGACGTTCTCCGAGTTTCTCCTTCCTGGGACTCGTTAAATGCACTAGGATGGATTCGCTCGAAGGGCGGACTTATATCGCAAGCATATGCTATCCCCTTCAAGCTTGTTATTAAAAATAATTGGGGTACTCGCCAGAAATGGTGGGGGAAAAATGGAACCATCGTCGTTGTCGTCGGTAGTATGTCGCTCTTGAACATGGCACTTGTCTGCATCCGTGTCGGGTTGGGGACATCTCATCTCGTTGCTTCACTTTGCCTCCATGGGTTTGGATAATCTCTTTTGACCTCTCATCTGTTCACTGCCTCGTCACCATGACCTCTGATCCGTTGATGTCAAATACTGCCAAGTCCACTGTCGTGCCGTTTATATGTTCAAGAGAAGTTGGCCTCTGCAAATATCAACCTTCCTCTATTTCTCATACGATCCTGATTCACAACAAAAACATCATGTTCCTCTGTCTCGTGTCGATGATGTGGGAATCATTATGGCCCACCTTCGATCAAGGTCACTTCCTGTCGACTTCAACTCATTATCCAGGAAGTTGGTCTAGAGACTCCTGATGGTACCTTGGAGCCTGCATGCCTCAATGGCAAGTTCGTCACATTCGACGTGAGGTTTACATCATTGGCCTCCGATCGAGTGATTATGCGGGTGTTCGACGTCAACTCATTTATTCGCACGCCGTAGATTGTACCCGTAGTACCTTGAGGGCCATTGTCATTATTGGTGGTTCCTCTCACGTCTGTTAACAGCTTTCATCATTGGCTGGTAATCAGGCGATGTTCTTGCATGTTCGACTTCAGCTCACATATTCACATGCTTGAACTTGTACTCCGTTGGGTCGAGATGGAGCGCAAGACCCTGGATTGTGTCTGTTGTAATCCAGGCTACGATTGTGGATTATTATCATTATGTACATGACTCATTGATTGGATGGCTGCGACCATACCTGAGTCTATTTATTTGATCTTAGTTGGATGGCTGCGCCCATACCCTGATCCGGATTATAGCATACTATGTTTCGGATGGCTGCGTCCATACCACTTATACATCATGTACTTGAGATACCAGTTGTATCTTTCTGCACAGGTTTTCCGACGGCGGGTTTTCAGTTGAACATGTTCTCGTAAAGCATTTCACCCCTCTCCCTCTCGGGCCTCATACTTTAGGGGGCATCTGTTACACAGTAATTTGTCACCGTCCTTACCATTCCCCATCCCGCACAATGGAGGACCCATTCCGTGACCTGTGGACATTGTCATGCCTTGAAAACATCATCAATGCATCCCTCTGAACATGAGCTTTATTTGCCCTTGAGACATCTCCTTGCAAAAGTCATGAAAAACATCCCTTTTGGCATTGGCGCGGGCAGGCAGTTCAGTACTCGCGCCAATGGGGAAAATAATGCAAAGAGGTCGCGCCACCTGGCGCTCTGTAATAGAGCCGTAGTCGCGCCACCCATTTTGGGAGTTGTTTTTTAAATATGGATGGCGGAAGTTGAGTTCTAACAAACTCACAAACCATTGCCTATCTTGAGTTGGGAGGTTTGGCTGCGGGAGTTCTATGGAGGGAAGTGGTTTTGCCACCTCCCATGGAACCTTCCTTGTTGATAGGGCCAATCCCATAATAATAGGGATCCCAACTCCTTCCTTCCCCATCTATAAAATCCTGCTCAATCCCATGGCAAGCTAGTCTTGAAGTGCCTAAGCTTTGAATCTCCATATTCTCAAGAGCCTTTGTGTTGTAAAGAATCCTCTCTTTCCCTTAAGGCCGAATCAAGTAAGGAGACCATTGTCAAGAGACTCCGGAGAGGTTTTCCCTTTCCTTGGCGAGCTTTCCGAGACGTGGACGACCGGAGACCCGTCCGAAGGAGACCGCGACGTTAGAACTTGGTTGTGTCTCTTCGTCAAGTTATTGTATAGATGATTATGATTATGGTTCCACTGTTTTCCATCATGTTAATGCGAGTAATGTCCTTTCCCCGATCGATAAGCGAGTTACGTATGCTGGTTTTGGCGTTGTAACTGCCGTTTCTTCCATGTGTGTGTTCATCCGCTGAGATCGTGGAGGGATTGTGATCTCAAGACCGAGGAACGGCACGCTTTCTTCGTATCCTAGCTGGAAACTGTAGCTCTATTCCAAGTCTTTTCATGTCGTAATTAGGAACCCGCGTCATAACATTGTTTGATTGTTGCTAGACCCTCGTCGGGAGCTAGTAGGGATCGCCTCACGTAGCAGAGGATTTACCTCCCCAACACTAGTGAATAAGCCTGTGTTGGGGGGGATATTTTCCGATGGCTGTTACTATTCCAAGAATATGATTCTGAGGTCATCGTGAAGCCGAGGAAACTAAATGTCGGGCTAGATCAGTTATCCCAAATCAAAAGTGGTGAGGAGTCAATCAACCTGGAAGAAGGATTGCATGATGCGCATTTTTTTGCTATTAAGGTAGTTGATGTGCACTTCGTCGACATCATTCACTTCTTAACTACGGGAATGGTGCTTGTGGAATATTTAGTACAACAGAAGAAAGAACTAGTAACCCGCGCAGCGGATTTTACCATCATAGCAGGCCACCTGTATAAGCTGGGAGTCGATGAGGTGTTGTGAAGATATGATTTGGAGCATGGAAGGCACACCATCGTAGTAGAAGCCCACAGGGGTGTAGCAGGAGGCGACTACGCAGGAAAATAAATGGCGCATAAAATCTTGAGATTTGGGCTATGGTGGCCCACACTGTGATCTAGGTGGATATCGGTGGTTGCCCACCTAAAAATAGTAAGATTATGGAAGTGAAAATCTGCAAGAATTGATGTTGCGGGTCCAAATGGAATAGGTGGGCGGCCATTGATATCCACCTGGATCACACTGCATAGCGACTCTCATGACTATTGCAAAATCTGCGACACATGCCAAAGGACAAGAAAGTCACCGCGCAGAGACAAAATGCCCCTGCAGCCACACCTGCAAGCATTTGACAAATGGGATATCGACTTTGTTGGGCCCATCAACCCACCAAGGAAGAAGATAGGTGTGTGCTACATCATCACTGTGACTGATTATGCAACCAGATGGGCCGGAGCACAAGGTGTGAAGGATTGCACTGTAGATACTGCCACACACTTTATTTTTGAATAGATTCTAACCAGGTTTGGCTACCTAAAGATTTTGATGAGCAATAGAGGTATGCATTTTATTAATGAAACATTATAGGCCTTGACTGGAGAGTTCCAAATCCACCATGTTAAAAGCACCCCGTATCATCCATAGGCTAATGGATATGTATAAGCTTTTAATAAAATCTTGGAACATGCACTGACCAAGGTCTGTAATGTCAATCGCAACGACTGGGATGTGTGCATCCTATCAGTCCTTTGGGCCTATCGAACCACCTACAAGAAATTGACTGGGAAAAAAATATTTCGAATGGTTTATGGAAAGGAGGCCATTATGCCCACGGAGTATATTGTTCCTATCCTACGCATCGTAGCCTTTACGAACATGGTGGAGCATGATATCATGGAGGAGTGGTTAGCGTAGCTCATGGACTTGGAGGAAGATCATTTCAATGCTAACTTCCATCAGCAAGCCCAGAAGGCCCAGGAAAAATCATGGCATGACAGACATATTTGGAAAAAGATTTTTTCAGAGGGAGAATTGGTCATGCTCTATGATAGCCAGTTTACGAAGCACCAAGGGAAGTTTTGTCAGCACTGGCTAGGTCCCTATCTGGTAAAGGAAATTACTAATGGCAGAGTTTTCTGATTAGCCACACTATGTGGTGATATGGTACCAGGATATGTCAATGGAACTCGGCTCAAACCGTACGAGACCAAATGGCTATATGGCCGACGTAGCTGTATTGGGTGGCATGCGTGCAGGCCGAAAGAAAACTACGGGAAAATCTGTTATCTGCGCATGGATTATTCACAAATATGGAAGCCCAGGGAAGTGCGTTGGGAACACAGGGGTCAATTGCAACCCAAAAATATGCACTGGGAGCGCAAGGGTGTGTTGGGAGCACAAGAGGTGCGCTGGCAGCACAGGGGTAATATACAACTATGAAAACTAGCCATTGGAATAGTAAAATCGAGTAAAAAGAAACTTTTACCTTTGAAAGGAGTGGGTGGCCGATAATTAATGAGGCGATTTTTGAAGATTTTTTACCATTTACTTGATGGTAAGTTTCTAATAAGCCTCATCCAATTGTTGGTTGATCTCCAAGGCTATAAAAGTAGAAGTGTAGATCAAAAGGGGGTTCCGTGCACCTTGAACAATTTGTGCTTTGTGAAACTCTGTGACTATTGTGCTTTGTTAATGTATGGGTGAGCTACTCCTTTTGATAATAGAAATCCTAAATTTATCTTCCAAGTGAGAATGGTGGCAAAAAATCCAGCCAAATCTTCGTAGACTGTGGTCTCTACTGATGAGGTTGATGAGGTCACCCCTGAGGTTGAGGAGGTTGTCTCCACGCTGAGCAAGGGAAAGCTGGTAGAGAAGAAGAAGGGGAAGGTAAAAGGCTAGGAGCAAGGACTGGGGGGGACTGCGAAATGGGCCGAGGTGAAGCCACGTACCTCCCCACAAAACATGAAATCCCCGCGAACGGTGCCCCAGGCAAGTTCGCCTGACCCTTCAAAGAGAGCTATGTCTTCTTAAGAAGAGGCCTAGATCACTGAACCAATAAGCTGGCTACCACCCTATGTTCGGCCTTGTAGGCCCTCGATGTGCACACCCAATAATCTCAATGGTATGCACGCCTATCTGTATATGCCTCTGATTCTGGGCGAGGTCGATATCATTGTAGAGTCCTTTGGAAAACTCCACATGGTAAAATTCGATGATCATGACCCGGCCAACCTGGAGACCTTTCTAGAATTGGCACCGGAATTATATCTAGAAATTTTATTGGAGAATAATGTATTGAAGGTAGTTCCTATGCCGTGGGAAAGCGGATTGGCTAGATCTCGATTATTAAATCTGCTGAATATGCCTCATTTTGGCCAGTACAATGTCACCAACCGACTCATGAATGAACTACCAGTTCTAGTCCATGACGGCTGCTTGTGGATCTAAGATCACATCCCCATAAATGTGGTGCTCATTCACCATACCACTGGTCTTCCCATGAAAAGGTTGAATCCCATGGAGTGTGTCAGCAAGAAATATGAGCAGCAAATCACTGATAAGGTATGTGATGATTACCACATTGAAAGAAACACTAGAGGGTTCATTATCAACACTATCAATGACCCTAGTGCATGCATGGGTACCTTGTTGTTAGCATGCAAACTGATTTGAAAATGCCAGGTTGCCACGGTCCCCGCATATGTAATTCAGTGGGCTGGCCACTGCAAGAAAGGGGTCTACTTCAACTGGTCCCAATTCCTATGAAATGAATTTCTGGAGAACGTGCGTGAAGCCCGGGACCATGGAAGGGCTTTCTCCTACTCCTAGTTGTTGCTCCTCATCATGTTGGTCAC
The DNA here is from genome assembly GCA_034641835.2 of Pinus albicaulis. NCBI lineage: Eukaryota > Viridiplantae > Streptophyta > Pinopsida > Pinales > Pinaceae > Pinus > Pinus albicaulis. The sequence continues at coordinate 1,559,784,182 of CM076579.1, forward strand.
ATGGGAAGCCCTGGAAGATTCGGTCCTCCCTGAGCTCAAGCTGAATATGTGCGAAGGGGCATGGTATGCGAATCTATGCGATTCAAAGGATGAAAAGTGCATTGAAGATAATAAGGTCTTCTGGATCCTATTTTAGAGCGGGCTTGCAGCTTCCATCAACTCCTGGTCGTGCTTGTCACCAACAATCTATGACAAGTACAAGAGCATCGCAGCGTTTCAAGTCATAATACACAATGTGAAGATCTGGGGCCGCAAGGATCCTGCGTGGGTATCACTGTCGCATATGGTTGCTGACGATGAGATCGACTGCCTTATTGCTACTTGGCCTCCCCACTGGAAACTAGGCTTCAAATTAGGTATGCAGGACACTACGGGAACGACCACCAAGAAGGTCACCCCGCCTGACACCACCAAAGAGACAAAAGGATAGGGAAAAAATGTCGAGAAGTGTGCATAAATGGAATCACAAAAGGATTTGCAGTAGGATCTAGATGCAGATGGTCTATATGTGGAGGGTGTTGACTCCCCTCGAGGTACCAAACAAATTGGTGACCCTATTAAAGGCCAAAGGAAGAAACAACAAGCTACAAGACTAGGTCGAGAGACTGGGATTACTCTGACATAGGAGGATCTCGAGTAGATCGCGGACGCAGTCACCTTGGCCTTAGAGGATAAATGGTGGGCTTTGGAAGAGCAGTAGAAGGCCATAGTGATGGAAAATTTTAGGGGCTAATATTCGCAGGTGGGCTAATTTTCCATGGTTTTGCCAAAAAAAAGTTTCGCCAATTTCCATTTTTTTATAAAAATGATTCGCCCAAATTTTACAATATAAAATTATTTTACATTGAAAATAGCCCACATTATATAGACAATATATATAATATCATTATAAATTTGAATAATTTTACAAATACATCAATAAACATTTTATAGTTTGCATATTAGGGACTAGTGAGATTCGCCAATTTTTTAAACTTCAAGATAATTTTCCATCCTTAAAATTATCTGAGCTACACTCCAGTCTGAACTTAATTAATTATTCCATGAGGAAAATCAAACAAATATAGGTTTGTTTAATATTTCCTTTTTGGGGTTTCCTGTTTAGACCATAAACAACCTAATAAATGTGGTTTACTAAGTTATTTTACATAGTGAAAGCAATTTTACTTAGGGTAAAATTGGTCTTACATGGTGTACTTGGGTCCATCTAATGAGAATAGGTTAGATGACCAAAAAATGGTGTAACATTTGGTATAGAGAAGGGAGATCATTAATGCTGTTAGGATTCAATATTTTAAACCATTTTTTGGGTTCTCCTCCTAAGCTTTGGGAAAACATTCTCATATTAATGGTCCCTTCTTCTATTTCCATGTCGTCAAAGGAATCATTCATTTTATCTACATGTTGTTGGGAAGTAGTAGATTTAGTTCCAATGAAATGGGGAATTCTAGATTGATAATCATTTGGTAAAGGAACCAAAGGTTGTGGTAACACTAAGGGAGCATAGCATGCTACCATGATGGGATTAAATGGAAGATTTACAAGAGGTGGGGTTGTGAGAGGGAATGTGCGATGGAAGGGAGTGTTTTGAACAATGGATGTGTGGATGGGTGTGGTGGAAGTACTTGGGCCAGCAAACTGATTGTGAGTAGATTTTTTATGGAAGGAGCTAAAGTGATGGAGAAGCTGAAAATCAGGAGGAGTAGAAGGAGAGGATTCTCTACTAGAACTCTGCTACAAATCAAAGGGTTCAAATTAAGTCTGGTCAATATCACTATGTGACTTGGTTCTAAATTGGTTCTTTGAATGTTGCAAGTCAAACTAAGGATCTTTCAAGATTGTAAGGTGTTCAGGGACATATCTTTCTCTTGGAATGGTTCTAATAGTAGTTAAATTTCCAGATTTAGAAGTTTTCCACAAAATATTTTCTGGATCATCAACTACAGTAGGAGGGTTAGGGTCTGGATGAGATATGGTATTGGTCCTTTGTGAAGCTAGATTTCAAACTCAAAATTTAGAGAGGCTGAAAGTTTAACACTGTTTTTTAGAAGGCTAACCTCTCTTAGTGCTTAGTAAACCTCTACAATATGGGACTCGGCTTATAAAATCTTAGGGATGGTTTGATACAATCCTAAGGTAGTCTAAAAGAGAACCAGGGAAGTAATAGGCCTACTAGAGGCTAGTGGAGCCACCAGTTGGATGTTTTTTGGTTGTTTTGAAGATAAATGTGTATGGTCCACCACCAATAATTGACAAAAACCAATCTAGGAATGTTTTTGGGGATTTTATGAGTTCTTTATGTAGCCCTAAGGCTTGTATGAGTGTCCTATACCTGGCTCATCATTTAGCTAGGATGGTGAAACAACTAGATTCTACTCATTGGCTATTAGTTGGAGTTTCCTATGTTTTGAAAAGGATTTCTAAAGTTCTAAGGAGTACTTATATTGTCACTAACTTAGAAGGTCCCACCGTGATCGCCATTATGTTGTAGTCCCGTGATTTAGCAGATTGGTAGACCAAATGGATAGGGCAACATCAAACCAGTCTTTGGAGTCCTAGGACCTAGCATTCCTGGACTCAGATAGGGCTCTCTCTATTAGTTTGCAAAGGATATGAACTTGTTTTCTTTAGATGGTTGAATTTAGGCTAGTTATTAAGTGTGGGGTTTGTTTGATTGTTTTGGTTGGGTATGATGATCAAGCAGAATATATAGAATGAGGAAATATCTAATTCATTAGCCAATGGAGTCTGTGAAATTCATGAAAATTCCATCAATGGATCGGAGATTATCACAGGGAAAATCTAACTTGGTCAGTGGATCTTCAAGGTTTTTAGGGGCAATGAGATGGACATCAATAGTAAGAATAAAAAGTAGGACAAAGGGAAATTAATAATCCTTTATCATTTGTACTTTTCAACAAAGAGACTTAAATATCATAAACATGAAGAGGCAATTAATAGATAGGGAAAACCATAAATTATTTTATTCAACTAAAGAAGATAATTATTCAAGGCAAACATTTCCAATGAAATATAAAAGGCGAGAAACTCATTTAACTTCTAGTGATTTCACCTTCAAGGATAGAAAACACTTAAGACACACATATAACTATAATCAGAGAAGATGGAAAACCTAAACATCCTTGATTATGGCTATGAAAATCTATAAAACAATCATTCAAGCAAGTACAAAGGGTATGATCAAAACAAAACCTCTTTGGTAGACTTTAACTAATGGTACTTTAAAGAGAGACTTCATAAACAGTGTTTTAGTGACATAAAGTAAGTAGGGCTAGCCATAAATAATTCTTGGTACCAATTGTATTAAACTATTCATGAACTAAACAAGCTTAGGGGGTCTAGAGAGAAATCAAGAATTCTCTAAAATGTCCTAGCAGAAGAAAAAATTAAGGAAGTGAAGAACAAACAGAACTAAGGTGTCTTTAGAAACATTTCTTAGTCTAAATATTTCATTCTATTGCAACTTAGAAATATGGAAACATAGTGAAATGGGAAATAAAATAACAGATTAGAAGCACTTCACCAACCACCAAGCTCAGGGATCCTGAAACCAAGCCTCCTCCATCAACAAACAAATCAGGGCATCCACAAGTTCAAAGAGATCAATTTCTTTTCAACTTCCAAGAGACTATGTATTACTCCAAAGAGTCATCAAATGCCAACGAAATAATGAGTTCAGATGAAGTATTTATCTGCAAATGATGAGGTGAAGCTAAGATAGGGTTTGAGTGTTATTTATTGCAGAGTTAATGAATTCCTAACCTTGAATACCATGCAAGGCTCAAGGCAGGAATATCTGCAGATATTTCTCTGAATAATAACTTCTATTTTAGCTTCTAAGGGAATATAGGTGAAATGTTTGACTTTAAGGCCTATTCATAACTTTTACAATAACTGTTTGGCATATATAAATATCTCTGACTAGGCTCAATAACTACCTAATGCTTTATTGAAGGAAAGAAAGCACTAGGCGGAAAAAAAATCTTTTGAAAAGAGTAACTACCTTAGCCTGAGTCATTTGGATTTGCTTTGGGTTAATTTGTCCTTTGTTTTATCTTTAATATGTTATGAGGCCTTAAACTCTATCTTTAAGCTTTGAATATTTGTTTTTATCATATTTTTCTTTAATCTGTTTGATCCTTGTTTTGTTCATTCAATCTTTTTGTTTTATCCTTCTGATATTTTTCCTTTATCCTTTAATCTTTGACTTTCATCTGTCTGCCCTCTTTTAGTAATCTTATGCTTTTCCTAGCTAATCCTTTTTGTTTTGAATTTTAATTAATATTAACCCTTTAATATTTTTTATTCCTTCTCTTCCCTGTTATTTGATTGTATTTGTCTTTTGTGTGCAGGGGAAGCATTTCTTCTGTTGTTGGAGGGTTTATTTGATCCATCAATGATCATGTTCCATCGGTTGCAAATGTTGGCACAAACCCTCTGGTCATCATTGATCCGTTTTGAGCTCCTGGATCGTCATCCAGACCCTCTCTCTGACCAATTTTGGCCCTACGGAATATGTTCATATCTGTCTGCCATTAAAACTTACATAAAAACATAAACAGTTAGTTAAAAAGCCTATGGGGAGGGTTTCACTGCACTTTTCGGGGTTTTGGACTCTTGTAGGGTGTTTTCAGAGGAGGATATGATGCAGGAGGTAAGTTTCGAGAGGTGGAACCAGGAGAATTTTGAACGGGAGCCGGAAAAGTTTGAAAATGGCGCAGAGGACTGGTGGTTTTTGAAAACCAGAAATGGTTTTATCGCGCGAAGAATGAGTGGTAAGCAGTTTTAGGTGGGAGGTGCGTGATATTTCTCAGGATGAGACACATGGCTGGGCAAACTTCCTATTTCACGTGGGTTGCGCAACGCTAATCCCATCACAATTCTATTTTCGATATGCGATGCTGGCCCTCGGATCTCGGGATGGGAGATTAATGGTTGACGCACATCCGGGAGGTGGTGAATACTTGGTCAAGCCGACAGAAGTGGAGGACAGGTGGAAAGTTGTAGTTGGATGACGGTTTAAACAGAGGATGGGGCCCGGGTCATTTAAATATTAACGAAATGTGTTAATTTGTAAGGTTAAGGGAATGGCGTCGGGTGTAGTGGGAGGCGGGGCCCGCTTTTAATATTTCGAAGGTTTTAAGTGCCCATTATAAGGTTATGGGGGGTTTATGAAAATAATAGGGCAGAGGTTTATTTTTATTGGGAAGGGGCTAGGGATAGCGGAGGTCAGGGTTTTATGGGTGTAAAGGGGGCCGAGGGTTTAGAAGAAAGGGGCTATAGGCCTATATCATACAAAGGTGAGTTTTAAACATAAAACAAGGTTTTATATAAAATTTAAAGGACCTGATAGGCTAAAAATTAGTTTTAAAACAATGTAAAAAGGGAGTTTTTACATTGTTTAATATTTCAGAGAAAAAATTATGAATGGGGGGTGCTTTATGAGGGTTTCTAGGAAAGGAATAAATGGGTTTTTAGAGGAAAAAAGGCAATGAATGAGAGTGAGGGTGAGGTAGTGAAATGAGGTTAACAAACCCAAATAATGAAGTCCTTTTCATATCAGTGAAGTAAACTTTGAGGGCATAGAGGGAAAAGATAGTGAAACAGATTTGACTTAGGATAATGAAGGCAGTGAGATTTCTAAAACTCACAATATTTCTCAAATTTTGTTTTTAGAAATGTAGGATCATTACTTATTCATCTTTTAATATCAGCAAAAATTACTGATGATTAACAGGGATGAGTCACAGGATTGTGTTGGGGGCCTGTTGGAAGAGGGTTCCCTAACCCGCGTTTTGTATAATTTTGTAATAGTTGGTCCTGTGTAGGGGTTTTGGGGTGGGTGAAATCCCCTAATTTTTTGTAATGGGTTAAAGGGTAGCTCTAAGGTCCTCTTACCACGGTTTGATGACCATAGGATAGTGAAGGCTACGATATTATAAATAGATAGATAGTTGAAGCTAGTAAGTAAGAAATCATAAGATTGATGCTAGGTGTGAATTGTTAAGATTTATCTGGGTTGTTTTGGGTAAGGACTCCTGCTGGCTGTGTGCACGGAGATTATCAGTCTTGCTGTGTGCGGACCCCACTTGGCTGTGTGCGCGGGTTGTGTTTGGGTTGTAAGTATAGTTTTGATGCTAATGAAGGTAGAATATATTTGAAGTACCTTTGTGTTATCTGGATTGATTGTGTTTACTATTGAAGCGTATATGTGATATTTACTTAAGTTTCAAATGTATCTGTGATCTGGAATTGGCTGCGATTATAATGTTCTATGATGGTATTTGTTATTGCGCACGTGGATGTATGTATTGATTAGATCTGTTAGTAATAATAGCTTTGCTATGGTTATGTGTTGATTATACTATTAAAAGAGATATGAATAGATCCATTCTGCGTGAACCTACTAAGCTGCAACTCAAATCTACCTTAAATTACCTACTCTCTCCCAGGGTGTGGAAACCTGGTTCCAGCACCCTCCCATACTACTTCGGGTGAGACCATAGCCTACGCAATTAGGTCATTACTGAAAGGGCTAGTAGTATAGGGGTTTTTTGGAAAACCTTAACCTCTGAACCTGGATCAGGACCCCTCAAGCAAACAACCATCCTAACTGACTCTCTGTTCTCCATTTTCATCCAAGCATTCAATGGATTTGTCATAGCAATCCACTTTGGTCCTTTGAATACATAGCCAATCCATACCCAAAAGCATATTGTAATATCCTAACGGTAATACATTCAAATTCATTTATGTAGGCATATCATTCAACTCAAAAGCACAAGATCTTACCCAATGATGAAATCACTTATTTGTACATGTAGCCAACTGCACTAACCAAGATTATGAATGCACTTATTTATTCAAGCCACGCTTATCCACCAGGTTAGGATTAACAAAACTATAATTATATCCATGGTCAATCAATAGAAACAATTTTATCACAAAGCTGACCATCCATCTCAATGAAATATGTCTGATTTTCTTCCTATCGATTATCCAACGTTGCATAAATATGAGGAATGCTTTGTCCAATATTCCCCACTTTCTATACCTCTTGAGAACTATAAATATGCGGTCTACCAACCTGATGTTGTGGAAAATCTATGATTTGATGATTCTTATCGAAATTCCAACACTCTAAAGTCTTTCGACCTGTGCCCTTGTTCTGTTCCTCATGTATGAATTATTATCTTCTATGAGATGCATTGAAATTCTTATGCGATGCTACATTCTCTTTTTTACTTGTGTCTTGAGGCCTTGCTCATTTCTTTTCCCATTTTCCTTTATTACTTGCATTACATTTCCAACCTTGTTTGGTCTCATATATGCACTTTGATTTATCCTAAAATGACTTATCTTATGGATGGCCTCTTCCAATTATCTAGACTCATCGAACTCAATCTGATCTCTAAATGCTAACGGTAATCACCTAGAAAAATTATGAACTTTAGCCTTTTCATCCTTAATATATATTACATACCTCAATAGTGCCAAGAAATTGGTGGTATACTTCTCATCTGTCATATATCACATCTTTAGCTCATAGAATTCCTTCGCCCTGTCATCATAGTATCTCTCTGACAGGTAATTATTATTGAATAATCTCAAAAATTCATTCCAACTCAATCCCTCTTCGTGATTACCTCTAACATTATTTACATCTTCCCACCAAATATATGCTTTACCTTTAAGATTGAATGTAGTTATTACGGCCTTCATGTTCATTGAGTAATCATGCAATCTGAATAGCATGTTGATCCCAAGAAACCACTTTTTCATCTTGTGACTTCTTCATTTCTCCATAAAATGTAGGTGGATTTTATTTCTTAAACTCATCCAGAAAATTTCATCTAGCATTCCACCTATAAGGATAATAAATAAAAGGATCATGATTCCTGTTAGAACCAGAGCTAGAATAAAATTTGTGTCCATCACCTCTCCTGTATGGTGTATCCAACAACCTGCCATCCTTGATCATGTTATCTCTATATTACCTATGCCACCATGAGACTGACTACCATATTCCCCGTTAGTCCTATCCTCCTACCCATGGTTGATCCAAAGTGGTCCATGTCTCTGCAATTATGACAAGCTCTGAAGGATAACTGCATTGACTTCTAGTTGTTTCTCTTGAGCCCTAGAAAGTCTCTCTTGTGATTGATTGATTCAGTAATTATATACTTTATGACTCCTTATTTATACCCTTATACTTCTCAGAGTATTTGCTATTTGAGGGGATTATTCCTCACCATGTTGGTCATCTGATCCATAAGGACTTGTGAGCTATAGTCTACCACTCTATTATCCATATTTGTTCTTCTCTTCATGCAAGGTATATCATGTTAGTTAAACCAAATAATAAACAAACCAACATACCTCATTCTAGTTCAGGGAGGATATATCAACTGCAATATCAACCATATTAGCACAATACATAAATAAAAACATAATCATATGCGTAACAATACATAGACATGATCTCAATCATTGTTTAATTTTTCTTCATGATACAAAAAGAACACACGAACTAGACACAATGCATGCATAACAATGTATACATTGACATACATGATCAATGCACCATTAAAAAGCACTCATGATGACCATATAAAACAACAACACCATCAACTTTCACATGGTGAGACTGCGACAACTATGATCGCACCATTATTATGAAACAAGCACATAGAGAGAAAGTATAAGGAGAACATGTGAAATCGACATGTATGCATGACCAACTCACCTCCCATCTAGTACAAGAGGTGAACCATGCTCTAATACCACTCTATAATACCCTCCTCCCACATTTACCCAAGATAACTGGTCCACCAGGGTAAACATGTGACAAGAGGCCTATATGATGTGATTCAACCTCCTAGGTAACCTTAAGGAAGTGGAACTAATAAAATACAACCAACCTAACCATTCACACATCCTATAGAACCTTCAAGAGCCAACCAACATTTCCAGGTGACCAACCCATAAGGGAACTAAACATTTTACTATCCTAGAGCCCCAATCACTCCCTTCCCAAGCCTTCCAAGTGACTGATAGCCCCAGTCTCTCCCATGAGCCTACCTAAGTGTGAATATAGCCTTTTTCTCTTAGTTTTATTCTAACAACTGTAGGATTTAAGGTTTTTTTCTAAGGCTAGTAACCAGTCATTGCCTAGAAACTTATTAAACTTATAGAAATCATAAAATACATGAAGACAATGCTTTTGATAACAAACTTGATCAATGACTTCACTAGACCCCTACTATACATGATAGGAATTTCATCAAACATATCAAAAATATGCATCCTATAGGTTATAACAACATATCTACATATAGGGGGTCCCACAGTTATTTGATAATCGTTAAGAAAAATTGATACCTCATCACAATAGTTGCATTATCCACTATTAGGTCATATATTCATTGTTCATTCATCTATTGATCAAACATGACGAGATCCATACATCATAATTGTTATAAAACATTCTCATAACCATGATATAAACAAAAAAAATAACAGGCATATAACAACCATATAAACCACATAATAACAAGCACATTTACCCACCAAATACCAAAGAAGGAAAGTTGTTATTAACATGTGTAAAATGCAACCAGGTCTGGGACTTCCACATACCACCTGACCATAGTTTAGGTTGAACCAAATACTTCTTTCAACCCCATGTCATATTCCAAGCATGAATGTGGGATCTCATAGAAAAATACAACTAAAACTAAAGTAGGGCTTTCAGAGGCCAAACCACCTCAACCCTCAACCAGTGATTCCACCTCACAGTTAGATATCACTAACCATCACTGCATTGGTCTCTACCTAGGTTTTCCAAGGATCCAAAGCATTTATTCCACCCAGGGCTTTCAGGACTAGTAACTCATCCCATAGTTTTCGTCGGGCTTCCAGAGTGTTTTTCCAACCAAGGCTTCTAGGACTGGTAACTCAACCCACCAAGGCCTTCTAGAGTGTTTGTCCAAACAAGGCTTCCAGGACTAGTAACTAAACCCAAGTTCTTATAAGGCTTCCAGATCATTTTTCCATCCAAGGCTTCCATGAACTAGTAACTCAACCCACAACCAAAGTTATATGAGAACCAACCAAAAAGATAAATAAATAAATAAAATTAAAAATTAAAAAAATTGTAAATTAAAAATAAATAAAATTAAATAAATTAAAACCAACAACACCATGGCTATCCAAGAAATGGAAAGTATAGCCAAAACCACTGTCAATATAAGCAATCCTCCATGCCAATGACAAATCATAACCAAGAAACCATATGCATATTGCATGCATGCAAAAACTAGCAAGGAAATAATACATGCAACTCGGTACATGCAAGCAAAAGCCATTTTAGTTGTTCAAACTGATGTCCTCTTGTTCTTTCCTACTCTTCCTTTTTCCTTCTTTCTCCAAATTCCAAGTATGCGACACTCCTCCAAGAGTGCTCCAAGAAAACTCTAAGTGTCCAAGAGTATGATAGAGAGAGAGAAAAAAAATGAGAGATCCAAAAATTGAACTGCCAAAAGATGATCTCACAAAAGGTTACATTGACAAATGGCACCAGATGATCCTTAGAAGACTTTTTATTAATGAGGCCTTTATTTTCTTCATTTTCCATTATTTTCCATTATTTTTCTTCATTTTCCTCCTCACGTGCAATATGTGACCTTTCACATTCCTTTTCTCCTATTTTCCATTATTTTCATAAATAAATGCCAATAAATGCCACTTTTTCTTTCCACATACTTTTCAATTTCCTTTTCCAACTTTCTTAGCCATTAATTAATTACAACTGATCCCCATCACTATTTTTTTCCCAAGATCCATCCTGGAATACATGTCCTATGACCAACGTTTTATTCTATCTTTATTAACTTTATTACATGCATTTTGACCAGGGCTCTTACAGTTGCATATGTGTTCATTATATTGGTGGTTTATATGTTTTTGATGTGTGCATGGTGGTAGTCACTATTATGATTTTGTTTTCATGTATAATTTTATGATGTTGTTTTCAGGATATGTTCGTTGTGAGTGCATGCTAGTTGAATATGAATTGTTTTTCATCAATGTTGTCTATGTGGATATATGCATGTTATGTAATGGTTATGAATGTCACACGTAAGATCATGGTATGTGGTTGGTGTTATGATTAATTATGTTGATGTATTGTTATGGTTGTGATTATAAATGTATCGTGCTAATTTGGTTGATCTTGCAGATGAGATATCCCCCCCTAAATTATACTGAGGTATGTTCTTTATCTTTATATTTTGGTATAGATTACATGGTATACCTGTAGGAAGAAGATCAAATTTGACTAGTAAGATGGTAGACTATAGTTCAAAAGATTATCCCTATAGATCATATGAGCTTCATGGTGATAGGCACTCTCCTGATATTGCAAACACTTTGAGAATTTTGAAGGAATAATTAAGAATTTTTAAGGTAAACAATGATGGGATCATTCATGCAAAGGAGAAACAAGAATAGGTTAATGTAGTGATCCTTAAAAGCTTTTTAGGTCTGCATAGATAGTTACCACTTAGGATCAGTCATGGATAGGAGGACAGGAAAAATGGAGCATATGGAAGTAAGTCTCATGGTGTTTTAAGTCATATAAAGATGACACAATAAGGGATGGCATGTTCTTAGACACACCAGATTGGAGGGGTGATGGAAACAAGTTCTATTCTAGTTCTGGTTCTGACAGGTATCATGATAATCATCATTATAATCCTTACAGGACGAGTGAAAGGGGATATTTTCCAAAGGATTTCAAGAAAGCCAAGCCACCTATATTTTATGGATATTTGAATAAGTCATAAGATGCAGAGGCATGGTTACTTGGGATGAATAAATTATTTGAGTTTCATGATTACTAAGAGAACATGAAGGCCAGAATAGTTATCTTCAGCCTCAAAGGGAAAGAAGACATCTGGTGGGAAGATGTGAATTGGGTCAAAGACATTAGGACATATGAGTTTATTTGGCATGAATCCAAGAGACTCTTCAAGAAGATGTACTTGTCAAAGAGCTACTAAAATAGTAAGGCCAAGGAGTTCTATGAGCTAAATATGGGGTTGATTACAGATGAGGAGTACATGACTAAATTATTGGATTTATTCAGGTATGTACAGTATCTTAAGGATGATAAATCCCAATTTTAAATGTTTTTCAATGGATTACCATTAACATTCAAATATCGTATTAAGTATGATGAGCCTCGTTCACTTGAAGAAGTCATTGGTAAGTTGAAGCATTGTTATTAGAACTCAAAGCACAAGATAGAGTCTCAATAAGGTTGGAAGGGGAAAGAAAAATCTAAAGGTAAATGGTATCTAAAAATTAAAAGACCCGAGGTTGCAAATGATAAAGAGAATTTTTCACCTTACACGTAGTTTAATGCAGTCAAAAAGGGACATGGGTCACAACCTAGAGGGCAACAGAATAGAGGTGATGGTAAGGGATAGTTGCAGTATTGGACATGTGGTAAGGAGCATCTCAAAATATATTTTCCACATAATCACGATGGTAGGATTCATATATAAAATGCATAAGAGACATATACTGTTGGGGATGTTGGGCAGAAAATTCCATGGATATATGCAGCATTGGATAAGATGGAGGCATATCACCAGGCATCTATTATCAAGATGGAAAATAAATTTTTTGATGAATTTGTTTCTATTTTTATTTATTGTGGATCTAATTATTTTTATGTTAATATTGACCTGGTGGATAAGTGTGGTTTGTGATGCAAGGGCATTAGACACTAGCCAGCAATGTAGGAAGATTGTCCACATGTTGTGGCTAGAAGAGTTCTAAATTTTCAGAGATGTACCAGCAAGGTGTCAACACCTTAGTTGTCTGTTATACTTAGGGAAGATAGATTAGTTAATAACGGAAGAAGCTGGATAGTTTCTCCGTGTCAATCTGTTGATTTCTGTTGATAGGATTAATAAATAACTGTAGAAGTCGAATGGGTTGGTTTGTGTTTACCTGTTCAGTTTCTATTGTTCGAATGTTATGTAATTAGGCCTTTTATGGTTAGAATAAAAACGGTCCTCAGAGAGGAACCGAAGAGTCATATAGTCAATTATATATTGTAACCCCTAGCACAGTGAAAAGGGGATATTTTGGTAGCGAAGGGTCGATTTGTGAAACTGTATTCTCTGTTGAATAAGATTTGTGCTCTATTGTCTAACTATGCATGTGCTATTGACATTCCCCAATGAATTACTCTGTTGAATTATGAACTTTGTGCATAAATTGAAGAAGAAAAAAGTGTTGTGTTAAATCTCCTGTAACCTCTCGGTCTATGTTAAGCACGGGTTCTCATTGAGTTCCCCGAATGTGTTATTGATATAAAACCCCAGTAAGAGGCCGAGAGTGAGGATAGTGACCCTTTTACAAAGTGCCAATCTCTATGTGTTTAAACCAGGCTCTATAGGAGCGAACCCTATTTTACTAAGGTTGCAATAGAACTTTGAAATCCCATTGAAGGCAACAACTATGCTCGTAGAAGAATTGATGTGGTATAATTTGAGTTGGGCGATATCATTGAGGCTTAACCCAGAGTAATGGAGTGAAGACTTCAGTCGAAAATTATTTAACCATAGTAAGGGAACCGGTTAGTCACTGTTCCATTCTTGTCGTGGTTTTACGAAACCAAATCAGCCTATTTCGCACCGCTTTTGAGTGAAAGCGAAACCGCTTCAAAAAAACCTGATCCTATCGTGTCGCACTATTTCACATGTCCTAAACTACCCATTTCACGTTCCTCTGGAGCGTTAAATTTCAGCGGGAAAATTAATGCGATATTGCTGTGTGTGGTCCGATATGGAGGCAGGACGATCGAATGGTATTCGTGCACCAAGTTGCAAGGGAGATAGACAAGGTATGGTCCATTCATTTTATAATGAAAACCATTCATTTTTGTGTTGGACGTGTGGGGCCCATGAACCACCATATGATATATGCATCCTATTAATATATATATAACCCCTAGTTGATGCTATAAGCGTGGGTGTATGAAATTAAAGAGTCAAATCCCTTTTGTAGTATTAAGACTAAGGTTAGAATAACGAATGTGGCTTATTATGTTGGTTAAAGAGTTTTTACTGTCGGGAAAAACCATTCGATATTTATATAAAGAAAGGCTCAAAATATATGTAAAGTGCTTTATAACAAGGGACCAAGGTTATAATACAAGGCATATCTATTATAGTTAAGAGTGCGTGATAAAAATACACAAAAGGCTCTATTGTCTAGAGTTTAAAAAGGGTTTGTCCAATACATTCATTAAACAATTTCCAAGAAATTGATAAATGAATTAGAATGAATAAAATAAAGAAGGCCCCCTTGGTTGATCGGCTCTCCGTAGTGCCTGGATTTAATTTTTTGCTATCAATTGTGGTATCAGAGTTGTTTTTGAGATATTTTTACAGAGAATTTAACATGGCTGTCTGAGTTGCCAGAGGTGCTGGCAGAAGAAGAGGCAGACCATTTTCCAATGCAGAAGTGTTGGAGACCTTGCAGAGGGTCCAAGCTAGATTGTATGCAATGGAGTTGGGACACCCAAGAGATCCTAAAGATGTCAGTGAACCTGAAATAGAAGAAGAAGCAGGAGAAAATGCTGAGATTCCTCCTGAGATGAGGCTCCTTAGAACTGTTCTGGGGTCTGCAATCAAGCCTAAACTTGAAGTGTCAAGTTTTGTAGGAGGATTGAATCCAGAAGAGCCGGTATACTGGATTAATGAAATGAACAAGTGCTTTGACTATGAAGAAATGAGTGAATACAAAAAGGTCAAGTTTGCAGTAACAAAGCTTAAAGGACATGCTGCACTTTGGTGGAATGGAGTGCAAGAAGAAAGAAGGAGAGCTAGTAAACAGCCAATCAAAAGCTAGACCAGGATGGTGGAAAAACTGAAAGGTAAGTTCTTGCCTAGTGATTATCAGCTAACATTGTTTAGACAAATGCAGAACCTGAGACAGAGATTGCTGATAGTGAAAGAGTACACAGAAGAGTTCTATAGAGTAAGTATAAGAGCTGGACAATTCCAGGACACACCAGAGAAGGTTTCTAGATATGTGAATGGTCTCAAGTTGGAGATCCAAGATGACATTGGTCTTCTTTCTCCTAAGACAATTGAAGAGGCCTATCAGATGGCCTTGAAAGCAGAAGAGAAACTCCTGAGAAAGTTGTCTGCCAAAGGAAGAGGTACTTTCCGAGGAAAGGGAAGTCAGGGTAGTAGAGGAAAATCTACAGTACCTAGAGATGGAGCTAGCAGCAGCTCACCTCAAAATGCATCCACAGAGGGTGATGCAAGGGGTAGAAGGGGTTCCTATAAAGGAAGAGGAGGCAGAGGCGGAGGTAGAGAAGTGAGGTGTTATAGATGTCACCAATTGGGACACAAAAACTATGAGAGCCCAGAGAATATGAGTGTTGGTCAAATAAATTCTATTGTTGCTCAGGCTAGAGAAGAGGCAGCAAGGCTATCTAAAATTGAAGAGGCAATTCTTCCAGAGAAGGGAGAATCCCTGGTGGTCAATAAGGTCCTGTTGAAGCAAGAAAAAGAGGTTACTGAGCCAGCACAGAGGAAGACATTTTTCAAGAGTGTTTGCAAAGTCCAAGGAAAATACTATCAATTGGTCATTGATAGTGGCAGCACAGACAATCTGGTCTCCACAGAGGTGATAGAGAAATTGAAGTTGAAGACAAGGGAGCATCCAACTCCCTACAAGGTGTCATAGCTGCATAAAGGGCACCAACTGATTGTGAAGGTGCAATGTGAGATAGAGTTGCAGATGGGCAACTACAAAGACAAATTCGTGTGTGATGTGATGCCCATGGATGTGTGCCACATACTGCTAGGTAGATCTTGGCAGTATGACAGAGCAGCAGTGCATGATGGTAAGAAGAACACTTACAAGTTTTTCAAGGATGGAGTGCATCACACATTGATACCCATGGAGGAGGGAGAACCATCAAGTAGAAAGACTGATCCAAAGACTTTGTTTCTAATCAAGAAGGAGTATATATAGCAGATTGAAGAAGAAGAGGTAAGTTTTGCTTTAGTCTACAAACCTAATGTAGTTTTTACTTCTACAAATATTTTTGATTTTCCAATAGAAATCCAAGAGATGTTGGACAACTATTGTGACATTGTTGTGGATGATTTACCTGATGAGTTGCCATCCGTGAGAAAGATCATCTACCAGATAGATTTTATCCCATGTTAAAATCTGCCAAATAAATAAGCCTACAGAATGACTCCCACAGAGAATTAAGAAATCAGGAAACAAGTGCAGGAATTAGCAGACAAAGGTCTGATCAGAGAAAATTTGAGTCCATGTGCAGTACCAGCAGTGTTTAGCCCAAAGAAATATGGAGGCTGGAGAATGTGCATTGATTCCAGAGCCATCAACAAGATAAAAATCAGGTACAGATTCCCTTTGCCTAGAGTTGAAGATTTAATGGACTGTTTGAGTGGTGCAAAATATTTCTCAAAATTATATTTAAAAAGTGGATATCATCAGACTAGAATAAAGAGGGTGATGAATGGAAAACTTCCTTTAAAACAAATGAAGGACTGTATGAATGGATGGTAATGCCTTTTGGGTTGTCAAATGCACCTAGTACTTTTATGAGACTTATGAATGAAGTATTAAAAGAGTTTATTGGTAAATTTGTGACAGTGTATCTGGATGACATATTAGTTTTCAGCAAAACAAAAGAAGAGCATTTAAGGCATCTTAATTATGTCTTGAAGAAGTTACACCAAGAGAAACTGCTGATAAACTTAAAGAAATGCTCATTCATGAAAGAAGAATTGGTGTATTTGGGTTTTGTTGTTTCTGCTGAAGGATTGAAGATGGACTCAGCAAAGGTTAAGGCAATTGTGGAGTGGCCTTCACCAAGGAATGTTTTCGAGGTAAGAAGTTTCCATGGACTTGCCAGTTTTTACAGAAAATTCATAAGAAATTTCAGCAAGATTAATGCACCCATCATTGAGACAATAAAGAAGAACAAACAACCATTCAAATGGACTACTGAAGCAGAAATAAATTTTAAGCTTTTGAAGCAAAAGATAACTAAAAATCCTGTTTTAATTCTGCCTGATTTTACTAAACCATTTCAAGTGAAGTGTGATGCTAGTGGGGAAGCCATTAGAGCTATGTTGAGTCAAGATGATATGCCTGTAGCATACTTCAGTGAGAAGCTGAATGACACCAGAATAA
This sequence comes from Pinus albicaulis, assembly GCA_034641835.2. Classification (NCBI taxonomy): domain Eukaryota; kingdom Viridiplantae; phylum Streptophyta; class Pinopsida; order Pinales; family Pinaceae; genus Pinus; species Pinus albicaulis. The sequence continues at coordinate 1,559,801,465 of CM076579.1, forward strand.
ATTATTCCTCTTATGAGAAGGAGTTTTATGCAATTGTGCAAGCATTGACGAAGTGGAGGCATTACTTAATGTCTAAAGAATTTGTATTATAATCTGATAATCATGCCTTGTAGTACATTGTACAGTAGCCTAAATTAAATCATAAGCATGACAAGTGGGTTGAATATCTCCAGAGTTTTAATTTTGTTTTGAAGCATATAAGTAGTGAGGCAAATAAAGTAGTTGATGCTTTGAGTAGGAGAAACATGCTTGTTCAAGAAAACAAATTTGAAGTTGTAGGATTTGATTTTCTCAAAGAACTGTGTAAAACAGATTCAGATTTTAAGGAATCATTTGAAGCATGTTGTAACCCTATTCTAACAGATAGAAGCCAGTGGCTAGATTATTTATTGCAGGAGGACTTATTATTCAGGAGGAACCAATTGTGTGTACCAAAATGTTCCATGAGGGAGAATTTGATCAAGGAGAATCATAGTGGTGGACTTGCTAGACATTTTGGTACTGATAAAACTTATGAGCAGCTGAGTCACTTTTATTATTGGCCCAAGATGAGAACAGAAGTGGAGAAATTTGTGAAGAATTGAAAAATTTGTCAATATGCCAAAGGGAGGAGCCAGAATGCAGGATTTTACATTCCGTTTCCTATTCTAGAAAGGACTTGGGATATGGTGAGTATGGATTTTATTATAGGGTTTCCCAGGACTCGGAGAGGGAATGATGCAATCTTTGTTTTAGTTGAGAGGTTTTCCAAAATGGCACATTTTATTCCATGTTATAAAACTAGTGATGCCACCCATGTTGCTAATATATTTTTCAAAGAAGTTGTTAAATTGCATGGGTTTCCCAAGAGTATTGTTTCAAATAGAGGTACTAGATTTGTGGGCCATTTTTGGAGGACCTTGTGGAAGAAACTTGGTACTAAACTAAGTTTCAGCTCATCTTATCATCCTCAGACTGATGGACAAACTGAGGTAGTAAATAGAAGTCTGGGAAATTTATTGAGAAGTCTTGCAGGAGAGCATCCCAAGCAGTGGGAACATATTTTGCCTCAGGAAAAATATGCATACAATGATTCACCAAATAGAAGCACGGGATAGATCCCATTCCATATTCTTTATGGAATGCACCCTAGAGGAATATCAGAGTTAAGAAACTTGGGAAAATCAGAGTTGAGGAGTGCAGATGGTGAAGAATTTGCTTCAGAGATCCGAGCCATACATGAGCAACTAAAACAGCAGCTACAAGGCAGCAGCATCAAATATAAGAGAAGAACAGACTTGAGCAGAAGATAAGACCATTTTGAAGTTGGAGATTTGGTTTTGGCACATTTGAGAAAGGAGATATTCCCAAAGAAGCATTACAACAAACTGAAGTTTAAAAAGATTGGGCCATGCAAGATAGTGAGAAAGTTTTCTGCTAATGCTTATGAGATTGAATTGCCTCCTGATATTGGAATATCTCACATATTTAATGTTGCAGACTTGTACAAGTATGAAGATGAATGTGCAGAAGAAGGACCAGCAGACAAAGAGCAGATTGAATGGGCAAAGCAGTTACCTCCAGCACAGCCACTGCAGCCAGAGAAGATATTGGAAAAGAGAGTGTTCAAGAAGACTAGAGGACAAGAGTATTTCCAGTATCTGATCAAGTGGAAGGACCAGCCAGATGAAGATGCCACTTGGATGACTGAAGTGATGTTACAGAAGATAAGCAGTTCTGTGAAAGAGCTCATAGACAGTAGTCCATGAATAATATTTCCCTCAGGAGTCTGATGCAGGGGCATTAGACACTAGCCAATAATGTAGGAGTATTGTCCACATGCTGTGGCTAGAAGAGTTCTAATTTTTCAGAGATGTACCAGCAAGGTGTCAACACCTTAGCTGTCTATTACACTTAGGGAAGATAGATTCGTTAATAACACAAGAAGCTGGATAGTTTCTCTGTGTCAATCTGTTGATTTGTGTTCATAGGATTAATTAAATAACTGTAGAAGTCGAATAGGTTGGTTTGTGTCCACCTGTTCAGTTTTTGTTGTTTGAATGTTATGTAATTAGGCCTTTTATGGTTAGAATAAAAATGGTCCTCCGAGAGGAACCGAAGAGTCATATAGTGAATTATATATTGTAACCCCTAGCACAGTGAAAAGGGGAGATTTTGGCAGTGAAGGGTCGAATTGTGAAACTATATTCTTTGTTGAATAAGATTTGTGCCCTATTGTCTAACTGTGCATGTGCCATTGACATTCTCTAATGAATTACTCTATCTAATTATGAACTCTGTGCATAAATTGAAGAAGAAAAAAGTGCTACATTAAATCTCCTGTAGCCTCTTCGTCTATGTTGAGCGCGGGTTCTCATTGAGTTCCCTGAATGTGTTATTGATATAAAACCCCGGTAAGAGGCCATAGAATAACGAATGTGGCTTATTATGTTGGTTAAAGAGTTTTTACTGTCGGGAAAAACCATTCGATATTTATATAAAGAAAGGCTCAAAATATATGTAAAGTGCTTTATAAAAAGGGACCCCGGGATTATAATACAAGGCATATCTATTATGATTGAAGCGAAAACGTAAAATTACCTGAAAAGGCTATATTTTACGGGAGTTTAAAGATACATCAATACATTCATTAATCAATTTTCAAGAAATTGGTAAATGAATTAGAAAGAATATAATAAAGAAGGCACCCTTGGTTAATGAAAAAGACCGGGAGAAAAGAGACCGACTCTCCATAGTGCACAATTTATTTTTTTGCTTGTTAGTTTGTATAAATAAGTGCATACGATTCTTTGTTAGTGACTTTATTCTGAGTACAAAGAAAATTGTTCATCACTAGGTAACAAATTTTGTATTTGAACTGAATGGTATTTCCTACATCAACACATTTGAATGTCTTATGTTGGGATCATACAATATGTTGTTGGGTATGGATTGGCAGTACCTTGATAGGATCAAAGTTGAATGTTATGACAAGGCTATTAAGTGTTTGGATGACAATGTGGAACAAATAATCTTATAGCATAAGAAGAAGGCAACATCAGCTAGAATGGTGACAACTATGTAGGAAAAGCACAGTCGCACGAAAGGGTGTGATCTGAATGGAGGAGTATTATTAAATTATCTGCTAAGTTCCCCTTCAGAATATAAACATACTTGCTTCTTATATGTATAAGATTTGTACTGAACAACAGGCTATTCCATGATTTTATTTTTAAGTGTCTTTCTTACGGTAATTTGTGAACAAATTTTAAAACATCAAATCATCAAACACTGAATGTAATATGCATCAACCAACGACATACAATCCATTGTTGAAGGAGTTCACCCCTGTTGGCTACATCTCCTTGAATCAACTCTAAAGGCATGATTCACTCTCATTATGCTCAAGGTTTCAACATGAAGAGTACATCAAAGTGCTGAACTGAAATGGTAAGTTTTCGTACAAAGAAACAACTCCTACAAATTTTATTTTACCTTGCACTTGCTGACCTACATTCAAGCATGCAACTATAAGCAACACATGGGATGCATCTTTCATTAAGATCCCTTTCTAAAATTTGAAAGAGAATTAACATGTACTAAAAACACTGCAATTACATAAACAATTTTTTTCTCTAAAACACATAAAGAGAAAATATGAGAAACAACTATAGAAATTTTGCAACCATATGGAGGTTTGAAGACCCCTGCAAGATTATCTCCATCTCAAAATCCTCCAAGAACTGGTTCAACACGTTGGTTTTCCATAGCACCTAGAGGCTTCACTTTTCTAGAAACCCGTCAAGAAGTGCTCAAATAGTTCTGAAACCTACTCCAATGAGCTGATAATGGCCAATAATGGCTATCTAGCCACTTCTGGCTCTTCAATTGGTCTCCAGGTGAAGTAGATATGGCCTAACCCTCTAGTGGCCCTGGGCATCCTTAAACTTCAAGCTACAAAATCCCATCTAGAAGTGCTCCATTGCTTCTAAAACCTACACCATTGAGTCCAAAATGGCCCAGAATGGCTATCTACCCTCATCTTGTTCTTCAATTTCTCTCTAAGTGAAGCAGATTTGGCCTAACCCTCTGGTGGCCCCAGATTTGGCAGATTTGGCCTAACTAGAGTAGATTTGGCCTAAAACTTGGAAACAATATTAATATTCTTAAGAGAGAATCAATTTTATGTTAAACTTAGGACATGTAGTTTATTTCAAAAATAAATTACATTACTTGGGGCATGTTGTCTCCAAGGAAGGCATAGCAGTGGACCCGAAAAAGATAAAACCTTGTAAAAAATCTTTCAGTAATAATCACATGCAATGGAACATTGTCGACGCGTTTCGAACCAGCCAGTTTGGTTCATCATCAGGACTATGCGAGAGATCAGATCAGGACATTAAGTTTAAACAGATGTAGAGAAGGCTAAACTAGCCGTTAGGAAAACGAGTAGTTTGACCAATTTTTTTTTTTTTAATTATTAAATAACAACTAGTTTCATTTTTATTATTTAATTAATTTATTCAATTAAGTAATAATTTATTAAATAATTATTTATTAAATATAAATATAAATTTCATATTTTAGTTTGGTTAATTTACTTATTTAATTATAAATTTATTTATTAATCCATTCACGAGATCCAAATAAAAGATCCACAATGACATTAATAAATAAATAAATAAATAAAATAAAATAAAATTTAAATTAAAACAAATAAATTAAAACTAAAAATCAAATAAATAAATCAATAATACTAATAATGAAAATAAATAAATAAACAAATAAATAATTAAAAAAATAAATAAATAAATATAAAATATAAAATATAAAATATAAAAAATAAATAAAAAACAAATAAAATAAAAATAAAATAAAAAATCATGAATATAAAGCAGGTATCCAACACCTGCTGATGATCCAACCATCATCTCTATTGAGATTAACGGGTATTTTTTCAATTTCTAAGGCCTCTCTTAGCTTCCGATGATGCAAATGGTCGATCCTAGCAATGACCTTAGCCTCTTCGACGTAGATATGATGGTTAGTTTTTTCTACATGTTTAGCTAGGGCAGACGAGCGGGATCTTCCATGTTTAATGTCAGCAACATGCTCACAAATTCTTTGGTTTATAGACCTACCCATTTCACCAATGTAGGGAGTCCCACAAGAAGAAGGAATGATGTAGACACCTTTCCCATCCCTAGGGTCAATCGGATCCTTAACCGATTTGAGAGAGCTGCGAATCGTGTTTAGGGGCTTGAACGACGCAGACACCTTATGCTTCCTAAGGACCCTCGCAATTTTATCAGTGGTTCCCTGAATGAACGGAAGGCGCACACTACTAGACCAATGGCTAGGGTCTTTATTATTTCTAACTGAAATACCTTTTTCTGCTTTGAGGAAAGCTTTAAGGCCTTGCGACCTACTATAACCATTTTTACAAAAGAAACTCAACAGATGGGACTTTTCTCCCTCAAGTTGAGACTCATCAGATATCCTCAACGCCCTCGTGGCTAAGGTGTTTAGGACACCTAATTTTTTAGCATGGAAATGGTGTGAACTAGCATGAAGATATTGCTCAGTATGGGTTTTCTTTCGAAAAACTTGATGGGAGAAAGTACCATCATCTTTTCTAGAGATAAGAACATCTAGGAATGGAATACTACCATCCACTTCATATTCCATGGTGAATTTTATGGAGCGCAATTGATCATTAAGATGAAGGAAAAAAGCATCTAATTTTTCTTTGCCATGCAACCACATGACACAAGTATCATCTACAAACCTTTTCCAAAGCTTAGGTTGGAAAGGAGCTGAGGAAAGAGCCTTAGATTCAAAGTCTTCCATAAACATATTAGCAACAATCGGGGAAAGGGGAGAACCCATGGAAACACCACATGTATGCTCATAGAATTCTCCTTCAAAACTGAAGAAAGTGGAGGTTAAGCAGATCTCGACTAAATGGGTTGTATCTGGGTCAATAATGTGATTAATGACATCAATAGCCTCATTAATGGGGATATTGGTGTAAAGAGAAATGACATCAAAACTGACAAGCCTATCATCAAGATCCATTTTAACATCCTTCAACTCATTAACTAAAGAAGAAGAATCTTTAACAAAGGAGTCTGAACGACCTACAAGAGGCTTAAGCTTATGGGCAAGATACTTGGTGAGAAGATAAGTAGGACCGCCAATGGTATTAACAATGGGCCGAAGGGGGGCACCATCCTTATGGATTTTGGGAAGACCATAGATTCTTGGAGTAAGACGGTTGCTTTCAATCAACTTCTTACTCAGAGAGCTCACCGAGTTACTTGATTTAATAGCCTCAGCGATAGCTTTTGAGATATTTTTTAAGGGATTTTTAGCAAGTTTTTTGTAGCTCCCACTATTCTCCGAATGATCTAACATTTTCATCCTATAATCCTCCTTATTAAGGATGATAGCCGCACTACCTTTGTCAGCTTTAATAACAAAAATGTCCTCATTATTATTTTAGGATTTTAGAGCCTCAAACTCAGGCTTGCTCAAGTTGCTCTTGTGGGGTTTGGCTTTCTTCAAGAGGACCACACAATCTTGCCTAATGATATCCTTGGAGGAATCTGGTAAGTTCCTAATACCAAATTCTATGTCACAAATAATATCATGGATGGGGATTTTCCTAAGGGCTAAGGAAAAGTTAAAGCCTTTCTCTAAGAGACTATAAATATACGGGTCAAAGGTTTAATGCTAAACATGTTTATAATAACAAAAATAATGATTTGATTGAGAACTATGTTAGTAATACCTTTGAATATAAAGATAAACTTAATAATAGAAGTATTAATTCTATTAACATAATTAATAATTCTATTGATAAAATTTGTAAAAACTCTAATAATAAAGTGGTCAATCTCTCTATCTTTACCTTTGACCTGTCTATTTATAGTCTTTTAGAGAAAGGCTTTAACTTTGCCTTAGCCCCTAGGAAAATCCCCATCCATGATATTAATTGTCACATAGAATTTGGTATTAGGAACTTATCAGATTCCTCCAAGGATATCATTAGGCAAGATTGTGTGGTCCTCTTGAAGAAAGCCAAACCCCCCAAGAGCAACTTGAGCAAGCCCGAGTTTGAGGCTCTAAAATCCTTAAATAATAATAAGGACATTGTTGTTCTTAAAGCTGACAAAGGTGTTGCGGATGTCATCCTTAATAAGGAGGATTATAGGATGAAAATGTTAGATCATTTGGAGAATAGTGGGAGCTATAAAAAACTTGCTAAAAATCCCATAAAAAAAGATCTCAAAAGCTGTCGCTGAGGCTATTAAATCAAGTAGCTCGGTGAGCTCTCCTGGTAGGGTACAAGTGATTAGGATGTGTACTATCATCTCACAGCAGATGGGTTGGTCAGATTTAGGGATAGGATCTATGTGTCGAACAACAATGAGCTCAAGAATCTTATCTTGAGGTAATTTCATGCTAATTTTTATTCAGTTCACCCATGATATCTGAAAACATTGAAAGTTGTGAAGAAGATCTAAAATTCGTTGAATCTCAGGAAATAAGTGGCATAGTTTATGGTTACGTGCTTGGATCATCAATAGGTAAAATCATAGTGTAAGCATCCAAATTGTTTACTACATCTGATTCCATCTTCAGAGTGGAAATGGGAGGTCATTTCTATGGATTTAATCACATATTTTTTGATTTAATATAGAGAGCATGATTCCATTATGGTTGTGGAGGATAGGTTTCCTAAGGTAGCACATTTCATTTCGGTGAAGTCTACTAACTTGGATAGTGAGGTATCACAAGTATTCATCAGATACATACTGAGGTTGCCTGGTGTACCAAAGAACATTGTATCAAATAGGAATGCTAAGTTCACTTCTAGGTTATGAAAGGATCTATTTTCGAGTTTGGGTACAGATTTGGCCTTCAATAAATCTTATCATCCACAAACAAGTGGACAGACAAAGAGGTTCAATAGGATTTTGGAGGACATTTTGAGAATGTACGTCATGCATTAGCAGCGAAAGTGAGAAGAGTATCTTCTATTGGCTAAGTTTTCTTACAATAATGAGTAGAAGGAGTCACTAAGGATGAGTCCATTTGAGGCATTTTATGGGTGGAGTTGTAATACTCCCATCAGTTGGAGTGATCTAGTGAAGAAGGTATTGATAGGACTAAATACGTTGGAAAAGATGGTATAGGAAATGCAGGTCATCAAGAAGGATCTAAAGGAAACACAAGATAGGCATAAGAGTTATGCAGATTAGAATAGGGTGTTTAAGGAGTTTCAGGTTGGGGGACAGGTGTAATTATGCATCAATCCCAAGAATATCTCCTTGAGGATTGGATCATGTGCCAAGTTGACACCTTAGTATTATGGGCCTTTCAATATTTTTGAGAGGATTGTATTAGTAGCCTACCGATTGCACTTCCTTCGACAATGAGATTCCATGATGTTTTCCATGTGTCATTACTTAATAATTATGTTAAGGATGTTGATCATGTGATTGTCTGATCTGCTTTGCAAGTGGATCTAGAAGGAGAATTATAGCCAGGACCTCAGTGCATTTTGCATAGAAATGTTCTCATGCTCTAGAACCAAGCAATCGAGCAGGTTAAAGTGGAGTGGAAGAAATTTTGTCCTGGTGAAGCTACATGGGAGATGGTTGATCAGATGAGGGCTATGTATCCTTCATTGTTTTTCGATTAAGGAGAAATAGTTTTGGTATATGTACATATTTATATGTGGTTGTTATTGTAAATACCACAATGAGCTATGTTTGCTTCAATAAGTGGTGTGGTTGTCATTTTGTTATGTTTTTCATGTTGGTTATGTTGGTTTTCTTTCACCAGGTTTATCATTGTAAATATTTCAACGAGTTAGGTTATAACTGGAGAGTATGTTTTTTTTTCTTTTCAGCAAGATTTTCTGGTTGTAGGTGCCATTGAACATCGAGGATCGTGTTCCCCCAAGGTGAAGGGTTCTCTAACATCCCTAGTAAAAAATACATGTAATAAAGTTAATAAAGGACAAATAATAACCAACGTCATGGGACACTTATTGCAAGATGAATGTTGGGAAAAAACATCCTAGCGGGTGTTCATTTGGTTTATTAAGGCTAAGGGAAAATGGAAAAGGCTTTGAAAAGGAAAGAGGCATTAAATGGAATTTTATTTATGAAAATAAATGAAATTAGGAGAAAAGGAAGGTGAAAGGTCAGAGGTTGCATGTGAGGAGGAAAATAATATAAAATTGAAGAAATAGAGGCCTCATTGATAAAAATACTTATGGGATCAGTTCATAACCTTTTTTAGTTTGAGCTTGGAACTCTCTCACATTAGATCACATTCATACTCTGTCATACTTAGAGTTTTCTTGGAGCACTCTAACATTAGATCAAGGAAGGAAAAGAAAGCACAAAGAAGGAAAAGTGAAGCAAAGATCAAGCAAGGAAGAGTTGGATCAAGCAACTATAGTGGGATTACTTGCAGGTATCTGGTTGGATGTATGATTTCCATAATATTTTTTGCATGCATGGTACATGCATGTGTGTATCTGATTCTCTTGTTGTCATTAGCATGGGTTTTTCCAGGTGTGATAGTGGTTTTCAGCCTCGCCTTTCCATTTCCAGATAACCATGTTGTGATGGGGTTCTTTCATTTTGGTTGAGTTGGATTTCCGAATGATTTCGAAACTGAGTAGAGTGGTCTCAAGAGAAGAACACAAGGCCTAGGGATATATGTACCAGTGAAGGTGGGATTGCGGTAAAACATGATTTTGTATACCTTGTTGGGCCTAGGAAACCTCGACTAGTGAATGGTGGGATATACGGTAAATCCTAGAGGTGTGTACCCTCATTTGGCCTAGGAATCCTCGAACGGTGAATGGAACGATATACGGTAAATATTAGAGGGTGGATATGGACAAATTCGTCACATTTTAGGTGGAGAGATCTGAAGTAATCTATGCTTGATATTCCTATTAATCCCTAGACTTTTATATGGTGGGATTGCGGTAAATCCTGGTAGTGTATGTTTCTTGTTTGGGCCTAGGAATCCCTTGGTGGATTTCAGTAAATCCTGAGGAAGCCCTTGATCTAGGTAGATATTGGTGGTCACCCACCTATTCCATTTGGACTTGGACCATCAGTTCTTTCAATTTTTCAATTTCAGCACAACTTACTATTTTTAGCAATATTTTGGGTCTTGAAACTCTAGAGCCATTTGGAGGCCCTAATGATCCAGGTGTATATTGGTGGCCACCCACCTATACCATTTTAACGCCCACCATTGGTTCTTTCATTTTTTTCATTTTCGGCACAACTTACTATTTTTAGCAGTTTTTTAGGTCTTGAACTTCCAAAGCCGTTTTGAGGCCCTAAACGACATTTTTTGGGAAACCTATGAGCAACATGGGTTCATGGAATGATGTCTCTCACATAAAAAGTTGTATTCCTCGGATATATCTTTCTAATGAGGTATGGTGCGCGTCAAACAAAGATCGTATGCCAAAGTTACATCCCTAGGAAGTTGAAACACCAATTTACCCAAGCAGGGCCCATATTTTTGTCGCTTCATCTCATACGGTTAGGTTTTTGGATGTTTAGGGTTTTATATTGTTTCTCAACAATAAAATTTCATTCTATCCTTATTGTAACACAGTTAAGAGGTGGAGGAAAGAACTTTTTTGGAGTGATGGTGGCTTGTGGCAGGATTAGGGTTTTCCAAGTTGGGCTCTGTTATCATTCCTCTACTGCCTCTCATGGCAGCGACATGACTAGGAGATAGAACTGTGCACTCCACCTCATCGGAATTAGCTCAATGGGGAAGAAGACTCGGATTAGGGGCTCTTCACATCCCGTGGTGGCTACCCCTTGAGACCCTCTCGTCCGCTTGGACCGACGACCTTGGCTACTGCTGATGGTACCTCTTTTGCACCCCCTTTCGGTGTGTGGTAACCACACCAGTGCTCGTACTTAGCGGCCTGGTGGTAGAGGTAGATATCTGCTATCAGCAGATAACAAACTAGACGGGGTTATCTCCTCGACGCCCATTCTACGGATTTTTGGAGGTTGTTGGCCCAATGCTCGAGGAATTACGCTGGTATGCTCTGGAAAAGCTTCTAGATATGATGGATTTCATGACTAGGAACCAGATACCTTTTAGGCCTTCCCTCTACCTCTGCAGAGAGAAAAACAACAACTAGAGGGTGACATTAGCGTCAATGCAATGGAGAATTGGGTAAGCTAAAAAAAAATTCAGATTTTCATAAAAACACCTACGAGGAACTGTTTATTAATTTGGATACAGAATATTGATGGGGTTACAAACTTGAAGAAATCTATCGAGAGGGCCTCTGTTTTTCCATGCCATTTACATTCCCTTATCTACTGTGGGCATTCCTTACAAGATTCTTGCTCATTGTCTGAATACTCCATATGCCCTGCATCCACCATTTATCTAAATCTGAGATTGAGGGGTGGATCGGCTGGGAAGATTCATTCTCAAGGGCACCGGGGACCTATCACATCCAAGAATGACTACCCAAATGGTCCATCCTAGAGAAATATTCTACAAGGGAAAAAAAATAACTGCAGCTTCAACAGTGCCAACAGTGAATGTTCCCAAACCATACATTGTAGAAAAGCTAAATCATGTGCCAGAATTGCAAATAGATATTCCAGAGATAGAAGAGCATAGATCCATCTATGAATCTCAAGCACTTATCTGCAGATTCAACTCTTTCTGACCAAAACCAATAGAGTTGTTTCATTGGATTTTCACCAACTAGACTATGGACTGTGAAATACATCTCTGTTCAAAGCGATTTTTAAAGGCATCATTCTTAAGGTTGGACCGTGGTTCTAGGGATCCACCGTACTATTCACCACACCATGGTTTCTAGAATTTTATGCAAATACTATGGAGGTCACCTGCATGTCGGCTTGGGTTCGGCTACACAACCTCCCACTTCATTTCTAGAATGAAGTTGTTCTTGCAGGCATTGGCAACATCATTGGCAGATACATAAAAACTGACACCAATCACTTGGAGGAGAGGATTTTCACCTTTGCACGCATTTGTGTGGAGGTGGACCTCAGCAAAGGGATTCTAGAAAGCATCCAACTGAATCACAAACAGAAAAAATGGAAGCAGCACCTCGACTATGAAAACACTGCATTCAGATGCAGAATATGTAGGAACACCGGGCACCTACAAAACACATGCCCAGAAGCTAAAAGTGACAACATGAAAAAGAAAAGGACTGGAAAGGAAACCAAAGGCTGGAAATTTCCATCAGAAGATCCAGAACAAGAGATGACAGAAGAAGAGGATGCACCCATCCCAACTGAAAACAACCAGACAACAACTGAATTGGAGACACAAGAACAAGAGATGCATGAGCCTTATAAACCTACCACCATGGCTCAGCTGACAATGGACCATGGGGCACCAGAAAGTGGATGGAACAAAAGACAACACAACTTAGATACATCAGATTCTAACAAAGATAATGGAGCAATCATACCATAAAATCAGCTCGCCATTATTTCCACCTTACCAACATAAGGTCCATGGTGCAAGGTCGAAAATAAAAAAGGGAGAAAATTTTGATTTCTCCCCTTGTATAATAGGTTTTTGATGCAACTTATCAGCTTGTATTTGAAAATTCCAGACCATGTAACATGTAATTTTATTTTCATTAATAAAATTACGAATTTTTCCTTTGTGAAAAAAAAACATAGTTAAGAGGCCTGTAGACACCACATCTCTTCTCAGAGATAAGCTACCAGCGCCCTAGCTAGTTTATTCCATTATGTCTATAAGAAAATTTGAGTTCTTGATATTAATGAAATGAAGTTTTATTTCCACTTCATCTTTGTATTTATGGTTATATGTGTATTCTTTTTCATTCCTGCATAAATCCAGATCAGTGGTATTAGAGCGGTCTGCTCTTTCACTCTTTTTCTTTGCATGTCCCCAACAAGTTCAGGGTATAAGGAGTTAGGGCTCGATCTAGTTGAACCCTTGCAATATTATCCATGCAAACCTCGATGACCTCCCATGGAAAAAGAAAATAAAGACGAGGGAGAAGGAGATCCTATCAAAATATTGCTTGAGGAAGCCCTTGAGAAACAAAGAAACGTGATGATGGATAACTTTGCTCAAATCCTTCAATGAGTGCCCACCTATGATGCATATGCATCCAACAACCACTCTAGAGGCGCCACTCCCTTCAAGGTATAGGTAAAATTTGACATTCCTTTATTTTAAGGCTAGATAGATGAAGATGTCGTATATAGATGGTTTAATTTTCTTGAAGGGTATTTCGCGGTCCATGACTTCTCCAACCGAGAAAATTTTTTTTTTTCACTCCTTAAAGTTGCCCCCATGTCAAAGACTGGTGGGAAGCATAATGTGAGAAAAAGGGCAAGGGGAAACCTCTCTATTCTCAACCACACACACTTGGAATTTGTTCCAAGACGACATTAAGGAACAATATTACCCCATGGGGAGCTATGAGGAAAAGTACATCTAATGGACCACGCTGCGACAAAAAAGGGATCAAGATGTGCACGAACTGACGAATTTGTTCCATGCCCTACACACAAAGTTGGGTATTAAATATTCAATGAGAAATTTGGTGCTCAAGTACCACAGTTTTCTGCATAGACACATTCAGGAGGAAATGGATTTCCTCAACATTACCTCACTTGGCACGACATATCTCTATGCCACCAAGATTGAGCAGAAATTTAAGCAGAAGAAGTGAGACTTTGGATCCACGAATCCGAAGCCAAGGAAAGGCACCCCTGAACCAAAAAAAAAAGGGCAGAGCCAAAGTGAGGTGACTCAGAACACCACCAAAAATCCAAAGAATGATACGGGGAAGTGGTGTGAATTCCATAAAAGCCCCACTCACAGCACAAACGAGTGTCGAGCTAAACAGTCGCTGGTGGCTGAATTGAAAGCACCTGAATCAAATGCATGTTTTGATCCTGAGCTAGAACTAGAAAATGGAGATGACAAAGGGAAGCAGATCATTGATGTAGACCCTAGTTCCATTCTTTCCACCACCAAGCTCCTAAGGGAGGATCCCAAGGATCCAGAGGAGGGGGACCTCCTCTTCCATTCGCAGATGTGGTTGAAGGGTTCTCCATTGCAATTTATTGTTGATAGAGGAAGCCAAAAGAACCTCATTTCAGCTGAGGTTGTGAAGTGGCTTGGCCTACTGACCATATAACATCCAAAATCATATACCATCAGGTGGCTTCACCCAGGGAGAGATCTATGTGTCCGCCAACAGTGCCACCTTCCTTACAGAATCAAGCCATTCACGGATGAGATATTGTGTGATGTTTCTCCTCTTAATGTAGCTGATGTATTATTGGTCCAACCATACTTGTGGAGGTGACATGTTGTGTATGATTCTAGGCCTCGTTCTATTTTTATTACTTTGGGAAATAAATTTTATAGGATACCGGAGGTAGTACCACCTCCTACCATCTCCTTGACTATTGCAAAACAACGTAGTAATATTGTTTCCCAAACCAGCAAATTTATTTTCCTTAGAAATCGCTCACATGAAAAGAATAAGAGTGTGCCCACAACCTCGAAACAGGGCTCCCCTACACGGCTACAACAAATGGACAAAGTCATGGAGGAATACAAGGACATTTTCGCCTCACCCACATAGGTTCCTCTACACTATCAGAACAAGCACTTCATCGATTTGACCCCCAGTGCACCGTCACCTAATATTGCCATACCTCATGCCATTACAGAGACATAATCCACACATGTAATTTCTAATGAAACCAAATTTATTGAACGCATCCAGCACGTCCGCCAAGAGGTCCACAACATCCTGGACAAATCCAATACCAAGTTCAACAGAATTTTCCTCTCATGGAGGAACTTAATGCAATGGGGACCATTGCTTCCTGAGGGAGGAATGATCCATGTGGATATTGGTGGTCACCCACCTATTCCATTTGGACCTGCACCATCAGTTCTTTTAGCTTTTCAATTTCATCACAACTTACTATTTTTAGTAGTTTTTTGGGTCCTCAACTTTCGGAGCCGTTTTGAGACCCTAGACGACATTTTTTTGGAAAAATTGGGAGAAAATATTTTTCATGGACCAATTTTTCTCACATCAAAATTTTTAGTCCTCAGATAGATCTTTATAACGAGGTATGGTGCATGTTAAATGGAGATCGTATGCCAAAGTTACGTCCCCGTGAAGTTAAAACACCAATTTACCCAAACAGGGCCCACAATTTGGGCGCTTCATCTCCTACAGTTAGGTTTTTTGATGTTTAGGGTTTTTTATTGTTTCTCAACAGTAAAAATGCCTTATAGCTTCATTGTAACACATTTTAGAGGCATGTAACTACCACATCTCTTCTCAGAGATAAACTACCAGTGCCCTAACTAGTTTATTTCCATTCTGTCTGTAAGCAAATTTCAGTTATATGATATTAATGAAATGAAGTGTTATTTCCATTGCATATTTATATTTATGGTTACATGTGTATTCTGTTGCATTCTTGCATAAATCTGGATCGATGGTATTAGAGTGGTCTGCTCTTTCTCTATTTTTATTTTCATGTCCCCAACGAGGTCAGGGTATAAGGATTTAGGGCTCGATCTGGTTGAACCCTTGCAAGATCAGCCTCGCAAACCCCGAAGACCTCCCATGGTAGAAGATAATAAATATGATGGAGCAGGAGATCCTATCAAAATATTGCTCGAGGAGGCCCTCGAGAAAAAAAGGAACTTGATGATGGATAACTTTGCTCATATCCTTCAACGACTCCCACCTACGATGCATCTACATCCAACAACCATCTAGAGGTGTCACTCCCTTCAAGGTACAAGTAAAGTTTGAAATTCCTCTATTTTAAGGGAAGATATATGCAAAATTCATAGATAAATGGTTGAATTTTCTAGAAGGTTATTTCTCAGTCCATGACTTCTCTGACCGAGAAAAGATTATTTTTTCACTCCTCAAATCTGCCCCCATGTCAAAGACTGGTGGGAAACCTACTATAAGAAAAAGGACGAGGGGGAACCCTCTCTGTTCTCAACTGCACCCACTTGGAAATCGTTCTGAGATGGCATCAAGAAAAAATATTACCCCGTGGGGAGCTCTGAGGACAAGTACATCCAATGGACCACGTTGCGAAAACAAAGGGATCAAGATGTGCACGAACTGGCGAAATTGTTCCATACCCTACACACAAATTTTGGTATTAAATATTTTGAGATACATTTCGTGCTCAAGTACTACAGATGTATGCATAGAAACATTCAGGAGTAAATCAATTTCCTCGACATTACCTCGCTTGGCACGACATATCGCTATGCCGCCAATATTGAGAATAAATTTAAGAAGAAGAAGCGAGACTTTGGATCCGAGAATATAATGCTCGGGAAAGGCACCCCCAAACCACATAACAAGGGACAGAGCCAAAGCGGGGTGACTCAGAACACCACTACAAATCCAAAGAATGAAACGCGATAGTGGTGTGAAATCCTTAACAGCCCCACTCACAACACAAACGAGTGTCGGGCCAAACAGTCGCTAGTGGCCGAACTAAAGGCACCCGAATTAGATGCATGCTCTGATCTTGAGCCAAAACTAGACAAGGGAGATGAAAAAGGGAAGAAGATCATTAATGCATACCATAGTGCCATTTTTTCCACCACCAAGCTCCAGAGGGAGCACCTCTTCCATTCGGAGATGTGTATGAAGGGTTATCCACTACAATTTATTTTTGATAGAGGAAGCCAAAAGAACCTTGTTTCACCAGAGGTTGTGAAGTGGCTCGACGTACCGACCATAGCACTCCCGCAGTTGTATACCATCGAGTGGCTTCACCCAGCGAGATATCTTTGCATCTGCCAGTAGTGCCTCCTTCCATACAGCATCAAGCCATTCACGGATGAGGTATTGTGTGATGTTGCTCCTCTTGATGTATTATTGGGCCAACCATAATTGTGGAGGAGACATGCTATGTATGATTCTAGGCCTCATTCTATTGTTATTACTTTGGGAAACAAATTGTATAGGATACCGAAGGTATTACCCCCTTCTGCCATCTCCTTAACTATTGCAAAGCAACAGAGTAAGATTGTTACCCAAACAAGGAAATTTATTTTCCTTACAACTCACTCACAGGGAAAGAAGAGGAGTGTGCCCACAACCTTGAAACAGGGCTACCCTGCATGGCTGAAGCATATGAACAAATTCATGGAGGAATACGAAGACATTTTCTCCTCATCCATAGAGGTTCCTCTACACTTTCAGGACAAGCCCTCTATCGATCTGAAACCTAGCGCACTGCCACATGATATTGTCATACCTTATGAGATTACAAAGACAAAATACACACATGTATTTTCTTATGAAACCAAATTTATTGAACGCATCCAACACACCCGCTAGCAGGTCCATGACATCCTAGACAAATCCAATACCAAGTTCAACAAAATTTGCCTCTCATGGAGGAACTTAACGCAATGGGGACCATTGCTTCCTAAGGAGGGAGGAATGATCCAGGTGGATATTATTGGTCACCCACCTATTCCATTTAAACCTGCACCATCAGTTCTTTCAGTTTTTCAGTTTCAATACAACTTACTATTTTTAGTAGTTTTTTGGGTCCTCAACTTCCAGAGCCATTTTGAGGCCTTAAACAACATTTTTTAGGAAAAATGGGAGCAAAATGGGTCCATGGACTAATTTTTCTCACATAAAAAGTTGAATTCCTCAGATATATCTTTCTAACGAGGTATGGTGCACATCAAACAGAGATCATGTGTCAAAGTTACGTCCCCGGGAAATTGAAACACCAATTTACCCTAACAGGGCCCATAGTTTTGGTGCTTCATCTCCTACGGTTAGGTTTTTGGATGTTTAGGGTTTTCTATTATTTCTCAACAATAAAAAAGGCCTTCGAGCCTCATTGTAACACAGTTCAAAGGCCTATAGCCGCCACATCTCTTCTCAGAGATAAGCTACCAGTGCCCTAGCTTGTTTATTTCCATTCTGTCTGTAAGCATATTTCAGTTCTTTGATCTTAATTAAATGAAGTGTTATATTCACTACATCTTTTTATTTATGGTTATATGTGTATTATTTTGCATTCTTTCATAAATTTGAATCAGTGGTATCAGAGCGGTATGCTCTTTCTCTATTTTTATTCTCATGTCCCCAACGAGGTTAGGGTATAAGGAGTTAGGACTCGATCTGGTTGAACCCTTGCAAGATCAGCCTCAGAAACGCTAACGACCTCCCATGCAGAAGAAAAGAAAGACGACGGAGTAGGAGATACTGCCAAAATATTTCTCGAGGAGTCCCTCGAGAAACAAAGGAACGTGATGATGGATAACTTTTTTCATATCCTTCAATGGTTTCCCACCTACGGCACATCTACATCTAAAATCCACTCTAGAGGCACCACTCTCTTCAAGGTACAATAAAACTTTGACATTCATTTATTTGAAGGTCAGATAGATGCAAACGTTGTAGATAGATGATTGAATTTTCTAGAAGGATATTTCTCGGTCCATGACTTCTCCGACCGCGAAAAGATTATTTTTGCACCCCTCAAAGTCGCCACACATGCCAAAGACTATTGGGAAACCTACTCTGAGCAAAAGGATGAGGGGGGAGCCTCTCTTTTATCGGCCACACCCACTTGGAATTCCTTTTGAGAGGGAATCGAGGAACAATATTACCCTGTGGGGAGCTATGAGGACAATTACATCTAATGGACCACGCTGTGATAACAAAGGAATTAAGATGTGCACAAACTGACAAATTTGTTCCATATATTACGCACAAAGTTGGGTATTAAAGATTCAAAGAGACATTTGGTGGTCAAGTACTGCAGTTGTATGCATAGACACATTCAGGAAGAAATTGAGTTCCTCTACATTACCTCGCTTGGTACGACACATCACTATGCCACCAATATTGAGAAGACATTTAAGCAGAAGAATCGAGACTTTGGATCCGCGAATTTGAAGCCATGGAAAGGCACCCTCGAACTATAGAAAAAGGGGCAGAGAAAAAGCAAGGTGACTCAAAACACCACCACAAATCCAAATAAGGACACAGGGAAGTGGTGTGAATTCCATAATAGCCCCATTCACAGCACAAACGAGTGTCGAGCCAAAAAATAGCTGGTGGTTGAACTAAAGGCACCCGAATCAGATGGATGTTCTGATCCTGAGCCATAACCAGACAAGGGAGATGAAAAATGGAATAAAATCATTGATTTAGACCCTAGTTACATTGTTGCCACCACCAAGCTCCAAAGGGAGGATCCTGAGGATCTAGAGGATAGGGAGCACCTATTCCATTCACAGATGTGGGTGAAGGGTTCTCCACTACAATTTCTTGTCGATAGCAGAAGCCAAAAGAACCTCGTTTTAGTAGAGATCGTGAAGCAACTCGACCTACCGACCATAGCATGCCTGCAGCCGTATACCATCAGGTGGCTTCTCCTAGGGATGCCCACAGTTTCACCTTCTGTACATCATCAAGCCATTCACGAATGAGGTATTGTGTGATGTTGCTCCTCTTGATATAGCTGATGTATTATTAGGTCAACCATACTTGTGGAGGCGACATGTTGTGTATGATTGTAGGCCTTATTCTGTTGTTATTACTATTATAGGTCAACTTGGGCATCATTCCCAATGACCCGGTTAACTGGGAATCATCTCCAGGACCAATGACTAAGGGTATATCATTCCCTATCATTTCAAGTTGCTACATGCCCTAAGGAAAGAACAAGACAAATCAAGCATGACTTTCATCAAGCAAAGGTTTCCAAGGTTTGAAGTTTATTACATAGCATGTGGGAGCTCACCAACGCTGCCTCAAAGGGGACTAAGTACATTTCATATGCAGGTAGACCCATGAAAGGCTGCTCTGCAAAGCACTACTCGACATCTATGGGTGTGTTGGTCACATTGGGAGAGAAATTCTCATCGTTCTAGAATCTCCACTTTGGACAGTGCCTTCTAGAAGAGTTCACATGTGTCAATCTTCGAATCCAAGTGTCCATTTCACATCTACATGACTAGGAACATGTCTTGCCTATTATTGGAAAGTCATTTATTGCAAAACAACCTTCAGTTCATCTATAAATTGAGCACAGATCTGAGTGTTTGAGAAGGAAGAATTTGAGTAGAGAAATGTTGGAGGATTTTGAATTGAGAGCTAGATTTGTGTAACAGCTGTTGGAGAGATTTATATTGTGATGGGGCTGAGGATCATTGCTGGAAGGGTCACTTCAAATCACTCATTTGGTTGTAACCTCTCCTTCTATCATCAATAAAGAATACAACTTAATTTTCCCTATATGCATCTATATTGGCTTTGATTTTCAATATTGCAAGATCTTAGTTGATGTATATTGTTTATGATTTACTAATTTAGCTAACTGATTTGAATAGAAATCTGTATTATTTCTATCTTCTACTATTTTAGTGTTTTTCCTTGCAGGAAGAATTTTTCCCAAAAATCGCTCGAATTTGAAGCTACAATGGAAGTGACAGAAGCAGCCATTTAGAATCACCTGGACTACAAGCCTCTAATCCTTTCTGTGTGTCTTCTCTGAGTTAGGAAAGGTAGTTGTATAGTCTTTAATATTTTTTTCTAGACTGTCATTTGTCTAGGGAAGCGTGTTTTATCCATAATTCAAAATTCTGGCCCAACAAATTGGCGAATCTGCTGGGGAGAATTTCTCTTAGATCTAGGTGACCTAGCCTCTTATTTTCTTTTTTTATCCACCTAGTAGTTGTCACACACAAAGATTAAAATTTTTCAAAGCCAAATTTGCAAAGACAGTGAGTTAAACAGTAGTATTTTTCCTTATACACTGCGCCCAATGCACCCTTAGATAGGACACAGTGCTTTCCAAAACACTGTCTCCCTTTCAGGCCTGCACTGCAGAGCACTATCTCCCCTTGGAGACTGTGTTGACTCCTGAAACCACCCAGATTCCTTTGAATTTTCCTTTGCAATTTTCTTCAGTTTGTTTTCTGTTGTGTTTTGAAAAGCTTGATCCTCATATTGACCAGTAACTATATACACTTCTTCATCCTTTGACTGAAAATTTGTTCAATGTTTGTTTAAAAAAGTTTTTCTTTATCATTGACAAGTTGATTTCAAAGTATTTTTTATGGTCGCATTAAGAATCATTTGCTTTTGAAATAGGAAATTGTCATAAAATATTCATGTCCTTGATAGGAGAAATTGTTGTTGAAATCTTCATTTTTCCTTCAAAAATGAAATTGTTGTTTGTATTATTCATTTCTCAAAAGTAAAAGGCATTTGAATTGTTGATTTAGTGCACCTAGTTTCTTTTTTGCATTCATAACATTAAGGAAACTGAAAAGAAAAACTTGCACTTGCATGTAGGATTTTTGTGTGTTTTGCAAAAAGGAACGTTAGGAAATCTGCATTTAGTTTGTGATCATTGATATATTTTTCTCATTGATTTGTTTGCTCACAAATTATTTGCTCTCTTCCCTTAGTAGCTAGCTTTTTCATTGAAGAAACTGAAAGTGAAATATTGCTTATCATTTTTAGTTGCATTTTAGGAATTTTCCAATGCATCATCACGGTGAACCTTTGAAAGGAAAATTGTAAGCAAGATCAACATAAAATTAATCTCAATTTACGTAACAAAGAATTGGAACAATAATGATAACATTTAGAAGGTCTAGGCTAGAGATGTGTTCCAGTGTCGTAAAAGATAGCAATTTTCGTTAACTTGTCTGCGATACATTCTGAGTGTGATACCTCAATCCACGTACGTAAGTATATCATAGCTCGTCCACGTACTTTCGGGTATATCGGGAATTGTTACAGTACGATACGTATAAAGGGGTGCTCTCATTGTGCGGTTTCGCATTAGACAACGATAATACGGACTTGCGCCTCCACGTACCTTTGAGTATATTCGATGTTGGGGTTCCCATGTTTTGGCCAGATTGGCAAGACCAAAAGATGAGACAACATCAGAACTGCTTTGGGGCCCTAGGATCTAGCCCTCCTAGACCCAGAGAGGGATCTCTCCAATAAAAAAAAGAAAGATATATCTTTGAAGCTCAAAACAGATGTTAGGCTAGGTGTGAAGCACAAAGGGGGGTTTAAAATGATTTGGTTGGTTGGTTGTTGGGTTGGTCATGAGATCATAGACATGAGAAAGTAATGGGAGAAAAAAGGACAAAGTAGCTGGATGTTTCAGCAAAGAGGATAGGTCAAGAGAGTGCCATCCATTGGGCAATGGAGTCATGAAAGGTAATTACATGCAACAACTAGCCAAGGCTTTCAGAGGGCAAGTCATCTACACTAAAGGATATTTTTAGATAGATGATGGAATGGAACATTAAGGGAAGAAGGTGGAAGAAGGAAAGCAACCCAATTTATTTCTATAGATCAGGCTAGAGGTCATTTAACTCCAGACCTGCTTGGACATACTCATTGGAAACTTTCAAAGAGGGACAAAGGGGTAGCTTATAGATCGGACAAGAGGTCATTTAACTCCAGGTAAGCTTTAGCACTCTCTAAGGGAAAAAACAGAGATAAGTTTTAACGAAGAAATCTTAGAAAGGTCAACTGCTCGCACAAGGATCCTAGTGGACAGGGCTAACTCTAATCCCCAGTGTTCCCAAATCTTCCAGCTTAAACCAAACAAGAACAACTAAAGACAAATTCCATTTAACTCATACATCAGCTAGCAGCATAAGAACTACTACACTGGTTAAATCATCTGAAATCAATCCTTAGATAACACATTTAGCAGAAAACGATGAAGGCAAGGAGAGAAGAAACATAGGGCACCTAACAAGGGTGAATCCTATGCCAATATTCGGATGCAAGCCATTAGAACATGAAACAACATGTAAATGTAATAAACAAAGTTAGAAGACATCACCAATAGTAATAGACCAGGGTCCTGTGAAATGTGCTTTGATTAATTGATGCAAAACCAGTCACATACACCGAGCTCAATGGCTGTTACAATCCAAAATTCTCCTCCCAGCCTAATACATAACAACTACTCTGCTATCCCTCCCAAGATTGTTCTAGCAGTCAGAATGAATCCCTCTAACAGCAACGGCAGCAGCCGAACAACAACGGCCCAACAACAACCCTTTACAACATGTTCTTTTGGATTCTTATAGGAGGAAAGAAAGACAATGGTAGTTGTAAACTTAAATGCAGCATTAACAATCTGAAGAAGTAGGAGGGCGGAGGCCCCATCTGGTTTTAATCTGAGCATTTATCTTCTGCGCTTTTCAGATGGAGAAGTGATCTTCATCGAGCTGCAATTTACTTAGGGTATGTCTTTGATGTACTTTTTTTAGCTCTCTGTAGAATTCTGGTGAGTAAACCGAGGTGTATGGACAACAGTGGGATCTGCCATACTATATAACTAAGGCACTGGCAGTGTAGGACTGTCGTCAGGGTGGAAATTTCTTTAGGAACACAGCGTAGGATAAAAGATGCATGGGTAACCTATCCTTGCATGGAGAAAACATTCTGCTGATGTAGAAACCCTGATATACTGATTTTTCGTGTTGTATCTTCTGCGTGACCCATGGGTCTTCAATCTGATGCTTTACCTTTAAATCTCTGATCATAAGGTTTAAATACCTTTGTTTGTGTGCCTTAAGCTCTCTGCTGCTCCATTTAAATCTCTGTCTACGGTCTTTGTGCTTTTAATGGCCTTGAGAATATTGTATAGATTTTTCAATCCTGTTCCTTAAATGGAAGTCATGTCCCTAACCTTCCCAGACTTTTCTTCATAATTTCAGCCTCTGTGCATGGTCTTCTTCGATTTCTCGGTCACTGTAACAGAGACTGTGCATCATGGCGGTGATTTATTGTTGATAACCCTGCAAAATACAAACACAGGTTAAGAAAATGATGGGGGGGGATGATGTCGATGACTGTGGGACTGCGGAGAAATGGCAGAGAATTTTTTGGAATGGTGGAGAACAGAGATGGCACAAGTTTGGCGGAATTCGGAACAATTATACGTAAAAAAATTATAAACCTCGCCCTTTGAACAAATTCATGCAATAGGATGGCAGAGGTATGGAGAGACACATGGAGGTGACGTGGCGGGACCGGTTAACAACGTAATAGTCAACAGTGGGGGGAAGACAAATGCGGACCGTCCGATCCCAGGAGGATATCGATGGTGAAAAACTACGGATGGTGACCGAATGTGGACCGTCGATCTGCAGATCAGATTGATGGCGGAGATTGACTGGATGGCGCGTCGTACCCTGAGTTATCGCATGTGCATCTGAGCTAACGATCACGCATCTTCAGTGAGCGATAGTCATTGGATGGCCCACCCCAGATCGGACGGTCCACGGCAATATCGCTAGGCATTCGTGTCCGAACAATAATGCACGATGGATGGTGGTTAACGCGCTAGGATGGCGGTTTTTAAATCGTACAGGAGTACGCATGTCACGCAGTGTATGGAATAGCTGGCCGATGAGAAAATACCGCCAACCACCCGAAAGCGATGCGATAGAAACCGCCAAGTTTTTGAATAGTGAAAGCGGGCGGGGACCACCGGGACGGGCGGATTCCACACCGTCGGATCTGTACAAATCAATGGTTGAAAACACGCCCAATATGAATGAACTCTAAACCGTCGGATCTGGCGGGTAAATGGAAAGTTAAGATGCGGTGAACGGGTTGGGCCATGGGGACTGCGGATCTTGTGATAGCCGTTAGATCAATACAAATCAACGGTTCAACCTTCGCCCGATACATATCTGTGTTAAATGCTCATGTGGGCTTGCGGGTGGTTCTAGCGCCCAGGTCACACGAGGGGAAAAGGTTTGGGGGCTGGCGGAAAAGGGGTTGAGCCTTATTATAAGGTCAGAAAGTGGGTTTCTAACCTTTTAAATGCATTTCAAGGCCTAAGGAGGTAACGATAGGGAGATTAGAGGGGAAAAATGGGAAAACAAAAAAGGCAAGGGTGGGATTTCATGGGGATTTTTGGGGAGATTTAGGGGGGTAAGGGGGGATTTAGGGAGAACAAAGGGGACTTTTTCAAAAAAGGGGACGATGGATAGAAAGAGGCATTCTACAGAGGTACAAGGGGGTAAATGAAGGCCTTTAGGAGCACAAGTTTTTGCAATCAGAGGGTCCTTTATAATGGAAATCAACAGAGGGCATTATCAAAGGCAAAGGCCCAAGAGACTTCAAGGATGATGTGTCTCATGGGAGATGCATTCATTGAAGGCTCAAAAACAATTTAGCCCCCTACTTTTCCTGTCAAAATTTATAGGGGGCTAACAGTGGCTCCACAATGGGATGGCTTCTTCTTGAAGGAGTCAAGAATTCAGAGGATAAATCTTTGGTGTAGGCCAAATGCCTACTGCTTGGCACATCCCTTTCTCTCTTTAGATCAGCTGCCACAATATGAAGACATCACATTATCAAAAAAAAATTCCCAACAAACTACCTACCCACACTACAATCCTAACATTTTTTCTTCTTCTAGGGTGCATTTGAGCTAGCAGACCCTTTACATCATTTATTTTTACAAACAGAAAATAAACCTATTCTAAATCTACCCTTATTACTCCATGAGACCAGATTAGACTGTTGGCCTCATAGCTTCTTTACCTAATCTACTATCTGCTAGGATTAAACTATCTAGCAGACTTCTTCTCTACATTCTAAGATAGAAATTGAAAGCAATCAAGCCAGGATTAGACTGTCTAACTTGCTGGACTTTGCAGAAATTAAAACAACTAACTACATGCTCACATACTGAGCTTTATTTAGCTTTTCCTACCTACCCTACTTTTACTCAAATATTTACAAATCTAGCTTACAAACATTGTCTTCCAATGTAACCAGTCCATCAAGTGATCCCGTGGCTGTTGCTTTCTACTCAACTCTTTGAGCACGCTGGATAGGCAGGGTAGCTCCCACTCTTTTTGTTCAATAACAATAGCTTTGAAAATTTTTCTTTCTATTTGCATCATGCTGCTCAAAAAAACCCTTGATCCTTCTTTAAATGTTTGCAGAAAATGTGCATAAGGATCATGATATGGTACCTGGTTATGAATATTTGGCAGGCAGGCTTCAACCAGGATTTCTTCTTCTACCACTGGGTCAAGAACATGACTTTCTTGAGGAAGAGAATCTTATTCATCTTCTGAACTGGAGAACTCATCATATATGACAGTGTTGTCCTCCTGGAGCTCTGATATATTCTTCTCTGAGGTGTTGAGCTCTGTGATAAGGTCTATGTATTCTTGATCAGGGGCTTGTTCCATTGCTTCCTCTTTTTCAGAAGAAGGCTCATTGCTTTCAGCTTGCTCAAGAATCTCTTCTTTGCTTTCCTCCTCCTCTGAAAGGAAAGGCTGCTGATTTCCAGTCTTACTGATGATCTGTAGCAGAGCAGAATGGAGATTCAAAGAATCTTCATCTGCTGTTATACTATCATAGCTGTCCCCATCAGTATCATATATAGGCTGACTGGTTTCATTACTTCTCTAAAATTGTTGGCTCTGATCTTCCTCCCATGAATCTAAGGATGATGGTCCTACAAGCTTGGCTTCCCTTTGAAAAAACTTATCATCAAACAGATCATAAATAGGAAAATCATAACTGTAAGTAATGTCACCCACCAAACCTTCTGGATTCTCAGCAGGTCTTTCTTCGTCCTAATCCATACAGGAGTCTTCAGGATCTGAATCATCAAACTCAAGAGATGAATGAGAAGGAGCGTGTGTTCTACAAAATATTTCGGAGGTGGACCGCTGGTTTAATATCCGATCAATCTCTTCTTCTTTCAAAAGAGGGGTTTCCTTCTCATCATGGCCGGAAGAACAACATTCCTCATTCTCTTGTATTAGCTGACTGGGAGGCGGGATGTTTACTTGAGCCTCTTCTTCCACATCAGATTCTACCTCCTCTATATGGTCTCTTGTTTCCTCAAGGCAACGTTCCCCATTATCTTTTTCCATTAGGTCCTGATATTTTCTAGTCAGCGTAACACAAGACACAGGTAAGCAATCAGGCAGTTCCTGATCACTTTCCTCTTCGTCTCCTACAAATTATTGAGCATCATACATGTCTTGATCATCTTCTAGGTCCTGAGTTTGTTCTTGTTCTGGGAGATGCATGGGCTGTTCGAAATAATCATCATTTGCATTCAGGTTAGCCATGTACATTTCCAGAACTTTACCAAACGTTTATGTTAATTAATTTAATTGATTATACAGAGAATCATACTTTGTATCTTTGTCCATGTTTGGATACATGCTTATGCAAAGAAGGCTACTGCTTCTTCTCAAACAGTTCAGAGTCTTCTACCAGTGGCGTCATTTGGTCTTTTGGGAGTTATGGAGTGTGGAGTCTCTAGGTGGATTTATATGAATGCTTGAAGCAGGATGTTGTCCACCATCAGCAATGAGATGCCAATCTAAAGGCAAAGTGGTCTCTTCCCTAGCGGAGTCGCCATTATGTTGGGGTTCCCATGTTTTAGCCAGATTGGCAAGACCAAAAGATGAGACAACATCAGAACTGCTTTGGGGCCCTAGGATCTAGCCCTCCTGGACCCGAAGAGGGATCTATCCAATAAAACAAAGAAAGATATATATTTGAAGCTCAAAACAGATGTCAGGCTAGGTGTGAATCACAAAGGGGGGTTTAAAATGATTTGGTTGGTTGGTTGTTGGGTTGGTCATGAGATCATAGACATGAGAAAGTAATGGGAGAAAAAAGGACAAAGTTGCTGGATGTTTCAGCAAAGAGGATAGGTCAAGAGAGTGCCATCCATTGGGCAATGGAGTCATGAAAGGTAATTACATGCAACAACTATACAAGGCTTTCAGAGGGCAAGTCATCTACACCAAAGGATCTTTTTAGATAGATGATGGAATGGAACATTAACGGAAGAAGGTGGAAGAAGGAAAGCAACCCAATTTCTGTCTATAGATCAGGCCAGAGGTCATTTAACTCCAGACCTGCATGGACATACTCATTGGAAACTCTCAAAGAGGGACAAAGGGGCAGCTTATAGATTGGACTAGAGGACATTTAACTCCAGGTCAGCTTTAGCAAGCTCCAAGGGAAAAAACAAAGATAATTTTAACGAAGAGATCTTAGAAAGGTCAGCTGGTCGCACAAAGATCCTAGTGGACAGGGCTAACTCTAATCCCCAGTGTTCCCAAATCTTCCAGCTTAAACCAAACAAGAGCAACTAAAGACAGATTCCATTTAACTCATACATCAGCTAGCAGCATAAGGAACTACTACACTGGTTAAATCATCTGAAATCAATCCTTAGATAACACATTTAGCAGAAAACATTGAAGGCAATGAGAGTAGAAACATAGGGCACCTAAAAAGGGTGAATCCTATGCCAATATTCTGATGCAAGCCAGTAGAACATGAAACGGCATGTAAATGTAATAAACAAATTTAGAAGACATCACCAATAGTAATAGACCAGGATCCTGTGAAATGTGCTTTGATTAATTGATGCAAAACCAGTCACATACACCGAGCTCAATGGCTGTTACAATTCAAAATTCTCCTCCCAGCCTAATACATAACAACTACTCTGCTATCCCTCCCAAGATTGTTCTAGCAGTTAGAATGAATCCCTCTAACAGCAACAGCAGCAGCCGAACAACAACGGCCCAACAACAACCCTTTACAACATGTTCTTTTGGATTATTATAGGGGGAAAGAAAGACAATGGCAGTTGTAAACTTAAATGCAGCATTAACAGTCTGGCACAGTAGGAGGGCCGAGGCCCCATTTGGTTTTAATTTGAGCATTTATCTTCTGCGCTTTTCAGATGAAGAAGTGATCTTCATCAAGCTGCAATTTACTTAGGGTATGTCTTTGATGTACTTTCTGTAGCTCTTTGCAGAATTCTGGTGAGTAAACCGAGGTGTATGGACAATGGTGGGATCTGCCATACTGTATAACTAATGTACTAGCAGTGTACGACTGTCGTCAGGGTGGAAATTTCTTTAGGAACACGGCGTAGGATAAAAGCTGCATGGGTACTCTGTCCTTGCATGGAGAAAAAATTCTGCTCATGTAGAAACCCTGATATACTGATTTTCCGTGTTGTATCTTCTGCGTGATCCATGGGTCTTCAATCTAATGCTTTACCTTTAAATCTCTGATCATAAGGTTTAAATACCTTTGTTTGCATGCCTTAAGCTCTTTGCTGCTCCATTTAAATCTCTGTCTGCAATCTCTGTGCTTTTAATGGCCTTGGGAAGATTGTACCAATTTTTCAATCCTGTTCCTTAAATGGAAGTCATGCCCATAACCTTCCCAGACTTTGCTTCATAATTTCAGCCTCTGTGCATGGTCTTCTTCGATTTCTCGGTCACTATAACAGAGATTGTGCATCATGGCAGTGATTTACTGTTGATAACCCTGCAAAATACAAACACAAGTTAAGAAAACAATGGGGGGGATGATGTGGATGACTGTGGGACTGCGGAGAAATGGTAGAGAATGTTGTGGAATGGTGGAGAACAGAGATGGCACAAGGTTGGTGGAATGCGGAACAATTATACGTTAAAACCTGATAAACCTCGACCTTTGAATGAATTCATGCCATAGGATGGCGGAGGTACGGAGAGACACGTGGAGGTGACGTGGCGGGACCGGTTGACAGTGGAATAGTCAACAGTCGGGGGAAGACAAATGCGGACCATCTGATCCCAGGAGGAGATCGATGGTGAAAAACTACGGATGGCGATTGAATGTGGATCGTCGATCTGCAGATCAGATCGATGACGAAGATTGACTGGATGGTGCGTCGTACCCTGAGTTATCACGTGCGCATCTGAGCTAACGATCACGCATCTTCGGCGAGCGATAGCCATTAGATGGCCCGCCCTAGATCGGATGGTCCATAGCAATATCGTTGGGCATCTGTGTCCAAACAATAATGCACGATGGACAGTGGTTAACGAGCGAGGATGGCGATTTTGAAATCGTACAGGAGGACGTGTGTCGCACAGTGTATGGAATCGCTGGCCGATGAGAAAATACTGCCAATCGCCCGAAAGCGGTGCGATAGAAACCGCCGGGTTTTTGAACAGTGAAAGCGGGCAGGGACCACCGAGATGGGTAGATTCCGCACCGTCAGATCTGTACAAATAAGCGGTTGAAAACGTGCCCGATATGAATGAACTGCGAACCGTCGGATCTGGCGGGTAAATGGATGGTTAAGATGCGGTGAACGGGTTGGGCCATGGGGACTGCGGAGCTTGCGATAGCCATTCGATCAATACAAATCAACGGTTCAACCTCCGCCCGATACATCTCTGCGTTAAACACTCCTGTGGGCTTGCGCGTGGTTCTAGCGCCCAGGTCACATGAGGGAAAAAGGTTTGGGGGCTGGTGGAAAAGGGGTTGAGCCTTATTATAAGGTCAGAAAGTGGGTTTCTAACCTTTTAAATGCATTTCAAGGCCTAATGAGGTAACGATAGGGAGATTAGAGGGGAAAAATGGGAAAAAAAAAGGCAAGGGTGGGCTTTCATGGGGATTTTGGGGAGATTTAGGGGGGTAAGGGGGGATTTAGGGAGAACAAAGGGGACTTTGTCAAAAAAGTGGAAGATGGATAGAAAGAGGCATTCTGCAGAGGTACAAGGGGGTAAATGAAGGCCTTTAGGAGCATAAGTTTTTGCAATCATAGGATCCTTTATAATGGAAATCAGCATAGGGGATTATCAAAGACAAAGGCCCAGGAGACTTCAAGGATGATGTGTCTCAGGGGAGATGCATTCATTGAAGGCTCAGAAACAATTTAGCCCCCTACTTTTCCTGTCAAAATTTATAGGGGGCTAACATTCAGGAGGACAACATTTAGGTGCTATCCATCCATATTGAACTGAGTCAGCTACCTTGTAAATTGTGATACACCGAACACAGCATTTGGGGATATTGCCTGCCCGTACATCTTGGTTCACTAGGAGGTATTCTGCAGTTCACAGTTTCTTGATAAACCCTTTTGCCTAGCATTGCCCTTTTATTTTGTTTATTTGTTTTTGGTTAAAATTAATCAGTAATCATGGAAGAACAAAATCATTTCCCCCGTCGTTCACGTATATTAGCTTTAAAACCACCTTTACCACCAAAAGTTACTTCTGGTAGGCGAAGGCGATCATGATTTGCTAAATCAAGTACAATTCGTACTTCTAGTGAAACATCATTTTCCCATAAACAAGAGTTAGCTCAAGTTGTTTCTACACATCCTGGTTCGTCTAATGTTGTTGAAATGGAGTTTTCACAGCTACCCGTGGTCACGATCCATCCAATCAGTGAGACCATAACTCTTGGACCCAACGTTGTTCAACCACAAATTGATCCAGATCTTATCTCTTCTTTTCCACAACATCTGAATCCTGAAGTCGAATGACCGGAAGTTGTTCCTAACTTGGTCATCCCACAAAGTTCTGTAGCTATTGAATCTACCATATCACATAGTCAACCACCTGAAATATACTTTGGGCCTGACGTTGAAATACTTCCACTTGTTTTAATTGCGATTGAAGAAATCCCACAAGACAATACACCTGTAACTCCAACCCATTTTGGGGATGACCTTTACCTGTACGAGTATTTTTCTCAATAGACACCCTCTTCTTTTGTTGATCTTCCTCCTTTTCAAATTCCTACCGATTCAAAAGGGTATACATTTGGTCAAGTAACCATGTCTGAACCAACATCTTCGGTTGGGCCAATTGTTCCAATTATGTCAACTCTTACCCGCGCTACCCCATTGATGTTTACCACTTCACCAGAGTCATATTTTCATGGTGGCCCAATGGTCCCATCAGGTTATAAATCATTATCTGGAATTTTCTCTGGTGCATATTCAAATCCATGGACTTTACCAATGTCATCAACCGGTATTTTAATTGGTAATCCTATCGTAAGTACTGAACGACTTGATTCATTATACACATCATCAATGTGATATCAAGCCAGTCCTTCTGGGTCTATTCCTTCAAGTACTATATCAACTGGACACCCAGCATTTACAAAGCAATATTTTCCATCTTATCATCCTCCTCATGCTGGGGGGAAACCTTTGGTCACCAAATATGATGGTACTCCATCATTTTTTGGTCAATCTAATGTTGAAACGAATGTTTGTCAATGGCATCCCACTCTGCTTATCCAACCACAAACGGTTGTACAATCGTATCAACCGATTCAACCTGTTACACCCACTTCATTACCACTTGTTAATACATCTATACCCTTGTTACAGAATCAAAATGTTGTACATCATCAACCTTATCAAGTGGGTCCTTCAACTCAATATCATCAAATGTTGGGTCCACAGACTTCAAATCCTTTGATTAATTTACAACAACCTGTATCGGGAATTATTTATTCACAAGTTGGTCAACCATTCTATGGGATGTCACAACTGCAACCGAGTTATACATATCAAATGAATCCAAGTTATCCTAATTTGGGCTATAACATTGGTGGATAGACCCCTTGGCAGCCACAGGCGCAAATGCCTCAAACCTCTTTTCAAAAAGTATCGTATCCAGGTTTTGGTCAAAAAAATATTCAAGCATTTGCTATGCAAAACAACCCCTATATAGGTTACCAGCTGCAGATTCCTTATGCTGGTTCTCAAAATCCTGTTGATCAATAAATTTCATCTTATCCTGTTTATGCTCAACCTGACCTTAATAGACACTTTCCCTTTGTTGCAACTTTAGAGTTACCAAATTTAAATCGGTTAACCAATGATCCATCAACTATGCTCCTTGGTGGCTGGTGATACCTCATAAACTACCCTCGGATATTCATAAGTTCAATGGAAACCCTAGAGAAGATCTGTCGACTCATATTATGGCTTATCATTTATGGTGTTCATCAAATTCCTTGAATGATGATTTTGTTCGACTACATCTTTTCCAGCATACGCTCACAGGTCCGACTACAAAATGGTACATTGAATTACCTAAATCTTCTTTTGAAAATTTCACAGCCCTAGCTACTATATTTTTGACTCATTTCAAGTTACCCATCAAATATGAAACTGGAACGGAACTCTTTACTAATTTCAAACAAACTAATGCTACTCAAATTTCTGATCATATTCATGAGTGGTGTCGTCATCGATGAATGGTTAAGACATTTGTTCCAGATCAACTACTTGCTGAATGGTTCATTAAGTCCCTATTACCATCTATAACTGAGGATGTGTCTAAGGGTGGCATTGTCATAGAAGAGCAAGTTATCGCTCGTGTCCAATATTTAGACTTGATTTACACTCAGTCTAATACGCTCTATGAAAAAATCCCTAATGCACCAAGATATAATTTCAATGTTCCTCCTCAATTAAAGGAATCTCATGCCAGAGACGGTTTGATAGTCACTACAAGCACACACCACACTACTGCATTTGATCCTGCTCCTACTTCCAATATTAATGCCATGTCTTTTGACAAAGGCAAAGGTGAAAAGCAACCAGGATGTAAGAAAAAGGGGAAATCAAAGAAAAATTAAACTTCTAACCCGCAGGAAAGATCATATGATCAACCGTGTGGACCTTAGAAACCTCATTATCCATGCATAATCTATAATGAGGAACAATTTGTTAGTGATTGTCCTCACCGTGCTGAAGTCTCAAAAATCATCAAGACTTCCAATGTGTCTGTTGTGTTGATAGACCCATTTCCAAACCTGGAGACAAATATGGTTGCTACGGATCCATATCCAAGTTCCCAAGTGTTAGTGTTATCTATCACAAAACCTTCAACAGATATTTTGGTGTCAACATGAAATAAATATTATGGTATTTTGGCCACTGATCAACCTAATACCTCGACAATGAATCCATCTACAGAATCAATACCACCTACTGTTATTCCCGAATTGAAAATCAAGCCACCAAAGGGAGTAATTCATAAATCGACATATAATCCTTGAGCAAGAGCTGAAAAAAATTATAGTATAGTTGAAGATTTGGCTCAATCCCCTTCAACTATGTCTGCTCCTTAGGTATTACAAAATTTTCCCTCTCAAAAACAGGCTTTATTGTCGGCCATTGGTGGAATTTATCCATCTGATTCTAATCTTGTCATCTTCAATCATACGGGCTATGTGCCACAACTACCAGCAGAATTGGCATTCTCCATATAGGTAAATGTTCTCAATCACCTTTTTCATCGCACTATTATTGATGAGGGATTATCTACATGCATCATGTCTCTAAACTATTGGAAGTCACTTGGCTCTTCGCGCTTATCACAATCATCAACGATGTTGAAAGCATTTGTTGTACATACGTATAAACCTTGTGGTATTATTAATAACCTGCATATTGAACTAGGGGGAAAAAAAATGAATATTGATGCTGAGGTTTTTGATGGACCCCTTGAATATAATATTTTACTTGGAAGGCCATGGATATATGCAATGACTGCTATTGTTTCTACATATTTTAGAAAGATTTTCTTTCCACACAAAGGTACAATCACAGTCATTAATCAACTATCCTTCTTTTCCTCTACTTCACAGGTAATCGGAAGCATTATGTTCATTCACATACCCCAACTAGAACTTCAGAACATTGGTGTAGGACTCTTAAAGTATTCCACTCTTATGGGAACCTTTGCATTATTGCCACCAGCGACGTCGGTAGAAATTGCAAGTATAGAGACCTGCTACATGATCTCTTCCACTCTATATGGCTTAAGTAAGAGTACAGGTGATTCTGGTATTTCTACGTTGGATGAGATTCTGTCACCCAGCCCTATTGAGCTAGCATAGAAATCAATCTATCTGGCTTGGGCGGAAAATCCGAAATCAATGCCGCCGAGTGTTTGGGTTGATCGTTCCTTAGATTTTGGTACTCGATCTAATCCAATTTTCTCAACGTTCTTGAAAGATGAGAATATTTTAGAAGTCGTGATGTTAGAGGGAGAACCATGGGAAGATTATCATCATTGTTCCCATCTTCCTGATTATGAATAAAATGATCCTAGTGAACTATATCACCCATCCATAAAAAAATTCTTTTTGAATTCTTTTCCCATTAATGCAATCGATTCTGAGCGAAATCTTTCAAATATCAAAGAAACAATTTCTATCGATATTTCGACCAAACGAGGCATTGTAGAGAATATTCATGTCGTTGTATCTTGTTCTCCATCACAACTCAAATCATAACGCTCTCTTTTTCGTGAATTTCGTGACGTATTTTCTTGGTCTTACAAGGAAATGCCAGGCATAGATACTAGTATAGTTGAACACACTATTAATATGTATCCTGATGTAAAACCAATGCATCAACGGCTTCATCCTATTCAGTCGAATAAATCTAATACCTTCAAAGAAGAAGTTGAAAAACTTTTGTGTGCTGGTTTCATTTACCCTGTTCCGCTAAATAAGTGGGTTTTCAATATCGTTCCTATCATGAAAAAACAAGGAACCTTTAGAGTGTGCGTCAATTATCGAGATGTTAATCATGCTTGTCCAAAAGACAACTATCCTACTCCCTTTATCAACCAGATTATTGATGATTGTGATGGATGTGAACTTTTTTCGTTCATGGATGGATTTTCCGGCTACAATCGAATCAATATCCACCCAGATGATCAACATAAGACAAAATTCATCTATCCCTGGGGCACATTCGCATATAGGAAACTTCCTTTTGGTTTAAATAATGTTGGGGAAACTTTTCAAAGAGCAATGGATTATGATTTCAATGACATCAAGCGCATTGTTCAACCATATCTATATGATTTACCAGCGCATTCACGAAATCAGACTGATCACCATATGCATTTGATAGCCATTTTCTTATGCTGCCAACACTACAAAATATGACTCAATCCACATAAATGTGTGTTTTTTGTTGGTTCTAGTAATTTTCTTGGATTCGTAGTCTCAAAATAAGGGATTCAAATCGACCCTTTGAAGGTTCAAGCCATTCTTTATTTTCTTGCAACGTCAAACTTACTTCAAATACGAAAACTTCAAGGAAAGGTTAACTTCTTAACGCGATTCATTCCAAATTATGCTGAAATGGCTAAAGGATTTACTCAACCCTTGAAAAAGGGGGTTCCCTTCCATTCGGACTGTTAGCCCCTTATGATTTCCTTGACAAAGCAAGCAAGGGGGTAATTTGTTGTATAAGCCTGCAAGGAATGCATTTCCCTTGTAAACACATCATCCTTGCAGCCTTTTCACGTCCCCTACCTTTAACTGTTGCCCTCTGCTGTTACGGAGTCTATGAGCTTCAATGATTGCTAAATATCCTGCTCCAAAAAGCCCTGCATTACCCCTTATACCCCTGCAAAGTGTCCCTTTTTCCCTTTTTCCCTCTTTCTGACAATGTGCCCATGTTCCCCTCTATTCCCCTATTAACCCTCTAAACCCCCCAAGATCCCCTTTAAATCCCATTTTTTCCCTTTGTTTAAACCTTTTTACCCTTTTCCTCCCTATCGTTACCCTTTATAGGCTTCAAAATGCATTAAAAGGGTTAAAAACCCACTTTGAGACGTTATATCAAGCCTAGCCCCTCTTCTGCTGGCCTCTGCACCTTTCCTTCCACGTGATCATAGTGCGGGAACCACCCGCCAGAGAAAAAAGCGTTTATCTCCAATCCATGTCGGGCGCGACACCAACTGTTGATCTTGGTAGATCGGACGGCTATCATTAAATCTTCGGCGCCCGTGTTTCTCCGTTCAAATCTTCGATCGCACCATCGTCGTTTGTTTAAACGTTGATCTGACGGTCCGCAATGCGCCTGTGCCGGTGGTCCCCATGCACTGTTCATAAACTCAATGGTTTCTATCGCACCGCCTTTGGGCGGAGGGCGGTATTCTCCGATCGTCCAGCGATTCCACTCAGCATTCGACGCATGGCTCCTGTACAGTTTCAAAACCACTTGCCCATCACACATTAATGTTCGGCATGGGATGCGCAATGATATGCTCATGCAACATCCGATCTGGGGCAGTTGATCCAACGGTCGTCATTCCATGAAGCTGCACTAGGTTTAACCCACGGCCACTGTACCCCTAGCCCACTGTTTGTCGTCCTCCGCTGTGTTTCCCACCATCAATCTCCTTTAAGATCTAACGGTCGAGATTGGTCTTCTCCCCACTGTTTACTATTCCGTTGTCAATCGGTTCTGCCACGTCACCTCAACGTGCCTCACCATACATTCGCCCCTCCCGTCTTATATTATCATTCAAAGGGTCGAAATTCAAAGGTTTTCATTCATTTTTCCTCCCGTGTCACCTTCCGACTGTAATATTTACCGTTTTCACCTCACTACAGGTCTTCCATGATAGTTTTGACATCTAAAGAGTATCCATTTTCAGTATAGCCACCCCCGTTGCATCCACCACCTCCATTTTTTTCTTAACAAGTTGCGTGTTTGTGCAGGGTTTCCAAAAAGGTGGAAAACCGCCATGAATCATAGGAATCATTGTAAGTGGCACATTGAGTAGAATAATTTAATCTGGGAGCTGGTACTACAGGGAAATGTCAAGAAAGGTGGTGGTAGTATAAATTCCATCAAAGGACAGAGTTTGAAACTTCGCGAGCCCCATCCGGCACCATTATAGCCTAGATCTTGCAAATCGAGACATTTATGGAGTAGTGGAGAGAGTACCTTCTAATGATCAAGGATTGCAACATTCAGTATTGAAGGATTGAACCTTAATACAACAGGTTTAGGGGCAAAGCAACAGATTAGTGAACCTAAGGATCATGCAGAAGGTACAACATGCAGAGATTCATGAAATCAAGGTTCAAATCAGCAGAATGTTTCTTCCAGAACAAGGACATAGTACACATTATTGTTTCAGTTTATATTGTGTTCAAGCAAGGTCCCCCCCCCCCTTTACAGCAATCCTATGCTATCAGAAGCATTTATTTCACAAGCATGGAAGTCCATTCCGTCGTTTTTTTTATACACCGCAGTACTGCAAAGTACTGCAGTCAGAGTACATTTAGGGCCATATCAGAGTAATTGGAAGCCTGAAGGAGATCATTCGTGCACCCAAAAGTTCCAGAGGTTAATGCTCTAAGTTTAAGACAGAATGGGCTTTGGCCCCCTTCCTTTTCTGAGTGTTAATGCTGCATTTAGTTTTCTACCTACCTCCTCTGCTTCTCTTCAGCAATAAAACTCATGAGAAAATCAATGTAAAGGTTGTTGATCAGTTATCAGAGAACTGAAAGTAGTTTCTTTTGAGACACAATGTTTGTGTAAAGATTGTAAGATAGGTTGAAGGAGATGTTTTCAGACTGAGTATTCAGCTATTGGCAATATTGTACTTGATTGGTATTGTTATTTAATATGACAAGCACATTTCTTTGGATCCTGATCTGAAGCAGCGGTGATGTTTTACTATCTCTGTGTTTATATTCATTTCATTTCGTTTCTACTGGCTTGCATCAGAATATTGGCATAGGATTTACCCTTGTTAGGTACCATATGTTTCTTCTCTCCTTGCCATTTATGTTTCTCTTCTGAATGTATTATCTGAGACATGATTTCAGTTGGTTCAACCAATGTAGTGGATGTTATTGCCTGCTCTCTTATGTATGAATTAAATGAATTCGGTTCTTAGATGCTTCTTGTTATATATTTAGTTGGAAGATTTGGGAACACTGGGGATTAGAGTTAGCCCTGTCCACTAGGATCCTTGTACGACCTGCTGATCTGTAATTTTGTGCTCTAAAATATGTGTCATCTCCCCCTCCCTACTTTCCATATCACATAATCATCTTGAAAGATCCTAAGTTTTAGATGACTAGCCCAATTGAAAGCATGCCTATTGATTAGCAAGCAAATCCTTTCCTGACTCCATTGCCCAATGGTTTTGAATATTTCCTGGAATATTTCATCTCTACCTTATCCCTCTTTGCTCATCCTGGCTTATATCGAACCCTTCATTCCTGATAACCAGCAACCAAAAAAAACAGTAAAAAAACAAACCAAGAGCCTTATAACTAGCCTAAAATCATAACATTTGAGCCTCATAGACATAAACCTTTGCTCATACAGAGAGATCCCTCTCTAGACGCAGGAGGGCTAGATCTTGAGGTCTGAAAGTGGTTCTGATGTTGTCTCATCTTTTGGTCTTACCAATCTGGCCAAAACATGGGAACCCCAACATAATTGCGACTCCACTGGGGACACTCTTGAGTGCTTTTCACCTTAAACATATTTAGGCATTCAAAAGACCTACAATCTCTGGTTAGGTTGGAATTTAAACACTCCTATTCTTACATCATCCTCTACACCATTTGTTGTGTTTTCCCATACTCTTGGACAGAGTCTGGAAAGGGCCAGGTATCCTCTGGATCTCACACTATTTCAGAGGTGACATATCTGGTAAATTCCCTCCCAGTCAATATCTGGTTAGAGTTTGTTGTGTTTCAATATATCCTCGAAAAGGGACATCTCAAGAGCACTATGGTGGACAGTTTACCCTCCAAAAAACTTCCTAAACCCTCCACCTAGCGACTCCAATAGTCCATAAATGTTTCAAAGACTCCACTGGTGATCAGTAGGCTTGCTAATTATCTTGGTGCACATTAGACTCCACTGGAAGACCAGCCTTCTTAAAAACATCACCACGGTATAAGTAACGAGTAGGGTTAGGCTGCTTGATCAGAAAACAACATTCTGGCTTCTATAACCATTCATACAAGAGCTTTCCCTAACCCAGACCCACCTGAAATAGTTGATAACCCCGAGAACATCCTCAAGGGAGCTCCTACACTTAAAATATCAATTTTTTCCGGTCACATCTATAGAGCTAATTCCGCACCAGAATATCTTACAGCTCTATCACACTTTCACCTTGACCTAGACCTACCTAACAGCTTATCTAGAACTAGGTCATTCAATGGCTTAGACCAGCCAGACCATGAGCTTCCTGATTCACCACAGCAAGGTGGTAGACACCTTGGGAATAGACAGACCCCTCCATCTACACCTCCCGATTTACATCTCATACAAAATTTGGGGCTCACTCACCATAGGTCTACTCATCAGTCCTCTGCTGGTCATAATATCCCTGTCATCCATATACCTGCTGCCCAAGCCTCTTTAGCCCATCAAAAAATCATCATGGCAGCCTGGTATGCACCTCTGGTTTTACCTCAGCCTCTAGTACCCTTACCGAATGATTATCAGTCTAAGATTCCAAAATTCACTGCAAAGGAGTCCATCACAGCCCAACAACATGTAGATAAAATGGAAGATTCTTTTGACTACATGGAAATTGATTATGATACAGTCAAAATGAGAATCTTTGCCCAGAGCTTAGGGGGTGATGTGAAGAAATGGTTCAAGGGCCTGCCTCCAGGTAGCATCAATGATCTTCCGAGCTTATATCAGACTTTCATAAACAAATGGGAAACTAGGGCAAATCCTCGCCAACTCCTGGTAGAACACATGAACCTTAAGAGAAACGTAGGAGAGAGTGTCCACGATTACACAATGAGGTTCAACAACATTTATAATGCTCTCCCTCCACATATGAAACCTCCAAAAGGCATGGCCCTAACAAAATACCTTGAAGGATTTGATGCTAACATGGCCTATGAGCTTAGGGATAAGGAATACAACACATTGGAGGACATGCAGAAAGGAGTAGTGAATATAGAAGCCAACTGATTGAGAAAAGAGCAAGACTGAAAGCTGAGAGAAGGGTAACATACAAAGATGACAATGTAGCCTCCACATCTGACCAAAATTATGATAAGCTATCTAAAAATGTGGAAAGGTTACAACAAATGATGGAAAAGATGGTTGTCACCGTTAGAAATCAGAACAAGAACCAGAACCAGAACTTTAGAAGAAACAATAACGCTCCCAACAGACAAAGAGAATCAGATCAACAAGTTATTCCCCCATTCCAAGAGAAATTTCTTGATGAAGATGAGGGAATCATAGAAGATTCTGAGGGAAACACAATCAATATGTTTGAAACAGAATATTCAATCCATAACTGTTATTCAAAAGAAGACCAACCTTCACCCTCTGGTTGGGAGGAGGAATGGTTGGAATCTGAAGATTACATATTAGGATTTGAAAATTCCATGATGCAGGTCAGAGAACAGTATGAACTTATAAGAAAAAAGAGTCAAGAAACTGCCAAACCCAAAGCTTCTGAGACTACCATAAAAAAGAGGCCTGAGAAAACTTCTAAAGCAACTGCTAAAACCAACAAATCAACAGCTGAGAGTTCTGGAAAGAATAGAGGAAAAGACAACCAAAACACTAATGCACAAGGCAAACCAGCTAGCAGCACTAGCATTGCAATTAGTGCTCCTGATAAAACTACCAAAAACACTGTACATGATGAGAATCAACCCACTGATTCAGCCACTAAGGTAGTGGCAAATAAAACAGAGATGAGCATTTCCAAGAGTCAGTCCACTTTCAATTTGGAAAGTGAGATTGCAAGAATTAAAATCTCTATTCCACTTTCGGAGTTGGCCACTCAAAATGTATATAAAAGCCAGAATTTGAAGGCTTTGAACCTTAGTGAGAATGGTGACTCTGTCAATTTGAATGATGATCAACCTGCCCTCTTTTTTGGTCCTAAGATAGAGGGGAAGTTTCAGGAGGGGGTAGTTCCACCTTTCTATATCAGCCTCAACATTCATGACAAGATCC
The DNA here is from genome assembly GCA_034641835.2 of Pinus albicaulis. Classification (NCBI taxonomy): domain Eukaryota; kingdom Viridiplantae; phylum Streptophyta; class Pinopsida; order Pinales; family Pinaceae; genus Pinus; species Pinus albicaulis. Next base: position 1,559,843,179 of record CM076579.1, read on the forward strand.
TGCACAATGCAATGCATGATTCTGGAGCATCTCACAACCTAATGCCTAAGGTAGTTATGGAGAGACTAGGTCTAGAGATAACCAGACCCTACAAAGATTTATACTCTTTCGAATCTAGCAGAGTAAAATGCCTAGGCCTGATCAAAGACTTGTGTGTGATCTTAACTCAAATCCCAGCTAAATGCATGGTCATGGATGTTGTGGTGGCAGATGTGCCACCCAAGTATGGCATACTGCTATCAAGATCATGGGGAGCCAAGCTGCAGGGTACAATGCAGATGGATGGCTCATATGCCACAATCCCAATCTTTGTCCAACTTAGAAAACTGTATAGGGAGACACAGATGAAATTCCTAGTCAGTAGCCCCGAAAATCCAGAAAATTCACCTGTTTATTCTGTACAGACAGACCTTGACTCCTTCATCTTTTGTAATGATGTATCTTTAGAAGGGTCAGAGTCCCAAAACAGAGATGCAAATGGAGAGGCAGAAGCTATTGATTTTAACATAATGGCTGCTCTGGATTTAGAGGACAACGAAGAAGAAAATCGCAAAAAAACCTGTAGGATATGAGGTGGAGACCTAACCCTGAGTGAACAAGAAATAGAGCATAAACAACCATCTGTCCAGATCCCCGAGACTCATACATTTCACAAGGAACAAAGCGATCCACAGCCCAGTATAGACCCTATAACGCAACATAATGGTGAAACCAGCCACAGGGAAAAGAATGACACCGAAACCAAGAGTGAACCCCTGTGGGTGATGAACTTTGATGGGTCATGCACCAAGAGAACTGCCGGAGCAGGGGTATGGTTACACAATACAGAAAACAACTATGTTGAGAGCCACGCCTGTAGCCTGCATTTCGAATGCACGAATAACGTCGATGAATACGAGGCTCTGATCCTAGGTCTAAATCTGTTGATGAAATTAGGAGCCCGTAAGATAGCCATGCAGGGAGATTCTGAGTTGGTGATAAAACGGGTAAACGGGGAATACACAGCGAAAAATCCTAGGCTGAGAGCATATAGGAATGACACCATGGATCTACTGAAAATGTTTGTTGAATACAAATTAGTGTTCATTCCTAGGAGTCAAAATGTCATTTTAAATGGATTATCTTGCATAACTAGTTCCTACCCCAATAGTCCCAGAGACCAGCAGATCATCGATCAGACCAAATTTAGACCTGCTGTGCCGAATAATGAAAAATACTGGCAAGTTTTTGAAGGTGATAACAGATCGAAGATTTTCTGGTAGGCAGAAACGATTTTGAATTTTCTGATTTAGACTCCAAATCTGACAGTAGCCGCCTAAGTGAAGAATCCTCAAGTGAGGAAGAAACACCCTGTAACATAGAAATAAACTCTTTAGATGAACATACTGGAAACCCAGATTGCAAATGTGAAAATGCAGATAGTGAAGAGGTAGAGGTGTTGCAGGCCAAAGATAAGAATATACCTAGAGGCCTGGCACCCTTAGAGGAGCTTTTTTACTTTGATGATGTGGAAAAAAAGCCCACTATCAAACATACAAACTCTGATGTGGAAGAATGAAACATAGGCACCAAGGAGAAACCCAAAATGATTAAACTGGCTAAGTCTCTACCTGCAAACATGAAGAAGAAATACATTGACCTTTTCAAGGAATTCATTGATGTGTTTGCATGGAGATATGAGGACTTAAAGGCCTATGACACAAACATCATCCAACTCAAAATACCCTTGAAAGAAAATCAGAAGCCCTTTAGGAAAAAACTTCGCAGAATCAATCCCAAATAATTTCCTGCAGTAGAGAAGGAGATTAAGAAAATGTATGAAGCAGGTATAATTGTGTCGGTGAGGTTCTCTGATTGGGTATCAAACTTAGTGGCTCTGAGGAAGAAAACAGGAGAAATCAGATTTTGCATAGACTTCAGGAATCTTAATAGAGCCTCACTCAAGGACAATTACCCTTTGCCTAAAATGGAACATATCCTTCAGAAGGTAGTGGGCTCTAAAAGAATCTCCCTGCTGGATGGCTTTTTAGGTTATAACCAAGTCTTAGTGATCCCAGAAGACCAACTCAAAACAACTTTTACCACTCCATGGGGTACCTTCATGTATGTGAAGATGCCTTTTGGATTGATGAACGCTAGAGCCACCTTCCAAAGAGTGATGGACCTAGCATTTTAAAATGAGATAGGGCACTTCATTGTTATCTACTTAGATGACATAACAGTCTTTTCCAAGACCGAAGAAGAACACCTTAAACATCTGAGAAAAGTATTTGAAAATTTTAGAAGGTTGAGTCTGTCCCTGAACCCTAAAAAGAGTGTCTTTGGACTACAAGAAGGTAAACTTCTTGGCCACATTATATCCAAGGAGGGAATCAGGATAGACCCAAAGTGAGTTGAGGGAATACTACAGATCATACACCCCAGAAAAATCAAGGAATTATGGTCTTTCATTGGGAAGATTAACTTCCTTAGGAGGTTTATTCCAAATCTGGCTAAACACCTTAGGAACGTGACTAACATGCTAAAGAAAGGTGAAAGAGTTAAATGGACCGTGGGAGCTAAACAATCTTTTGAATCATTGAAACTTGCACTTACCCAAGCTCCCGTCCTAATCAGCCCAGATGTCTCCAAATATTTCCTGATCTTTTCCTTCGCCTCTGAACATATAGTGGCTGCAGTCTTGCTGCAGAAAAACATAGAGGGAATGGAACAGCCAATTGCCTTCTTTAGCAAAGCACTCATAGATGCACCCTTGAAATACAACATCATGGAGAAACAGGCCTATGCTCTGATTAAGGCCTTAAAGGACTTCAGGGTGTACATATTGCATTCTCACACCGTAGCTTATGTGCCCAACATCATAGTCAAAGATATACTGTCCCAAGACCCAGATGGGAAAAGGGGCAAATGGATAGTTGTGATCTTAGAGTATGACCTTGAGATAAACCCACCAAACTCATTAAAGGTCAGGGCTTAGCTAAGTTAATGGCTGAATCAAACCTACAAGACCTAGACATTAACATGATAATAACCTTGGATGAGCAACAAGAATTTCCTGATCTCACTGTTGAGGAAAAATTTCAGAGCTCTCCTTGGTATTCCGACATTCTGTATGTGCTTACACACCTCAATGCCCCTCCCGGATTATCAAAGACCAAGGCCAGATTCTTAAAGCTTAAAGCCAGAAATTACTGCATTATTAATGAAAACTTATATTGGAAGAATCCTAATGGCCTATTGCTTAAATGTTTTCCTGAAAGTGAGGCAGAGAGGGTTAAACAAGAATTCCATGCTGGAGAATGTGGGGGCCACCTGATTTGGAAAGCCACTGCAAAAAAAATACTCAGAGCTGGCTACTATTGGCCCACGCTCTTCAGTGATGTCCATAAAATGACATTTGCTTGCCACAAATGTCATATTTTTTAGGGCAAAAGAAAACTCCTCCCTTTACCCCTACAAACCATCACTATCGAAGGTCCCTTTCTGCAATGGGGCCTAGATTTCATAGGGGAAATTCACCCTGCTTCTTCTGCACAACACAAATGGATCCTAACAGCCACAGACTACTTCACTAAGTGGATAGAGGTCATACCCACTATAAATGCCATAGACTCAGTCATCATTAGTTTCCTAGAAGGTCACATCCTGTCTCGGTTTGGCTGCCCAAGGAAAATAATCACTGATAATGCTACTGCTTTCGGATCCAAAAATATGGTTGATTTTTGTCACAAGTATCAAATAGCACTTGGTAATTCAAATGCCTATTACCCTCAAGGTAATGGATTAGTTGAATCATCAAACAAGAGCCTGGTGATCATCATCAAAAAGCTGTTGGAAGAGAACAAAAAATCATGGCATAACAAGTTAGTACATGCTTTGTGGGCTGACAGGCTTACAACAAAAAATTCCATTGGCATGTCACCATTTCAGCTTTTCTATGGAACAGAAGCAGTATTCCCTACTAGCCTTGGGATACCAGTGATCAAACTGATCCAGGAGATCCAAACAGAAGAAGACAGCATGGTGAGGAGAATAAATCAGACAATCCATCTCCAGCAAACAAGGGAAGAGGTCTACAACAGAGCAGTGAAGGTTCAGGAAAATATAAAGAGATTGTTTGACAAGAGAACCAAAGCTGCTGATTTAAAATTGGAGATAAAGTTTTGAAGTGGGACTCAAGGAGAGAGGACAAAGGAAAGCATGGTAAGTTTGATAACTTGTGTCAAGGTCCATACATCATCTAGGCCACCGTGGGTCCAAATGCATTTTTTTCTACAGGAATTAGATGGTACAGAGCTATTTGGGGGTCCTGTCAATGGCAGGATGCTCAAGCACTACTTCTGCTGATCTTTCATTTCCAGTTTCGTTTCCATTGTACATACCATTGCAGTTTTTGTTTTCAAATAAAAAAGAGAAAATGTTCCAAATAAAAAAAAAAAAAAAACAGAGGAAAAGAGAGGTTCAAACATGCTTAAATCATGAACCTCTAATGTGCAAAAGATTGGCTCTAATAAACTCAAAACCTGAGCCAAAGAAAGTAAAATAGCTGGTCCTAACATGCCCAAAATCTGGACTAGCAAAGAAGAAAGAAGAATCAGCTCCAACATGCCTAAAATCAGAGCTGAAATGAAGAAGGAGTGACTCTAACAAACTCAAAACCCGAGTCACAATGAGAGAAGGATACTCTAAAAGATTGCAGATTTCAAGCCTTCACAGTTTTGTCTTCAGTTTTGCAAGTTTCTGTCCATGTGCGACTGTCTTTATGCCATGTTCCGCAGCAAGCCAGACAGTCTAATCCTGGCTTGGCTATCTTTCAATTTCTGTTTTAGAATGTAGAGAAGAAATCTACTGGACAATTTAATCCCAGCAGATATTAGATTAGGTAGAGAAACACATGAGACCAACAGTTTAATCTGGTCTCATGGAGCAATAAGGGTAGATTTAGAATAGGTTTATTTTTTGTTAACAAAATAAAATGATGTAAAGGGTCTGCTAGCTCAAATGCACCCTAGAAGAAGAAAAAATGCTAGGATTGTAGTATGGGTAGGTAGATTGTTGAGGAAAGTTTTTCTACTGATGTAATGTCTACATATTGTGGCAGCTGATCAAAGAAAGAAAAGAATGTACCAAGCAGCAGGCAACTGGCCTACTCCAAAGATCTATTCTCTGAATTCTTGACTCCAAGAAGAAGCCATCCCCATGTGGAGCCACTGTTAGCCCCTTATGATTTCCTTGACAAAGAAAGCAAGGGGCTAATTTTTTGTATAAGCCTGCAAGCAGTGCATTTCCCTTGTAAACACATCATCCTTGCAGCATTTTCACGTCCCCTACCTTTAATTGTTGCCCTCTGTTGTTACGGAGTCTATGAGCTTCAATGATTGCTAAATATCCTGCTCCAAAAAGCCCTGCATTACCCCTTATACCCCTGCAAAGTGTCCCTTTTTCCCTTTTTCCCTCTTTCTGACAATGTGCCCATGCTCCCCTCTATTCTCCTATTAACCCTCTAAACCCCCCAAGATCCCCTTTAAATCCCATTTTTTCCCTTTATTTAAACCTTTTTACCCTTTTCCTCCCTATCGTTACCCTTTATAGGCTTCAAAATGCATTAAAAGGGTTAAAAACCCACTTTGAAATGTTATATCAAGCCTAGCCCCTCTTCTGCTGGCCTCCGCACCTTTCCTTCCACGTGATCATAGCGCGAGAACCACCCACCAGAGAAAAAAGCGTTTATCTCCAATCCATGTCGGGCGCGACACCAGCCGTTGATCTTGGTAGATCGGACGGCTATCATTAAATCTTCGGCGCCCGTGTTTCTCCGTTCAAATCTCCAATCGTGCCATCGTCGTCCATTTAAACGTTTATCTGACGGTCCGCAATGTGCTCACGCCGGTGGTCCCCATGCTCTGTTCATAAACCCGGTGGTTTCTATCACACCGACTTTGGGCGGAGGGCGGTATTCTCTGATCGGCCAGCGATTCCACTCAGCATTCGATGCGTGGCTCCTGTATGGTTTCAAAATCACTTACCCATCGTGTGTTAACGTCCAGCATGGGATGCGCAGTGATATGCTTGTGCACCGTCCGATCTGGGGCAATTGATCCAACGGTCGTCATTCCATGAAGCTGCACTAGGTTTAACCCACGGCCGCCGTACCCCTGGCCCACTGTTCGTCGTCCTCCGCTGTGTTTCCCACCGTCGATCTCCTTTGAGATCTGATGGTCGAGATTGGTCTTCTCCACACTGTTGACTATTCCGCTGTCAACCGATTCCGCCACGTCACCTCCACGTGCCTCACCGTACATTCGCCCCTCCCGTCTTATATTATCATTCAAAGGGTCAAAATTCAAAGGTTTTCATTCATTTTTCCTCCCGCATCACCTTCCGACTGTAATATTTACCGTTTTCACCTCACTACAAGTCTTCCACGACAATTTTTCCATCTAACCAGTCTGCATTGTCAGTCTAGCCACCCCCGTTGCGTCCACCACCTCCATTGTTTTCTTAACAAGTTGCGTGTTTGTGCAGGGTTTCCAGAAAGGCGGAAAACCGCCATGACTCATAGGAATCATTGTGAGCGGTGCATTGAGCAGATAGAATCTAATCTGGGAGCTGGTACTACAGGGAAATGTCAAGAAAGGTGGCGGCAATATAAATTCCATCAAAGGACAGAGTTTGAAACTTCGCGAGCCCCATCCAGCGCCATTATAGCCCAGATCTTGCAAATCGAGACATTTATGGAGTAGTGGAGAGAGAACCTTCTAATGATCAAGGATTGCAGCATTCAGTATTGAAGGATTGAACCTTAATACAACAGGTTTAGGGGCAAAGAAACAGATCAGTGAACCTAAGGATCATGCAGAAGGTACAGCACACAGAGATTCATGAAATCAGGGTTCAAATCAGCAGAATGTTTCTTCTAGAACAAGGACACAATACACATTATTGTTTCAGTTTATACTGTGTTCAAGCAAGGTTCCCCCCCCCCCCTTTACAACAATCCTATGCTATCAGAAGCGTTTATTTCACAAGCATGGCAGTCCATTCAGTGGTTTTGTTTGTACACCAAAGTACTGCACAGTACTGCGGTCAAAGTACATTTAGGGCCATATCAGAGTAATTGGAAGCCTGAAGGAGATCATTCGTGCACCCAAAATTTCCAGAGGTTAATGCTCTAAGTTTAAGACAGAATGGGCTTCGGCCCCCTTCCTCTTCTGAGTGTTAATGCTGCATTTAGTTTTCTACCTACCTCCTCTGCTTCTCTTCAGCTATAAAACTCATGAGAAAAAACATTATAAAGGTTGTTGATCAGTTATCAGAGAACTGAAAGTAGTTTCTTTTGAGACACAATCTCTGTGTAAATATTGTAAGATAGGTTGAAGGAGATATTTTTAGACTGAGTATTCAACTATTGGCAATATTGTACTTGATTGGTATTGTTATTTAAGATGACAAGCACATTTCTTTGGATCCTGATCTGAAGCAGCGGTGATGTTTTCCTACTCTGTGTTTATATTCATTTCATTTCATTTCTACTGGCTTGCATCAGAATATTGGCATAGGATTTACCCTTGTTAGGTACCCTATGTTTATGATCTCCTTGCCATTTATGTTTCTCTTCTGAATGTATTATCTGAGACATGATTTCAGTTGGTTCAACCAGTGTAGTGGATGTTATTGCCTGCTCTCTAATGTATGAATTAAACGAATTCAGTTCTTAGATGCTTCTTGTTATAGGTTTAGTTGGAAGATTTGGGAACACTGGGCATTAGAGTTAGCCCTGTCCACTAGGATCCTTGTACGACCTATTGATCTGTAATTTTGTGCTCTAAAATCTGTGTCATCTCCCCCTCCCTACTTTCCATATCACATAATCATCTTGAAAGATCCTAAGTTTTAGATGACTAGCCCAACTGAAAGCCTGCCTATTGATTAGCAAGCAAATCCTTTCCTGACTCCATTGCCCAATGGTTTTGAATATTTCCTGGAATATTTCACCTCTTCCTTATCCCTCTTTTCTCATCCTGGCTTATATCGAACCCTTCATTCCTGATAACCAGCAACCAAAACAAACAGTCAACAAACAATCCAAGAGCCTTACAACTAACCTAAAATCATAACATTTGAGCCTCATAGACATAAACCTTTGCTCATACAGAGAGATCCCTCTCTGGACCCAGGAGGGCTAGATCCTGAGGTTTGAAAGTGGTTCTGATGTTGTCTCATTTTTTGCTCTTGCCAATCTGGCCAAAACATGGGAACCACAATAGGGACCAAGTTGCACAAGCTTCTTTTGATGTTTTCAAGGACACTCTTGTCCGAGCGTCATTAATGTATCCTCCTAATTATCAATACGATTATTTCCTATATATCTCCGCGGCCGAAACAACCATTTCTATGGTATTGGTCCAAGTATAAGAAGGAATTGAACATCCGATATATTATTTGAGTCGTAATCTCCATGATACAGAAGTTAAGTACTCATACATAGAAAACATTGCCTTAGTAGCTGTTCAAGCTGTCCAAATATTTCGCCATTATATCCTCCTCCGAAAAACAACAATAGTTTCAAATTGCAACCCCATGACTTACATCTTATCACGTCAATTTCTGGGGGGGAAATATTCAAAATGGATTGTCATTTTGCAGGAATTTCATTTGGAATTTATCAAATCCAAGTCAAAGAAGTCTTTAGTTTTGGTTGAGCTTCTCTGTAACCTTCCCTCTGATAGTACTGAAACTATGCTGGAACCATCAATTCTAAACAAGTTTATGTTTTTGATCGGATCATCTGATCCTTGGTATGGGGATTTTATCATTTATCTCCAAACCCAAACTTTTCGACCTAATACCTCTCACTCTGAACAACGACGTATTCGATACCAAGCCAAAGATTATCTGATCGTTGGCAATACAATTTATCGTCATGGTGTCGATACCATTTTAAGGAGGTGCCTCAATCATGAGGAGGCTGAAAAAGTGTTAAATGATTGTCATTATAGGGCATGTGCTGGACATTTATCTGGATATGCTATCATGCAGAAGATACTCCACACTGGTTACTTTTGGCCTACTATTTTTCAAGACTGCATCCTCGTGGTCAGAAGTTTTCATGCATGCCATATTTTTTATCGTAAAATCCGCAAACCGCCTATGCCAATGCACCCTGTTGTATCTGCTGGACCATTTACGAAATGCAGTATTGACTCCATGACTTGTAACCCTCCTTTGTCCGAGGGGCATGGCTATATTATTGTCCCAGTCAACTATTTTACCATATGGGCCAAAGCGATGCCTACATTCAATAGCAGAGGACAAACAGCTGTATTTTTTTTCTTCAACCACATTATTGCACAGTTTGGGGTCCCACAGACTATATTTATAGATCATGGGAAGCATTTTCGCAACCACATGATGTATGAATTGACTTCCAAGTTAGGATTATCATATGATAATTCTACTCCTTATTATCCACAATCAAATGGACAAGTTGAGGCTATTAACAAAATTTTTAAACAAATGCTTCAACGAATGATAGGAGTTCGTAAAATAAACTGGCATTTGATCCTATACTCCGCCTTGTGGGCGTATCGAACCTTGGTGAGAAATGCAACCGGATTTACTCATTTTCAATTGGTGTATGATCTGGAAGTTATCTTACCAATCCAATGTGAAATATCATCATTAAAACTAGAAATAGACTTGTTATCTGAAACCTCAGAAGAAGAAGCGTGTCTCCTTAACCTCATCCATCTTGATGAAACGTGTCATGAAGCCCAATTGGCCAAAAAAGTGCATAAGAGACGTATAAAGGCACAATACAACAAAAATTTCCAGCCTTGCATTTTCTCAGAGGGTGACTTGGTCCTTCTTTACGATCAAGAAGCAGATGTAATAGGTAGAAGAAATTTTGATCCATTATGGCATGGCCCCTATATTTTCAAAAGAGTTCTTGCTAAGGGTGCCTATGAGTATTTGATTACAATGGAATTCCATTGGCGCAGCCTAGAAATGGGTTGTATTTGAAACGTTACTATGCTTAATCATGAGCGTGGTAATTTTTTGTAGTATATTGTATATATGCTATTGATTTGCATTCACTATATTAATTTGTTTTTAGAGTTTTCTTGACGTTAGTAATCCGCTTTACATTTCATCGCAGATGTCTGAATCTTCGGAACCATTTTTTGGATATGCTGATGGTGCTAGTCATAGTACACATAATCTATCCTCTGCAACGTGTGCCATTTTCACTCCGAACAGTGAGTTAGTGAGTTTTCAAGGGATTTGTATTGGTAAATCGACGAACAATATCATTGAGTATAGTGTGTTGATCAAAATTCTCTCTGATGCCATTTCATTTGGTATTAACTGCATAATCATAAGGTTAGACTCACAACTTGTGGTGTTACAACTTACTAGTGTTTATACTATTAGAAATCCAACACTTCTTAGATTGTTCCTAAGAGTTCGAATTTTGGAAAGACATTTTGATTTTATTCAATATCAACACATTTCCAGAAATTTGAACACATTGACTGCTTCATTAGCTAATCAAGTTTTGGACATACATTTGCAACATATGTAAAGAAAACATTCACATCATTTAATAGGATTGCACAATAAACATAGGAAAATCTCTAAAATCATATAGATAGATAGTTATAGGTTTTTAGAAAATTTGTGCCCAAGACACATTGGTCATCTGACCTCAAAATGTATGCAAAATGTCATAAGTAAACTAGTGGTGCTCATGGTAAAATGCTATAGATCTAGCTATCCTACGAAGTAACTGCATCTGACGGTTAGGAACCCCAATAGTGTGTCGTTGCAGTCACATCGGAAGCTCTTAGATCTGGAAATCCAAAATCCTGAAGGTCAAACCTTCTATGTGTTGATGAAGCTCAGCTAGAGTCTCAACGAGATCAAGATCCTGAAGGACTGCTCTCCCGACAACCCTCTCTGCTGGCACATCTGCTTCGTGCTCCAGTTCCCCTACTAGTTGAACACGACCAACATCTGCATTACATCAAACATTTAGTTTAGTCTTGGAAAGAAATCAAAACACAAAAACATTTTATAAACCTTAGGAAAATAAAAAAACATGGTCAAAAAATTCTTACCTATTGCACCCCACTGAGCTCCTTCTCGTAGTGCTAAATCTGGATCTCCTTGAAAATCAACGCCTATGTATGCGTACTCATCAATTGTGACGATCTGTCGCTAGAACTAGGCGAATAATGCAGTAGAGAACACAACAGTCGATTGGCCTACATGCCGACCCATGAGTTCTACCCATCTCTGCATCCGAGGATCTCTAGGACTAGCTATATCCAATGTCACATGTTTTGGCTACATCAGTGGAATCCGTTCTAAAGTGAAGGATATAAGGATATAACCATAACTGAAATTCTTCTTCCTTCCTCCCTTTGCTTTGTTCAGTGGTTCCTTTATCTGAGATAGAACAACTTCAAACCAGTTGAAGACTATTGGCTCCATACACTCTAGCGCATACTGCATATATGATCTGTTCGCTACATGTAGTGTAGTAGTCCTGGAAAGTTTAGAGATTGTGAAAACGATAGTTCTTAAAGGCAAATCTCTAACATCCTTGATGTTTATTTTTCCATATTTTCTAGGCTTCGCCCCTAGATATAAATACTGCAGAATATAATCCCTTATTGTCTCTCCTCCAATGGTAGGCCCTGAGAGTGAAATGGGAAAACCTCTCCTTGACAAACCTATGAGAAAATACACATCCTCAACTGTTATGGGAACCACTTGGTTCTTAATATGAAATGCCTCTATCACCGAATCCCATGCTCAAACTAAGAACTCCAAGAGTTCTATTTTTTGCCTCATCCCGGATAATTTGAAGTACTTAAGCAATCCATAATCTCTTAGGGCTCTTACAGTACCCGGATCATTCAAGGCAATCATATCTTTTTCTTCATGTTCTCTTTCCCTCCATGTAATCGTCATTATAATCCGATGGAAACCTAAAATACAACCATAAGATCCATTAGATTCCATTCATAGCAAAAAACTAGGTCAATTTTGGGCATAATAAGAAAATCAAAAACTTCAACTGCGCCCAACACACTCCCTGACAAGAGACAGTGCGTTGCGCATGCAAGTACACTTCACTGTACCTCCTATGCAACGCAGGTTTCAACATTCAGGGGTGTGTTTCCCTCATTTTTGGCAGAATTACCCTATGGGCCTTAAAACCCTAAAAATTTGTATAAATTGGAAATGAAATGAATACCAAAGGGAAGAGGAGGTTATGGTTAGAAATGGAAATGGCAATGACGCCTTACCATAGACATAAGTAAAATGATGTTATGGTTAGAATTGTACCATACAAATATGGATGGAGGTTTGTGGATGATTTTGTTTTAATAGGATTTCCAAAGGAGAAATATTAAGAATTAGGAGTGTGACTGGCAGAAGTTCATAAAATAAAATTTTTTAATCCCATTTCTCTAACCATAAAGGAGAAGTCAGGTTAATCAAGTGAGCACTTCACTATGATTAATTGGAGTAGTTACACAAATCCTTCAACAAGCTATTCGTCATGTGTGAAGGCATCAAAATCTGAGGATGAAGGTTGATAGGAATGTCTCCTACCAGAAAAAAAAAACCTTCACTTGCTACAAAAACCTCTGATAGACCTGCAAGTGGTGTTTTCCAACTCTAAGCGAAATATTGGCGAAAGGAAATATGACATCAAAGGAGATGGTAATTTCGATGAGACCCACATCATGTGAGCATAGACCTAGCTCCAATCATGTTCCTCCTAGCTTCACACCCTCTAAATTCCCTGACAAAGGCTCCTAAATTTGGAATATTTTCTTTTGAGCCTCCATATATCTTCCATACATCTTTCCTGGCATTCTCGCCAAGGGGAGACTCAAATGGAAACTCCGCATGTGACTGAGCCTTGACTAGAACACCTAGTAAGCGTTGCATACTAGTGAAGAGAAATTAGGGCTTAGCCCAAATTTGTAAACATTGCATTTTTCGGTTCATAATCCACTAATTCCTCCTCTTCCATGTTAGGGCCTTGAAAGGTGACTAACAAGTCATCCATATTATCACCTTACTCCCTCCTTTCTGGCCACCTCTGAGCTGGAGAAAGCCTGATCATGAGACCTGCAACCATTGAGTAAGTTCAAGCCTTTCTCCATTGGTTTTGACAATTAAACTTAAAAACCAAAAGTAAAAAGTAAAAAATCCTCCTCATTTCTAACTAGTACCCACTTGCAACCCTACTCGTCCTTGGCATCCCTTCACACGTTTCACTCTTACCATATACCTCCAACCATCTCCCATGTCCCAGCCTTTTCTCTTCTCTTATCCCATTTTTATTTTGTGAGAAACATAAATCTAAACCTAATTTTTTATTTTATTATAACTAATTTTTCAAATATTTGAATTTTCAAAATATCATTATTATTTTCTTTTCTTTTAGTTATATCGCATATTAAATCTAAAATAAAAAATAAAAATAAAATTATTCATAAAATATTATTTTATTAATGATGTTTGCATTTTTCTTTGTTTTCAATGAAACCATACATTATTATACCTGCCCCAAGGCATGGTATATAGCGATCGATATCGCTCCAATTAGCATTAGTTTTGACCAAAACAATAATGTTAATGCAAAGTTTTTTTTATTCATATCTTATTAAATATTTTTAAATATTTTTCTGCCTATCAAATATGAACACCTCGGCTCATACCCTTCACGGTCTTATTGCGAGTAATCTTTCATTTTCTGAGATAAACTTCAGAATTAGATCAAGATATAGATCAAAATTGGACGGGTGATGTTGGTTAATGCTAGCTTTAAGGCTAGCATTAAAGCATAACATTTTATGTGAACTAGTTTGGTTGTAGAGATGGTATGCTTTGTAGCATGAAGGCGTATTGTTGCCATCAACCCCAGTGATATATTGTTGCCACTTGATCGCTGCCATATGCCACCTACTTCCGTTTATGACTGTCCGTATGTGGCGTCCATATACAACCATCGGCATGTGGCTGTTGGCATGTTGGCCAGCCAACAATTGGTGACAATGTGTTTTTCGCACAGGAAGAATTTTTGTGCAAAAGAGAGCTCATACGAGATCTCATCCAATTTCCTGCATAGTAGCATCCGAGATCTCATCCATTTTCCTGCATTATTTGTGTCACAACAAAGAATGTTCCTTCATATTTCAATGTTGGAAAGGAAGGTTACCAAGGATGTTAACATCATTGCTATGTCCGAGAGACAGGCTACCAAGGATGTTGGCATCATTGTTGCTAGGCTGAATGTGGTCTAATAAAAAAAACCTCGTTCAAATCTCGTCCTAGTTTAGATTCTGCAACTTGGATGTGCTAGTTGAGTTGGGTTGGGTTGCATTCCACAAGAACTTCCAGCTTGAATTCTGCAAACTCGAAGCTAAAAGTGGAAAGCTACTCAAAGTGCAGCTTGAGTTGGTTCGGGCTGCATTCTGAAAGCTGGAATTGCTAGTTGAGTTGGGCTAGGTTGCATTTTTCAAGCACTTCCATCTCGCATTCTGCAAACTGGAAGCTAAAAGTGGAAAGCCACTCAAAGTGCAACTTGAGTTGGGTCGGGTTGCATTATGCAAGCTGGAAGTGCTAGTTGAGTTGGGCTCAGTTGCATTCTACAAGCACTTCCAACTTGAATTCTGCAAACTGGAAGCTGAAAGTGGAAAGCTACTCAAAGTGAAACTATAATTAATTGACCAAAAGGCTTTAGGTCAGTCCCATCATTGTCCCTTACTCCTTGGTTAATAGAAATTTCCGGTCTAAAGTTTCCAGTGAAATCAATTCTAGCGACAAGATATTGTTGTACCCTATAGATAACATATATTAGATGATTAAAGAAGTGCACATATTATATCATTAAACAAGTGAATATCCATCATATGTTATCCCCCGTTGCGCATTGCTCAATTGCTTCACAATATCTTGGTATCTCATCATCAACCACTTAGTATTCCATTTGCGTGTATATGGCATGATTTTCTCCTCTATGGTAGTGTTGTTATTCTGGCTATAAAGGAAAATATAGGAAGATTGAGAGTAGGTTCGCATATCATCGCTCAAATAACATGACCCTGTCCTGAAGTGTGAACGATCGCAGCAAAGAATTTCATTGCCATTACTTTGAGTTTTGTTAACTTTAATAAATTTGCACAAATTAGTTTCATCATCATACTTAACTGCTTGCGTACTCATTTATTGCACTGATTTGGTGGTTGTTTACAATCAATAAGAGAAGAACATCTCGCACAAATTATATCATTAAACAAGCCCATATGAACTGCCTTTTTAGCCTTATTGTTCGAACATCACGAGGTATTTTACTTTCCACAATAATGGTCGTCAAAGTAAGATCCATTCCAATTAAAACTTCAAGTTAGAGCCATTCCAAATAAAATTCTTAGCTAATTTAAGTTAATCGTTACAGCAACAAACATCGAAAACTGAATGTGAACCTTGAGGTCTTTGGATAGGTTAACATGGATACAACGTTGGGGCGAAGGGATGAAGAACCTCTTGAGCTAAAGAAATGCTCAAGTGTAGATAATCTTTGATTCAGATAATCTTTGATTCTTTCCTACAAGATATGGGGAAATGCGTGCAATGATAAATATCCTCTTAAGCACCCAACCCTCAATTACTGAGTTGTGATTGCATAAGTGGCAAGGCAAGCAGCTAGAGAAAAGTCAGTAGTCTTTGAACGAGTACCCAGGTATAGGAGTGATCCCAAGAAGCATAAAATGTTAAATAAGATAAATTGGATAAATCATACAAAATCCATATACATTGATTTCAAAACAGATGAACAAAGTCACAATGCTGTACAGGAGCAATAAAGTTGGATGAAATCTAAATCTTCATCAAAATTGAAAGCTAAAGTGAAAGCTAATCAGTCAGATACAACCTAAACAAAAATTCATACATATTTCCACCAAAAATAAGATTAATTTAAATCATAACCAAAACATTTTAAGGATAAAACCTAACAACAAAAGCAAGTCAACTTTGTCTTCTCCAAAATCAAACTCTCTCTACACAAAATAGGTAAGCAAAATCCAAGTGCATTCTGTATAAATGGAAAACAAGAAGAAAATAAACTAAGAAGCCTCGTATTTGTTACAAGTTCAAAATAATTACACCTTATGCTATAATGTCCATTCATTTGGAAAATATATTAATTAATTAATTACAAACTCCAAATAATTATATCGTCATCACAAAGTACATATTGTGGTGTGCTTTTTTGTTTAATTAGTATTGTGATTTAAGAGAGGATATTTTCGAATTTCCTTCTACTAACATTTCATTGCAAACTTGTCATTTTCCTTTCGACATCTCTTCTTTAATGCTATTATAACGCTATGTGATAAATAGTTTTTGTATGCAATGTCTACAGGTTTTTTAGGTTACCGATGAGTTATTTCATAGCTACGGCTACCATAGGGGAAGCCAAGATAGCCATACACTTCCCAAGATAGCCATATGTGTATGTGTTTAAATGGTTGTATGATCTATTTGTATTACTAAATAAGAATCGCTTTCTTAGAGGTAGCGAAGTTGGGCCTTCTGAGTATGAATTAAAACTTTAAATTCTCTGATCACTGAATAAGTTTTTAAATGGTTCTGTGATCTATCATTATTATTGTACAAGCATAGCTCTTAGAGGTATCGAAGCTAGGCCTTCTGAGCATGAATTAAAAATTTAAATTCATTGATTTATCTCAAACTAAAAATCACTTAACTGAAAATCACTTATAATCACTTATAGTTGAGTTAAAAAAAAATAAACATATCCAAGCATAATGAGTCAAGCATAATCTGGGACACATTACCAGGCCTTTTTTAACTACATTTTATCCGAGTGTGAGCAGGTATTCCATCTGCCATGCAGACTTGTTAAAATCATATTAAAAAGATTTGCATTTTATATCAATGTCCCATCCAATTTCAATGAATATGTATTTCATAATTGCGTCCAAAATTGACCTTGGTCGTCACATATTTTCCCATTGTTCCAATCCTTAATCTATAATACATAATTGCACCGAACGTTACACCTAGTCGAGCCAAATGGCTAGGGATCTTAAGTCAAAATGTATTCCTCACACTCAAAAGGGTTTTATTTCCACACCCTCAATTGGGTAGTTGGGTAGCAAGACTAGTTTCCCACATGCATAAAATCTCCTCAAAAATCTAGTATATAAATTCTATCCTTTACATCAGTTAGCCGTTCCACCCTTTACACCAGTTATATTGTCTACAACAGATAATTCTTTATATATATATAATTCAGATAGGAAAGATCAAAATATAGGATAAATGTTGACTGGATTAAGGTTGGAATTTGTGAATATAATAATAATATATTAAATTTGATAGTTATATTATTGTTTTTTAGATTTTGAATCAAATTTGATAGTGATTATGGTAAAAATTATTATATTGATGATAAAATGCTCTATAATAAACAATTTATTTTATTTTATTTTACTTTTACAAAGAATGATTTCAAAAAAATACAACTTAATAAAATAACTTTCCAAATACTTCACTCTATTGTAAAATAAGAATTAAGTAAAATATAAATTTATATTAAGTAAAAGATAAATTTATATTTAATTTTTTAATTGTAAATTATGAATTTAATTCTTAATTTTATTATAAATTAAGGTTATTATATATTTTATCTATATTATTATTATTATTTAATTTTAAAGTTATAGTCAAACTAAACACTAAATTAATATGTAAGATTTTTTGGTTTATGAAAACATACATATTTTATCTTTTGTAGTTTTTGAATTTATATAATATATATTAATATATATATATATATATATATATATATATATATATATATATATATATATATATATTTCAGAAGGAAAAAAAAGTTGTTTTATATATATAATATTCAAAACCGTACATGAGATGAAAGCTAATAATAGCCCATCGCAGCGTTGTTCAGCATTGTGAGCAGTGAAGAGAAATGTTGTGCAACAATATTGGCAAGTAAACCAAATACATATATGTCAAAAAGAGTTGAGCAACGAACTGAAATGCTACGCTACAATAATGGCAGGAAACCAAATACATTCATGTAAAAAAGAGCCCAATACCCAAACAGACGAGAAGGCTAACGTGATAAGAACCCAAGAAATATAAAATTCCGCACCAGCAAGGCGGAGGGCGTCGGGATAGAAACATGGTGCCGAAAGATTCTAAACACCAAAAAGGAGCACCAATAATCTCCTGCCACCAACTTGCGGGCTCGCTTTATGACTAGATCGAGCAGAAATCGGCTCGCTTGATTGAAAATCAGGCTCGCTTGACAAGGCTTGAAAAAATTCGAAAAACCATAATAGGGGAGTAGGCTCGCTTGCCAACAGAAGCATATAAGGACCGAAAGACCACAGCTTCAAGGGATGGGAATTTGATTGGCCCATATAATCTTACCATATTTATACTGCATCACTTGTAGTGTACCAAAAACCATACCTATACCTTGTTTTGAGAGCCCATCAGCTCTTGTATTGTTTTCCCTATACATATGAAGAGTAGGAGAGGAGTCTAGCAAGGTCCACAAATGTTTAGTTCTCATTAGCCACCCTTGAAATCTGAGGGAGGTGAGGGAGGAGTGACCCAAGATGGCATCGATAATAATTTTGGAGTCCCCATAGATATGGACTCCTACCAAGCCCAGGTTTCTAGCAGCCCATAAACCGCTCCATAGAGCCATCAGCTCTGCCATATTATTTGTACCCAAACCCCCATTCCACCGGATATGGATTCTATCGAATTGAGACATTTTGATCCACGACCCACAACCCATCACCCCATCCAAACAGGCACCATCAAAAAATACTACCGGAAGGGAGATGGGATGAGGTCGGATCCTTCTAGATCCATCACAAATTGTAATCTTGGCAGGTTCCCTGTCATAAATCCATCTCATAATAGCATCATAAATATGGGCAATGAAGATAGGTTTATCTTCAAAAATGACCTGGTTCCTAGCATGCCATATTTCCCAAATGAAGAAAAAAGGAAGTGATTAGAAATTTCCTTCCACAAGAGCCCATCTATTTGCAGCATCCAGAAAATTCACCGGTGTCCAGGCAACCTTAAAATGAAAAGGGATAAAAAGATTCCAAATGTGGGAGACTTTGGAACATGTAAAAAATAAATGGTCCATCGTTTCATTTTCGTGTAGACAAAGGACACACCTACCCAGCCCGGATATACCCCTTTTGTTAAGACCATCCCACGTGAGAATCTTGTATTTCCAAACCAGCCATCCGAAAAGCAGGATTTTGGTTGGTATATTTCTATACCAGAAACATTCAAAACCGAAGGATGTGAGCTCTAAAATGGCAAAGATGTTAATGTTAAGATATATGTTTTTTACCATTGGGACTCCATTTTTGTATTTGCCGACCCAAACAATTTTGTCCCCCTCCTGCGTATAGCTTATGCCCACCAACTGAACCTTTTCTCTGAATTATTTCCATTCCCAAGCATCCTGACCTCAGAGGCCCATCTGAGTAGGCGACATAACAACCGGCGCACTGTGTTCCCAGCAGAGAATAACCTCAGAGAGGTAAAAGATCCCTTTGTGTGTCAGCCAATGTACCAACCGAGGAGAAAAGAACAACGTTTCAGACCGTCCAAAAATTTTGTCACCATTTAAAAGAATCGACTATCCATTCCCAAAATGCCAAGCCATGCCATCTGCGAATATATGCATAATTTTTCGATATATATATATATATATATATATATATATATATATATATATATATATATATATATATATATATATAATTAATAATTGTTTTTTTAATTTAATCATAAAATAGTTTGAAACATGACCCAATTTGATAGAGTGCATTACTCATATATCCTCTTTTGGAGAAGCTATGTTGGAGCTCGATCCATTTATGATTTTACGTTTCTCAAAGAACTCTATTTTCAAGGATCTTGGTTGTTTCTAAGCACTAAGTCCTCACGTAGAGCTCCAGCTAAATGAAATTTTATAGCAACGAAATTTTAATTTCCAAATTAGTTAGATTTGGGTCAAAGTAATTATGGAAAAGGACGTAATTTGATTGTTTGGGATTTGTAATAAGATTCTTGAAAGAAGGTTTTTATTCCCAAGTAAAATATAGAATTAATTTTTTAATAATAAGTTTATTTAAAAATGTATGGGGGCAATATAACAAGTTTAAATTATAATAGAATTAATATAGTTATAAATTAAATAGTTAGTAAATATTAATAGGAATCAACTTATGATAAGTGAAAATCAATTATT
Organism: Pinus albicaulis; assembly: GCA_034641835.2. Classification (NCBI taxonomy): domain Eukaryota; kingdom Viridiplantae; phylum Streptophyta; class Pinopsida; order Pinales; family Pinaceae; genus Pinus; species Pinus albicaulis. The sequence continues at coordinate 1,559,863,550 of CM076579.1, forward strand.
TTTTAATTCATGTCACATCATTAAAATTAAAAAAAATTAACATATATATAAAAAAATGTAATGAAATTTTTAATTACGCTGTAAAGCGTTTTTATTTGAAAACAACTTACCTAAAGTGCCACCTGTACCATTATGTACTGTTGATGATCATGTTAGACGATTGAAATGATTTCAACCTTTGATTGATTACTGTTATTATTCAGTTCTGAAAACGACTTAGAGGCTCCCGATGAGAAGATAATGGACAGCCTGGGCAATTCCATGTACGCCGAGATAGGATAAATCTAGAAGGTTGAACTTCGAATGGAGAGCCAGGGATCTGAGAGGGTACTTGGCCCTGGTTCGCTCTTGAATTTGCTCAGGACTCCTCAGATATTTTCTACATTTGGTTTAGGAGCCTCGGCCTGCTTCAGACCTCCATCTAGCCTCAGTGCCCCAGTGGGGGTTAAGACCAGCAAGAAATCTCTTGTGCAATCGACAACCACAGAAAGGTTAATGTTTCCCCCGTCCTTCAATTCTGCCCGCACAAAATATAATCGTTGAACTCCAGGAGTATTTCGACTTGCCTTGGATGGTTTCCCTTCTGCCACAGGATGATCTTCGTGGAAGTTTGAACCAAGGGTCTTTGATCTGCTCCAGGTGCTTCGCTCTGCTCCAAATAACCTCAGTCTCTTCTAAGAAACTGCCTCAGAGATTTGGCCAATTCGTTTTAAGGAGAAACTATTCAGAACTTTCATGCATTGAAATTGCTTCATCACAATGAGTAAGTGGAAAATTGCACCCACAAGCGAATGCAATACAACCACCGGTTTGTTACCGCAGGTAAGTCTTTTTTTGGAGGGAGGCTGACATTAGAAACAGGTATTGGTGGCACTTTAACTTATTCAAATGTTACTAAGGTGGACCAGTCTTCGTTCCTTAAAAATAATCCTGTAGGGTTACTCTCTGCCTGCCCTGTATTTTGCTCTTAGTACAGTTTTGTTGAGGGCTCTGCCTGCCCTGTATTTTTCTCTCCGAACAGTTTTGTTGACAACCCTGCCTGCCCTATATTTTTCTCTCAGAATAGTTTTGTTGATGGCTCTGCCTGCCCTGTATTTTGCTCTCAGAATAGTTTTGTTGAGGGCTCACAATGTCATCAAACTTTGGTGTAGATTTTTACATAACAGGCGAGAGTTATGGAGGTATGATCTAGCATTTGCACCAGAAACAAATGATTTTTGGACCAGTCTTCATTCCTTAAAAATAATCCTGTAGGGTTACTCTGTGAACATAATTGTTCTGTGTATGCCAATGCCTCAAAATGCGCTTTAGGATCTAAAAAACATGTTGCACAAATGGGGCAACAAGTTTTATTTATACCTTCCACCTGGTTATAAATCCCAGACTTCACCATTTGTCCCTCATTTTATTTGTTCTTCATGTTTTGCTTAACTTTTTGTTCTTTTTTGAACTAATGTTAAATCAACCATGTAGATTCTCATTGCCCCAGCATCTAACTCTGACGAATTTTGAGGGGTTGGATCTTGGTACATTTCAGAAGGTATTTTCTTGACTGCAGAGTACTTCGAAAATGAATGCCAATAATTGGAACGACTCTTATTCTAGTTTTACATTAATCAATGGTTTAATTTTACTCAATGCCATAATGTGAATTTCTTGCAAACCGGGGGCTCTGGACTAGCCTTATATGATGCCAGTCAAATTGACAGATCACTGAATTGGAAGGTCTGTCTTCGTAGTGGGTCATGCAATTTTATTTTGATGCCAAATTCCCCAAAACATACAGTGGTTTAAACTCCTGGTTGATGTATGTGCATATTGAACTTTAAAGTCACAGAAAAAGAACTTCTAGTTTCAAACAAGGCTTTTCTTTCTAAAGAATCCTTCCCGTTATCGTGATTCAACAAAGAGATGAAAGTTAGGTTGAAGTTGCTTCTTTAATTCTGATTAGAAGCTTTCTAAAGAAAACTGTGTAGGAGATTAGAATGCATGTTATTGGAACATCAAGAGTTTACTTCTGGTCTTTGAACAGGATATTAAGTGGCTGCAGACAATCACCAACTTACCACAGGTAAGTCTTTTTTCAGAGGGAGGCTGACATTAGAAACAGGTATTGGTGGCACTTTAACTTATTCAAATGTTACTCTCTACCTGCCCTGTCTTCGTTCCTTAAAAATAATCCTGTAGGGTTACTCTCTGCCTGCCCTATATTTTTCTCTCAGTACAGTTTTGTTGAGGGCTCTGCCTACCCTGTATTTTGCTCTTCGAACAGTTTTTTTGAGGGCTCTACCTACCCTGTATTTTTCTCTCAGAACAGTTTTGTTGAGGGCTCTGCCTGCCCTGTATTTTGCTCTCATAATAGTTTTGTTGAGGGCTCACAATGTCATTAAACTTTGGTGTGAAATTTCCCCTTTCGGGCTCACGCCTGGAAATCCCTTTTGCGGACCTTTCTTATTTTAAGAAATTAAACAATGCTTTAAAGGGGCGGTCCATGCATAAATTTCCAACACCTACAATTTCCACGACTATTGAATGGTGGTTCATCTTTCCAAAACCTAAAATTTCCACGATTATTGAATGGAGGTTCGGATGAGATCAAAATTCGACCCACTATCTCTCACAAATTGGATGGATGCTTCGAATCAGATTGTTAATTAACACTTTAAAAATAATATGCTTCTTCCATTCAGATTGTTAATTAAGCCTTTACAAAGAATATCTTTAGAGAATAGAATCAGGTTGCATATTTACTGTCAAAGAATGGATGCTTTTGTGTGCCAGGCAAGTTCAAATTTCCAGCCCCTGAAAACGGGACCTTTAGCAATGTCAAGTTTTATGAGCTTCCCTGGACGGACAAAGATTGGATCAAGTGTATGGTATGCTCTGCAAATTCATTAAATGAAAAGCGACCATGACCTGCAAACACTTGAAAATTTAAGAATAGCCCTCTTTGACGTTTCAGATCTCAAGCCGTGCTACGTGATGGGTTAGGTATTTTTATTGATGGCGTTATATCATGTTTGTTTGCTTTGTAGCTAGCATAGATTTAATAAGATGTGGTTTTTCTATTTAACTTTTTCTTTAAATTTTTGAGGCACTAGTTTACATTTAGTAAATAGTGTTTACTGGTTTACATTTAGTAAATAGTGTTTAGAATAGATTTTTGGGCAAAAAACATGTACACCTAGCCTTCAAATCTAACTACCCAATCATTTACCTGAACGTTTTAACCTGCCTTATTAAGCAACTGTGAATTTTCACTATAAATTAACCTTAACTCTGAAAGTTTGGTATTTGATGGATTATGATGTATTTATTTTTTAACATGGGGAAAAGTATTGATCGTTGTGATGCCACATTGCCTAAGTTAGTGCATGCCTATGAATCCCCATTGAGATTATGAACCAGTCAAAAGCTCTATGTGCTAAGCTGACTTACGGCCTTCCCTAAAAACCTATCCACGGTTGTGCAACCATATCCCTGTGGATGAGATCCACACAGGCTTCAGCTTCTGCGAGCCTCAAGTGTTTCAATTAAGAATCTAGGGGCCCTGAATTACCCAGCTGTAGTTAGCTAACTAGAAGCAGTTTTACCACGTACTCAAGGTGTTTTTTTGTCAGTGGGTGTTCCAGAGTCACCATTCAGTCAGTTTCACCTTCACACGATGCTTAGATTTTATGAAGACACTTCCTCTTGTCTGGCTATATCTCCAGACTAATCACAGGAAAATTACTTAATAACCCCATCAAAGGACATAGGGGTCAGCTTCCACTTTGACCAGATAAATCCTGTGTCATATGGGTATAGTGTAGCCTTTCAGCAGTGATTGTTGACTTCACTGGGTTGTGTTCAACAAGTTAGAAGCAGTTTACCCTCACTCCATTAGCAGGATGAGGATGTATCTATCCTTGTTTATTGTTTATTCGTAGTTCCACTCCTCCTTTTTCCTATAATACAGAAGCCACTCAAGGTTATTGGATTTTTTGGAAAACCTTCATTAGTGAGTTCACAAGGGGACAAATTCAACCTATCCTGTCATTTCTACAAAAAATGTTGGTGTATCATCAAATATGATCTTTATCCGCATCTTGCAATATGTCTACAGGTCCTTGGATTTCCCCTAGTCAATAGTTATGCCACGGGTTTCCTTCATGCGACCAAAAGGTTGAGGCAAGGGTTGTTGTCTCCTCTTTTATTCTTTTCCAACATGTGGTGCAATCTACTGATGACATTTACCATGTGCAATCTTATTGATGACAGAAACAAATATGCTATATCTAGAGAGCCCAGTTGGTGTGGGTTTTTCTTATTCCAACACTAGTTCAGATTACCAGTATTATAATGATGCAATGACTGGTATGTTATTAGGATCTGAAAAACATGTTGCACAAATGGGGCAACAATTTTTATTTATGCCTTCCACCTGGTTATAAATCCCAGACTTCACCATTTGTCCCTCATTTTATTTTGTTCTTCATGTTTTGCTTAACTTTTTGTTCTTTTTTGAACTAATGTTAAATCAACCATTGCCCCAGCATCTGAATCTGACGAATTTTGAGGGGTTGGATCTTGGTACATTGTAGAAGGTATTTTCTTGACCGCAGAGTACTTCGAAAATGAATGCCAATAATTGGAACGGCTCTTATTCTAGTTTTACATTAATCAATGGTTTAATTTTACTCAATGCCATAATGTGAATTTCTTGCAGATCGGGGGGTCTGGACTAGCCTTATATGCTGCCATTCAAATTGACAGATCACTGAATTAGAAGGTCTTTCTTCGTAGTGGGTCATGCAATTTTATTTTGATGCCAAATTCCCCAAAAAATACAGTGGTTTAAACTCCTGGTTGATGTATGTGCATATTGAAATTTAAATTCACGGAAAAAGAACTTCTAGTTTCAAATAAGGCTTCGATTTCTAAAGAATCCTTCCCGTTATCGTGATTCAGCAAAGAGATGAAAGTTAGGTTGAAGTTGCTTCTTTAATTCTGATTAGAAGCTTTGTAAAGAAAACTGTGTAGGAGATTAGAATGCATGTTATTGGAACATCAAGAGTTTACTTCTCGTCTTTGAACAGGATATTGAGTGGCTGTAGACAATCACCAACTTACCATATTGTATCTTGAAGGTTTCGCTGGCTAATATTGTCACACTCACAATTAAGTTGAGGTTTGGTTTCAAGCTGATCGATTTCTTTTAAGGCTTGTAGTTTATTCTTTTGAGCTAATCATTTTGTATGGGTTTCATTAAGTCTACTTACAGGCATTTCTGTGAGCTTTCGGCCCACTGATTAGGGCAGTTTTTGACGTGTTTCTGAGCAAGAAAAAATATATTTTGTAAGGCAAATATGTGGCAAAAGGACCTTGTAATATTCGTTGAGCAATTCCTAGAGCTTTTGGTCCTCTTGAAAACTGAGTCTAGGATATTTCTAGAGATTTGAACAGAGTATGAAGCTTCTGAAGTTCTAAGGAAATTTAATATCTTGAAACATTGGTTCATTTAATTGAAGATGGATTATGTTGCTTTCAATGAGTATGAGTCAATGTCTATTTTTTATAAGTGAGTTGGAGTTCATTTAATATCATGAAACATTGGTTTATTTAATTGACCTTGGCACTTATTTCACAAAATTTAGTAATTCACTTGAGTCAACATTACTATTTGGTAAATAAATAAGGGGAAGTGGATGAATTAAATTGATTAAAAATAGAATGAGAAAGTAGGTTAGGGATTGATGCATATATTTGTTTATTTATATAACGTTGTGAGGGTGGAGTGGTAGATAGTGCCCATCATCAAACTTTGGTTCATTGAATCTTCTATAGATAAGATCAATCTTTTACGATTAATATCATTCTTAAGTGGATAAGGGTAATTGGGCATTCATTCTGCATTTTTTCCTCTATACTACTCTTTACTATGTTACTGCTTTACAGCGTTTCTTTTGCAACATATGGTGCAATTGCTAGTTATAAAGATTTATTGTCACTTTACTTTAGAGATTCTTAATTTGTAAATAGGCTATGTTACAATATCAAGGCTTATCAATACCATAAGCCCAAAAAATCATAATTCATTTCATATGACGCTTGTTTATAATTATTTTTTTTATTAAAAATGAAAAAATGGACATAACTACTTTGGAATAAATATCAATCTTTGATTTATAATATGATTAAAGATATTTTAAAATATTTTGTTAAATTATTACCATTCACTTAATGATTATTTATAATTAAATTAAAATTCTAAAAACTCTATTTCAAAATAAAGACACCTATCTACATAATTAGATTTATATTTAGAAATTTGATACAATTATATTCTTTACATATTTCTCTTATTTAATTGAGTTATTTACGATGATGATGATGATGATGGTTACTGTCCACTAAGATCAATGTGGTCTATTGGACCTTAAGAGAGGAGACAGAATCTAAGTTTGATTCTTCACAATCTTGTTTCAATGGTCAAAGAGAATGGAAATAATCGATATAGGTGGGTTGAATTAATAGGTAAAGAAGATTAAATGTGTGACATATGGTAGGGAATTGAGAGCGAATGCGAGTAAGAGTCGGGCAGTCTAAAAGGAAGTGCTTTTCATCTTCTACCTGATTAGAATCATAAATACGAAAGATTCTATCGTTCCAAGGGGTCTTCAGAATGGACCACCGTATGGTCTCACTCCGAAGCTCATGGGAATTAGTTCTTATCTTAGGGATGTTCATTTTTTTCTTATTTCTCGACAACACAGAGCGATAAGTCGGAGTTAACAGTCCGTAAATGCTATTTTTCATATATATTTATATTAAAAAATTGTAAACACAAAATTTAATTATTTTCTCTTATTTTAAATATTTAAATTGTTTTAAAATAAAATAAATCATTTATTTCTCTTTTCTCCATAATTTTCCTTTTTACAATTTTTATTATTTTAAAATAGACTAACAAAATAAAAATTTATGAGATATATATCAATTGATTTGTGAAGGATTTAGTCTCCACCAACCTAACAAGTTCAAATTTCATGTTGATCGGGTGAAAAGTTGGGAATGGAAGTCATCTTGTGGGAATTAAACTATTTAAAGAGGTGTCCCAATTTCACAAAACAATCGTGATGACAACATCCTCAAAAAAAAATTCTAAGTTCAAATCTCAGATTCAAATATCATGGTGAGGAGTTCAAGATGGAAGTCACCTTGGGGGGGATTAAACTATCTCAAGAAGTGTCCCAATTTCACACAACAATCCTGATGATAACTATGACAACTAGCTTAAGTGTTAACTAGTTGTTATGTCATTTTGTTTGTTTTGAAGAAACTAAAACATTTTATTTTCTTTGAAAAATATTATTTGATGAACATGGATTAATTAGTTTCTGTTGGAAATCAAATTAGTTATGTAAAAGTGGTTCCGTAAAAGTAAAAATACTAATGGTAAAAGTATTCCAAGAAGTGAGAAGTGGTTGAACAGTTTTGGACAATTACCTTTTCCTCTGAGGATAAAGGTACATCCCAGTGAGGAAAAGGGGTTCTGTTCAGCAACTAAGGAAGGAAAAAAGGAAGAGAGTGAAGAATTTCCCGAGCTGGTAGAGACTAGTGGAAACACTCGACATTTCTGAAGATCTGGAAATAGACTGGACTTGGGGTCGTGAGGTCTCTCTAGAAATCTCTATAAACCTATACTTCTCAGGTGTGGAGCACGGGGGAAGAAGAGGACGTAATTGCCTCTCTTAAGGTTTGAAAGGCATCATCAGCAGAGTCCAAAACGAGATAAGTAAAAAAAAATTATTTATTGCAGATGTAATAGACATACAGCTTTAAAACAAGAAATATTTAGACCAATTTGTTTTAAGATTTGGAAATGTGTATTGCAGTCAAGAAAGAATCACGGTAAACTGTTTTTATCTTGTATGAGACTTATGTGTGTATTACATTTGAAAAATCTCATTTATTCTTTGAACTGTCCCAAGTGTATGGATACGTGGAAGCATATAGAGAAATATGATGTAGATAAATTCTAAAGTGTGAGAAAATGTGAGAAAAGATTGAAATAACAAGTTTAGAACTATTAGGTTGGAGAAAGCATTTCTTTTTAAAACTGAAATTATAACTGAGAGTGAACTGTTAGTTCAGGGTCCAGGGTGGAAACCCTAGACCCCAGAAATGATCGTTCCTCCATATATGGGCTATACACGGACAAAAACAAGGATGGTCCAAACATCATTCTATAACTTTAAAGAAATAGACAGAATATATTGTTACTGGAAGATGAAGGAAGAACTCTTTTTCAAAACGAAATTCATGTTTTACAATATGCTTAACAAGAAAATTCTGAGAATAGCATGCATAGTAAAATATAGAAAATATTATTACATCAGAAATATAGACTTAATTAAACACAAGTAAAATACAGTGAATATTATTTACAGTCAGAGAACGATATTATATTTCGCAGATCAAAAGGCACAAAATTAATCTATATATTCATATAATTAAAGTTATTTAACAAACCAATCATATCAGCATCTCTTAAGATTCATTAAGCTCAAATAAAGCACACTACTAAACCCCATAGGGGAAACATGAGACCCAAAAGGGGAAAGTTGTAACTCATACTGTGTGTTAAAGAATGCGTGAAGAAAACCCATAATTTATACAAATGTGGAGAATGGTAGATCGACAAGGAAGTTCCTTTAAACATTTAAACCAAGTCTCTCTCTACACAGATCAGGACAAACTCTTAACAGACATTTCAAGTTGGAGCCCAATTAAACTAGGCAAAAAACTTGTCCAAAGTGTAACAGAACAGAAGGCTCGGTAGCCATGCTGCCTCAGTTGAGACTTGGCGAGCACTATTATGCTTAGCCCTGAGCTCTCAACCACCAAAGTAGTAGTAAGGAAACGAAATACCTGAAAGGGTAAAGAGAAGGTATCAGGAAGCCTCGTTGAAATGCGTCGAGATCATCGAATAAGAATGTGTTGAGTAACCTCGACCTTTGGGGTTAGGAATTATACCTGGACCAAACACAATAAAAAAAACAATAAGTTAGCCTTTAACAGAAGTGGAGCACATTTATGAAAATAAGCAATTACGGTATGGATCGGATTGCGAAATTGAAGAAGACCACATCCGCAACCTTGAATCAACACAACAGTGAGGAACAAGGTGAAGGAAAAAAAAGGTTAAACTCATGCTGAGACGATGCAAGTAGTAGGCTCAGTGTGTGCCAAATTTTTTTTAATGAAAGCTAAAACCAATACACCGTATACTTGTAGCAACGAAGGAGAAACTACCGAGAAAGTATTTGAGGTGCCTCGATGTTGGCTAAAGCTCCGAACCTCTGTGAAGATACCAGTTATCATTATAATAATAATGTAAACTAAAACGAGAAAGCGATATAAACATAGATATTAAACCCAATGCAAAGCAGTCCAGGATTCGACAGAAAATAACAAGACGTTGATGGTATTACGAAGTGCCGCTTACCTGGTAATGGTAGAAGGAACTTCTTTGGACGGAAGCAAGGATTTTACCCAACGAAATGTCCATGCCGATGTGGAGGTCGAGAGAAGGCTATCAGTAGAGAAACACAGATGAATGGGGGAAAACAGTTAGGGTTGTGAAGGCATTACCCTAGACTTTTCCTGCTAAACCCTCCACCGTGGATCCCAAGATGCCAGATCAAACGGAGGATGAACAGGCAGGTGGCCTCATATGGTGAGGGTACAAAACCTAAATGGAAACATATGTAGGAGTAAATGATGAAATAGATTCTCGATGATCACAGGTGTATGATTAAACCGGGAAATGTGATTGCCATTATAGCTTGTCCCATAAGCCATAAATGATTGGGTTCAAATCTTAAGTGCAAATCTATTCAAACGAGCTCACTTTAGAACCTTTAGGTAGTATTAAAACCGATATATTTGTATAATAAGTGTGTGTTAAGAAATTAAATTGAAATAGAAATTCTTATGTGTGACGGACCATAGTTCCGGTAAGTAAGTAAGTAAGTAATATATATATATATATATATCTGCTCGGTGTAATTTGAAAGGTAGAGTAAATAAAGTCAAAAATTAATTTTTTTGTTGTTGTGATGAATGTTACAATTGGTATGAGAGCAACATTCGCACGTTGAGACCCTAGGGGTCACCTAACATGATAAATTGTGTGTATACTAATGCATAGAAAATAAATAGTAATTGCAGAAGAGAATATGAGAAGGGGAACGATACAAAAAACACCTCAGAGTACTGGGGAACCTGCACCCCAGCCCCAACTGGAAATGAATCTTAAAATGTGGATTCAACTGAGTGTGGATCAGCACCAGCAGACTAGTAGACTTCTAGAGGAGTAGCAGCACCAAACCAATATACTGCTAATTACTGTGAAGAAGTTGTAGGAAGAAATGGTCTGAGTGAGAAGTGACAATGAATGGCTGATACAAGAGCAGGAAAGGATACTTAAGAGCCTTTCTGATAAACAAAATCAAGGGGTGATACAAGTCAGTCCTGATAGGGACATGAAAGAATCAAACGAACGAAAAGACAAGGACCAAACCACTGACAGAATGGACAGAAGCCATTCACAGTGAAGCAACAATAACATAAACTACATTGAGGCTGAGTCTGGTAATGTGTCGGATCAGCAGGAAATTAAGAAACAAAAGGTGGAACTAAAAGGTGAGTTCCAAAAGATAAAACCACCTACATTTGATGGAGAAGCTGAAGAGGTGGAAGAAGCCTGGCTAATTAATATGAACAAGTACTTCCAAGTCTACGAGTATAGAAGCAACCTTAAAGATAGATTGGCCATCTACCAGTTGAGAGAAAAGGCCACTCTGTGGTGGGAGGAAGTAAAGAATGTTCGCAGCATTAAATATCAAGATGTGAAATGGAATTCGTTCCAGCAAGATTTTAAAGAAAAATACTTAACATAACATTTCTTTGATGAAAAATACATAGAATTCCATGATTTGAAGTTGGGTCAAATGACAATGGATAAGTACATAAACAAGTTCACTTCCCTATTAAGATACGTTCCTTATCTAACGGATGAAAAGGCTAAGGTTCAATGGTTCTTCAGTAGTTTTTCAATCCACATGAAGGAATGAATTGAATTCGTGAATCCAAGGACCATGGACAAGGAAATTCAGAAGGAAAGAATGTTCTATCAACAAACCAAGGCAAAAGGAGAACTGGGCAAAAGTTGGCAGCCAAGGAAATGACATAAAAGTAGTTCAAATTTCAAATGTGCTAGGAATAACAACTTTAAGAATTCTGCATGAAATGCAATGAGCAAAAAATTTGGAAGAAATCACCAATGAACCCAATGGCCTACAGAAGAGAGGCCTACAAAGGCTTCCAGCAAACCTGAGAATGGAAAAGCCCCAAAACCACCTCTGTAGTGTTGGGGGTGCGGCGAGGCACATTAATACAAAGATTTTCCACAGTGAGGGGGAAGTGAAATAGTTGTTAATATGCAAGAAGCTTCTACAGTGGGATATGTAGCCCGAAATAAATGCAGAATCAACGCAGCATTGGAAGATCGTCAGGCAGATTATCAACCAATGATGATAGAGTTGGAAGGTAAGCTACTCTCACAACCTGTTTCTATTTTGGTTGACCCAGGTGAAAGTTTAAGTTATGTAAACCCCAAAATAGTAGAAATATGTAAATTACAAAGTCAGAAATTCAAAAATCCTTGGCTGGTAAAGCTAGCCGCAGGTGAAAAAAGAAAGATAACTGCCAAAAATCCAAACTGTACATTAGAAATCGGAAACCAACAGTTAAACATGAATCTGAACATACTGTCATTAGGTCCTATGATGTACTGTTGGGCATGGATTGGCTGGAGAAACATTGGACATTGGTGGATTGTAAAGAAAATATTATATATTATAGGATGCAAGATGGAACTTGCAAAGAGATTCAGGGAATCAAGAAACCACTATAGCTATGTCCTATTGTAGCATCCCAAATGAATAAATGTATGAGGTAAGGATGTCAGATTTATGCCATCCAAGTGGGTTATGCTAATTCCAAGGAGAAGACTCATATGTTGGAGAACATACTAGTGGTACAAGACTTCACGGATGTATTTCCCGAAGATGTACCAAGATTACATCCAAGAAGATATATTTATTTCACCATTGATTAATGCTAGGAGCATCACCAGTTTTAAGGGCCCCATACCAAATGAGTATTCTGGAGCTAGCCGAATTTAAAATGCAAGTGTAGGAGATGTTGGACAAAGGGTACATTTGACTGTGTGTCCCCTTGGGGAGCACCAGTGTTGTTTGTAAATAATAAGGATGGAACCATGCGAATGTGCATGGATTAGAGACAAGTCAATAAACTGACAGTAAAAAATAAATATCCCTTACCTCGGATTGATGACATGTTTGATCAGGTGAAAAGGGCCACAGTATTTTCGAAAATAGACTTAAGGCCTGGGTATCACCAGATCTGGATAAAGGATGAGAATATCTATAATACTGCTTTCCATACCAGATACAGGTATTACGAGTTTGTGGTACTACCCTTCAATCTAACTAATGCACCAACAACATTTATGAGGCTGATGCACGGTATACTTCACCCCTTCTTGGACAGTTTTGTGCCGATATTTATCAATGATATTTTAATTTATTCAAAGAATCAAGAAGAGCAGAAGGAGAACTTAAGAATAGTGTTGGAGATGTTAAGAAAACATTAGTTGTACGCCAGGTTAAGAAAATGTGATATCTTCGAGGAAGAAATCCAGTATCTAGGCCATGTTATTTCAGTTGAGCGAATAGTGGTTGATCTAGAGAAAATTAAGACGATTATGGAATGGAAAATACCCCAAAATGTAGTAGATTTCTTATACTTTATGGGATTGGCTAGGTACTATTGACGGTTCATTGAGGGGTTCTCCAAAATTTCTTTCCCAATCACCTCCTTGCAGAGTAACAGAAAATTATTTAAGTGGACTAATGAATGCCATATCAGTTTTGAAATATTAAAACATTGGTTGACCACTGCCCCAGTGTTGAGGGTAGCCGAACCCAACAAAGAGTTTGAGGTTTGTACAGATGCCTGTAAAGAAGGAGTTGGGGTAGTTTTATTACAAGAAGTAAAAGTGGTTGTCTATGAATCAAGAAAGTTAAAATAGCATGAACAAATATATTCATCCTATGATCTAGAGCTGACAGCGATAGTGCATACACTCCAGGTGTGGAGGCACTACTTGATGGGAAAGAGGTTTGTGTTAAAGACTGACCACAATAGCATAACAAGCTACTTTAAGCAGGTTGATCTGAACTCTCTTAAGGAAATATGGGATGCTTTCCTAAGTGAATTTGACATTGATATTCAGCATGGAAAAGGTAAATAAAACTGTGTGGTGGATGCTTTAAGCAGAAAACTACATTGTGTTTAAGAACTTTGCTATAACCATCTTGAAAGTAAATTTCTAGATCAAGTAAAAGAGGAAGCCTGGAAGGATCCTGAATACCAATTTTTATGGCAGAAAATGGAGGAGGCCAGAAAGAAAGAAAAACATTTTGACAACGGAGTTAGCAAAGATCATTTGCTAATCTTTAAGGAAAATACATATATTCCAAATCGAATGGATTTGAAGGAGCTGATCATGAATGAATATCATCATAGAAATTGTTCAGGACACCCAGGATACCAGAAAATGTTGGCCGCAATTACAAAAATTTATTTCTGGCCTAGTATACGGAAAATCATTGCAGAATATTTAAACAAATGTTTGGAGTGTCAACAGGTTAAGGTGGAGCATCAACATCTAGCCGAATTTTTGCACCCCATACTAGTACCTGAATGGAAATGGGAGGTCATATCTCTAGACTTCATTACTGGTTTACCACGATACAAAATTTAGAATGACTCCATTACGGTAGTGGTTGATAGACTGAGAAAAGTAGCAAATTTTATACTAGTACAGTCTACTTACAAAATTGTACAAATAGCAGATATATTTATGAGAGAGACCTTTAGACCTCATGGTATACCAAAAATTGTCATATCAGATAGAGATGTGAAGTTTAACTCAACATTCTAGAAGATCTTGTTCACAGGTTTGGGGAACCAAATAAATTTCAGCACCGCTTATCATCCTCCGATGGATGTACAAACCAAGCGGGTAAACCAATTCTTGGAGGATATGATGCGCATGTACGTGATGCAGCAGCCAACAAAATGGGAAGAATATTTGCACCTGGTAGAATTTTCCTACAACAATGGTTATCAGGAGTCTCTTAAGATGATTCCCTTCGAAGCTTTATATGGACGACAATGTCACACACCCATCAATTGGAGCAGCCCTGAGACTAAGTTGATGCTTGGACCAGAAACGTTGGCTCAGATGGAACTGGAGGTAAGAAAGAACATACAAAATCTAAGAGTTGCTCAAGATCGGCAAAAGGTATATGTGGATAAGAAGAGGACTTATCGAGAATTTGAAGTGGGTGATCATGTGTATGTAAGGATTAAACCAAAGAAGAGCACATTAAGGTGGGCCTCTTGTGCAAAGTTGGCTCCCAGGTTTTGTGGAACTTTCCAGGAATTGGAAAGGGTGGGGCCTGTGGCATACCGATTGGCTTTACCCAGCCATATTCGGGTGCACAATGTGTTCCATATATCCTTACTAAAGCGATAATTGCATGATATGAAGTTTGTAATACATTGGAAAAGCATTCATGTAGGATGAGATTAGAAAAGCCTAACTTGAATTATAAATTTTTTATGAGAATTTAATTAGAGTTTTGTTGATTGCAGGTAGAGCCGAACGGAAAATTTCTAGTCGAACCTCAGCGTATACTCTGTTAGCCACCTGTAATTTTTTTTTCAAGCAAACAGGTGGCTAAATATTTTTCCGGGCCTTCAAGAGATACATTTCCCCTGAAAATCTCTCATTCTTGAAGCCTATGTGTTCCCTTTTCCTTTGAAAATATCTTCACTATTGTTTCCATCAAGAAATCCTCACTGTCTGTGAAAACATTATGCTCAGAAAAGCCTCCATTTGCTCCTTTGTATCCCTGCAAGTTCCCCATTTTGACCCCTTTTTTCCCTTTCTCAAATTTCACCTTTGTCCCCTAAAATCCCTTCCTAAGTCTTCTAAACCATCGATTTCCCCTTTTTAAACCATGTGAATCCCTTCATTTGGTGAGAAAATCCCTTTATTCCCCTACCGGAACCCCTGTTCAGCCTTAAAAAATGTTGTTTTTAGGCCAAAAAACCCATTTCTTATCATATAACAGGCTTATCCCCTTTCGGCCCAGCCCCTAACCACTTCTCCTCCATGAAACCAGGCACTAAGACCGAGCACTAAACCATACAGCACTTATCACATCAGAAAGTTGGAGTGAGCACATTTCTTTGTTATATGGAAAATTTCCGATGCGATGAGTTCTTTGGTCTATCAGCCTCTGTCAATGTCTCCGTCGTTGATCTCCTAAAATATCCAACGACCAGCGCTAATTACATCCACCTTCAATCGCAATCGGAAGTTGGAGTGGAGCTCGTTTCCTTTGTTAATGAAAAATTCTGATGCGAGAGAACATTTGGTCTATTGGGTTCGGAAGCATTACCAGCCGTTGATCTATAAAAATCCGACGGTCCACGCAAAACTCACCGCGCACCCCATAACATTCCTTTGATACTCTCCGATGGTGATCTCCACCGTTGATCTTTAAACAAACCAACGGCTAGGATTTTCTCTCACTCCGCCCCTGTGTCCCCGATTGGCCGTCCTCGATCCAATTGCGACCGTCAATCTTCTGCCGATCGGACGGTCCATATGCAATCGCAACATTTTCCCACCAGAGTTTTGGCCCCTGCCCCCTCCAATTCCAATTGAATCTCAGCCGGCCGTCCCATTCGATCCGACGGTCCACCTTTCTCCCGCTCATTCATTTAGCCCTGTGGCCTCCGCCTCATCTTTAAATCTCCACCATCGATCCCAAGGATCCAACGGCCAAGATTCTCCCCGCCCATTAACCAGCCCCTCCACTATTGCTCTCCCTCTTCAGATCTCAGCCATTCATTCCGTAGATTGAACGACCTGCATTGAAACCACCTTTGGCCTATCCCCACATTACCGACCGTGCAACTGTCTGTATTGCGCTCCATCCATCACCGTCAGATCTCATGGTCCCAGATCCAACGGTCGAGAACCATATCACGCAACTTTGGTGTCCGAGCTTTAACGGTTTAAAATCACACCATATGGGTGGTTTTATTTTGTCACGTCTCGAGCGGCAAGCGATATCCCCTGGAAAACCACTTCCCCTCTTCCACCTTTGAAAATTCCTCCACGTAATTCCGACTGTTGATCTATACAGATCAACGGCCCACATCCTATCGCGCATTTCATTCATATTTTCCATGGGGCTACCATAGAACTTCATCGTGGCATCTCGACTGTTAATCTCCTCCTGAGATCCAACAGTCCATATTCCATCACCCTCCACCCATGCCAATCCCACCATTCATGGCCCGATTTCACTACAATTTCATACATTTCCTTTGTAATTTTCTTATATCAAAACTTTTATGTTTTACATTAAAGTTTATTTCATATCGCCTAACCTTCTAAATATGGTCCATCAGTCAATCTCCGCCATCGATCTCCTCCATCTAATCTAATCGGATGGTCCATAACCATTTCTCCATCAGACCTTCATCAGATCAGTTTTTCACCATTTCACTGCATTTCTCAGTCGTTTTTCACTGCATCCACCACATACATCACTGTTGTGCTGCCATTTCCACGATCCTCCACAGCATTCACCCTCCTTCCTGCATGGATTTATTAACATATTTGTGTGTTTTTCAGGGTTACAGGCGGTGGAAACTGCCATTTCTCACAGTCACTCTCATAGTGACACAGAGCACAAAGAAGGCCATTTTCAGAGCCAGAGATTGCAGAGTGAATGCCTGGGAAGGTTCTTGAACGAAATGTTTCAATAAATACCAGTGTTTAACTCTGTAAAACCATCCAGTGCCATTAAAATTACATTTTCACAGACAGAGATAGTCAATGAAGCAGCAAAGAGTATCAGTGAAGAATTAAGGAGGTTTCATGCCCATTATTGAAGATTTTAAGCCTTAATTCAATGTTTAAGGGTGAATGGATCAGATTGAAGACCTTATGATTAACACAGAAGGCCTAATGAGGCCTAAAGCATAGAAAACAATCTTATCATTGTCTCACATCAGCAGAAGGTTCTTTCCCGAGAAAGGACAAGCCCCATACTGTTTTTCATGTTACATCGAGTTCCTAAGAAGATCTACACCCTGACAAAAAGTCCTAATGTTGCCGGAAACATTTTTTATGCAGTATGGCAGACCTAAAAGTCATTTGTCTACATTTATCTATTCACTAGAGTACTACAGATTACTACATCCGGAAAGCACATCAAAGAACATACATGGAGTTACTATCAGCCTGTCGAAGACCACTCTTACATCCAAAGAGTACTGAAGATTAATGCATAGATATTAAGACAGAATGGGCCTCGAGCCACTCTTCTTCCTCTATTTTAATGTTTCATTAAAAGTTATATCTACCTCCTCTGCCTCTTTTTAGCTATAAAACTCATGAAGAAACACATTGTAAAGGTTTTTGGTTGTTGATCGGATATCTGTGAATTTTAAGTTGTTTCTCTTGAGATATAGTTATGTGTGTAAAGTTGTAAAATAGGCTGAGGAGATGATTTCAGACTGAATGTCAAGCTATTGGACAATGTTTTACATGACTGATGTTGCTCTTTAATATGACAAGCACATTTCTTTGGATCATAGGTGCTCAAGGCATGCCCTGTCCCTAGATCTGCTTTCTAAGTGGTCACCTCGGAGGTTTCCTTGTCATTCACCTTCATTTCTTACCATTTCATACCATACTACCATCTTTAAAGATCCTCTTCTTTAGAATACTAGCCCAATTGAAAGCCTTGGATACTGAATAGAAAGTAAACCCTTTTATGACTCCATTGCCCAATGGTCTCGATTGTTCTCTAAATTATCCCTCCTTTGACTGAAATCCTCTTTTCTCACCCTTTGTCTTATTTTGAACCCTTCCTTCATTTTTCCCAACAACCAAACAAACAAACACAACAAAACAAACCTTGTGCCATATAACTAGCCTAATACCTTGAAACTGAACCTCAAATACATATACCTTTGCCTTTAGTGAGAGATCCCTCTCTGGACCTAGGAGGGCTAGATCTTGAGGTCCCAAAGTGGTTTTGATGTTGTCTTATCTTTTGGTAGAGCCAAACATGCCAAAACATAGGAACCCCAACATAATGGCAACTCCACTGGGGAGCTTTGAGTAAAACACACCTTTAAACACTTCTAAGAAGCTCAAAGAAGACCATAGTAGCCTTAGTTTGGTGGTTAATCACTGTGGTGGACAGTAACCTTCTTGAAACATTCTAAGCCTTCCACCTGGCGACTCCATAGTTCCTTAATGGTTAAAAGACTACACTGGTGATCAGTAGGCCTACTGATTATCTTGGTTTTCACAAGACTCCACTGGGAGACCAACCTTCCTTACAACATCAGCCATATTAGAAGTAACAAGTAGGATTAAGCTTCTTTGTCTGAAGACAAACATACTGGCTTCAAGAACCATCCATACTAGATTTTATCCTAACCCAAACCCACCTGAAATAGTTGAAAACCCTAAGAGAATTCTTAGGAAATCTCCTACACCTAGGAATCCAATTATTTCCAGACACATCCATAGAGCTAACTCTGCACCAGAAAAATTTACAGCTCTACTAGACACTCTTTTTGACTTAGACTCACAAAGCAGTCTACCAAGAACTAAGTCATTCAGTGCTCTAGACCAGTCAAACCTTGAGCTTCCCAGTTCACCATCTCATAGTGGTCTACATATTAGGGATATAGAGACCCCCCCATATACACCTCCAGACATTCACTTCATTCAAAACTTGGAGCTCTACCACCCTAAATCAGCTCAACTGTGTGTTGTTGGTCCTAGTTTTCCTGTAATCCACATATCTGCTGCTCAAGCCAATCCTTTACCTCCACAAAACACCATTATGGTAGCATGGTATGCTCCTTTGGTGTTACCACAGCCTCTAGTGCATTTACCCAATGATTATCAGTCAAAAATCCCACATTTCACTGCAAAAGTGTCTACCACAGCTCAAAACCATGTAGATAGGATGGAAGATTCCTTTGACTATATGGAGTTAGATGATGAGACAGTCAAGATGAGAATCTTTGCCCAGAGTTTAGGAGGAGGTGTGAATAAGTGGTTAAAAGGCCTACCTCCTAATAGTATCCATGATCTTCCCTCTTTATATCAGTCCTTCATAAACAAATGGGAAGTCAAGACCAACCCTCTCCAAATCTTAGCAGAATACAAGAATATTAAAAGAAATATAGGAGAGAGTGTCCATGACTATTCTACAAGGTTCAACAGTGTTTACAACGCTCTTCCTCCACATATGAAACCTCCCCAAGGAATGGCTTTAGTGAATTATCCTGAAGGTTTTGATGCTGACATGGCCTACCAGCTTAGGGAGAGAGATTACAACACATTGGAAGATATGCAAAAATGATTAGTGAGTGTAGAAGCTAACCTGATTGAAAAAAGAGCTAGAATGAGGTCTGAGAAAAAGGTAACATATAGGGATGACACATCAGCTTCCACATCTGATCCCAAGTATGACAGTCTAGCCAAAAACATGGAAAGGCTAGAGAAAATGATGGAGAAAATGGTTGTCACAGTTAGTAATCAGAACAAGAACCAAAATCAAAACCAGAACCAGAACTTTAGGAGAAACATTCCCCGAAACATACAGAGAGACTCTGATCAACAAGTCATACCCCCATTTCAAGAGAACTTCCTTTATGAGGATGAGGGGGTAATAGAAGAGTCCAAGGGAACCACAATAAACATGGTGGAAATAGACAACTCAATCCACAATTGTTCCACAGAAGAAAATCAGACCTCACACTCATATTGGGATGAGGAAAGGTTGGAATCTGAGGATTATAGGCTAGGATTTGAAAACGCCATCATGCAGGTCAGGGAACAGTATGAACTTAGAAGAAAGAAGAGTTTAGACACCTCCAAACCAAAAGCTCATGAGATTACCATTAAGAACAGGCTCGAGAAAACTCCTAAGGTTACTGCTGAAAGCAAAAAATCAGCAGCCAAGAGTTCTGGGAAGAACAAAGAAAAGGACAACCAAAATACTGATAAACAAAGTCAACAAACTAGAAGCACTAGCACTACAGCTAATGCTCCTAATAAAACAGCTGAAAACACTGTACATAGTGAGAATCAGCACACTGATTCTGCCACTAAAGTAGTGGCTGGAAAAACAGAGTTGAGTCTTACAAAGATTCAATCTCCCTTCAATTTGGAGAGTGAGGTTGCTAAAATTAAAATCTCTGTCCCACTCTCTGAGCTAGCCACTCAGGATGTATATAAAGGCCAAATTTTGAAAGCTTTAAATCTAGGTGAAAACAGTGACACTGTCAATCTAAGTGATGATCAACCAGCCCTTTTTTTTGGTCCAAAGATAGAGGGGAAGTTTCAGGAAGGAGTAGTACCTCCTTTTTATATCATCCTCAATATCCACGACAAGATCCTTCACAACGCAATGCATGACTCTAGGGCATCACACAACCTAATGCCTAAGGTAGTTATGGAGAGGTTAGGCCTAGAGATAACCCGACCTTACAAGGATTTTTATTCATTTGACTCTAGCAGAGTAAAATGCCTTGGCCTAATCAAAGATTTGTGTGTGAACTTGACCCAGATTCTAGCCAAATGTATGGTTATGGATGTTGTGGTGACAGATGTGCCACCTAATTATGGCATGCTATTGTCCAGGTCATGGGGAGCCAAGCTGCAAGGTACAATGCAGATGGATGGGTCATATGCCACAATCCCTGTCTTTAGATAGCTTAGAAGACTGTATAGAGAGGCACAAATGAATTTTATGGTGAGTAGCCTTGAAAAACCTGAAAATTCACCTCTGTACTCTGTTCACGCGGATCTGGACTCCTTTATCCTTTGCAACGATGAATCCATAGACGAACCAGAGCTAGAAGAAAGAGACACAAACGATAGAGTAGAGCCCATAGATTTTAACATAATGGCCACTCTAGACATAGAAGAAAATGAAGAAGAAACCTTTGGACAGTGCACTGAATTAGAAACTTAGAGTGAACAAGAACAAGACTACAAACAACTGACTAATCATCTCTCTGAACTCCATACACATCCTGAAGAAAAAAACTCTCCACACCACGGTGTAGACCCCACAATACAACATAATGGTGAACCCAACATTAGGGATGAATCTGATAGCCAACCCAAAAATGATCCCTTATGGAGAATGAATTTCAATGGGTCTTGCACTAGAAAGAATGCAGGAGCCAGAGTGTGGTTACATAACACTGAGAGTGACTATGTTGAGAGTCATGCCTTCAATCTGGACTTCAAATGTACAAACAATATCACAGAGTATGAGGCTCTCATACTAGGCTTGAATCTATTGAAAAAACTAGGATCACGAAGGATAATTGTACACGGAGACTCTAAGTTAATCATAAAACAAGTGAACAGAGAGTATACAGCTAAACACCCTAGATTGAGAGCATACAAAAATGATGTTATGGATTTACTGAAAACCTTTGTAGAATATGAACTGGTGTTTGTTCCTAGGAGTCAGAACATTGTTGCAAATGGATTAGCCTGCATAGCTAGTTCATATCATAAAGCTCCTAGTGACAAACAAATCATCATTCAGACGAAATATAGGCATGCGGTGCCAGATAACGAGAAATATTGGCAGGTCTTTGAGGGCGATAAGCAGATAGAGGATTTCTTAATTGGCATGAACGAGTTTGAATTATCTAATTCAGACTCCAAATACGATGAAATTTGCTTGAGTGAAGAGCCCCCTGATGAAGGAAAATCACCCCATAACATAGAAATAAACATGTTGACTGAACAACTTGGAAATCAAACCGAAGAATACAAGAACGCAGAAAAAGAAGAAATAGAGGTGTTGCAGTCCAAAGATAATAATATACCCAGAGGAATGGCGCCTTTAGAGGACCTTTCTTATTTTAACGACGTAGTGAAGAAACCCACTATAGAACACTTAGACTCTGACGTCGAGGAATGCAACATAGGCACTAAGGATAAGCCTAAGATGATTAAACTGGCTAAGTCCTTGCCCACAGACATGAAAAAGAAATATATTGACTTATTTAAAGAGTTCATCGATGTGTTTTCCTGGAGCTATGAGGACTTAAAACCCTATGATACGAAGATTATCCAGCACAAAATCCCTTTGAAAGAAAACCAAAATCCCTTCAGATAGAAACTTCATAGAATTAACCCGAAACAACTGTCTCTAATCAAAAAGGAAATCAAGAAAATGTACGGGGCAGGAATCATAGTGCCTGTGAGGTTCTCTGATTGGGTTTCCAACCTTGTAGTTGTGAGGAAAAAGATAGGTGAGATCAAACTGTGTATTGATTTCAGAAACCTTAGCAGAGCTTCACTCAAAGACAATTACCCCTTACCAAAGATGGATCACATCCTACAAAGGGTAGTTGGCTCAAAAAGGATCTCCCTGTTAGATGGTTTTTCAGGCTATAACCAAGTTTTAGTACTCCCAGAAGACCAACTCAAGACAACTTTCACCACTCCATGGGGCACTTTTATGTACGTAAAAATTCCTTTTGGACTAATGAACGCTGGTGCGACCTTCCAACGAGCAATGGACATAGCCTTTTAAGAGGAAAGATGGCACTTCATTGTCATCTATCTGGATGACATAACAGTCTATTCCAAGACTGATGAGGAGCACCTAAAACATCTGAGAAGAGTTTTTGAAAAATGTAGAAGGTTCAGTCTCTCTTTAAATCCCAAGAAGACTGTGTTAGAGATTCAAGAAGGTAAGCTTCTTGGCCATATTATATCAGAGAAAGGAATTAAGATAGACCCGCAAAGAGTTGAGGGAATACTGCAGATTACCCACCCGAGAAACATAAAAGAGCTGCAACCCTTTATTGGGAAAATTAACTTTTTAAGGAGGTTTATTCCCAACTTAGCTGAGCACCTCAAGGATATGACAAACATGTTGAAAAAAGGTGTAGGGGTTAAGTGGACTGTAGAGGCTACAAAATATTTTGAATTAGTTAAAATTGCACTCACCCAGGCACCTGTCTTAATCAGCCCTGACTTTTCAAAAGATTTCCTGATATTTTCCTTTGCCTCCGAGCATATAGTGGTTGCAATTCTACTGAAAAAAAATCCAGAGGGGCAGGAACAGCCCATTTCTTTCTTCAGAAAAGCTCTGAGGGATGCACCCTTGAAATATAACATAATGGAAAAACAAGCCTATGCCTTGGTAAAGTCCTTGAAAGATTTTAGGGTGTATATTCTACATTCTCATATCATTTCCTACGTGCCAAACATAGTGGTTAAAGACATTTTTTCCCATGATCCGGATGGAAAGAGGGGCAAATGGATCGTTGTAATATTAGAGTATGACCTGGAAATAAAACCCACAAAACTGATCAAAGTTCAGGGCTTAGCTCAACTAATGGCTAAATCTAACTTGCAGGCCCTTGACGTAAACATGGGAAATTCCTTGGATGAACATGAAGAACTGCCCGATCCTACTGTTGAAGAACAGTTTCAAAACTCTCCTTGGTATTCTGATTTCCTCTATGTACTCACAAACTTTAATGCCCCTCCTAATTTATCGAAGACTAAGGCTAGATTCCTAAAGTTAAAAGCCAAAAACTATTGCATACTTAATGAATGTTTATACTGGAAAAATGCAAATGGTTTACTACTTAAATGTCTGCCTGAAATTGAAGCAGAGAGGATTAAACAGGAGTTCCATGTAGGAGAGTGTGGAGGCCATTTAAACTGGAAAGCCACTACTAACAAAATACTCAGAGCTGGCTATTACTGGCCTACACTTTTCAATGACATCCATAAAATGATAACTGCCTGCCATAAGTGCCATATTTTTGAAGGAAAAAGGAAGCTCCTCCCTTTACCATTACAACCTATAACTATTGAAGCTCCCTTCCAACAATGGGGCTTAGATTTCATAGGAGAAATACACCCTACATATTCTGCTCAACACAAATGGATCCTCACAGCCACAGACTATTTCACAAAATGGATAGAGGTCATCCCTTCTAGGAATGCCACAGATTATGTCATCGTTAAGTTCCTAGAAGACCACATCCTCTCTAGGTTTGGCTGCCCTAGAAAGATAATCACTGATAATTTTGCTGCTTTTGGATCCAAGAAAATGATTGATTTTTGTCACACGTATCAGATAGCACTCGGTCATTCAACTGCTTATTACCCACAAGGTAATGGGTTAGCTGAATCATCAAACAAAAGCTTGGTGACCATCATCAAAAAGCTGCTTGAGGAGAACAAAAAGTCATGGCATAGCAAGTTAGTGCATTCTTTGTGGGCTGACAGGCTAATAATAAAGAAATCCATTAGAATGTCACCATATCAGCTTGTTTATGGAACAGAGACAGTGTTTCCTACCAGCCTAGGGGTACCAGTGATTAAACTAGTCCAAGAGATTCAAACAGAAGAGGACAAAATGGTAAGGAGGATAAATCAAACAATTCATCTCCAACAAAGAAGATAAGAAGTCTACAACTGAGCTCTGAAAGTGCAAGAAAGCATAAAGAAGTTCTTTGATAAAAGAACAAAAGCTTGTGACTTCAAAATTGGAGATAGGGTTCTGAAGTGGGACTCTAGGAGAGAAGACAAAGGAAAAAATGGCAAATTTGATAGTTTGTTGCAGGGTCCTTACATCATCCAATCCACCATTGGTCCAAATTCCTTTTTTCTGCAAGAGCTTCATGGTACATATCTGTTTGGGGGTCCTGTCACTGGCAGGATGCTCAAGCATTACTACTGCTGATTTCCAGTTTACAGTTTTCATTTCCATTGTAAATACCATTGTTGTGTTTTGTTTTCAAAGAAAAAGAGAAAAATGTTTCAAAAAATAGATAAAGAGAGGTTCAGACATGCTCAAAATTTGAACCTATGAAGTGCACAATATTGGCTCTAATATGATCAAAACCTGAGCCAAAGGAAGTAAAGAAGCTGGTTCTAATATGCTCAAAATCTGAACCAGCAAAGAAGAAAGAAGAATCAGCTCTAACAAGCCCAAAACCAGAGCTGAATTGAAGAGGAAAAGTGACTCTAACAAGCTCAAAACTTGAGTCACAAAGAAAAGAAGGATGCTTCAAAGTTTCAATATTCCAAGCCTTCAAAATTTTGTTTTCGAGTTTCTGCAATTTCAGTTCATGTGCAGTTGTCTTTATGCCATGGATCCACATCAAACCAGACTGTCTAATCTTGGTTTGACTGTTTTTAAATTTCTGTTGTATAATGTAGAGAAGGAATCTGCTAGACAGTTTAATCCTGGCAGATATTAGTGTAGGTAGAGAAACTATGAGACCAATTTCTTACGCTGGTCTCATGGAGGAATAAGGGTAGAATTAGACTAGTTTGTTTTCTGTTTTCAATAATAATAATAATAAATGATGAGGAAGGTCTACAGATTCGAATGCACCTTGAAGAAAAAATGTTAGGACTGTAGGATGGGTAGGTAGATTGTTTGGGGAATGTTTTCTGCTGATTAATATCCATCATATTTGTAACAGATGAATCAAGAAGAAAGGATGGTTCAAAGATCAGGCATCTGGCCTACTTCCCAAAGAATATTTCTGAAGTTCTTGACATCTTCAAGAAGATGCCATCCCCATGTGGAGCCACTGTTAGCCACCTATAAATTTTTTGTCAAGAAAACAGGTGGCTAAATATTTTTCTGAGCCTTCAAGAGATACATTTCCCCTGAAAATCTCTCATTCTTGAAGCCTCTGTGTGCCCTTTGCCTTTGAAAAGATCTTCACTACTGTTTCCATCAAGAAATCCTCACTGTCTGTGAAAACATTATGCTCAGAAAAGCCTCCATTTGCTCCTTTGTATCCCTGCAAGTTCGCATTTTGACCCCTTTTTTCCCCTTCTCAAATTTCCCCATTGTCCCCCAAAATCCTTTCCTAAGTCTTCTAAACCATCAATTTCCCCTTTTTAAACCATGTGAATCCCTTCATTTGGTGAGAAAATCCCTTTATTCCCCTACCGGAACCCCTGTTTAGCCTTAAAAAACGCTGTTTTTAGGCCAAAAAACCCATTTCTTATCCTATAACAGGCTTAGCCCCTTTTGGCCCAGCCCCTAACCACTTCCCCTCCATGAAACCAGGTGCTAAGACCAAGCCCTAAATCATACAACGCTTATCACATCAGAAAGTTGTAGTGAGCACATTTCTTTGTTATATGGAAAATTTCCGATGCGATGAGTTCTTTGGTCTATCGGCCTCTGCCGATGTCTCCACCGTTGATCTCCTAAAACATCCAAAATCCAACACTAATTTCATCCACCGTCAATTGCAATCGAAAGTTGGATTGGAGCGTGTTTCCTTTGTTAATGAAAAATTCCGATGCAAGAGAACATTTGGTCTATTGGGCTTGGAAGCATTACCAGCCGTTGATCTATACAGATCTGACGGTCCGTGCAAAAATCACCGCGCACCCCATAACATTCCTTTGATACCCTCCGATGGCGATCTCCACCGTTGATATTTAAACAAACCAATGGCCAAGATTTGCTCTCACTCCGCCCCTGTGTCCCCGATTGGCCGTCTCTGATCCAATCGTGATTGTTGATCTTCCACCGATCCGATGGTCCATATGCAATCGCAACATCGTCCCATCATAGTTTTGGCCCCTGCCCCCTCCGATCTCGATTGAATCTTAGCCATCTGTCCCATTCGATCTGACAGTCCACCTTTCTCCCGCTCATTCATTTAGCCCTGTGGCCTCTGCCTCATCTTTAAATCTCCACCGTTTATCCCAAGGATCCAACAACCAGGATTATTCCTGCCCATTAACCAACCCCTCCACTATTGCTCTCCCTCTTCAGATCTCATCCGTTCATTCCGTCAATTGGACGGCCTGCATTGAAACCACCTTTGGCCTGTCCCCACATTACCGACCGCGCAATTGTCCGTATCGCGCTCCATCCATCACCATCAGATCTCATGGTCCCAGATCCAGTGGCCGAGAACCATATCGCACAAATTTGGTGTCTGAGATTTAACGGTTTAAAATCATGCAATATTGGTGGTTTTGTTTTACCACGTGTCGAGCGGCAAGCGATGACCTTATGAATAACAAAGAAATCTTAATGAGGCCTAAAGCACAGAAAAAAATCTTATCAGTGTCTCACATCAGCAGAAGGTTCTTTCTCGAGAAAGGACAAGCCCCATACTGCTTTTTATGTTACATCGAGTTCCTAAGAAGATCTACACCCTAATAGAAAGTCCTAATGTTGCGGGAAACATTTTTTATGCAGTATGGAAGACCTAAAAGTCATTCATCTACCTTTTTCTATTCACCAGAGTACTACAGAGTACTACAACCGGAAAGCACATCAAAGAACATACATGGAGTTACTATCATCCTGTCAAAGACCACTCTTACATCCGAAGAGTACTGAAGATTAATGCATAGATATTATGATCCGGATTTTATGCAGGAACGCAACAAAATATAGAAATAACCATGAACATAGAGATGCAGCGGAAATAATGCTTCATTTCATTAATATCAAATAACAGAAATATGCTTACAGGCATAATGGAAATAAAATAGCTAGGGTGCTGGTAGCGAATCTCTGAAAAGAGATGTGATGGCTACAGACCTCTGAACTGTGTTACAATGAGGCTCGAGGGCCTATTTATTGTTGAGAAACAATGTAGAATCTGAAACGTCCAAAAACCTAGCCGTAGGAGATGAGGCGCCAAAACTGTGGGCGCCCGTTTGGGTAAATTGGTGGTTCAACTTCCCGGGGGCATAACTTTGGCACCCGATCTCCGTTTGACGTGTTCAATAGCTCGTTAGAAATATCTATCCGAGGAATTCAATTTTTGAACAAGCAACATCGGTCCATGGACCCATGTTGCTCTCCGTTTTCCCAAAAAATGTCGTTTAGGGCCTCGAAACGGCTCCGAAAGTTCAGGACCCGAAAAACTGCTAAAAATAGTAAGTTTTGTTGCAACTTGAAAATTGAAAGAACTGAAGATGGGGGTTCAAATGGAATAGTTGGGTGGCCACCAATATCCACCTGGATCATTAAGCCCCCAAAACGGCTCCGAGAGTGGAGGACCCGAAAACCTGCTAAAAATAGTAAGTTGTGTTGAATGTGAAAATCTGCAAGAATTGATGGTGCTGGTCCAAATGGAATAGGTGGGTGGCCACCGATATCCACCTGGATCATTCCTCCCTCCTTAGGAAGCAATGGTCCCCATTGCGTTGAGATCCTCCATGAGATGAGGCGAATTCTGTTGAACTGAGTATTAGATGTGTTGAAGATGCCATGGACCTGCGGGTGGACATGCTGGATGCGTTTAGTAAATTTGGTTTCTTTATCAGCCTCATACAGTACATGTTTGGATTCTGTATGTGTAGTTGCAGGATGTATGGAAACATCAGGTGGTGGTGCATTGGGAGTCAGATCAATGGAGTGCTTGTCCTGACAGTGTAGAGGAACCTCCATGAGTGAGGAGAAATTGTCATCGTATTCCTCCATGACTTTGTCCATCTGCTGCAGCCGTGAAAGGGAGCCCTGTTTCGAGGTTGTGGCCACAATATTCTTCTTTCCCTGTGAGTGAGTCGTAAGGAAAATGAATTTCCGGGTCTGGGAAACAATCTTACTGCGTTGTTTTGCAGTAGTCAAAGAGATGGCAGAGGCTGGCGCCCTCCTGGGATCCGGGATAAAGTATTTCCAAAAGTAATAATACGAAAAGGCCTAAACTCACATACAAAAGATGTCGCTCCACAAGTATGGTTGGCCCAATAATACATCAGCTTACACATCAAGAGGAGCAACATCACACAATACTCCTCATCCGTGAATGGTTTGATACCGTATGGAATTCGCACCGTCATGATAGATCTCTCCCGGTGTGGAGCCACCCGATTGGTAGCACGGCTGCGGTGCTTATGTTAGGTAGGCCGAGCCGCTTCACGACGTTCATGAATGAGGTTCTTTGGTTTTGCCATCGACGACATCAAGAAATGAGAACCCTTCACCCACATCTCATGATCGGAAGAGGCGCCTCTCCTTCCTCGGATCCTCTCGGGACCCTCCTTCTCGGGATTCGTAGGCAACAATGGCACTGGGATCCGCATCAATGATCTGCTTCCCTTTGTCATTGCCTTTGTCTGGTTCTAACTCAGGATTAGAAAATGCATCTGATTCGGGTGCCTTTAGTTTAGCCACCAAAGACTATTTGGCCCGACACTCGTTTGTGCTGTGAGTGGGGCTATTATGAAATTCACACCACTTCCCTGTGTCCTTCTTTGGATTTGTGGTGTTGTTCTGAGTCACATTGCTTTGGCCTTACCCCTTGTTCTTCGGTTCGGGGGCACCTTTCGGATTCGCAGATCCAAAGTCTCACTTCTTCTGCTTAAATTTCTGCTCGATCTTGGCGGCATAGCGATATGCCGTGCCAAGCGATGTAATGTCGAGGAACTCCATTTCCTCCCGAATGTGTTTGTGTAGACAGCCGCGGTACTTGAGCACCAAATGTCTCTCTGAATCTTTAATACCTAACTTTGTGCGCATGGTATGGAACAGATTCGTCAGTTCGTGCACATCTTGATCCTTTTGTTGCCGCAGCGTGGTCCATTGGATGTATTTGTCCTCATAGCTCCCCACGGGGTAATATTGTTCCTTGTGATGCCGTTCTAACGAATTCCGGTGGGTGTGGTCATCGTAGAGGGTTCCCCTTCGCCCTCTTGCTCACGGTAGGTTTCCCACCAGTCTTTGACATGGGGGGCAGCTTTGAGGAGTGCAAAAATAATCTTTTCTCGGTCAGAGAAGTCATGGACCGAGAAATACCTTTCCAACAAATTTAACCATCTGTCTACAGCGTCTGCATCTATTTTTCCTTCAAATATAGGAATGTCAAAGTTTACCTGTACCTTGAAGGGAGTGGCGCCTCCAGAGTGGCTGTTGGATGCAGATGCGCCATATGTGGGCAGTCGTTGAAGGATTTGAGCAAAGTTATCCATCATCGCTGCTTAGAGCTTTCTGAGGCCTCCTCCTCAGCAGACGATAGGATCTCCTCGCTCCTCGCCTTTCTTTCTTCCGCCATGGGAGGTCGGTCTGGGCTCACAGGTCGACTTCAGCAAGGTTCCACCAGATCAAGCCCTAGCTCCTTATACCCCGACCGCGTTGGGGACATGCAAAGAAGGATCGAGAAAAAGCAGACCGCTCTGATACCACTGATCCGGATTTATGCAGGAACGCAACAGAATAAACACATAACCATAAATACAGAGATGCAGCGGAAATAACACTTCATTTCATTAATATCAAATAACAGAAAGATGCTTACAGACATAATGGAAATAAAATAGCTGGGGTGCTGGTAGCGAATCTCTGAGAAGAGATGTGGTGGCTACAGACCTCTGAACTGTGTTACAATGAGGCTCGAGGGCCTATTTATTGTTGAGAAACAATGTAGAATATGAAACGTCCAAAAACCTAACCGTAGGAGATGAGGCGCCAAAACTGTGGGCGCCCGTTTGGGTAAATTGGTGGTTCAACTTCCCGGGGGCATAACTTTGGCACCCGATCTCCGTTTTACGCGCTCAATAGCTCATTAGAAAGATCTATCCGAGGACTTCAATTTTTGAACGAGCAACATCGGTCCATGGACCCATGTTGCTCTCCGTTTTCCCAAAAAATGTCGTTTAGGGCCTCAAAACGGCTCCGGAAGTTCAGGACCCGAAAAACTGCTAAAAATAGTAAGTTTTGTTGCAACTTGAAAAGTGAAAGAACTGAAGATGGGGGTTCAAATGGAATAGGTGGGTGGCCACCAATATCCACCTGGATCATTAAGCCCCCAAAACGGCTCCGAGAGTGGAGGACCCGAAAACCTGCTAAAAATAGTAAGTTGTGCTGAATGTGAAAAGCTGCAAGAATTGATGGTGCTGGTCCAAATGGAATAGGTGGGTGGCCACCGATATCCACCTGGATCATATTAGGACAGAATGGGCCTCGAGCCACTCTTCTTCCTCTATTTTAATGTTTCATTAAAAGTTCTATCTAATTCTCCGCTCTTTATTACAAACCTGAATACAAAATAAAGGTTGTTGGTTGTTGATCAGATATCTGTGAATTGTAAGTTGTTTCTCTTGAGATATAGTTGTGTGTGTAAAGTTGTAAAATAGGCTGAGGAGATGATTTCAGATTGAATTTCAAGCTGTTGGACAATGTTGTACATGACTGGTGTTGCTCTTTAATATGACAAGCACATTTCTTTGGATCATAGGTGCTCAAGGCATGCCTTGTCCCTAGATATTCTTTCTAAGTGGTCACCTCGGAGGTTTCCTTGTCATTCACCTTCATTCCTTGCCATTTCATACCATACTACCATCTTTAAAGATCCTCTGCTTTAGATGACTAGCCCAATTGAAATCCTTGGATACTGAATAGCAAGTAAACCCTTTTATGACTCCATTTCCCAATGGTATCGATTTTTCTCTGAATTATCCCTCCTTTGACTGAAACCCTCTTTGCTCACTCTTTTTCTTATATTGAACCCTTCCTTCATGTTTCCCAACAACCAAACAAACAAACACAACAAAACAAACCTTGTGCCATATAACTAGCCTAATACCTTAAAACTGAACCTCAAAGACATATACCTTTGCCTTTATTGAGAGATCCCTCTCTGGACCCAGGAGGGCTTGATATTGAGGTCCCAAAGTGGTTTTGATGTTTTCTTATCTTTTGGTAGAGCCAAACCTGCCAAAACATAGGAACCCCAGCATACTTGACCGGAGAGAAATCATTCTCCGCGGGTGAGACATCACCGAGGTTAAAGTGCAGTGGAAGCACTTCAGCTCAGATGAGGCTACCTGGGAAGATGAAGGATTTGTTCATGAGGCTTATCCATAATTATTTACTGAGTTGGAGTGAAACACCAAGGACAATGTTTACTTCCACGGGGGGGGGAGTTGTGACAACTGGATTAAGTGTTAACTAGTTGTTTAGCTAGTTGTTATGTCATTTTATTTGTTTTGAAGAAACTAAAACATTTTTTTTTCTTTGAAAAATATTATTTGATGAACATGGATTAATTTTGTTCTATTGGAAATAAAATTAGTTATGGAAAAGTGGTTCCATAAAATTAAAAAGAATAATGGTAAAAGTATTCCAAGAACTGAGAAGTGGTTGAATAGTTACCTTTTCCTCTGAGGATAAAGGTACATCTCAGTGAGGAAAAGGGGTTCTGCTCAACAACTAAGGAAGGAAAAAAGGAAGAGAGTGAAGAATTTCCTAAGCTAGTAGAGACCAGTGGAAACACTCAACATTCCTGAATATTTCTGGAAATAGACTGGACTTGGGGTCCTGAAGTCTCTCTAGAAATATATATCAACCTATACTTCTCAGGTGTGGAGCGGGAAGAAGAAGACGTAATCACCTCTCTTAAGGTTGGGAGGACATCATCAACAGAGTCCAAAATGAGATAAGTAAAACATATTTATTTATTTCCTATGTAATAGACAAACAACTTTAAAATAGGAAATATTTAGACCAAGTTGTTTTAAGATTTGGAAATGTGTATTGCAGTCAAGAAAGAATGATTGTAAACTGTTTTTATCTTGTATGAGACTTATTGTGTATTACATGTGGAAAATCTGATTTATTCTTTAAACTGTCCCAAGTGTATGGATATGTGGAAGCATATTGAGAAATATATTGTAGATAAATCCTAAACTATCAGAAAATGTGATAAAAGATTGAAATAACAAGTTCTGAACTATTAAGTTGGAGAAAGAATTTATTTTTAAAACCGAAATTATAACTAAGAGTGAACTGTTAGTTCAGGGTCCAGGGTGGAAACCCTAGACCCCAAAACTGATCATTCCTCCATATCTGGCCTATACACGGACAAAAAATAGGATGGTTTGGAAATCATTCTATAACTTTAAAGAAATAGAAAAAATCTATTGTTACTAGAAGATGAAGGAAGAACTCTTTTGCAAAACAAAATTCATTTTTTACAATATTCTTAATAGGAAAATTCTAAGAATAGCATGCATAGTAAAATATAGAAAATATTATTACATCAGAAAGATAGACTTCATTAAACACAAGTAAAATACAGTGAATATATTTTGCAGTCAGAGAATGATATTATATTTCGCAACTCAGGAGGCACAAAAGTAATTTATATATTCATACAATGAAAGTTATTGAACAAACCAATCATATCATCAACTCTTAAGATTCATTAAGCTCAAAGCAAGCACACTGCTAAACCCCGTATGGTAAACATGAGACCAAAAAGGGGAAAGTTGTAACTCGAACTATGTGTTAAAGCATGTGTGAAGAAAACCCATAATTTATACAAATATAGAGAATGGTAAATCGACAAGGACGACCCATTAAACATTTAAACCGAGTATCTCTATACACAGAGGACAAACTCTTAACATACATTCGAGCCAAAGCCCAGTTAAAATACGCATTAAAATTACCAATGTTTCTAGAAAGCCGATTAGGCAGAAAACTTGTCCAAAGTGTAACAGAATAGAAGGTTCGGCTGCCATGATGCCTCAGTCAAGACTTTGCGAGCACGGTTATGCTTAGCCCTAATCTCTCGACCACCAAAGTAGCAGCAATGAAACGAAATACCTGAAAGGGTAAAGAGAGGGTATCAAGAAGCCTCGTTGAAAGGTGTTGAGATCATCGACTAAGAATGTGTTTAGTAACCTTGGAATTTGGGGCTAGGAAGTATACCTACACCAAACACAATAAACAAAAGAATAAGTTAGCCTTTAACAGAAGTTGAGCATAGTTATGAAAATAAGTGAATAAGGTATGGACTGGATTGCAACCTAACGAAGACTGCATCCGCAAGCTTGAATCAAAACAACTGTGAGGAACAAGTTGAAGGAAAACGAAGGTTAAACTCATGTTGAGACGATGCAAGTAGCAGGCTCGGTGTGTGCCAAAACATGTTTAATTAAAACTGAAACCAATACACCGTATACATGTAGCGACGGAGGAAAAACTACCCAGAAAGTAGTTGGAGTGCCTCGGCGTTGGCTGAAGCTCCGAACCTCTATAAAGATACCAGTTATCATTGTAAGAATAATGTAAACTAAAACAAGAAATCGATATAAACAAAGATATTAAACCCAATACGAAGCAGTCTAGGATTCGACAGAAAACAACAAGACGTTAACGGTATGAGGAAGTGTCGCTTACCTAGTGATGGTAGAAGGAACTACTTTAGACGGAAGCAAGGCGTTTACCCGACAAAACTTCCATGCCACCGCAGAAGTGCATACCTGGTAATGGTTGAAGGAACTGCTTTGGACGGAAGCAAGGCTTTTACCCGACAAAATCTCCATGCCACCGCGGAAGTGCAGACCAGGCTCTCAGCAGAGAAACACAAACGAATGAGGGAAAAAAGTTAGGGTTGCGAAGGCATTACCCTAGAGTTTTTCCGCTAAACCCTCCACCGTGGATCCCAAGATGCCAGATCGAATGGAGGATGAGAAAGTAGGTGGCCTCATATGGTGAGGGTGCAAACCCTAAAGGGAAAAAACTGTAGGAGTAAATGATGGAATAGATTCCTTGATGATCACAAGTGTATGATTAAACCGGGAAATGTGATTGCCATTATAACCTGTCCCATAAGCATAAATGATTGGGTTCAAATCTTAAGTGCACAGCTATTCAAACGAGCTCACTTTAGAACCTTTAGGTAGTATTAAAAGTGAAATATTTGTATAATAATGTTTACCCATATTTCTATGGTATAGAATATAAATGCTTGTTAAGAAATTAAATTCAAATAGACATGCTTATGTGTGACAGACCATAGTTTTGGTAAGTAATATATATATATATATATATATATATATATATATATGTGCTCAGTGATGAATGTTACAACAAAATTTTCCATAAAATTTTATAATTATTACATGATATAACATTTTATGATTACTAAATTATTTATATTTAGAAAAAAAAAATATTGATATTAATTTTTTTTCTCTTTATAAAATCAAATTTAAAAAATATTAAATTTATTTCCTTATTATGTTTTTCCACAAACTAACCTTCAACGTTAAACAGACTTCGCGTTTCATAAAATTAAAAGTTTTTCCACAAACTAACCTTCAACATTAAGAAGACTTACATGATTCATAAAGTTCAAAGTTAAAATCGAAACCAACCCAAGTGTTATGAGAATCCATGAAAGCAGGTAAGTATGGGAAAGCGCGTTTGAAAGAGTCATTGATTTGAACTAAAGACATGCCAGAAGGACTTTGGTGTTGGTCAAGACCTGGCTGGCTGCTAAAGTTGACACAGTAAACACTCCATCTGTACAGAAATATTACATCAGGTGGACTACTTGATACCCAAGTGGTCATGTATTAAAACTATACCAGCAAATAAATCCAATTATAAAATGTATAGGTATTTCTTCTGCAAGCTTCATTTTCTGGGCTCTTAGCAAGGCACAATAATATCTTTGGCACTGTTGTGGCTTGTGGAGATGATGGCCGCTCCCTGCGATTTTCTGAAGGTGAGTCGAATTGTTATACGTATTTTGGCCCAGCGAACCACTGTGGTTTGGATTTATGGATAATGGTTTGGATTGGGCAAGATCTGGGATTCACCTAGGATTGAATATTGGATTGGTGGCACAAAAATTTCTGTGAAGATTTTGGGATCAATGTTGACTTTTTTTTTATGTGTTGCAGGCCGTGGGCAATACCAATTGTGCCAATACTCCTGATGTGGCTCTAAGATTGGGCTAGTTCCTTCGTATATAAGAGGTCGATAGCTCCAGTGTTTCAAGCCAACCTAATTATTATTCCCTGGAATTCAAAGCGATGGGAGCCGATTTAACTAGAAAATACTACGAGGAGACCAAGGTTGTGATCGAGGAGGACTTGAACTCATCACCTACACCTACTTCATTTTTGTTTCTGGATAAGGCAAGGCTGGAAAATATGGAGAATGGAATAACGATGCCTCCTTCCAGAACACTCATACTCCCTTGGTGCAGCGCAAGGTGGTGTCGTCCCAACACAAGGGGGTGGTCGCGTAGCCCAACGAGCGTTGGGCCGCGCAAATATACGAGAAGAATGGGTGGGTGTGACTGGGAAGATTCAACTCTGAAGAAGACAGTGCCATGGCTTACGATAGGGCTGCCATAAAGCTTCACTGTGATGAAGCCATCACCAACTTCAACCTCACCGACAGGCACCCGGAGGCCTTCTTTCTCCACGGCCACTCATATGTGGCTTCCCTATAATAGTAAACTGAATCAAATATGAGTAGACCATGAAAAAAACATGAAATACTCAGTAACTGAATTTGAAGATGAGAATGAACCCATGGCCTTTACTAATAACATTCTCAGCAATTGCTCTGCTGAATGTTTTTGGGAAATTTTAATGCTCGGAAATCTTCATTTCTCACCAACTCAGTTAATTCTCATATCAAAAAATTTTCTCAGTCAGACTCTTCCAAGTGTATAAATATCATAGATAAAACTTGTATTAATACTTTTTTATGGAAATTATACTTTGATGGATAAAAATATGGTGAAGGTGTTGTTGTAACATATTTTGGCACACCCAAAATTTTGTATTTTCAAAGAAAATTTGTCATGTTTCATTAAACTAACATGCTCAAAGATATATTATGCCTTTCAAGGATTTAATTTTATATATTAATTTTTTATTTAAAATATATTATTTTTACAAAACTTATACTTTTTATGAGAATATATGTTTTAAATTTAAATTATAGAATACAATCAATTTAACTTTTTAAAAACCTAAGTTCTAGCATTGAATCACGATTTCATTATTTTTGAATGGCCGAGATTGCCAAAAGAAAATCGACAACATATATTGATTTTGAACCCCCTCGAGGTTTTTGACATCAAATTGAGGGTCCCAACTAAGTTGTATTTCAAAATAGCTCTTGGGCACGTGGCAGCACCACAAGATTTCGGACCCGAGGAAGCAAAACCACATACCACTATGGACCCCCTCCGAATTTATGTTCGTGGTTTTCATGACAGCGAAGACATGGATTTAGGACAGATGAGGATTCAAAATAAAGTTTTCAAAGCCATCGATCATGATTGGAAGCCATCTAAACTGTTTCGCTTCCCTTATTGAGTGCCACTCCCTTGGTGCCATCACCGTCAATAGGGCTTCCATTGCAGGAGATGCAATAGTTTATATAAAGGAGCTTCACCTTCACATTCTTCATACAAGCGGTGTTAACATTGGAGCATTTTTTAGGTGACAATTTTTGAATATATTTGTAGAGAAATGGAAGCTACGTGGGTTATGCCAATGGCATCATTTCAGATTTATAGTAAGATTCCCTTTAAGATGGACCTTGTTTTTGTTTCTGGTAGTAATGCAGATAATTCTCAAGTTCAAGAGCGTGTTGAAAATCTTTCAGGAATTCAACTGACTGGAAAAATCAGAGAGCCAGTGCATATCTATGAGGAAATATTTTTCATTAAAAATGCTAAATCTGAAGAATAACCAGATACCCATAAATTCTAGATTCCATCATAAAGCCAAAAACACAATATTTTCGGCAGTTGATTTTCGGGTTCCATTTCTAGACAATTTAAGCCGAAATTGAAAGATCTGGAACATGGGGTTTTTGCAAGATGGCCCCAATTTACTTTGGCGCGGAGTATTTTGTGAAAATATTTAGCCAATAGAGAGATTTTGCCAATTTTCTATAAGGCATATGTTCAGTGCCGTTTACTGGAAAACACCGTCACCAAGAGAGTAAGAATAACAAAGAAATTAGTGGGAAGATAAGCATGGGCATCACAATCTTGACAATCCAAAGTCTAGATGTTCCTCTGTACCAAATTTTGGTTTGATCACTGATAGAATATCTCCATTGCCAAGGTCTGCAACTGGCTATACAATTACCGACAGTTATGCCTCCAGTACAGTCACACAGTTATTTAGATAATGAGAAACCCTCAGAATCTATATATCAAGAGATTGGTAGCGAGAACTTGCATTATAGAAGGGGGATTACAGGCCATTTTTCTTTGCCTACATATATTTTTGCAGAATATCTTGAGATCAAGAAGATGGAATCTTGGAGAAGGTCCTGTTAATGAGATGGAGCAGAAGACATGTTTTGCCAGAAAAGTTCACATACTCCACTTTGATCAGTAATTTTACTAGAGCAGGTAAGTTTGAGCATGCCTTGAAGTGGTTACAAAAAATGGAGCAAGAAGGAATTTTTGTTGATCTCATCACATATAGTAACTTAATTGGATGCTAGAAAGGTGAAGGACTATACAAAAGCAATTCTCACTTTTCTCCAAGTTGAATTTTGTAAACCTATATGCAAAACGATTTTATATAATACGATGAAAGATGTCTTTGGCAATGCAAAACGACTTTGTTAAATTCTGATTTTATATAATACGATGATAGATGTATTTGGAAATGCAAAACGGTTCCAAGAAGTTAAATATATTCTCAGGGAGATGAGGGAGTAGAATATCACACCAGATACTGAGGCAAAAAGATTATCATGGAGCATGACAAAAACATACATCCTTCCTAATGTTGTTACTTATAATAACATTCTGAAGATGTATATAGATGCAGAGCTCCTTGGAGAAGCCATTCATTTGTTCAGGAATGCAGGAAAGAGGTATAGAACCAAATACTATAACATATTCTACTCTAATCTCTATATATGGTAGAGTAGGAAAATATGAGAAGGCAGCATGTTTCAAAAAAAATTCTGTGAAAAGACTGAAGCTACAAATTTTAGTTCATTGCACTACCAACATATGCAAAGATCAATCTCTATTCTTCAGGATTTGCAAATCATAATTCACATTTGATAGAAGAATATTGAAAAAGTTCTAAATTTTTAGAGAGCATGTCGAACAGTCGAACATCAAAGGATGGATAGCAGAGCATCCCAAATCTTGTAAGAGGACAATCAGCAATTGAATTTTTTCAAAGAATAGGTGTCAATGATAAATTGATATTCTTTAAAAAAGAACAACGTTCGAGGATTTCAAGGGATGATGATTCTTCTCATTTTTAAGTTGTCAAAATTTTGTTTTTTGTCCCAGTTATGCAGAAACTAGACACGATGTAATATATTTTGGATAAAATACTTTTCATGTATTATTTCAGATGCTGTTGAAATATTCATACACAGGAAATATTCAAAGATTCTAGGGAACTTAAGGACTTCACCAGGTAACTAATTTTTGATCAGGTCAAACAATAACCAAATAAAGTGGCAGAAGTTGAGATTTTTTATGCTTTAAATTAGCTATGAGGTCACCTTGTAAAATTAGATTTCCAGATAAAGAGGCAGGGGATCTGTAAACAGTTCAGCTTCTTACAGCTATTAGGATATTCTCCTATTTTTAGTGTACTATTTCAGGGTTTTATTCCATTATTATTGTAACAGTTTAGTAGAGAGTTTGGCTATATATATTATTTCACACTGTAATATTTAGGGTGGGCTTTTGAGGCCAAGAACAACTATACTTTGTAAAACTCTTTTTCCATAAATTCCAATTAGAGTATTTTAGCTCTGGTTTTGATAGAATTGTGTTTCTCATTTGTTTTTCCAATATTTCCATAATCTATTTATGCACATATCCATAGTTACATAAAAGTGTTGGGTCAAAATAGATTGAGTTTCAATCTTTCTAGAATCACCTACAAATTTATAATTGTTTAAAGAGATTAGTATATTGGACTTTTGTTTGAGTTAGCTCATCTTTGAAATGGTTATTGTTTGCAACTTCTATCTTCTCTCAGATATGCTTTGTTGGGCTGTAGAAATCCTTTACACGCATCTCAAACTCCCTTGTTGTTAAGTAGTCAGGTTGACTGCTTCATTATTAGGAATCTTCATACATTCTTCTATCATAATCCCTAAAAACTAAGTCATTCTTTCAGGCTGGAAGTTGACACTTTGAGAAAGAACTCTGCAAAGGAGGGATTTATTCATGAATAGGAATTGTGCATTGAGCACCAACCACCCCCAATTAAAAACCATAAATCTGACCATTGTGCTTCATAGGCTGCTTTCAAGTGATAGTGAACACCATTAAACAAGGCCTCATAATTATTGATGGAGCCCCCTTTAGTTCAGGGGTCAGCTTGAACCTAAAGGTTGGTTGAGTTGGTTTCCTGGCGTAGTTTTTGCAACCAAGGACTACCTACGGGAAACATGTACAACATTTGGTGTTGTTGCCAGGGATCCATGTAACTAAGAAATTTTTCCCTAGATCACGATAAATTTTAGATCTATTTCTTGTTGGTGAAAAAAAAGTATGAATTTGTATTTGTTGCATTATTTTCACCTGGAGACTCCACTTTGTCGGATGCTGATTCCACTAGGAAACGATCCCACTCTTTTCAGATTTTAGCTATCTTTACTATTATGCAAGGTCTGTTGATACTTGCAATCAGCAGTATATGTTTTCTCCTCTCAGCGATGATAAAAAAATTTGCATGTCAATAGAGGAAGTAGCTTTTAAAGAACACATGTGAGTATAATTTTTCCATGCGAGTTTATGTTCATATTTTATATATTATTCATATTTTCAGCTGTCGGAAATGTGGTTTGTCAATAAATCCACTCCACACTTGGTTACATTGCAAAACAGATTACACCTAATAGTGCAAAGTTTTCAGTTCAATTAGATAGTGGTGTGTGGCTTGAATAGATATTCCGAGTTTCAGTATACAATAGATCAGCTTGTTCATTATTTATGAATGGTGCGATAGATCAGGTTATATTTTCAGTTTAGAATTTTTCAGTTTTCAATATGAAAGAGTAAGAGGATTATTACTGCCATATGGTTGCATTTCACAAGTTGCAGGTTGCAGTATGCACTAGAAGGCTATTCAAATGGCAGGGTTGATCGAAGAAAGTTGGTTATGGCAGACGATGGTTGATGATCGGGTTTACAGTATGACTACATGCCCAACGCTAAAGGAAACTAATCTGCTTGTTCTCTGCATCCCACGGGGAGAAGCAGTCCCCATTGGAGCTGATGTTGTAACATATTTTGGCACACCCAAAATTTTGTATTTTCGATGAAAAATTGTCATTTTTCATTAAACTAACATGCTGAAAGATATATTATGCTTTTGAAAGATTTAATTTTATATATTAATTTTTTATTTAAAATATATTATTTTTATAAAAATTATAATTTTTATGAAAGTATATGTTTTAAATTTAAATTATATAATAAAATTAATTTAATTTTTTAAAAACCTAAGGTCTAGCATTGAAGCATGGTTTCATTATTTTTGAATGGCCAAGATTTCCAAAAGAAAATCAACGGCATATATTGATTTCAGACCCCCTCGAGGATTTCGACATCAAATTGAGGGGGGTCCAAACTAAGTTGTATTTCAAAACAACTCTTGGGCACGTGGCAGCTCCACAATATTTCGGACACCCAGGAAGCAAAACCACATACCACTATGGACCCCCTCCAAATTTATGTTCGTGGTTTTCATGACAGCGTAGAGATGGATTCATGACAGGCGAGGATTCAAAATAAAGTTTTCAGAGCCATCGATCATGATTGGAATCCATCTAAAGTGTTTCGCTTCCCTTATTGAGTTCCACTCCCTTGGTGCCATCACCGTCAACAAGGCTTCCATTGCAAGAGATGCAATAGTTTATATAAAGGAGCTTCACCTTCACATTCTTCATACAAGCGGTGCTAACATTGGATCATTTTTCAGGTGACAATTTCTGAATATATTTGCAGAGCAATGGAAGTTGTGTGGGTTATGCCAATGGCATCATTTCAAATTTCTAGTAAGATTCCCTTTGATATGGACCTTGTTTTTGTTTTCGACGCTAATGCAGATAATTCTCAAGTTCAAGAGAATGTTGAAAATATTTCAGGATTTCAACTAAATGGACAGATCAGAGAGCAAGAGAATATCTGTGAGGAACGATTTTTGATTAAAAATGCTAAATCTGAAGAATAACGAGATACGCATAAATGCCAAATTCCATCATAAAACAAAAAACGCAATATTTTCAACACTTGATTTTGGTTTCCATTTCTGGACAATTTAAGTCGAAATTGAAAATTTTGGAACATGGGTTTTTTGCAGGATGGCCCCAATTATTTAAGCATGGATTTTTTTGTTAAAATTATGAGCGAATAGAGAGATTTTTCCAGTTTTCTACAATTCATATGTTCA
This sequence comes from Pinus albicaulis, assembly GCA_034641835.2. Taxonomy (NCBI): domain Eukaryota; kingdom Viridiplantae; phylum Streptophyta; class Pinopsida; order Pinales; family Pinaceae; genus Pinus; species Pinus albicaulis. The sequence continues at coordinate 1,559,905,998 of CM076579.1, forward strand.
GTGTCGTTTTCTGGAAAAACACCATCACCAAGAGAATAAGAATAACAAATAAATTAGTGGGAAGCTAAGGATGGGCATCTCAATCTTGAAAATCCAAAGTCCAGATGTTCCTATGTACCAAAGTTTGGTTTTATCACTGATAGAATATCTCCATTGCCAAGGTCTACAAGTAGCTATACAATTACCGACAGTTATGCCTCGGGTGCAGTCATATAGTTATTCAGATAATGAGAAACCCTCAGAAAATATATATCAAGCTATTGGTAGCGAGAACTTGCATTACATAAGGGGATTTACATTAAATTTTTCTTTGCCTACATATAGTTTTGCAGAATATCTTGAGAGCAAGAAGATGGAATCTTGGAGAAGGTCCTATTAATGAGATGGAGCAGCAGACATGTTTTTCCGGACAAGTTCACATACTACACTTTGATCAGCAATTTTACTAGAGCAGGTAAGTTTTGAGCTTGCCTTGAAGTGGTTACGACAAATGGAGCAAGAAGGAATTTTTGCTAATCTCATCACATATAATACCTTAATTGGATTGGCTAGAAAGGTGAAGGAATATTCAAAAGCAATCTCACTTTTCTCCAAGTTGAATTCTGTAAACCTATATGCCGACCTGATTTTATATAATACGATGATAGATGTATTTGGCAATGCAAAACGGTTCCAAGAAGCTAAAGATCTTCTCAGGGAGATGAGGGAGCAGAATATCACCCCGGATACTGAGGCAAAAATATTATTCTGGAGCATGATAAAAATATACATCCTTCCTAATGTTGTTACCTATAATAACACTCTGAAGATGTATAGAGATGCATATCTCCTTGGAGAAGCCATTCATTTGTTCTGGAATGCAGGAAAGAGGACCTGATTTTATATAATACGATGATAGATGTATTTGGCAATGCAAAACGGTTCCAAGAAGCTAAATATCTTCTTAGGGAGATGAGGGAGCATAATATCACCCCAGATACTGAGGCAAAAATATTATTCTGGAGCATGATAAAAACATACATCCTTCCTAATGTTGTTACCTATAATAACACTCTGAAGATGTATAGAGATGCAGAGCTCCTTGGAGAAGCCATTCATTTGTTCTAGAATGCAGGAAAGAGGTTAGAACCAAATAATATAACCTATTCTACTCTAATCTCTATATATGGAAGAGCAGGAAAATATGAGAAGGAAGCATGTTTAAAAGCATTTTATGTGAAAATAATGAAGGTAAAAATTTTAGTTCATTTCACTTCCAGCGTATGCAAATATATCAATCGCTATTCTTCAGGAACTGCAAATCATAATTCACATTTGATAGAAGAATATTGAAAAAGTTCTAAATTTTTAAAGAGCATGTTGAACAGTCGAACATCAAAGGATGGATGCAAAAGAATCCCATATCTTTTAAGAGCACAATCAAAAATTGAAGTTTTTCAAATAATAGGTGTCAGTGATAAATTGAGATTCTTTGGAAAAGATCGGCGTTCGAAGATTTCAAGGGATGATGATTCTTCTCAGTTTTAAGTTGTCAAAATTTTGTTTTTTTTCCCAGTTATGCAAAAATAGACACGATGTAATATATTTTGAATACAATATTTTTCATGTATTATTTCAGGTGGTATTGAAATATGCATACACAAGAAATATTCAGAGATTCTAGGGAACTTAAGTACTTCGCCAGGTAATTAATTTTTGAGCAGGTCATACTGTAATCAGATAAAGGGGCAGAAGTTGAGATTTTCGATGCTTGAAATCAGCTATGAGGACACCTTGCAAAATCATATTTCCAGATAAAGAGGCAAGGGATCTGTAAATAGTTCAACTTCTTGCAGCTATTAGGATATTTTCCTATTTTAGTGTGCTATTTAAGGGTTTTATTCCATTATTATTGTAGCAATTTAGTAGAGATTTTGGATATATATATTATTTCATATTGTAATATTGAGGGTGGGCTTTTGAGGCAAAGACTGCTTCAACTTTGTAAAACTCTCTTTCCAGAAATTCCAGTTAGAGTCTTTCAGCTCTGGTTTTAACATAATTTGTGTTTCTCGTTTGTTTTTCCAGTATTTCCATAATTTATTTCTACACATATCCAAAGTTACATAGAAGGTCTGGGTCATAATAGATTGAGTTTCAATATTTCTGGAATCCCCTGCAAATTTATAATATTTTAAAGAGATTAGTATATCAGAATTTTTTTTGAGTTAGCTCCTCTTTGAACTAGTTATTGTTTGGCACTTCTATATTTTCCTAGGTATGCTCTGTTAGGCTGTAGAAATCCTTTATTATTAGGAATCTTCTTACATTCTTCTATCATAATCCTTAAAAGCTAAGTCATTCTACACTTTGTGAAAGAACTCTATAAAGGAGGAATTTATTCATGAATAGGAATTGTGCATTGATCGCCAACCACCCCCAATTAAAAACCATAAATCTGACCATTGTGCTTCATAGGTTGTTGTTCAGTGATAGTGAACATTGTTAAACAAGGCCTCGTAATTATTGAGGGAGCCCCCTCTGGTTCAGGGGTCATCTTGAACCTAAAGACTGGTTAAGTTGATTTCCTGGCATAGTTTTTGCAGCCAACGACTACCTGCGGGAAACATGTACAACAGGATCTGGTTGTATACTAATCAATCTAAAAGGTGAAAAGAAAATTTTGGCATGTAGACTTGAATTTGAATGCAAAAATAACACCGGAGAATATGAGGCACTGGTCCAAGGATTATCCAAAGCAATTAATCTTGGTGTCAAATATATCTGGGTATATGATGATTCTGAAATAATTTTCAAACAGGTGAGAAATGCCTTACACTGTATTTATGGTCATCTTAAACATTTTCAGTCATTATTACAATATCTTACCTCTCTTTTTTTAGCATTCAATATCTCGTCCGTTCCAAGAATTCAGAATACAAGTGAAGACCTTCTAGCTAATGTATCATCTAGACTTATTCCTTCAGAAGATTATAGTCCAAATATATTTTCTATAGAGTTGATTTTTCTCCCATATGTTCCTAATAATGTCACTAATTGGAGAGTATTCAACAATGACGAAGATGTTATAGCTTTTCTTACATCATAAGGGTCATATGATGATCAATTAATTGATGAAGTTGAACATGAAAGGAAATTGAAACAGAAACCTGAAGAAAATGCCATACGTACGTCTTTGGTTAAGCTTAAAGATCTCTACGATCTCAAAGTTAGATTCAAATGGGTTACTAATTATAAACTGCAAAGTTCAACTTTGAGGTTTGAACAAGCAAATCTTGGTACAAATCTCAATCCTCGGAACATTAACTTAGGCCTTCGTCTTTCCTCTGATTAAATATTAGCCTTCATTCACTTACTAAATAAATACAAGAATGTCTTCGCATGGAAATATGAAGATCTCAAAAATTATGATACCTCCATCATCCAGCATACTATCCCAATGATATCCACTGAAAATCCTATACAACAAAAGTTAAGGGAAATTCACCTTGATGTGGAAAGTAAAATCAAATGTGAACTCAAAAAACTCCTTAAGGCCAATATTATCTTTCCTGTTAGGCATTCAAAGTGCGTCTCAAACCTAGTCTTTGTTAGGAAAAATAATGGTGATATGCGTATTTGTATTGATTTTAGAAACTTAAACAAAGCTTTCTTAAAAGACAATTTCCCATTACCACCGATGGAACAAATTTTTCAATCAGTTGTCGGTTCTAAACTAATGTCTTTCCATGATGGATTTTCAAGCTACAATCAAGTTTTGGTTCATCCTGAAGATAGGTTAAATACTACATTTAGAACTAAATGGGGCACTTATGCCTATCACAAAATTCCCTTTGGTCTAATCGATGCAGGAGCAAATTTTCAAAGAGAAATGGATATTTCTTTTAGAGGACTGATAAATAAAACTATGGTTGTATATTTAGATGACATAACCATTTACTCCAATAAAATAAGTGACCACTATCATGATCTTAAGCAAATCCTTGAAGGCTGTTTGAAATATGGAAATTCTTTAAATCCCAAAAAGTCTTATTTCTCTTTAAGTGAAGGTAAAATTTTAGATTTATTGTCTCAAAATGAGGCATTTGAATAGATCCAGAAAGGATAAAGAAAATTTTTGAACTCTCTCATCCCTATAACAAGAAATCCATGTAGTCCTTTTTAGGACAGATAAATTTTGTCAAGATATTTGTTCCAAATTTTTCCCAAATTGTTTTACCATTGCAAGTAATGATTAAGAAAAATGCACTTTTCAAATGGAAACATAATGAAAGAGAATATTTTGATCTAATCAAGCAAGCCATCATCAATGCTCCTCCTCTGAGTACCCCAGATTTTTCTAATCATTTCATTGTATATACTTTTGCATCTGAAACATCTTATGTTTTTGTGTTAACACAAATCAATGATCAAAATATTGAAGCACCCATTTCTTTCTTTACTTCAAATATTCAAGGTGTTGAAATAAATTATTCAAAAGTCGAAAAAGAAGCATTTGATGTTTACAAATCTTTAAATAACTTTAGACCTTTTCTCCTTAAAACACACACGAAGGTAATAGTTCCCTTTTCGGTAGTAAGGCAACTACTTATTCAAAAGGAACTAGGAGAAAATATAGCAAATTGGGTAGTTGCTTTGTAGGCATATGACATTGAAATAAGACCAGCCAAAATCATCAAAGGGCAAGGTCTCTGCAGATTAATATATAGAGCATCCAACATATCATATGATGAAGAGTCATGTAACACTATACACATTACTGAGGTAAGCTTGAATGACTATGAAACATAGTATATTGATTTAATATTTTATTTGAAAAATGGATATGCTCCTACAGAACTCAATTACAAAATAAAAAGAGCTTTAAGATTGAAATCTAGTTAATATCAAATCATAGAAAATGTTTTTCTTAGAAATAACTATGAATCTGTAATACTAAGATGCCTTGAGAACTATGTTTTGCACAAGGGGTTTTGTAGGAACTCCATGATGGACCTACATGTGGACATTTCAGAGGACATAAGATCCTTCATGTAGGATATTACTGGCCCACTTTGTTTAAAGATGCTCATGCATATGTGAGAAAATGAAAAACATGCCAAACTGTTATTGGAAGACAAAGAAAACTAGCCTTACCCTTGCATCCAGTCAACATTGAGAAACCTTTTGAGCAATGGGGATTGGATATCATAGGTGATATTTTTTCTAACTCATCCAAAAAACATAAATACATTCTCACTGCAACATATTATTTTACTAAGTGGGTGGAAGTTGTTCCACTAAAGGTAGCTAACTTTGAAGCCATTATGGAATTTATTGATCAATTCATTATTCCTAGTCTTGGATTACCTAATGCACTTATGTTTGATAATGCATATTATTTTTCGAGAAATATTATGGCTGACGTTGATCTCAAAAAATGTTTTAAGCTTAAATACTCTGCTAACTACTATCCCCAAGGGCATGGTTTGGCAAAATCGACAAATAAAAATATCATAAGAATCATAAAAAGAAGTATTGATCAAAGCCAGAAAAATTAGCATAAGTATTTAACATTTGGACTATGGGCAGATAGGATTACATAGAATGCCTCTATAGGAACTTCTCCATTCAATATAGTTTATGGGAAAGAAGTTCTAATTCTATCAAATTTAGCTCTTCCTTCATTAGCCCTAGTTCAATTTATTGACGAAGTACCTTCTTCTTCCCTACAATTAATAATGTCTCAGATCCTTAAAATGGAAGAAGAAAGAGAAAATTCCAAATCAACTCATGCTCGACACCAGCAGATAGTGAAAATTATTTTGATGCAAAATTCATTTCCCCAAAAACATTCCAAGTTGGAGACCTTGTACTTAAGTGGGACAAGGCACATGATGAAAAAGGTAAGCATACCTAGTTCCAAAGAATGTGGCTTGGAAATTTTCAAATCATAGAACAAATTGGCCCATCAACCTTCATGCTACAAGATCTTCAAGGGAGAAAATATTTTCTCCTTTTCAATGGCCTGATTTTGTAAAAATTATTTTCTTAGAAGAAAATTTTCTTCTAAATGTACTATACCTACACTTTTACATTTCTAGGAAAATAAAGTTTGATTACATACTTTTTGTTTTTCGCAACACCTATGAATTATTTTATCTCTTTTTATTTTTGAAGAATAAATTTTTTTGAGGAAATACATACCAAATTTGAAAAATTCAATGAATACTATACAATCCGAGATAATTTATCCACCCTAATCCAACATTAATTTTATCAATCCGGGAGCATATCCTTTCAAGGCAACGCGCAAGGTATATGCAGGAACAAACACACAGTCCGTTCAAACGAGGGTTTATAGTTAAAATTAAAACATTTCCATGAAGTAAAATCAAATACTAAACATTCAACAATCTTCAACAGTAATAAATAATACAATGACTATAACAAGAAATAATACATGCATATACACAGATGCAGCACCTGATCAGAAGAGCGGGCCTAGCTGTCTGATCAGGGCTGCGTTGCTCATGAAACGCTTTAGAGCAGCAAAACAAACTGTATTTTATTGATTTGTAAAATGTGATTATAATCTCTTTCAGGGAAACCCCAATTATAGGAACAATGTCCATTTTATACGCAGTACAAGGGAATAACATATTTCCCTGAAGCATGATAACCACGCATTCAGAAATGGACTTCGGTTGGAACGACATGAATAGCAGATATTCTGGATAAGGTAAGGGCCGAGAATAGGCCCAGGGAATCATGATCCCAGCTGCGCGATCCCCCTTCAGCTAGGTGTTACCGATTCTGTTGCAAACTACTGGAGCAAGGGTTCCTGTTTTCCAATCTTCACTCAAACACAAATCTTAGTGCCGCAATTAGGTAAAACTCCGCGACTTTAATTCATTAATTAAAATATTCCAATTAGACAAGTCAGGGGTATTTACCTCATGAATTAGTCATGAAAAATGTAGGTAATTAAACAAAAAGGGTCAGAAAGGATGGAAAAAATGGGTAGAGAGATACCCAGATTCGGTGCCCAACATCTCCCCCCAACTAGCCTTCTGCATGCCCTCATGCAGTCTGTTGCCTCCGTAGATCTGGGTTCTGAAAACTGCAAGCTTCATGAAGCCCGGCAAGATTATACTCCAGAGCCATCTCTGTCCCCAGAACTCTCAATCCATCTGAGAGGAGTACTTCCTTCCACCAGTCTACTGGAACATTGTATGCAGGGGTATAGACTTCTGCAGGCAGCCAAATAATAGGGTACTGGAACCGAAGCCCCATCCACCGAATCCCACATGTTTGGACGCATGCCACATATCTGGGTACCCTGGCAAGTGCTCGCTCAAAATTAGATGCCCCAAAAGGTTCCCTATTCTGGATAGCTATTGGTGACATCATCCATCTTCTCTGACAACAGTTGAGGGCCTCCTTCTGAGAAATAGTTAATTGATTAATACAAAGATTAAGGCGCCACTTTTGTGTCCTCAACATTATTTCTTTATTCTTTTTAAATTTAAAAAATTCATGGTGCTTTTTGTACACTGTGTCTGACCTCCCATGTTCCCCCTTTACTATAAACGACTTTGTGACTTGATTGGATTCAAAAGTGTCACAAGCCTTCTGCCAGTGAATTTGGTTGAAAGCATAAGAGGTGAGGGCCCTCAGATGGATGTCTCCCACGTATGGGACTGGATTAAAGTCTCTGTCCAATCGTAGAAAATACCGATGCAAATAAAACTCACACATCAAGTGTTGATTTGGCACATCATGACTTCTCATGATCCGGAGGAATTGGATGCCATCTTCAATCTCATAATTGACCTCATTCTTAATGCTCTCCATGCAAAATAAAAGAAAACTTTCATGTAAAAATAAAGAATAGCAAGAAGCAGGGGGACGACATGCCATTACCTCTTGCACCAAATTGAACATTTGTTCCTTATCATTCTTCAGCTCGGCCACCTGCTTTTCCAGCTGCTCCATTCTGAGCTGCTACTTTTCATGCCTTAACTTCATAATATCTATACGCTCCACATATCCGAAGATGGTTGTGGAGGCTTTTTCTTCGATTCTTTTGATTTCATTCTTGTACTAGGCCATAGTACACTTCCACGTCTGTAGTTCGGCCGTCAAGGCATACTCTCAGGCTTCAAAGAGTTGTTCAATTGGATCTGTCTCCATTTCTGCTTCGACCCTATCAACCTTGGGTCTCTTGGCCTGTCATTTATACTTATTTATTTGCTTCTGCATTATATGCACTCTTCTTCTCAAACTTCTCACTTCCATTTTTAACCACATGGTTTCCTTGAACTGATGTTGGTATCTTTGTTTGATAGGGGGTCTCTGCGGCCCGCACAACTCTGCTTCCTCCTGCTTCACCTGTATTCCCTCGGCTCCGGCAGCTGGAGGTGAATTCCTCGGAACTGCCTCTGTGGAGCTGACAGTTGGTCTAATTTCCACTGCCTGCTCTTCCTCCATTCTCTCTTGTTTTACTCTTTTGATGCCTTCATGCACCGTTGGTGCATTCATCGGGACCGCTTTGCTTGGTCCCTCCTCTCCACCAATGGTCGTTCTTTCATCAGATACATTTTCCTCAAAAAATGGTGCCCCAGTAAGATACCCTTCTGTTGATGTGCCTGCTAGGGTCTCTTCTAGTTGTAGCCTTTGTTTCAGATTTGAAGCCATAGGAATGGCAACACTTTCTTCTTCTCTTTGCTGTGGGGAACAGGTTACCCATGCCCCCTTAGGAAAAAAGACAGGAAACTAGAACAAATTCTCTCCATTCAGTTCTGAGGTTGACGCTGGTTCTTGTGGAGCAGCGTCATCCTCACTCCTTGCTTCTCCCGCCATTTCCCTTGTAGCTTCTATAGTCGGAGTGGTCACGACTGTTTCCTCCACAAGTTCCATATTAACAGGGGATCCCTGTGGAGTGGCCTCTATGCCAATTACTCTGTCTGTCTGTTCAACTGGCTCCGCGGACTGGGTTGGTTCTTGTGGAGCAGCCTCAACCGAAGTTCCAGTAGGAATTTCCGCGGCTTTAATTGATTCGGCTTGCATTTGTAAAGCCGACTCCTCTTCACACTCCTCGGTCTCCATCTCCATTTCCTCATGCTCCTCCTGATCAACATAATCATCCTCTTCATCTCCCTACACGGCCTTGTCCTCTCCTTCGTCCTCATGCATAGCTTTCGGTTCCTCTGCCCTAGCATCTATGGCAGCTTCTATTTCTTCCTCAGTGGAGTTTCGAAATCGTTCCCACGGAATCAAAATCCTGTCAATGGCATTCAACACTAACAACCGCACCAGCCCATGGTGGGAAAGAACCGCCAACACCTACCACGCCTCTCGAGCCGAGTTCACCATCAAATTCAGGCTTCTTAGAAGAAAATAGGGTGCATTCATTGAAAAGGCTTCCTCTTGGGGAAACCGCAAGTGCGCTATATGCAAGTGGTATTTAAAATAGTGGAATATCTCCCCTCACATGTTATATATTTAATCACAGCCTCTGTAAATTCACCCCATGGTCGCGGCAATGAAGTTCTATCGTAACCTCGGCCCTTCAACGCGATTCTCTCTCCGGCTTGGAGAAAAGCTTCGGGGAATTCCGAAAGAGGGCTTCTTCTGGAAAACCAGCATTCACCTCCCTATGGCAGTCCACTGACCTCTGCAATCGTTTCCTCTGTGACTGGAGTTTCAAGTCCGCGAACCCGAGAAACTCCTTCCTCCAAGTTCAATGAAAATTCCATTGTAATTTCCTCATCCCAGCCATTCAATCTATCCAAGTAGACATCCCAACCTGCATTTTCGAATACCTTCCATACTTCCCGATTGCGTCGGATCCTTGTTGAATCATTGGGCTCATGGCGCACAGATCAACCACCCATTGCTGTGGAGGCAGAAGCGGTACGATGACTACAGTTAGCTGGTAGGGGGAGAGTGACAGGGCTCTGAACTATTAGTAACTGTAATAACATCATGGCCACTTCTGAATATAATGGATAAGACAGTACTGGTATGTTTGAAATGAATTGACATATTACAGTAGTATTGTTAGATTTAATACGAAATGTTTAAGAGGTGACTGATATGACTCTTATGCGTACAAATACGCATCCCAACTCAACAACATAATTACAGAGTACTTAAGATCATTAAAATTGATTTGGTATAAGTCGTATGTCATAAGTACCTTTACTAAGTACGTCGTCAGCCATTATGACGGTACCCTCCCCAAAACTTAAATGACGGTCGTCCTCAGCACATTTTAACCATCCTTTTTGGAATATTTAATTAAATCAATAAATTCAACAGAGACTTACTTGCGGACTTACCATAAGGTGGAGTAACATCAAAGATGTTTGTTGTGAATAGTGAGTAATGGCAATAGTGAGTGATAGAAACTACAGAGTAACAGAAGTTACGGAGTAACAACAGTTGCGGAGTAATGACAGCTACAGAGTAATAGCATCAACAGTGTAGCAGCAACTTTGGAGTAATAGCAACAGGAGTGTAGCAGCAACTTCGAAGTAACAGCAGCAGCAGTGTAGCAGTAACTTCGGAGTAACAGCAGTGATAGTGTAGAAGCAACTTCAGAGTAACAACATCGACGATGTAACAACAACTTCAAAGTATCAGCAGCTACGGAGTAATAACAGTTGCAGAGTAAGAGCATCAATGGAACAAATTACTTCTATAACAGCACTGATGGAGTAACACACCAATTGTTACTTTCCTCCTGGCCATAATTCTTTTATTATTCCTGCGAAACACAAACAAGTGAGAAATAACCACATTTTTTTTTTTATAGATTTAATGGAGAGTGAGAGTTTCTTCTACTGCAATAACCATTAGATCAGCTGAATCTAAAAGGGTTTTAACAAAGACATCTTTAGAGGCTGGACGATGATATAATTTTAGATGGTGTCCATTCACCACAAATGTGGTTTTATTCTCATCAATTGTAATTAATCTAACTGTTCCATTGTCGAACATTGCATCCACTTGATATGGTCCCATCCAGAAAGTGTAGAGTTTGCCTTTGAAATCCTTAAATTGGGAGTCATACAGTAACACCCAATCCCCTTCATGAAACCCCTTAGTTTTGATAAATTTGTCATGCCATTTCATTATCTATTGTTGAACAGCAGTAGTTCTCTGTGCAGTTGTTGATCAAATCTCATCTAACTCATTTAGTTGTTCCAGTCGGTGTTTCTATGCTTCTAATGGATCTAATCCTACTTCCAGAGATGTCATGAGTGTGATTATTTCAAATTCTACCAGAAACAAGGGGGATTTTCCGTAAACTAGTTCAAATGGCGAAAATCTCGTTGTATTCCGCCATGTTGTTCTATAGGCCCATAGAGCTTCTAGAAGTTTCTGTGCCCAATCCTAGCGATGAATTGATACTATGTTTGTTAAGATATTTTCCAATACCTTGCTTGTACTCTCTACTTTCCCATTTTCCTGTGGATGATAGGGAGTTGTTACTCTGTGTTTGACCCCGTATTTCTGCATCAATTTCTTGATCATATGGGATGTGAACTGTGATCCTCCGTCTGATACAATTTCTCTTGGAGTCCCGTACCGAGCAAATATTTCTTCAAAAAGGAAGTCTGACACTACTTCCTCTGTTGCTCTTGTGACTGCCCTAGCCTCCACCCATTTGGTTACATAATCAATACAAAATAGGATGTAGTCTTTCTGATGAGAAGGTGGGTTAAAGGGCCCAACAAAATCAATGGCCCATTTCTAAAAGGGTTCAAGGACTATCTGGGGTTGAAGAGGAATTTCATCTGCTTTCCTAGGTTTTCCCATCCTCTGACAGGTATCACACCTTCGAATATAATCCCGATCATCAAGAAATATGGAGGGCTAATAGTATCCAATCTGCAGCACCTTATGGCCTATCCATTTGTCTGCAAAATTTCCTCCACAGGGTCCATCATGTGCAGCCTTTAAAACCTCATAAATGTCGTTTCCTTCCACACAATGTTGAATTTGCTGGTCAATCCCTGTATGGAAGAGATATCCTGCCATCCATGAATACCGAGCACTCCTGTGAATGATCTTCCTTTGCTCCTTATAGGACAAGTGACGAGGCACCTCACCTGTAGCAAGATAATTAGCAATATCTGCATACCACATAGTGTTAGCGGATACTGCAAAAATATGCTCATCTGGAAAATTATCTTCAACTGGTGTGTTCTTACCATCATATTCTAATCTAGATAATAAATATGCAACCACATTTTCCTTCCCTGGTTTATCTACTATAGTAATATAAAATTCATGTAGTAATAACAACCACCTTGTAACACGACCAGGGGTAACAAGTTTGTTCATCAAATACCTGATGACTGCATGATCAATATGCACAAAAGTAGAATACCCAGTAATATAATGCTAGAACTTATTGATGGCATAAACAACAGTAAGGAACTCTTTTTCAGTCATTGTGTAGTTCAATTCAGCAGGAGCCAAATTTTTACTAACATAGTAGACTGCATAAGGTATTTTATCTACCTGCTGTCCTAGTGCTGCACCAATTGTTGTTTGAGAAGCATTTGTATGAATGTGAAAAGGTAATGCCCAGTCTGGTCCTCTAAGAATTGGAGCACTACAGATTAATTCTTTAATTCTTGTAAATGCTACATCACAGTCATCTGACCACACAAATTCTGAATCTTTTTTCAATAATTGAAATAGTGGATGTGCAACTTTTGCAAAATTTTCTATAAAACACCTATAATAACCAACACAACCAATAAAACTACGTACCTGTGTGGGTGTTTTAGGTGTTGGGAAGTGCAGAATTACCTTTATCTTTGCTGGGTCCATTCTAATTCCTTCAGCCGAGATAAAATGTCCCAGAACAATTCCTTTTTCCATCATCATGTGACATTTTACTGTACTCAGGGAAACGCGTGCTTGTATACATCTTTCCAGAACTTTTTCTAAATTTTTCAGCCCCTCTGAAAATGAATCCCCATATGGAGTGAAGTGATCCATATAAATTTCAACACCATCATCTATCAAATCAAAGAAGATTCCAAAAATTTCCCTCTGGAATGTCACAGGGGCATTACATAGGTCGAAAGGAAGGACTCGGTATGCTAATGTTCCCCAGGGACATGTGAAAGTGGTCTTGTCCTGATCCTCAGGGGAAATCTGTATTTGGTTATATCCAGTAAACCTTTCCAGAAATGAAAAAAAATTCTTACCAGCCAATGTGTCTAAGACTTGATCGATAAATGGTAGAGGAAAATGATCCTTTTGCGTTCCCTTATTTAAATCCCGGTAATACACGCAGATTCGCCATTTACCATTATTCTTAGGGACCATTACCAATGGTGAGACCCATTGGCTGTCTGAGATAGGGTAAATAAAACCTGCTTCCAGTAATTTCAGAAGTTATTCCTTCACAATGTTCTTCAATGCCAGATTCATCCTTATTTGAGGCTGTCTTATAGGACGACAATCTTCTTTGATATATATGTGATGGGTGCATAGATTATCAGGGATCCCCTTCATGTCAGAATAATCCTAGGCGAAAGCATCCTTATACTTCTGAAGAACATCTATCAACTACTTTCTCTAGGATTCTGACAGACCTGGATTGATATTCAAAGTTTTCCTTGGTTCTATCTCCACTTGGACACTTTCATGAGGTGCTTCAACATCTTCTTCCAATTCTTCCGCTATTTCAATGTCCTCTTGAGTTTCACAGCTTAGGATGGATTCTAAGACCTACTGGTTTGGCTCTGAAACGAAGCAAGGATCATTCATGAAGGAAGTGATCACGTCATCTTCCGATTCCATCTTCAACTGAAGGGCCTGCGCGATAGTAAGGATCGGTCTCGCTTCTTCCTCTTCTTCAACTTCCACCATAGACACAACCTTCTTTCCACCTACTGACTTTCTAGGTGTATCGGGTTCTGCCAGTGGGTATAGCACCAAGTTCTTGGTGTTATGGCCATTAGAAATGACCATATTTCCTGATCGACATCTAATATAAGCGTCTGCGGTAGCCAACCATGGCCTACCCAAAATCAAAGGGTGACCACCTACTGAAGACTGTGTATGCAATACCAGGAAATCAACAGGATAATGCCATGCATCTACTGAAATTGTCACGTCCTCCAATTTCCCCACAGGCTTGACTGTGGATCTATCTGCCAACTCCAACACTGTGGGTGTATGCTTCAAAATTTTAAGGCCTAATGCATGCATGGTTTCAGTAGTGATGACATTAATGGCAGCGCCCAGGCTTACCATCACATTTGGAATCTCCACTCCATTAATCTATACTGTCAAAACCGAGTTCCCCAGATCTCCATATTTCACTAGTATTGATTTTCCCATCATGAAGTCCGATAGTTTTCCCATAACATGAATAGTGAGGGGGTCCTTAGTTTTCTTCGCAGGTTTCTTTGAACAATATTCCCTAGGATTTTTTTGCATAAATTGGCACATCCTTCATAGCTTGTAGCAAGGGTATTTTAACAAATAAATTCTCCAATTCTCCTAATAAGTCAAATTCAGCTTGTGCCCTTGGTTTACTCATAATCAACCTCTCTGGGTAAGGTGGCTTAGACTAATATTGTTTTACAGGAGGCATCTGGCTTTTAACAGTTTTTTTCGGTTCTCTATTGATTGGTTGTGCCTCTCTGTCTTCATTATCCAGTTTTTCAATGATAACCGAAGGGGGTTGAGTATCAACTGTTCATCCTGATCGCAAATTCATTTCATACAATTCTGCAGTTGAGATACTATACGAAGGCAGGTTAAGAACATCAGCTTGATGATCTCCTTTATTATTGCGATTAGGGTTAGGCTGCATTGGAAGATGAGGATGAATAGGTTGATTACCAGGAGGCACATTGGAAGGTAATTGGAGTTGTTTTTGTGGCAACTGTTGAGGAAACTGCCCTAAAGAGGGCCCTCGCCAAGTTGGAGCCCATGGTGAGCTCACATAGGCCTGAGGGTTCCATTGCTGCCACAGTGGGTACTGGTATTGTGGCCACATAGGGGGACAAGGCATAGTTTGCAGATTCATGTTATAACTATTGAAATACTGAGATGGATCTGGGTACATACCTTCATTCCCCATCGGTGGTCAAAGTTGCCATGGCTTCCTTGCGCCCATGAGGTACATTTGCTCCATGTCCTCCCCTGCTCTTTGAAACACCGCTTTCAGGCTCGGTAAGGAATGGCATGAGCTTGTCACATGATTCAGCTCACAAATGTCACATTTTTCTATGGACTTTAATGGGCATTCCCTTTCCAGATGATTCTTCTTACACTTTGAGCAGAATATTTCCATAGTCCTATCCATGGAAAATTTTAGGGGATAATATTCGCAGGTGGGCTAATTTTCCATGGTTTTTCCAAAAAAAATATTCGCCAATTTCCTTTTTTTTATAAAAATGATTCGCCCAAATTTTATAATATAAATTTATTTTACATTAAAAATCACCAACATTATATAGAGAGTATATATAATATCATTATAAATTTTATTTTTTTAAAAATACATCAATAAATATTTACAGTTTGCATATCAGGGACTAGTGAGATTCACCAATTTTTTAAACTTCAAGATAATTTTCCATCCTTAAAATTTTCCCCGGGACTCCTATCCAGTTCTAGCTGCTTTTGTTTTACTTGCAAAGTATCCATTTGTGTTGACAGGGTACTGAGAATATCCGTCTTTAAGTTTTCTAGAAGGTTCCCAAGTTCTACTTTCGTAACACCCCCACCAAATCCTTTGACTGAACGGATCCCTAATCCATTTCTTGCAAGCCCCCTTGAGCACTGGACACACAAGTCACAAATACCTTCAAAGGTTTCCTTAGAAATGTCTCCTTTTCCCATGATATTCAATAATTCCATTGAGTCCTCTCAGAAGGATCGAAGGAGAATAACCTTCAAGATTTCCTTATCCAAGTTGGAATGACCTGACCTCTGCAAGAGGTATTTAAACCTCTCCACACAATCTTCCAAAATTTCTTCTTCTTTCTGTGTGAACTTGAAAATCTCTTCCTTGACGTTCCAGGATTTGCAGTAATCCTGATATTTTTCTAGAAAAGTTGTTTACATGTCATCCCATGTGGAAATGGATTTTCCACCAAGGCCCATAAACCATCGCAAAGCCATCCCTTTTAGTGTAAAAGGGAAAATCTTTAACTTCTGGGCATCTGTCGTGTAATCGTAGCCTTGACACACTATGTCAAACTCAAATAGAAACGTGTCGGTATCCTCTAAAATAAGCCCATGAAAGTTTGGTAATGCTGCTAACGGGATAGGCTTTGTAGGTGCGCCACCTCCCAAATTCCCAATGGGAAAGTCGATAGTGGAGGTCGTAGGAGCCATGAATATCTTCCAATAATCGCTGGGGATTTCAACAGGCTCTGAGGAGGATAGTCGGGAACTCTTGACTACTGGAACGCGAGTTACCTTAGTGGCACTTCCCCGGTCTCTTGGTGATACCAATACCTCTTCATTTCTTTTTCCTGTATCCTGATAGTTCAATCCCTCGACTACAACTTCCTTCCCCTCATTAGAGCAAACCAAATCCAATGATGTTCTACTTGCAATTTCTTCCTCTTCTAGTACCGACACAAGGTCCTCTTGATCTATTCCACTGTTAACTGTCTCTTCTACTACTGGAGGACCCTGTTGTACCAAGTCACCCAGGGATACCGTGGCCTACGCAGGCTAGTCCACTGACTGTCCCTCGGACTTCACTCTCCTAGCCCCTGCCCTTATGGCTGCACGAGAAGATGCTTCCAACTCTGCCTTTTCTATGATTTGCTGAATGTAAGTTTTTCTCCCCAAAACTGGTCTTCCCCTCTTTGGGGCTCTCGCTTCGCCCCTCTTATTTAGTTCTTTGTTAATACAAAAATTGGTGTAATGGAGGGTCTATGAACCTACAATGCTTTTAATCCTGGAGTAAGGTGTCACAATACCATTCCTTCCCCAAGATAAAATAATTCAAAATAGAAAAACAACGAAACAGAAAGCTAGGGTTTCAGGTCCAGAGCAGGGCGTCAAAAACTCCTCCCTCCCTGGGAAAAGAACCAAACCCACGCCACTCACAAGAAGACCTAATACTCCCAGATCTAAAGCAAGGTGTCAAAGAGAATCCTCCCTCCCCAGGACAAGAAGATGGCCCAAAACTCAAAACAAAATAGAAATGAACAAACCAAAATCAAAACCTATGCTCAGGACCTGAAGTAGAGTGAGGAAGCTCGTTCTCTCCTCAAGATGAGAGATTGACCCTCTCGTTGGTTCGAATCGTCATTTGCACCTTGTAGCCTCCCCAGCAACGGTGCCAAAATGTTGGTGTTCAGGTAGGGATAATTTATCCACCCTAATCCGACATTAATTTTATCAATCCGGGAGTGTATCCTTTCAAGGCAATGCGCAAGGTATATGCAGGAACAAACACACAGTCCGTTCAACCGAGGCTTTATAGTTAAAATTCAAACATTTCCATGAAGTAAAATCAAATACTAAACATTAAACGATCTTCAACAGTAAGAAATAATACAACGAATATAACAAGAAATAATGCACGCATATACACAGACGTAGCACCTAATCAGAAGAGCGGGCCCAACTCTCTGATCAGGGTTGCGTTGCTCACAAAACGCTTTAGAGCAGCAAAACCAACTGTATTTTATTGATCTATAAAATGTTATTATAATCTCTTTCTGGGAACCCCCAATTACAGGAACAATGTCCATTTTATACACAGTACAAGGGAATAATAGATTTCCCTAAAGCATGATAACCGCGCGTTCAGAAATGGACTTCGGTTGGAACTGCACGAACAACAGATATTCTGGATAAGGAAAGGGCCGAGAATAGGCCCATGGAATCATGATCCCAACTGCACGATCCCCCTTCAGCTAGTCGTTACCGATTCTATTGCAAACTGCTGGAGCAAGGGTTCTTGTTTTCCAATATGCACTCAAACACAAATCTTAGTGCCGCAATTAGGTAAAACTCTGCGACTTTACTTCATTAGTTAAAATATTCCAATTGGACAATTCAGGGGTATTTACCTCATGAATTAGTCATGACAAATGTAGGTAATTAAAAAAAAAGGGTCAGAAAGGATGGAAAAAATGGGCAGAGAGATAGCCAGATTCGGTGCCCAACAACAACTCTAAAATGTTTTTCATCAAAATTGTAAATTTTATAAACATGAAATTTGTAAAGTCTTTTTACTTTAGCATCAATCAAAAAAAGGTTCACCTTTACAAAGTAAAGACTTGCTGTTACTAAGCATATTTAACTCTAAATTTTCATCCAAAAGTCTTGAGTCAATGATTCTCCCCATCCATTGAAAATTCTTTTTTAGAGTGTAGTTCAAAAATATCCATTGAAAATGGTTTTTTAGAGTGTAGTTCAAAAATATAAAAACTTAAAAGGATAAGAGGTCTCATCACGAGCCTGCTTACCATGATCATAGGTAAATAATAAAATGACATTAACACTACTGCATATCAAACCACGGTAATGGCTCATTATTATTAAAATCATAAGACAAGGGGTCTCATCACAAGCCAGCTTGTTCAGTTCAATTATAACTAGTGAATGGCATTGTCACTTTCTGGTCATCAAGCCAGGACAATGAATTTTTAAGAAAAATAAGTTATATGATTAAGAATTTATCTCAAATAATTGTACTAATAAATGGATGGGATATTGAATCATTTATGGTTAAAAGGTAACCTTGCTGAGGCTATGAATGCCTACTAGTAGTAATGGCTCTACCTATGAAAAAAGGAGTAAATCAAAAGGCTAAGTTACAAAGAGACAGTTAATTTATCTTTTAAGCTATATAATGATTGATATAGGCGAATGAAGATATTTATTTATGAAAGGTTTCTAAAATATTAACAATAAACATGAGTTTTTTTATATTCAGAGTAATTTTATTCATTTAAATATTTCAAAAACAATTTTTGTTTCCTTAAATTAATTCTACTTATTTAAAGATACTAAGAAATTGTTTTTTAGAGATAACTGGTTCTTCTAGTGAATCGGCAATTGTTTTGCTATTCAACAACCCCCATTATTTTAGCTTATTTACCTTAGAAAATAATGGGGACCCTTTTTAAATTTTTAGAGAAAAATAAATAATACCCTTAGACCAATTCATTTAAATAGAAATAGGAATCAAAGTGGAAAAAAAAAATTGAATTTTGGCCTTAAAAGAACTCAAGCAGAGAAAGATCGCATTATCACAATCGCAATACCGTAATGGAGCACATATGACTTCTAAAAGTCACATAAAACATATTAGATGCGATATATATAACAAAAGCGCTTTTATAAAGGGAAAAGGAATTTTTCAAGAAAATTATATAAGGAAAGCTTGTGGGACCCTCTTTCGCCACGTAGGCTATCGCAAATCGCATTTCGCATTTCGCAGCTCTACCCAACGGTCTTATTGTCACACTCCATGTTTTCTCGATGCGATATAATCCATCGCATCAAATTTTTGCAAAAATAAACACTCTTCCATATTCATTGGTGCAATATAGTCTATCGTAAATCACAAATCGCACTTTCACAACACAAACACTTTTGCCCTCCATCTATTTTCGTCGATATTGCGATTGTGATATTGCAATCGGCAAAACTAAGCTAGTCGATATTTTACAAAGATTCGGACATGAGCAGCACTTCAACGCGACATATTTGGTTTTAAATGTTGAAATGATTACATAGGCACATCAACCCATATCAACCATTAATGTCATGACTTAATGGTTTTGTAACCCATGCCTCCAAAATGATTTGATTGTAATAAGCATTGAATTCATATATTAGCAGCATGCTAAGTTTCATATGTTTAATTATTTCCATTACTATGGTACTTATGCATTTGTAAAAGGGTGAAAACTCGAAGTTGGGAAACACTTTTTTGCGGATGGCCAAAATTTGGGTGAAATTTTTAATTTATCGTTTGAGAAAATAGTCAACTCAATTTCTCGACTGAGAGTTTTTAGAACTCTCGTTCGAGAGATTTTTAATGTTTTGCCTGAGATTTAGATTGGGCTTGACCGGTGTTAAAATACTCTCATATGAGAGTTAAGTATTTTCTCGTACAAGATTTTTATTGACATAAATTCTCAGGTAAACTCTCGGACGAGAGTTTTAAAACTCTCAGACAAGAGTTTCAAAACTCTGGTCCTAGAGTTATTTTAACTCTCCTCCGAGAGTTTTATTCTTATAAAAAAACTCCAAAATCCTGTCTCCCCCGACATTCTGCAAACCTGTACATTGGAGCACTGTCGTTTTCGAGCCACCGTGAGCACCAGCAACAAATTGGATATCTAGTCAGGTAAGTCTCAAAAACGACTTTTTTTTAAGGTAAATTGTATTATGTGGGCTACATTCTCAATCAAAGAATAGAAAAACAAACACAACTATATCTACAGGTGCTCTTTGCATTATATGCTATGTATTACATCGTTCTTGCATGCATTTTATTTTCATGGAAATTTATGTTCACTAATTAACTCAGAGGTTTTATTCCTACCATTATTTTTATGGTCATATATCTATATATTTTGGATGTAGGTTGCAAGGGTGGTTCAATAAAGACTAGTCTCGATTCAAATTGAGTTGAACCAATATTTATAAATAGGACTTCAAGGATTCGTAACTGGCCTAGATAATGGAGATTATAAATAGAAAATTCCTGTTTAACTAATTTCTAAGAACAAAATTTATAGTTTTCCCTTAATTTACTTCATTTCCCTTAATAGATAACATGTACCCTACTATACTTATGCAATAAAAAGGTTTGGATACTTGTTTGAATTGAGCGTAGAGTAATAAAATCCTCTTTCCATCATGAATTTTACAGTTTATGGTCTCATAGAGGTTTACATACAAAAAACCCTCTTTCTATTTTAATTGAGTGTAGAGTAATAAAATCCTATTTCCATCTTGAATTTTACAGTTTATGGTCTCATAGAGGTTTACATATAGAAAACCCTCGTTTTCGAGCCACCGTGAGCACCAGCGAAAAATTGGATATCTAGGTAGGTAAGTCAAGAAAACGACTTTTTTTTAAGGTAAATTGTATTCTATGGGCTACATTCTCAATCACATAATATAAAAACAAATGAAACCAGATGGAGTGATCAAGCACAGGACATTGATTCAAACATGTTCCTCGACTATACCATGTAGGATTTTGTTCGTTAGATTTCTTAAACCTGCCAAGATGTGTAATTTTTTTTCCCATAGTGTTTTTTTTCTTCTTTTCAATATTGTAAATTAGAAAAAAAATGGTTTATAAGGAAATAACTTGGATTTCCAATATACTGAGGGTAGGTAAGTCAAGAAAACGACTTTTTTTTAAGGTAAATTGTATTCTGTGGGCTACATTCTCAATCACATAATATAAAAACAAATGAAACCAGATGGAGTGATCAAGCACAGGACATTGATTCAAACATGTTCCTCGACTATACCATGGATGATTTTGTTCGTTAGATTTCTTAAACCTGCCAAGATGTGTAATTTTTTTTCCCATAGTGTTTTTTTTCTTCTTTTCAATATTGTAAATTAGAAAAAAAATGGTTTCTAAGGAAATAACTTGGATTTCCAATATACTGAGGGGTGCAAGTCCTTGATTTGATGTGATGTAATAGCATCTTCCCTTACCCCTGTACTAAAATCCTCTACAGAGTGTCATTATTTGCGAGCCTGTTTTGGTTTATGCGAGCCATCTTTGGTTTATGTGAGCCATGCTTTGCGATCCATATTTCGTTATCTATTTGATGTTTGGAAGTTATATCCCTCTGTTGAGTTTTCCTTTCACATGAATACTCCATTTGTTTCTCAGCGGAGTTTTTGTATATTTGGCATAGTACTAAATATGTCAACTATAGGGGTCTACCTCAAAAAGGATTTCAAAAGAAATTGAAATTATGCCTCATTATGGGCCTCAAACCAGGCTGAATATGTGCCTCAGATCAGTATTTTTTCCAACAATTTTTTCACAAAAACTAGGGCTTAACAAAATAAAAAATTTCAACCTTATTCATATTTTCCGATATGCACTAAGTCTCATATACCTCCCACGAGTTTGTAGTAGAAGACTAATCTTATAGAGGACCAAATTTCTAGGGTTCAAGGTGGTCGATTGTATACTTGAGGAAGGTTGAATCCATTATTCACTATGGAGTATGAGTTGCAGAGGTAAAGGAGTCAAAGCCAAGGGTTTTTGTGAATATCCCTATCAGGTTTCCTTCCATATCAAATTGATGTAATTTCCTTGCAATTTATTAATAAAATAACTGGGGTTTGCAGTGATTTTTCTCTATAATGGTGTTGCAATTTATTATTGAATCTTCTAGAAAAAATTAATAGTGGATTTCTTGAATTTAACTCCTGGAAATTGAGTAAAATATATAATAGGGATATTACATAGTAGGAGAATGCACTATATTATCACATATTGATATGATTATCTGGGATTCAATGCTGCAGTTCCTCAAACACATCCCAGCTATCACTGAGGGTTACCAATAATAGTCTGTTTATCAGGTCTATCTTAAAAGGATAAATATTTGTAGTTTCTGAATATTACTGAGGAATTTTTTATGCCAGGATATATGGGAATTTCAATGAATGGGCTGCTTACAGAAACCTTTTTCCATTTCAACTCAATATGGATAAAGACTCTGTTGACACAAATATTTCATTTTTACAGATTCCAACATGCCTCCTCGGTTTGATAAGAGAAACAAAAAAACTATTTTTATACAAAATAGTACCCAAAGCAATTTCAGGTAATAACACTCAAACATCTAACACGTATGGCACTTTTTTTACCAACATATGGTATCTTTAATAGCCACTTTCCGATTATAAATCAGGGTCCTTGATTTCATGGAGAAATTCAGAATGCATGAGATCAGAATTAATTTTAGAGTTAATTTTCTTTGAAGTACTAATAGGAACTCCCCTATAAGACAATATATTTTAAGCTTATGTAAAGGTTTGAACCAATATGGCTAACGAACTAACAATTACAATAGCACAACTACTAACACAATATAACTTGAGCATCCCTCTATATTGTCATCACACATAAATCAACAATTAATAATGGTTACTTCATATTAGATTCGTATCAAGCGCCGATAAATTAATGTCCATGTAAGGTACATCACAACATCTTGTTTTCAAAAAATACTACCAACTAAAATCTCTGCATTGATGTGATCATGGAGATGAAGTGTTGGTCCTAAACCCATCTTTGGGGCATCAATCTTCAAGAACTAATATCTCACCAACTAAGAGGACCCACAAAATGTGCCACCTATCAAACAAAATGGCCTTGCAATGGCTACCAATCTAGACAATCCTTGTACCCAAATTCACTTGATTTGTGCATGCAAATCATCAAATGAATGCAAGACTATAAACCCTTTAAAATCAATAACAAACTGTTCCAACACTACAAGCACTATTGGATACCACAAAGCATCAATTGTGTAGACATATAATTAGATAAGTATTGATCTAGTGGAAAGATATGCAACTAGAAGATCCACATGGGAATGTACAACTATTTCCTCTCCTTGACTCTTAAGGACGAATTTTATTTCCAATGGAGAGGGCATGTGAAGTTCATAGCCTAAATGCCTTATTTATATAACTTATTAATGTATGAGGCAACCTTCATTCAAGAAGGCCCATTAAATAGCTAGCTAATAGTCACCCATTACAAAAAGGGCCCAATTTGTTAAGAGGGTCCAAATTAGTTAGTATGATCTCATTATAAGTACAACCTTGGGTAGCTTAGGATCTCTATGGATAGTTATCTATTGGGTGGAAGGTTATGCAATGTATTGTTAACGACCTTGATTTTATTTGGAGCATAGTTCTTGCAAGGTACACCCTTGAAGAGGAAAATTAACATACCTCTATATATATTATAATAAAAGATATATTTGTTATTGTTTATCTCTCTTTCTCTTGTATTCCTACATTTTGCACTACATTTAGTGATTTTCCAAAGTTTTGGAGTTGATTAAAAGAAAATTTGTGTCAAAGTTCTTTCTTGGGCATGAAGTGAGAAAATGTTTGGGCAAAAAATCAAAAAAGAAAAAAAATATATCTTTGTTGGTTTGTTTTAGAAAAGAGAGTATATCAATGTTCAAGTAGTTTGAAATTTTCTATGCAAAACTTGGAGAATGCAATTTCAAAATTAAATTCCTCTTGAAAAATACCCTATCATAGAAGAACATAATTGTCCAAAATGAGGTACAATAATTGGAGATATAATTTATGTAAACTCAACATCCTTTAGAATTTTTCTTGGAGGGTGAAAAATTCAACTGATTGGAGATTTTTTGATAAATTCCAAAAATTGCTACCAATATAGTGATAATAGATCTAATTATCTTGTAGCATTTCATGATTGGGGTCATAATAGCCAATCAAATCAGTATAGCAGAAGTTCTGAACATTTTGCAATTTCAGCCTCAAAACATACCTTGCACAAATTATTTTCTTTCTATTTTAGGATACCTTTCCTTTGGTTAGCAAGCTCATATATATTTCAACTTTATTTTGGGATTGTGTTCTAATTCCCTTTAATAACACGGTGATCTATCCATAACCGGGTAATACTACAGTAGAGGAACAATAAACGTAGGAAATAAAGTGGAATCACATTGTGTTAAACACTTGTAACCGTTGCTAGTATCGCTTGCAGTACTACGACATAAGACAATGCTTGTAAAAAAAATCTCAACTCCATGTACCTTTAGGAATATAGGAATTCGCATGATCTGTTTTCTAATTTGTTAATGACAGGAAAAAAATTGATATGATACTATAGCAACAATGGCATCAGGCGATCCCTCCATAGACCTCTCCATGAGAGGAGGATTATCAGGTACACTGGACGTTTAGTTATGTCATGTTTTCAAGTAGGTTATATTTATTTTTCGTTGTGAAAAATTGATTAATGTGAATTTTTTTTGTCCTGCACAGGTGGACACACTCATATGAATCATGCGCCCAGCCACCAAATCAAACAAGAGGAGCCCCATAGACCTGTTCCCATTCGTCCCCAATTTCTTAGATCCCATTCTGAGGGGTATATTATACATGGTATAGGTACACATTAGATTTCTAGTTAAAATTTTTAGGTTTACGTTATATTCAATGTTGAACAGGTGAATTTGTTTTTTCAAATGATATGTGTTTAATGTGAAAAAATTATGCTCCATGGGTGAAAATGTAGGAGTTGGGGTTGGACCTATTGCTGGCGAGGGACAAAGGAGAACAATGTCTCAGCCTATGGCATCCATCCCACACATGGATAGATATCATTTAGGTAAAATCTAAAGGAAAATTTATTGTTTGATGTATGTTTAATGTGAAACTTATTGTGTGTCTCATGTACTTGTGTGATAAAACACTTTAAGGTTTTTTACAGTGGTTAGTAGAGACCTTCATGGCTAGTTTCCGATGAGCAAAGAGGATGAGATATTTTTTCCACGAGGTATTTTCAAATGACCAGAAAAGTTTTTTAAATACAAATTTTCCTTATAAATTATTTAATTTTTAATATTTGCAATAATTTAACATGTTAAAGGTGGTGGTCATCACCCTCCTAGGGGGAAAGGTCGTAAGGTTCATGAGTTTGCTCAAAATCCAAGCTATGAACTCCTTTACACCCATCTCGGTGATATTCCTGAGGAGATACCTTGGGAAGACACCATCTCCTTACTTACTATTGATGGGATGAGGGATCATTCCACGAGATTGCACAATGAATTTCAAAGTTGCAATCTCTCTTCCCCTAGTCGTGACTGTCTCCAAATTTTTTTGTACAATTTGGAGAGTTTGATAGAGACTTATCGTGGGGTTGGACCATCAACCCAATTTTTTTTTGACATGATGCATAGGAGGAGAGCGTCAATGATTGGTATCCACTCCTACAACGAATTTAAAAGTAGGGTCACTAAATAAATTTCCTTATCACTATTTAACTTGCGTCCTGAAGACAAAAAACATCTGAATATTGAAAGATTCAATGATCCAAATATTGCACCTTATATTTATGAGAAGTTCTTGTATGCATACGGGAAGTTCCCAAATAATGATGAGGTGCCACAATATTTTTTTAGGATGTTGTATGCTCAATTCCGAGAGAACATGGACCCTAACTATACAAATCTGGGGTCCAAATTCTATCGAGCTGGAAAAAGTCGTACATATGAACGACCTGATGTTATGCGAGATGTTGGGTTTAGGCCTCCACCACCTCGTTTAGCGCCTCGATCACCTAGGGTAGTTACACTTCCATAGGATTTAGCCCTTATCTCCAGTGTTGCATCTCAGATGAGGGAGATGATACAAGATCATATTGCAGCTGCTTTAGGAGAGGTGGAAATCGGCTTAGGGACAAGCCAACCTTCATCTAGTGCAGGAGTTTGTTCATTTGTGAATATTCTATATGACATGTTGAGAGATATGGAGTGAGATGAGCTTCTAGAGTATGCATCCTCTTGTAGATACCACTATGAGTGAGCCATTAGAAAACAAATGCACACCATGGCGAGGTATGTACAAGCATGTTTTGATCTATTTTAAAATACACATTTATAAGATGAGCTAGAGTGCATGTAAGACGTTTTTTAGGTGTATATACATTTAGTCTCCAAAAAAATTATGCCAATATATATATATTTAACTTAAATGTAGTTTACAACATTGCTTTTCCCCTGATCCTCATTCTGTAGATCATGGACATGATCATGTACAGGTGCCACATTCATTACTATCTATCTATATTTTTGTATGTCAAATTGAAAATGAATTTATGTCACATAATTTTATATGGTATGAGTCTTAAAATTATGGAATTTTCAGGTTAGCGCTACACATGAAGGGCTTCCTGGAGACATGATACCTTCATATGTTCCAGTGGTCTCACAGGTATTATCTATCTAGATTTTTATGTTAAATTGCAAGTGACTTTAAGATGAACATAATTTTATATGGTGTGGCTCTAAGCATTATTGAATTTTCAGGTATGTGCTACACATCAAGGGTTGTCTAAAGAGATTATTCCTTCCCAGGTTCTATTCATGACACAGGTATTGATAATTTTCATTAAGCATGTTTATTATGTTTATTATATTTATTTTTCGCAAAATTTTCTATTAACTTTGGTTTCTACTTTCTAGGCTACAGATAATATTGAAATGATGCAAACTGAGCCCCAAGGAGATCATGTAGGCTTTGGGTCAGAGAGTCTACATTTTTAGGTGAGTTGAATAATGCATTAGTTTTCAATAATGTTGAAGAATATGATTAATATGGTCTTGCAAGATCAAAAGTTGTTGATTTTGATTTAGTTAAGTTGATATTCGGTAAAATTGATATGGAACAGAAAATGGAGGAAGATACAGTGCATATGGAACAAAAAAGGGAGGAAATTTCACTGCATAGCTTTCCCAGTAGTAGTTTTCATGACCTAGGTCACTTCAAATAGTTTGACAGAGTAAAGGACCCTATGGATCACTTCTACCACAAAGAAATAAACCAGGTATACATTTATTAAAGGGCATGCTCTTCTCATTCCTTTTTGTGATTTTTTTGCCAAAAGAAATGTTCTTTTCCATTTTTATGGTGTATGATTGAAGTTTTTAAACTTTTTTTCATAGCATATTAATAAGCGCAAATGGATGAAGAAAGTTCAGTAGGAATGGAACATTCTCCAAGAAAATTTACCAGGTTTGTTAGATGGAAATCATAATTTTTACATAAATTGTTAGGGAATAGTTTATAGGAATTGTTTTCATATCCTGATGTGATCAATAGTTGACTCATAATAGAAAAACCTTATTAGTTTTGGGACATCCAAAATTCATAACCTCGGTATAGAAATCCTTTGAACAAGTGTATAGTATAAGGTATAACAAGTAGTACTACAGGTCCTTACGTACTTGTGGAAATATTAATATATCTGTACAACTTTGATTTATGTGCAGCATGATGGTCTGTGGATTAGGGCGTTGGAGTAGAGTATACAAGAGGGTGCACCACTACTTTTATAGGCTTTCAAATTTTACCTATTTTTTCCCTATTTATATTGTATAGCATCGGGTATGTGTGTATCTTTGCCTAAGCCTTTAAAGTGGTATTTTGACGTTCAACTTAAACAATTCATAATTGATATTTTTAAGGTTTTTTTTGCAATATTTGATTGATGATCTCACTTACATTTTATTGAATGTCTTGTAGAATTACAGTGAAGATGGAAGACACACAACCAGATTTTTTTGATCGTCTTCCTGAAGATGTTATTCAGATGATATTTGGTGCCATCTACGATTGTAAATCTCTAATACAATTCATGGTTGTCTCCTGGGGCTTTCTAAGAGATGAACCATGCATATCTTCTTTTTCTATAGTTTGTCCTGATAATTATTTTAGCTATGAAGAGAAACTGAAAAATATATACTCAATGGTGAAAGAGTTTCAAGAGCAACAAACACTTGTTGTAAGGGTGGGACGACCTAAGGATGAGCCAGCTTCATGGGCCCGCTGCATGATTTTATATGTACAAGTAGTTCTAAGAAGATCATATCATTGTGCCAGACATAGCTAGCACCTCAATTGAATATGAAGGAAATCAGTTTTATGCATTATTTGTTGAGCCTATGCTCTAGAGAAGGCCTTCCTTAGACAATGTAAGTTTGCAATCAAGATTCATATGAGATTTCAAAGGATGGATTGAAAGCACATGGTTACTCCTATGATATCAAATATGAAATTATCAGCTAATTAAATTTCAAATTTGGTAGATCCACCAATTTATAGACAGTTGAGAGGTTCCTTTATGTATCTAGCGAATGCTAAAACTAATTTTTAATTTTCAGTAAAAAATTTGATCCATAGTCAATTCACTAGGTTACTACAAAACATGTGTTGTAATACTTGAAGAGCATAGTACACTATGGTTTGATATATGCTGGAGATGAAGAATTGATGTTGCATGGTTTTTTGGATTCTACCTAGGCTAGACATGCAGGTGAAAAGAAGAGTTCTTCATGGCCTTGTTTTAGTTTGGGTTCAAGTCTGATATTGTGCTTCAACATGAAGTAGGAAATTACAGCACTTAGTTTGACAGAGGAAGAATCCATCGCAACTGGTCAAGCTAGTTGTGAATCCATCTGTATTTTCAACTTAATTGAAGATATGATCAATTGGATGTTGGAGCCTACTATGGTATGTTGTGAGAATCAGAGTGGTATCAGACTCTCTGAGATTCCAATGTTACACTAACCATTCCAAGAACAAATATCTAGCACCATTCCCTTAGGGATCGAGTTCATATAACAAGTTAATTGCAGAGTTTCCCTATTATATATTGGGTCCTACAGTGGTACACTGTGACAATTGGAGTTGTATTAAACTCTCTAAGAATCCAACATTTCACTAACCACTCCAAGCACCTAAATATCCAATATAATTTCCTTTGGAGCAAAGTTCTGAAGAGTGCAACGATACTAGAGCATGTTCATTCAAATTCAAAGTTATGGACATTTCAAAAAAAGGCCTAGCTGGGGAGAAGTTCCATAAATTTACTGAGAGACTCAAACTAGTGGAAATCCGAAAACACTTTCCTTACTAAGAGGGAGTGTAACATCAGATCCTTGATGGTGTAGCATTTCCAGCAAAAGGAAATATAATTCTTGTACAAACAGCATGAGGGAGTAATAGATCAGAGGATGGTGCAACACTAATGTTCTTGAGATCAACATTGGAGCTATGTACAAGAGAATGAGTGAGGGTGCAATAGATTAGAGGATGGTGAAACCCTAGTGTTCTTGAGAGCAATGTTGGAGTTATGACAGAGATAATGAGTGAGGGTAAAAGAATGCCTTAACTTAATGCACCAAGCTCTTCCAGTTCGGTTCGTAGAGATTTTTGGATGCTCTTAATATCATTAGAGTAGGGCACGTATCACTATGAAAACTAGGGCACTAGCATGGGGAGTTGGTAAGGGCACAGACCCAAAGGAGGATTACGCATAAATGAATTCCACAACTATCCTCCAGTCTGGGTGCAATATCTTTGACACTTCCATCCAAATAAGAGGGAGTGTTCATTAAGTGGATTAGGGTTAGGGTTTGACTAAATCACATTGTGCACTTCATATATGTGAACACATACACTGAATCTTCCCTCTTCTTCATATTCTGTAAAAGATATGTAGGGTGCACCTTTGTGTTTTTTGGTAAGTTTTTGACTTTTGATATGAGCTTATACATTATAATTTTCTTCTTTAGAGTTTGAAATAGAATACAGATGCATTCTTAAATGGTTTTGTTTAGCTTATTTTCATTTTTCATAATGTCCAGCAGTATGTGTTTGTAGATTAATGTGGCTTAGATTAAGATTGAAGCTTTCAAGTTTTAAGCTACCTAGGTTTAAAGTTGAGTTTTATGAGTGCAGCAAAAAACTCCTTATCGCCCTTTGAAATTTAACATGCATATCTATGGAAAGAGAATTCTTATGCCAAGGATTTGGAAGCTCTTATGGGGAGGAATCCAATAAGGACGACACACCCTGTACATCTTCTATTGTTTTACATGAAGGATATTGAGACCATATGAGACCACTTACAAATTTGGACTGTACATTTTAGAATGCATGTCGTTGGATTGTAAATTATAGAATTCATGAAAATTATTCTATAGCCAAATTGATTAGTGTATTTTCTAAGGTATTTCAAGCTTATATACAATACATAACTATTGGTATACACACTCGATGAGAAATGATCAACAATTATCTTGGGTGAGTGGGTTTCGAACTAAACAAGATTAGCAATTAGATTTTTAAATACACAACAATAATAGCCCCATGTTAAAAAGAAGTTTACCTAGGGAAGATCCTCATATTCGCAAAACCTAGTCTTATCTGCTAGCAACATGTCG
The DNA here is from genome assembly GCA_034641835.2 of Pinus albicaulis. Classification (NCBI taxonomy): domain Eukaryota; kingdom Viridiplantae; phylum Streptophyta; class Pinopsida; order Pinales; family Pinaceae; genus Pinus; species Pinus albicaulis. The sequence continues at coordinate 1,559,936,996 of CM076579.1, forward strand.
ATCTGATAAGCCCTTGCTTTTGTTCTGAAATCCTTCTTAGGCATTCATCTACACTTAAACCCTTTAGGTCACATCTATTAGAAATTGTACAAAGATACAATCAAATTAATAGATGGGATTCTCAAGCAAAGACCATAACAAGTGGCATATCAAGTTAAATCATCAGTGACAAGCGATGATGGGAAGATCCTTGACTCTTGAGATATATTCATTTTTCAATGGTCCGGAGTTAATATTGACATCCCTTTCTATTTCTCGACTATCTCTTCTTTGGCATCAACAAGATCTAGAACTAGGCATGGATTCCCTTAATCACATTGGCACAAGGAAAAGGTTTGGATGTGGTTATTTAAGGAATGGCTAGGTTCCTCAATTCCATGGTGTGTAGTTGTTACAAGTAGCCATTTGTAAGAAGTGGAGGATTGTTCTATTCGTTCATCATGTTGAGAGGTTTACCTCTTCAATGAAAGACCTTCCTCTAGAACTGAAGATCACTAAATCCAATTAGTTGTTGGGGAGATTTTTGGAATATGTTGGGGGATTTTTGGACATAATTCACCAATAGAATGACATGGTGGAGTGGAAATGAAATTTTTTTCAATTGTTACTAGAAACAAAGTAGGTGAGGAAAAGGAGCATCTTGGAATAATTGAAGGAAGAATTTTTCTTAGAGATGATTACACTTGATCTAAGGACGATTTAACTGGAAGAATTAAACAAAATGGGTGACATATATTACATGGAGGTAGTTGGGACTAGCGTTGAGCCAACAAAGAAGAGATATGTCTAATGAAAACAACCAGAAATTTAGGATAAAGTTGGAGTGAAATGGGCTTCGTACCACTGCTTGAAATTGATAAACTCTTTACAAATTTTGTTTGATTATGATGTTCTGCAAATATATTTTTATATTATGGGTTTTCTATTGAATCTTCAGTTGGAATGTTTTTAGAATGGGGGAAAAGACAACCACAAGAATAAAATCTCCATTTTGTGGATTATAAAAGGGCCTAAAATTCTGGGTCATGAGGAATGTTGTAAGGGTTTTGACCCAATCCTTATTGATTTTTCCATATTTTCAACCCCACACCCACCGTCATTGACTTTCCCACATTTTTTTTATAAATTATCTTCCTCAACCCCATCCTCATTGAGTTTTCAATATTATCTCTTCCTGCCCACAATCTTATGAGTTTTCCATATTATCACCCTATTTTCGCTGCTACAACACCCTCCAAACTTTCACTATATTTGCATTTTGGAGCCTACCTTATTGTCGTATAAAATGTTGCCTTGGTCTTCAAATCTCGTTTTATGTTGTTTGACATGTTTCAAGTGTTATTAAATGTTCCCTAGGCTTGAGAAGGTTTCTTTGGTTGAGAATTTACTTTGTATAAGGAATATATCAAATATGCACACGCATCAGACTACAATTTTAATAAATAGATACGATGAGTTTTACTTTTTTGGAAATTTTACAAATTAATAAATTCAATTTCGAAAATTTTATAAATAATATTACAAATCAATAAACTCTACAAACCTTGAACATTTTACACTTGACCTTGGAGTAATATCCAGTTTCATATAAAGTTGAAAAAAAAGGCTTTTAAAGTGTATTGAAATTTACCAAAATCTAAAATTTTAGATGATATTAAATTTATTTTTATAACGGTTAAATAATAATAACAAGAGAAAAAAATAAATAAATGGAAAAAAACAATATTATTAATAGAAATTTATTATACATCAAATTCATATATTGAAAACTGATTTTAATTGATTTGTCTTTATTGATATTCAAAAAAACTTTAATGACAATGTAAATAATGTTTCAAAACGGCCTTTCACTCTTTGAGGGCTGTGTCATTTTAGCCAGAGTTTAAAGATAATTTCCCTCAAATAAAAGTAAAAAAAATTCCTTTTTATGGAAATCATTGTGTTTTTTTTAATAATCCTGTATAATTCATATAATGTGTTGCCAAGGTTTTTGTTTGTTTCTATTGAAATTTTTTTATGGCTCTCAAGGGTAACATATTTAAATAATAATTTTTTTTAATAATTTAAGGTGGTTGGTTTCGAGGTTTAAAAACTAATTTAAATGTTCTTATTTTTATTTTTTAATATATATATATATATGGAAAAAATATAGGTTTATTATAAATTAATAGATGAAAATAAGAAATATAACAAGATTATCACATTAATTTTCAAAGTGTTTTGTATATCATTCAATTTTAAAATATTTATTATAATTATAATTAAATATTAATTTTTTTAATTAGATTGCAACTATTTTTGTTTTGTAGAGTTGTGAGGGTTTTAAAATTGTAATATCATGTAAAAACAAACCTAGAAACCTCATACAACTATGAACCTCATACAAACCTCATACAACTATGAACCAAGTTCCATTTTTGGAATACATTCTCAAGGATAGTTTTCTTTAGAAAATTTATTAATTGTGTATCCAAAAAGCACAATACATGAGTTTCTTTTGAAAAAGGCTCATTCTGACTCTTACAAGAAGCATTTTGGTGTCAATAAGGAACTTCAATATCTCCAACACATTTTTTATTAACCATCAGTATGGAAGAATATTGAATCCTTCATTCGTGAGGGTTCCATTTGTAGCACAAAAAAGCCTAATAACAAGAAAATAGGCTTGTATCAGCCACTACTAGCTCCCTATCAACCATAGGAGTCTATCTCCATGGACTTCGTCAGAAAATTAATTAGTCATTCAATCACACCATAATTACAACTTTATGCTAGTATCTCATATTTTCTAGCATCATCAATTTCATTCTTTGAAGTAAGATTGTCCAGCATCAATGCACATTCAAAAATAGATTTATGATTTTCACATGTATGGATACACTTTGGACTCCCACTCACCATTTTTCAAATCACAATTTTTTGTTTCTCAACCAATTTTGTGAAGTCAAACATCTTGAGTTGAGCCATGTGGGAAGCTAGTTGAACATTTTATAGAAACACATAACTCGTAGGAAAATTCCTATATGCAATAGATACCCTACACTTCAGTGCTACAAAGGCACGTACATGTAGTATAAAAATTTTCTAGAAAATATTTATAACTGCTTAAGGTGATGGCATAAGACAGAGAAGTAAATTATGGCAATCATTAATGTCAATAGGTGGGTCAATGTTAACTCCATGTCAATCTTTTATTACAACTAAACATCAATTTCATTCTTTGAATAGACTGTCCAACATCAATGCACATTCAAAAACATATTTATGCTAGTATCTCATTTTTATAGCATCATCATTTTCATTCTTTGCAACAAGACTATCCAGCATCAATGCACATTCAAAAATATATTTTCATTACTACAAGGAGATGGAAAATAAAAGTGGGAGACCTCCATCATGAGAGGAGACAATAATGAAGATATTAGCCACATCAAATCTAAACTAATATAAACTAATGAAGAGATGAAAATATGATGACATTTGATATCCAAACTAAACTAACAATACAATAATATATATGTAATTAAATATTCATTAATCACCATCATATCCATGAAAAAGGGGGTGAGTTAAGATCATCTAAGAGTAAACATCATGGACACATTAAATCACCATAACTTAATTATCTAGGAAAGCACCCTTATCCAGTAGATCATAATATATTTTTCATACCAACACACATCTAACCATCCACATGGCCATTTATTTGAAAGCAATCCCCAATATAGTCTTAAACTATATAAAGTCTCATACATTGTAGCACTTATATGTTCTAACCCTAGAATCAAAGTTCATTGTTCATCTTGAACAATGTGTTCCACTCATATGAAATGTGCTACTGGAAAACTTTCCAGAATGGCATCAAGATCATCTATTGATAACCTCCATTGTCATTTTTTTTTCTACTCTTCACTTGCTTCAACTACAACCGAGTTGCTATGACCAAGTGACTATATTAGGCATAAATAACCTATGGCTGGTAATATTGAAAAATAATATGATCTTTACATTTCTTTAATTCTTAAAAGAAATGTACCATTAACACCATTGAACTAATTGGGTATGTATAATTTGATGGATCATTATACTCTTATAGCAATGTGGATTTAGACATAGTGCATCGTAATAAATAATAATGCACTTTTTCTTGATTATTTCCTGGTGCAATGACAACCAAGACATCACCTTCTCTAACCATATGAGAAACACAATCATAATCATTGTCAATGACAATCACTTCATTGTCCATTTCCCTGTCAGCCATGTTTCCAAATGGGGGAAATGGTGTCAATTATTCATGTTTACATGGTTAAACAAATTTCTTAATTTGGTTTTCATAGTCATCGATGGACTCTATCTGATCAATACATGCAGAACAAAAGAAAGATCACATTCGTTTCTCAATGCAATGTATATTTGTCATGTTCTTACGCCTAATTGAGTGTAAACTTCTTGTTTGAGGGATTGCAAAGAAATTAAATGGAAACAATATATCAACATCATTCATTTAAATATTCCAAACGTACCTTCTTGAGAAAAACACACACATGTATGAGTTAAATTTTGAACAATATTTAATATTTTTTTATAGCAAAATACACACACACATGTATACACATATATCTCTATACATGTATAATATATTGTTAGTTAAATGTGTACACTTACCTGTGCACATCAACCATCCTTTGGTTTGATACATGATTTAAATTGTCTTTGCACCAATTAAAAACATCTAAATAATTTGCAAGTCGGGAAGTTGATTGATTCAATTGATGCCTCCTAAGTGCATGTTTTATCCATACCCCAGCACCATCGTTCTCTCATTTTCCATGCCTTGTCTCTAATAAATTCCATGTATGTCAAATTTTGGTTCTCTTATGAATACAAGACAACCAAAAGAATGATCTTGCTAATTTAAATTGACTAGCACAATCATCTGACCATACACAATGTTCTTTGAAAGTGACCCTTCGTTTCAAAAATTCATTATAAATAACATTAAAACAATGTTGAACAAAACATGTATGATGTGTTCGATCATCACTGATGTAGAAATGGTACTCCTTAATCACCTCACGATTATTTTCATCACTATCCAAACCATTGATATCAAGCTTTGCATGTCTATACAAAATATGCACAAATATAGATACTTAGTCTGAATGATAATACTCACTTTGTATCTCCTTTTGTGGAATGAACGTGTAATTCTCAGTGAAATCAACCACTGATAATATTGTTCATTTTGGGAACACATCACATGATTTCTTCAACTATAAACCCTGCCATCGTGCTATATGACAGTGCTTAATATATTTATATATTTTCACCCTGAACTTCTCCATAAAAGATGTCACTGAAATGTTGTCGTCAAGTAAAGTGATCTTTTTTGATGTTGTGCTTGAATCTACAATAGGATTGTAAGTAACATTTTCATATCGCTTCCAATTCAGACTGAGATTTGACAGTTTAGGATCATTAGGATCAATGGGATACTTTTCATCATAGAGTGCCAAATGAGAGCATTCTCGGCATTTTATTCCATCAACACATTTTCTTTTATAAAATAATTTATTATTCTCTGGTGCACATAATATATTCGATAAAAATTCATGAACACTTGAAGGAGGGGGGTCATTTTACCAATATTTTATGCCAAAATATACAAATGTCTCATAAAATAATTAGAATTCTACATGGTATCGACAAAAATATGTTGGAAATGTTGTCATTGATGGAAAAGGTAAAGACAGGAGCAGCACCTAAACTATCCATAAGGCAAAAGAGACAGAGAGGTAGCAGAGGCAGTAGAAGAAATAGAGGGTTAGAAGGGAGGGAAAAGAGTGAGTGAAAATAATACAGAAATGAAGCAGTGAAGCAGAGAAGAAAGAGGAGCTGAGCAGAGAAGAAGGAGAAGCTGATAGAGAATCTGAGAAGATGCAGAGATGATACAGGGCAGATATGAGAATAGATGAACAACAAAGCAGATGGAACAGAACAGAGCTGATATCCAAGGTAAATCAGCAAGTGTTTCTCTTTTGAAATAGATGGGAGTTGGTGCTTCCACATCAAGTTGTAGCTTGATAAAATGTCAGTTGTAGCTGACTGAGGTTGGAGCCTCCTGTAGGTTGGTGCCTGCAGAAATTTGATGGGAGTTGGAGCTTCCTTGCAAGTTGTAGCTTGCAGAATTGAGGTAGGAGCCTCCTGTAGGTTGGTGCCTACAGAAAATCAGTGGTGAGAGGGAGTTGGAGCTTGCCTTTGCATCACAACAATAATAAGATGTGGTTTTCTCCCTTTATGGGTTTCCACTTATATTTGGTGTCTTTGTGCATGTGTTGATGTGATTTATCTAATCAGCTTAATACTTGTTGCTCACATATTAAGACTGTTGTTACAATTAACAAATCTGTTTGATACTTGCTGCTCACTAATAAAGATTGCTCACATATTAAGTTGATCATGAAGTGAAGGTGTAAATAAGGTTTAAGAGAAAAGTTTTAAAATTCCATGTATGTGTTAAACTGATTCACCCCCCCCCCCTCTCAGTTTAACTAAGGGTTCAACAAGTGGTATCAGAGCGTAGGTCACGAGTTCGATACACACCCGGCTCGCGTTGGGGGGGAGATTATTGGACATTGGATAAACCAACACTCCCCGTGTGTTTCGCGACATGGACTAACCAACTTTCGTGGATCCTTATCTCTGGCGATGCGATCGTTGACTAACACCTGCGGGTTTTGGTCTAACGACAATCGTGATTCACAACAAAATATGTGTCTCGAACAGTGATAGGCCTGACATACCATACTTTAATATTCACAAATGTGCTAAGGGAAACCTTCACATCAGTATTACTCTCCATAAAGTTTTGGAATAATTCTACTTGACTGACTTGTGTTATATGTTTGGCATGAGTTTCATAAACTCCCTTAGATATACGACATCGCACATCGTCCTTTTCATTTGGCGACACACAAGAATTCAAATTCCAAATATATTTTAGCCTATGCCTCACACCATTAGGAATTCTATCATGATATGGATGCCTATAGATATTAGCCCAACATGCAATTTCCTCATTCTCATCTAATTGAATTCTAAATTTTGTATGCCTCTATAAACTTTTTCTTTATGTTTTAAAAAATTTTGAAGTTGCTGACATCAACCGAATTGATGCAATATGTTTAATGAGTAAATGTGTTAAAAGTGATCTACGAGCATTCTTTTCAACTTGAGATCTCTTTTTGGCTAGTGTGGCAAGCGCCAATGTCACATTTTTTGATACCATTTGATTTACTAAAACCTCTTTCTCACTTTTAATGCCCAACAATTCCACAGATTTTCTGAGAGATTTGTGCTTTAAAAATCTACGTAACATCTGAGCTTGTGCTATGATAGATTTACCTTCAAAAAGATGTTTCAACCCCCAATTTATTTTATCTCAAACTGTCCTTTCAAGCATTGGTGGTCCCAATTCGTCAATTTTAGTTGGACCCATATTATCTAGAAAGTTGTAGTCGTATACAATGTTCTTGGAACTTCCAAGTAATTGCAGTGAAATGCGAGGTGTGGTAGTATATTCTTGTGATTTGATGTTGTCCTTGCATAAAAAAACAATATTAACTTCTAATTTTAAATTGACATATACATATTTTTAATTTTAAAACTATCTTGAACTACAATGTTTTAAAAAAAAATGCAAAATTCAAATTGAACTATTGACTCGCCAGTGAGATTGATATCAATATTCTCTTGGACATTTGTGTTTTCAATATTCTCTTTGACAATTTCCTCAACATTCTCTTCGAAATTTGTTTTTTCAATATTCTCGTTTACAAATTCCTCAACATTTCTCATTTCCTCGTCATTTTCATGCACCTCTACATCTCTTTCACGATGCTCTACCTCCACATTTATTTCATGGCTTAATCTTTCCCTTTCCTCTCACCTTTTTTTTGTAATCTCTCATTCTTTTCCACTGAATCAGTTCTATTTCAATTGTGCCTTGATTGGAAATCCCTTTTGCTTCCCATGTTCACAAAATTGGGAACCTAAAATCCAATTCTATTTGGACCAAATACCCAAAAAAACATAAAGACTTCAAAATAAGTACTTCATGCCTTCAATAAGAGAGAAAATTAAATAAATAATTAAATTCATAAAGACATTTTTCAAAAATACTTCATGCCTTCATAGAGATATTTTGCAAAAATATTTCATGCCTTCATAGAGACATTTTGCAAAATATCAAGTAATTAAATTCTTATTATAAATAAAACTGTAATTTTTTTCCCCATAAAATTTTCACTACCCTTTCTTGACAATATGTGCTCTTAAAAAAAAAATGATTCTTCAAAAAACAATACTTAAAAAAAAAAAAATCACACCCGAAAAAACTTCGCTAAAAATATTTCGCACCCAAAAAAACTTCGAAAAAAAAAATCGAAAAAAATGTTTTGCACCCAAAAAAACTTCGAAAAAAATTCGCAAAAAAAAAATTGCACCCAAAAAAAATTTGCACCTTCACTAGTTCAGAATGGTGTGTGGAATATTATGGAATTAATCTTTTGAGCGAGTGTATTTATATACAACTCTCGCCTGAAACATTGCGACGATACGATGAATCTTTGCAAGATTTCGTCGATCGACGATAAAATGTTTCAATTAAAGTTTAATAATCTCTCGGATGAGAGTTATATAGCTATTGTTCGAGAGTCTCCCTTGGGTAAACTCTCGCACGCAAACTCTCGGCCTCTCGGCCGAGAGTTTGTACAACTTTCTGGCGAGAGTTTATCTGCACGGTTAAATTTAACCTGTGGTGGTTTAAACTCTTAATCGAGAGTTTAACATTTCTCGCCCAAGATTTTATTAAATGTCTCGCTCGAGAGTTTCTGGTCAACGAAAAAACCAGAAAATTCTACAGTTTTTAGGAACCTATAGCTTTGGAGGGGTAGAACACCTACAAAAACAGAATGTTATCTTTCGGACCTGGTACCATTAGATTCATCTCTGAATCTAGTTTCTAATGATGTAATATTTGTGGAGTTTCATTAAAAAATTCAATTTGTTATTAATTTTATACTAAATTGTTTCATTGTGTAATTCCATTGTTCTAAAAATTGCAGTGAATGAAAATTCAATAACTTTAAAATGGCACTGTACCAAAAAAATCAGAAAAATCATATTTCAATTCCTCTTCGTGTCTTCTTCAAAAGGGTATTCTCATTTTTCTTATTGACGATCACATTGAAAAGAAAATCTAGGGCTCATAAAATGTACTGAAACAACACCGTTTGTTTTTCTTCATCCATTTCAAAAAATAATAAAAAATAGTGATTTAATCTGAAAATTACCGAAAAATAGTCATTACAGTAGTGCAATCTATGTAGATTATTATGATATGGTTTAGTTCAAAAAAATTAATAACCATCCCTAAAAAAATTTAGGGTTCAAAAAGTGACTATTTATGTTTGCCTTAAAATTTCAAGTATATGCAGTTAGTAAACAACAAATTTACCCCTCTATATATCGATATTTTTTTTATAAATATGAGTATGGAGGTAACACAATTCTCTACAAATATATTTTTTTATTTCAAAGCGTAATTTGCATTGAAAATATGAGTTTAGTGGAGTTGAAGTTGAAAAAACATAGAAAATTACAATTTTCAACGTAAAAAAAGGGAAAAAGTGTTTCCCAACTTCATGTGTTCACCTAATCAAAGTTCCCTCTTTTCACTTATCATTTCTAATTTATTCACAGGTGAGCATAAATAAACAAAATTCTTTGGATATGTCTAAAGCTCTCAAGAAAGCTAAGGAACCAATGGCCCCTGTGAATCTTGCACCTTCTGCAACCAAGAGAACAAAGATGCTTCCTCTATTTACAGACACGACATGTGGACCTAAAGTGGATCCTCCTCATGGGAAGTCATGTACAAATTGTTCGAGGATGAGAAACCTCACAAGGTTCAGAGGAAGGTTATTGTTGATGCTTCTTATTCCATAGAAGCCACTACAGAAGAAGTGGATAATTCTGTCCTACATCGAATTGCTGCATGACCTAAAATCTTACCATATACAAATATGGTAAGATGGATAATCGATAATCTCAAAATCGGGGACATGAATTTTCTAACTAGTAGAGGAAAAATGATAGGTTCCTTCAAAGACGAATACTTTAAGCTGATGTACCACATCCCAAACCCTGAAAAGGTCTATGACAAGGAATTTTTGGCCTAGTTCGCAGGTGAGAACGAGCTCAAATAAAATCCAATCAAGCAATGGAGAATCAACCCCAATAAACACAAGAATGATGACAAGGGTATGTATTCTATTGATTCCCTTGCAAGTCCCTATTGTTATGTTGCTATGATGATGTCTAGGCTCCTTGGTCAGCCTGACACTAAAAATTTTTCAGTGGAATGGGTTCCCCTCATGGAAGAAGTTACAAACTCTTATGTTATGGATTGGGGAAACATTCTGTCTAATAATATTGCTACTCAAATTTTGGAATATAGTAAAAATAATTCTATTTCCTCCAAAAATTTCCCCTCGTTTTATATGATTTCTTATATCATGGATGTTGTGTGTTTCACTTCAGATTTTCCAGCCATGGGCTGGAAATGGAGTACCCAGGACCTGCTGCCCATTCATGTATATCATAGCATGTTATTGGAGTCAAACGCAAACCATTTCTATAAAATATTCCATGGATTCATTCTCCCTTTGTTTCAAGCCATTTTTAATGAGAAAGAACCCAGATTGGGAAAATACGCTCAAGTTGATTTTTCCTCCATTTGAAAATGGTTTGGAGAAGAGTTGTTCACTTATGTCAGAGTTTTGGGAGCCTAGATCGGTCGCATATTTTACCCTTGTATGTTCCTGATAAGCTTCTTGCAAGAGAAGTTTCATATCAAACTATTGGCAACAGACTAACCAGGTTTATAAAGGAGGCTAAGAAATCATCATGGCCTTCCTTTTCAATTAATTGTGGTTTTTATGGTCTGGAATATTGCAAGCATGTAGTTTTAGAGATCGGTCAAATTGAATGTTTGAAATTGTTTTAAAATTTCAAACAGACAATACGACCCAATTAAAGTTGCCAATAATTTTACTACCCAAGTTAAAATCAGGCCTTTTGTGCATGAATATGATGAGTTCGATGACTTATTCAGGTCAATTGATAATTACTCTGTAGTTCAGAAGTTGGCAATCCTATGCCTCCATCCACAACAATTACCAAATTTTAAACAATACAGGAACAAGATATTGGAAGGAATTCCATTGAAAATGTTGGAAGTCTCCCAACCGCTAACTCAGAAGGAAAAGGAAAATGAACCAGAAACTAAGGATACTGAAGTCCTTGGTAAAACTGACCAAGATAAACCAATCGAAGTTCAAACTATGAAATTAGATTTCCTAAGTAATCTGAGTGATGTTTGGAAGGATTTTAACCTAAAACACCAAGGAGACCAAGGAGCCATAGTTACTGACAAACAACATATTCTGTGAATGCCTAAAACTAAAATTCAGGACTCGTTCACTGTTGAGCCCTATGACAAATTAGTAAGCACACAACAAGTGGAATTCATCCCAACCTACCCCACTACTGAAATTGTACTTAAAATTGAGGAAATCTCTCCTCTAGATATTTTCTACAATCCTAAACATAAATTAGTCATGAGGAAAAATAAGAAAAGAATGAGATCAGTGAAATCTCAACCCCTTTTCCAAAGAGATGTCTCAATGGAAGCTGTCTAGAAAGACTCATAGGCAGATCCTTCATAGGATCTAACTCACCTAACTCAGTTTTCAAGAGCTTATGCCTCTGCAACTATTGATAAAGCTTCTAAATTTCAACAGTTGATGAAAGAAAAGGATGAAAGAATCATCCAATTAGAGCTGAGCTATAGGCAGAGAAGAAAAATGTCAACCAACAGCTACATGTACAGGTCACGCAACTCTAGGAGAGCATGGACCAATTGAAGATTCAACACCAAAATGAGATTAGTTCAAAGGATACTCAAATTCATCAGTTGCAGTTTTCTAAAGAGAAATTGAAGGATAATCCAAATATTGATGAATTTAGAAAAGAGGTCTTGGAACTAAATACTCTATTGGCACAGCAAAATGTTATTTTTTGTTAAAAATTATCAAATATTCTTGAATTGTGTGAGAAAATTGATTCACTAATGAATCAAATTTCTGACCAGAGGGTTATTTTTTATGAGTTTTATGATAAGGTTTCACAGTATGTCACCTGGCAGGATTCTGTTTATGGTCGAAAGGCCAACCTACCTAGGATTTAAGACACGAAAAAAGGAAATACTGTTTATTGATTCGTACATACATTTGAAAGATGCTGAAATAACCATTTGCAGAGAAAAATATGTGGCTACTAACATTGTGGAAACTATTAGTCAAAATCTCATCGCTGCAAACCTTATTGATAGATGTCCTCCCAGTGCACTTCTTATCATGAAAGACTTTATAAGACAATGACAAGAAGTTTCAAAGGTAAAAGAGGAACACATCAGAAAGCTGGAAAAACTAGATTGGGATAATTATTGGTGATAATTATTAAAGCCACATAGCTAATGGCTTATATTATGTATTGTCTTACAAATATAGCCTCCTACATGCTTCCTCCACTTTATGATGTTGTTTTCACTGGACAGTTGCACATCAGGGTAGGCTAACCTCCTGAGGTTAAGCCTATTCTTAACATCCTTCAACTGAAGGAATGAATGCCTGATGAGACAACAGCATAATCATCAAGCAAGTCACCCCTTTAAATTTTTTATTCTATTTTATGTTCACTTAGTTTAAGGAGGTTTGTTTTAAAACTTCCCAGATTTTATTGTAATAACTATTTTAAGACTTTTATTTTTTATATAAACCCCTTCATGTCTTTGAAGAAGGGGTCCTGAAATTTTGAAAGGAAAACTTTATGGAAGTTGCACTTTTGTACTCTTGAATTTTTCTGAATAGAAGGTGTTGGACCAAGTACTGTTTCTCAAATGAGCAGAGTGAACATATACATGGTACTTTTATCCTATGTGTTATATTTTTGTTTTGAATGAGAAATGGTTATTTATCTTATGATGTTTTGTTTCATGTATCTATTTGAATACGGTTTGGCATTAACTCACTTTTGAACATGTTAGATTGTTATCTTTCGATACATATGCAATACAAGCATTTAATAGTTTCAATATAAGCTTTATCCAATTGATTTAATTAACTATTTAATTAAATCAATTATCTTAAATCATTTTCATATCTCTAATTGTTTGTATTATCTTCATTTTCATCCACTAAAAGATCATTTTTATAAATTGCATTGAGAATATATTTCATCCTGGGATACATAGTAGATAGATATATTATTTACTGCAAGCTTGTTAATACTTCCATCTACCAAGTTACATACATTTATAAATCCATCCATTCACCCAATTATATTCCACTTGAATACTAGTCCCATAAATCCAGTGATCCGAATTTATGCAGGAACGCAACAGAATATAGAAATAACCATAAACATAGAAATACAGTGGAAATAAGGCTTCATTTCATTAATATCAATTCACAGAAATATGCTTACAAACATGATGGAATTAAACTAGCTAGGGTGCTGGTAGTGAATCTCTGAGAAGAGATGTGGCAACTACAGATCTCTGAATTTTGTTACAATGAGGTCCGAGGGCCTATTTATTATGGAGAAAAAATGGAGAACTCTAAACGTCCAAAAACCTAGCCCTAGGAGATGAAGCACCAAAACTATGGGCCCCGTTTGGGTAAATTAGTGTTTCAACTTCCCAGGGATGTAACTTCAGCATACTATCTTCGTTTGGGGCTTCAAAACCGCTTCGGAAGTTCAAGACCCGAAAAATTACTAAAAATAGTAAGTTGTGAAAAAACCTGAAAGAGACAACGGTGGGGCCCCAAGTGGAATAGGCGGGTGGCCACCAATATCCACCTGGATCATTCCTCCCCCCTTAGGAAGCAATGTTCCACATTTCGTTGAGTTCCTCCATGAGATGAGGAAACTTCTATTGAAATTGGTCCCTGGTGAACCACTTGCCTTGGTGTAGGAGTTGGCGAGATTTGACAACCCGATACAGTTGGATCTTCTATCGGCGAGTGTTCTTGATTTGCATGTCCATGATACATTTTTTGGTGGCCTGGTCCATGCAGTCTGGGTTTAACTCTTTTGGTGTGAGTTCTTTTGCAATGTCAGAGGTGTCCAATAGAGGTGGGAAGTAGGGATGAAGACAGTCTACATTGAATACTAGGTGCAGACCAAGGAATGGTGGAATACTGAGCTCGAAGGCATTGTTCCCCACAGCCTTGGTGATGGTGTATGGCCCTGTTGTGACCAGCAACAACCCCCCTTTTTATTTAGTATTAGTAATAATACTAAATAAATGGGGACCCTTAGTTAAAAAATAAATAAAAAAATTCAATTAGGATTTATTTGCCTTTCAAATAAAAATTTCTATCATAAACTTGTAGAAATCCCTTAGAAAGAATATTTAGAAACACTTAAGTTTATGATAGATTATAATAAAATTGCTCTTGAAATAAGATAGCGCATCCATAACAAAATAGTATATATAAAACGCATTGATCGCAGATCGCATAGCGCAGAAAACAGAAATGATTAATAAAAATCTTTTGCGCTCTTATCAATTCTGCGCTTTTGCGATTCTGCGCTTTTGCGATTCTGCGCTTTTGCGATTCTGCGCTTTTACGATTGTGCGCTTTTTGCGATATGCGCTTTTGTGATTTTTGCGATATGCGCTTTGCGCTATTGTGCAGTATTTAGCTTAAATTAGATAGTTTTATTTCAGTTAGTTTAGTCCCATTTCCACCCATCCAATCCAATCCATTTAGTTACAAGGAAACTGTTCCTTTAAATCCAGTCGGAGCCACCACACCAAACGAAAAAGGAGATGTCTTAAGGTCCCGACCGGGTGGTTTTCCCCGATGTTTGAAGCATAGATTTTCTAGGCTTCAACAGGCCCATATTGGAGCAGGCGAATCTTGCGGTGGGGTCTAGTGAGGCGCTCCTTCTACAAATGTAGCCACACTTTTTCGCCCACATGGAAGTTGTGTGGCACCCAATGTTGATCATATCATTGCTTGTACTTAGCATTGGCTCTGCCCAACATGTCATGAACCTATTGGAGGATGTGCTGAATGCGCTTGATGAATTTTTTTTCTTTGTCATCTTCAAACTGGACATGAGCCGAATCGACCTAAGTAGCTGCAAATGGCATGGCTACATCAATGGGACATAGTGGTTGTAACCCCAAGCCCACCTAAAAGGGGCTATGGCCAGTTGAGCTATGGAGAGACCGATTATAACTGTGTTGTACATAGGGAAGGCTCCCATCCCATGTGCATGGATGCTTTGAATTGTACATGCACAGAATGTGTACAATCATCCCATTGATGACCTTTGTCTGGCCATCAGTTTGAGGATAGAAAACTGTGGACTTGGTGAGCTTGGTGTCCAACATTAACCAGAGGCTGGACCAAAATGTGTTGAGGAACCTGCTGTCGTGATCTGATATGATAGACTGTGGGATCCCAAAGTGCACCCACACTCATTCAAAGAATATTTTTTCAGCGGCTTTTGCTGTGATATTCTTCTTGTAGGCTGCCATAATGGCCATCTTTTAGAATATGTCGACGACCACGAAAACATATTCGTTTCCATGCTTAGTAGAAGGAAGGCCTGACATGTAATCCATGGAGATGGATTCCCAAGGTCGACTAGGGGTAGGTAGCGGAGTATAGAGCCCTTGCTTCTTGATGGTTGGTTTGGAAATGGCACAAGAAGTGAAGGATCTGATGTACTTCTCAACATCATGTTGAAGGTTTGGCCAATAGAAATACTTCTGCAGTACTTGCACTATTTTCTCAACCCCAAAATGCCCAGCGACTCGATTATAATGCACTTCCCATATCATCTTGGAACGCTCGCTTGGAGGAACACAAAGGTGTACCAGGTGATATAATAGTGCATCTTGGAGGTGAAAATTTGGAACTTGCATACCCCCCAAGAATGCCTTGTATGTGTACAGCTGAATTCTAGATCGCTCTTATAGAGAAGCGACCAATCAGAACTCTCATGCCCACAAGAGTTGAGAACGGTGGTTATAGCCACGATCGGTGGTCGGCTGAGGTAGTATGTAACATTATTGGTGCTACCCTTCTTGTACTTGATGTTCAAATGAAATTGTTGCAGATATGTGGACCACTTCTGATGGCGATCATTCTACAACTTCCCTTGTGTCTGTATGAACTGCAGGGGTCGATGGTCTGTGTAGATGATTGTCTCCTTCCCCAAAATGTAATGCTTCCATTGTCAACAAACCTGCACAATGGAATACATTTCTTTTTCATAAGTGGGATACTTTCGAACTGTGTCAGACAATGTCTCACTGTGATATGCCACTGGATGCCCCTGTTGAGTAATAACTGCCCCAATAGCATAGTCAGAGGCATATGTCTCGATCTCAAATGGTTGTTGCAAGTCTGGTAATGTGAGAACTGGGGCAGAACAGAGGCGATGTTTCAATTCTACAAACGCCTTCTGTTAAGATTGTGACCAACAGAATTTTTCTTTTGCTCCTCCCTTGGTGACTTGACTCAAGGGCCAAGTGATATGAGTGAATCCTAACACAAACCTGTAGTAGAAATTAGCAAGACCCAGAAAGTTGTGAAGCTCTGTTAGGGTGGTTGGGGCTGGCCAATCCCGAATGACTTGGATCTTGGCTGGATCCACATGCACCCCCCTTTCATCAATAATGTATCCCAGATATTGAACCTGGGTCATGCCAAAAGTGCACTTATCCAAATTGGCACACAACTTGTGTTGTCGCAGTGTTTGGAGGACTTCTTGGATGTGGTGAAGATGCTCTTCCCAAGTATGGATGAAGATCAGAATGTCATCCAAGTATACCACTACAAATGAGTTGATGAATGGACGCAAGATGTCATCCATCAACCTCATGAAGGTTGCGGGAGCATTTGTCAATCCGAAAGGCATGACGAGCCATTCAAAAAGGCCCTCCTTGGATTTGAAGGCAGTATTCCACACATTAGAGGGTTCAATTGGTACCTGGTGATACCCAGGCTTCAATTCGATCTTACTGAAATATTTTTCTCCTTTGAGTTGGTCCAGAAGGTCATCAATCCATGGGATCGGGTACCTATTCCGGACAGTGATATTTTTTAGTGCCTGATAATCAATACAGAGTCTCCAAGTCCCATCCTTCTTCTGTACCAACATGATCGAGCTCCCACAGGGCAATGAACTTGGCCGGATGTGACCTTTCTACAGTAGCTCCTGAATCTGCCTCTTGATTTCATCATTCTCCAGAGTAGAGCGCCTATAGATCGGTCCATTGGGTAGCGACGCACCTTGGTTCAGGTCAATGGGGTGCTTGACCTGACAGTGTAGAAGCACCCCTATGGGTGAGGTGAAGATGTCCCCGTACTCCTCCACAACCTTTTCCATTTGTTTTTGTCGTGCAGAGGAGCCATGTCTAGAGGTCATGGCCACAGTCTTCTTCTTGCCCTGGGGGCGGATCATCAGGAAAAAAAATTTCCTGGTTTGGGAAATTAGCTTACTGCATTGTTTTGTAGTAACCAAAGAGATAGTGGGAGGCGGTGGTACCTCTAGTATCCTGTACAATTTATTTCCCAAAGTAACAATAACAGCACAAGGCTAGGACTCATACACAACATGTTGCTTCCACAAGTATGGTTGGCCTAATAATACATCAGAAACATCAATAGGAGCAATGTCACACAATACCTCATCCGTGAAGAGCTTGATGCTATAGGGAAGGCAGCACTACTAGCTGACTCGGAGATCTCGTCCTTGGTGAAGCCACCCGATGTTGTATGGTTGTGGGTGCACTGTGGTTCGCAAGCCCAACCACTTCATGACATCTGCTGAAATGAGGTTCTTTTGGCTCCCATTGTCAACAATGAACCATAATGGGGAACCCTTTACCCACATTTGGGAGTGGAAGAGACGCTTTGCCTCCTCTTTATCTTCTGGTTTCTCCTTCTAGATCTTTGTACTGGCAACAGTGGCGTTGGGCTCTGCATCAATAATTTGCTTCCCTTTTTCATTCACCTTGTCAGGTTCTGATTCATATTGAGAGCATGCATTTGATTCAGAAGCCCTCATCTTGGCCACCAGCGACTGCTTGGCCCGACACTCACTTGTGTTGTGAGTGGAGCTCTTATGGAACTCACACCACTTTTCCGTGTCCTTCTTTGGCTTCGTAGTGTTTTTATTTGCTTGTGTCTTTAGTAGGTTGTCTTGGGCCACCATGCCTTGGATTTGTCCTTTGTTCTGTGGTTTGGGGGCACCTTTCCCTTGCTTTTGATTTGTAGATCCAAAGTCTCGCTTCTTCTGTTTGAATTTCTGCTCAATCTTGGCAGCATACTGGTATGCCGTACCGAGCGAGGAGATGTCGAGGAAATCCATTTATTCTTGAATGTGTTTATGAAAACAACTGTGATACTTTAGCACCAAATGTTTCTCTAAATATTTGATACCCAACTTTGTGCATAGGGTATGGAATAGGTTCGTTAGCTCATGCACATCTTGATCCCTTTATTTCCGCAGCGTGGTCAATTGTATGTACTTGTCCTCATAGCTCCCCATAGGATAGTATTTTTCCTTGATGGCATCTCGGAAATAATTCCAAGTTGGTATGGCTGAGAATAGAGAGGGTTTTGTCTCGTCCTTTTTCTCACAATAGGTTTCCCACTAGTCCTTGACATGGGGGGTAGCTTTGATGAGTGCAAAAATAATCTTCCCCCGGTCGGAAAAGTCATGAACCAAGAAATATCCTTCTAATAGATTCAACCATCTATCTACAACATCTGCATCTATTTTACCCTCAAATATGGGAATGTCAAAGTTTACTTGTACCTTAAAGGGAGTCTTGCCTCCAGAGTGGCTATTGGATGCAGATGCGCCGCCGGTGGGTAGGCGTTGAAGGATCTAGGCAAAGTTGTCCATCATCACGTTCCTTTATTTTTCGAGGGCCTCCTTGAGCAATATTTTGATAGGATATCCTGCTCCCTCCTCTTTCTTTTCGTCCCCCATGGGCATCCGTCGGGGTTTGCGAGGCTGATCTTGCAAAGGTTCCACCAGATCAAGCCCTACCTCCTTATACCCTGACCTCGTTGGGGACATGCAAAGAAGGATAGAGAAAAAGCAGACCACTCTGATACCACTGATCTAGATTTATGCAGGAACGCAACATAATATAGAAATAACCATAAACATAGAAATACAGTGGGAATAAGGCTTCATTTCATTAATATCAAATCACAAAAATATTCTTACAAACATTATGGAAATAAACTAGCTAGGGTGCTGGTAGTGAATCTCTAAGAAAAGATGCGGCGACTATATACCTCTAAACTGTGTTACAATGAGGCTCAAGGGCCTATTTATTATGGAGAAACAATGGAGAACTCTAAACGTCCAAAAACCTAACCCTAGGAGATGAAGCACCAAAAATATGGGCCCTGTTTGGGTAAATTGGTGTTTCAACTTCCCGGGGACATAACTTCGGCATACTATCTCCGTTTGGGGCTTCAAAACGGCTCCGGAATGTAATGTTCCAAAATTTTCCGACAGTAATTTGGAACATTAATTTTTGCTGATTTCACCTAGGAGGAGAATAAATGGGTAAGGAGGCCCATGCACAGTAATAATATCAATAAAATCACTCATAGTATGAAAGGGGATCATCATTGGAGCTGGTTTTCACACCCTCATGTGTGAACAGGGTGATTTGCAAGTAGACAAGGTCAAGTTTGACCAAGTCAACAGCGTTGGGCCAAGAGGTGGAGCACACTTAGAGAAGCAGCGCAGTATGAATGAGGAAAGGGATATTTGGTGGAGAAAACCCTAAGAGGAATGGGACCCATTTAGAGGGGATTCACTTTTTTAAAAGGAGGACAAGGCAACCATTGTTTCTCATGCTTGTATTATTCATCTCATTGTCTATTCAAACAATTGAGCTTTCTTTGCTGTTGAGCAAGAATTGCCGAGGGAATTCCTATTTAGGATTATTTCTCCTTCTTGACAGGACTCTTGAGGGATTGTTCTTCATTTTCCTCACATATAGGCTTGAGGCCAAGAATCCTCCATCAAGACAACATTATTTCTATAGCAGATTAATGTTGTGTTGCTGGGTGTTGCAGTGAGGGTTCACTACACCACCCTCATCAGCTATTTTCAGAGGAGGAGTCCCTCTTTCCTTTGAGATATCAGATTGGAGGAATTCCGGAGCATATTTCAGACTTTGGCATCAAGGCCAACTCATTTCCTAGCCCTACAGAGCAGTTCCATCTAGTGGCTACGTTATTTTGAGAAGAGCATTTGCAATGGGGCTCTTGCAGATTGCTGGAGGGTGAGATCTTTGGTGAAGGGATCAACCTTTCATCCTAAATATCTATGGGAGGAGGCACTTTTAGTTTGGTTATCATTTAGAGCCATCTCCATCTAGTTCTATTTCTGAGTTGCTGCTGCTACCCAGCAACTCTGACAATTCTGTAGAATTTCCATTTTGTATGTTTTGCAGCCAATCCTTCTAAGGATTGTGTATTATTGTTTCCAAGGGTTGCGATCTTGCTCCCCCTATTGTATTTGAGCCTCATATTGACATATTTGTGTATTGACACTATTATGCAGTAGTTTCCCTTCATGGACTACGTTGTCATAGCTTGAGCATACATATGTAGCAGTGGTTTTGTCATGATTCATGTACTAGCTTCTTGAGGGTTGAGCATTTCCTATTTCCTGTAACATTTCCTCAAGATCTTGTATTCTATTGTTGCTGCTATTATTTAATGAGAAGGCTATGGATTTCTCTCACATTTTTATGAGTTGATTGTTGTTGCTGCACCATTATTGTGTTTGCTTATTACTGGAGCTCCAACTCTAGAATATCTGTAGATATTCTCATTGTTGTAGCATTTTCCTAATTTGGGAACATTACAGTGGTATCAAAGCATGATCTCTGGCCTAGCCAGTGGATCTCAGACATCATGCTATCGAGGAGAGAGAAGATGAAGACTCCATTTCATGGAGAGAAAAAGGAAGATGAGCTTACAAAGCTTCTTCCAAAATCTGTACAGAGCATTCATGAAGAATTTGAGAAGATAATCATGGAGATTTGTACAGGATCTCCAAGAGGGTTTGAAACTAAGTCAAAGTCTAGTTTTTCTTATGGGGGATGTAAGCATGTAACCACAACCTATAAGGTACAACACAGTCACATGGCTAGCTTTGCCATGGGAAGAGAAGAAGGAGGAGGAATGTCGAAGAAAGGAACTCTTAGAGGTTTCTTGCATGAGTATGAATCTCAAACTCAGAAGTTTAGAGATCATATTAATTTTCCATAGTTTTGTAAGATCATGGTGAGGAGGAGCAAGAAACATGATGAGGATAGATTTCTTCTATCTATATTTGATGGTTCCCCTACTTGTTCAGCCAAGGCTTGGATAGAAGAATTAAACACCTTTCTGTAGCAACATCTAGTTCCCAAAGATGAAGCCATCAAAGTAGCGGTGCCGCACTTGGGAGATAAGGTCTATGCATGGTGGTTATTTTAGTCTTTTACTTTGAAAAATGCAAATACCTCTTCCTATGCAATCTTCATTCGAAATTTGATAAGGATACTTGGTAGAAAAAATTATGAAACACTTGTGGAGGGAACAAACACATTCAAACAAACAAAACCCATGAATGTGATGGAGGAAACCATAGACTCAAAAACATTTCAGAGAACCATGAAGGAGGCTAATATCTTGCATGATGCTTTTTCGGAGGCAAGACCTTCATCCGGTATTTTGGCACAAGGAGGCAAATAGATCCTTTTTCCAAAAGAGGATCGAATCATTGGAGGGTTTCCCACGCATGTTAAGAAAGCTGAGGGTAACAGCACTGTCATTTCTAGAGTTGATCTAGTACCTCATGCAGAGGGAAGAGGAGCACTTGCTCCAACTAGAGGGATTCTTGTAGCTTTGCAAGGAAGTCCCCAAGATCTCATACATGGAGTTCCAAGCAGAATCAGTGAGCAGCATGATTGTGCAACATTGTAGCTAGAAGGAGGAGGAAGGGAGGAAGAGCAGCATCTTGTGATGAGAAGCACACACCCTTCTCTATTTCAGAGAGCCAGTGCAAAGAGGAGGGAGACTATATTGCGTTGTGAGAGAAAGGGAAAGGTTTCCCAAACATATGTGCAATCCACTCTTGACATTGATGTCTCACTGCATAGAGGCATTCCACCAGGGAGGCCACCTGATCTGTCATTAACAAGAGACATTTTGTCTTTGGATTCACCACTCTTTTATTTTGGAGAGGTGAGGATTTTGGAGGAGAAATTTAGCATGGGGGATGTCAAAGTAGCAGACAACAGCATGAGGAGAGCTACACATGCCAGATCACCATCGTTGTCTCTGAGGAGGATTGATCCTTACTGGAGATCTCAGCTCTTAGTTGAGTACTCCAAGGATCTTGGTGCATGCATGACTCTTGATTAGCCGGAGGGAGATGACAGATACATAGTGGATGATATGGTCATCTACTCACATGGCAAAGTCTTCTTGACTAGATATTCTAGTCTCAAGGAGAAGTTGTTGCATGCAGCACATGAGGACTTCTTTTCCATGCATTCTGATGCATATCTTGATTTGGAAGAGGAGTTCATTTGGGAGGGCATCCACAGGACATACATCAGCATATGGAAATATGCATAGCCCGAATGATGATGGTGAGGATGTCACAGCCACCTTCCTACTCATTGGGAGTAAGGGAGCATTTTCAGTTGAGCCATTTCAGCTCGAGTCCTCAAGTACACAATGGATGATGTACAATTTCACCTTATGTTTTGTACTTACTGTTTTCATATTAGCAGTATATTGTCCCAAGGAGGATTATTTATTCTTTTCTATTGTATGATTATGTACTTGAAGCCATTTGTAGCATTGAGATTGGCTATCTCATTGGTGGTTTGTGGGAGAGGCCACATGATTTTTGGTGTGCACCATTGACACCCTTTTGTACTTTAATGTTTACATCTTGTAGAATGATTGTGGCAGCAAACAAGTGGCTGGGGAAGAACCTTTTTTTTGCTTTAATTGATGCAGGCAAGGGATGCACTACACTGTTTCCTTGTGTGGGACCTTGATCCACTTTCTGGTTTTCATTTGGCAACTTGTTCTTATTGTACTATGCTTCCATGTATTGCTGATATGTTTATGTTTATGGGGAGCTTTATTTTGAGAGTGGGCTTGAGATTGAGGATGCCCACTAGGAGCATGATTCTCCTTATTATACATGTTGTACATATCAGGAGGAACCATGGGCCAACCATGAAGGCCACATTACATTTATTTTCTTCTTGTGGAAGGAACCACTTGAAGGACTTGAGGAGGCACTCCATGGATCATGAGGAGATGGAGGAGTTAGCACAGTCAACTCTTTTCCCTTTGAGGATGAGGGGAGACTCATCTATGAGCCACTCCATTTATATGAGAAAAACATATGGTGAGAGTATTTTTTATTTGCATGATGATTTGTCTCTATATATGCACCTCTTAACCATATATGTGCAGGGAATTGCTCAAGGGGAGGGTATTCTTCCTCCTAGATTTGGTGGTCTACATAAGGCCATTATGGGTGATCACTCCCTAAGTGGTTATGGGGAGGATATTTCTCATGGAGAATGTACTCACATTGCACATTACATCAATCACCTTCTCCAGATTTGTGAAGAGACTGGGGCAGCAAGCAAATGCTAGGGAGGCCACCCACTATTTTAATTTCTATGGCAAGGGAGAGTCAAACTGCATTGGCTACATTTGAGGGACCATTGTCCTTCTCCTTTACTTCACATGGTAGCCAACATGATTCTCCTTATGGTTCCCTTGGTTGATATTGCTAGAGCTTCTCTAGGGAGCATGATTGGTAGAGAGACACATTGGATGAATGTGTCCTTTGAGGGAGAAATTCCTCATGCTTTTTGCACTACATGTTCTAAGGGGAACATGGGACATGATATGGTTACCTTAACAACACATTTGTCACTTTATGAGGTGAGACATATGATGGAGGAGATGCCATATGATGATCACTTCCAACTCATCATATATGGAGATACATGGGCTAGCATGATTTGCAGCGTTGGAGAAGAGATCCTTGGAGATCTAGTCTTCATCTTGCCACTTCAGGGTAAGTATTTTGCAGCCCAGGATCAGCAATTTCTCTACACTTATCATGAGTGGAGAGATGGACAACGTGGGGTAGGTTACATTGTCTACCATGAGCAGATTTTCATCCCACCTACTTTGCTGGAGCCAAAGGTGGAGGACAGTTTCCAGGAGATGCCTAGTTGGAAGGTAGGTCATTTTGTATGGATGATTGCTTGGGGGGATGGAGGATCCACATGAGGAAGATGTTCCTCAAACACTTCATAGACTCCATGCCTTTAGAGGAGGCTTTCTAGTTATTTCCTTGCAGTTGCTTGAGGACAAGCAACATTTGGGAGGGGAGGACTGTAATGTTCCAAAATTTTCCGACAATAATTTGGAACATTAATTTTTGCTGATTTCACCTAGGAGGAGAATAAATGGGTAAGGAGGCCCATGCATAGTAATAATCTCAATAAAATCCCTCATATTATGAAAGGGGATCATCATTGGAGTTGATTTTCACACCCTCATGTGTGAACAGGGTGATTTGCAAGTAGAAAAGGTCAAGTTTGACCAAGTCAACAGCGCTGGGCCAAGAGGTGGAGCACACTTAGAGAAGCAGCGCAGTATGAATGAGGAAAGGGATATTTGGTGGAGAAAACCCTAAGAGGAGTGGACCCATGTAGAGGGGATTCACTTTTTTAAAAGGAGGACAAGGCAACCATTGTTTCTCATGCTTGTATTATTCATCTCATTGTCTATTCAGACAATTAAGCATTATTTGCTGTTGAGCAAGAATTGCC
Organism: Pinus albicaulis; assembly: GCA_034641835.2. Taxonomy (NCBI): domain Eukaryota; kingdom Viridiplantae; phylum Streptophyta; class Pinopsida; order Pinales; family Pinaceae; genus Pinus; species Pinus albicaulis. The sequence goes on from CM076579.1 coordinate 1,559,962,050, forward strand.
GAGGGAATTCCTATTTAGGATTATTTCTCCTTCTTGAGAGGAATCTTGAGGGATTGTTCTTCATTTTCCTCACATCCAGGCTTGAGGCCAACCATCCTCCATCAAGACAGTGTTATTTCTACAGTAGATTAATGTTGTGTTGTTGGGTGTTGCAGTGAGGGTTCACTACACCACCCTCATCAGCTATTTTCAGAGGAGGAGTCGCTCTTTCCTTTGAGATATCAAATTGGAGACATTTCGAAGCATATTGCAGACTTTGGCATCAAGTCCAACTCATTTCCTAGCCCTACAGCACAGTTCCATCCAGTGACTGCATTATTTTGAGAAGAGCATTTGCAGTGGGGCTCTCGCAGATTGCTGGAGGGTGAGATCTTTGGTGAAGGGATCAGCCTTTCATCCTAAAGATCTATTGGAGGAGGAACTTTCGGTTTGGGTATCATTTAGATCCATCTCCATCCAGTTCTATTTCTGAGTTGCTGCTGCTACCCAGCAACTCCGACATTTCTGTAGAATTTCCATTTTGTATGTTTTGTAGCCAATCCTTCTAAGGATTGTGTATTATTGTTTCCAGGGGTTGAGATCTTGCTCCCCCTATTGTATTTGAGCCTCATATTGACATATTTGTGTATTGACAATATTATGCAGCAGTTTCCCTTCATGGACTACGTTGTCATAGCTTGAGCATACATATGTAGCAGTGGTTTTGTCATGATTCATGTACTAGTTTCTTGAGGGTTTAACATTTCCTATTTCCTATAACATTTCCTCAAGATCTTGTATTCTATTGTTGTTGCTATTATTTAATGAGAAGGCTATGTATTTCTCTCACATTTTTATGAGTTGAGTGTTGCTGCTGCACCATTATTGTGTTTGCTTATTGTTAGAGCTCCAACTCTAGAATATCTAGAGATATTCTCATTGTTGTAGCATTTTCCTAATTTGGGAACATTACATGGAAGTTCAAGACCCGAAAAAATTCTAAAAATAGTAAGTTGTGAAAAAAACTGAAAGAGACAATGGTGGGGACCCAAGTGAAATAGGTGGCTGGCCACCAATATCCACCTAGATCATCCAGTGGAGCCACCATTCCAAACAGAAAAGGGACAATTTTTAAGTCCCTGACTGAGTGGTTTCCCTGATGTTGTTGCACCAATTTTTGGGGCCTCAACAATGACATAGCAATATGTTGTTCCAAGCGAGGTAATGTCAAGGAACTTCATTTCCTCAATGTATTTATGAAAATATATGCGGCACTTGAGCACTAAATTTCTCTCTCAATCTTTAATACCCAAATTTTTGCACAAGGTATGGAACAAATTCATCTGTTCATGCACATCTTGATCCCTTTTCTACCGCAACGTGGTCTATTGGATGTACTTGTCCTCATATCTCCCCCTAGGGTAATATTGTTCCTTGATGTCATCTTAGAACGAATTCCAAGTGGGTGCGACCAAGAACATTGAGGGTTCCCTCTCGTCCTTTTGCTCATAGTAGGTTTCCCACCAATATTTGACATGGGGGCCGAATTTGAGGAGTGCAAAAGTAATCTTTCCTCAGTCAGAGAAATCATGGACTGAGAAATACCCTTGCAGCAAATTCAACCATATATCTATGGCGTCTGCATCTATCTAGCCTTCAAATACAGGAATTTAAAATTTTACTTGTACCTTGAAAGGAGTGGCACCTCCAGAGTGGTTGTAGGATGTAGATGCGCCATCGGTGGGTAGTCGTTGAAGGATCTGGGCAAAGTTACCCATCATCGCGTTCCTCTATTTCTAGAGGGCCTCCTCGAGCAATATTTTGATAGGATATCATGCTCCCTCTTCTTTCCTTTCTTCCGCCATGGGAGGTTTTCGAGGTTTGCGAGGATGATCTTGCAAAGGTTCAACCAGATTGAACCCTAACTCCTTAAACCCTAACCTCATTGAGGACATACAAAGAAAAAAATAGAAAGAGCAGACCGCTCTGATACCACTGATCCGAATTTATGTAGCAACGCAATATTATACAGAAATAAATATAAACACAGAGATGCAATGGAAGTAAACCTTCATTTCATTAATATCATATAACATAAATATTATTACAGACATAATGGAAATAAACTAGCTAGGGCGTTGGTAGGCTTATCTCTGAGAAGATATGTGGTGGCTACAGGCCTCTACATTGTCTTATAATGAGAGTCGAAGGCATATTTATTGTAGAGAAATGATGGAAAACCCTAAACATCCAAAAACGTAACCCTAGGAGTTGAAGCACCAAAACTATGGTCCCCATTTGGGTAAATTGGCACATCAACTTCCTGGGGACATAACTTTGCCACATGATCTCTGTTTGACGCACTCAATACCTCGTTAGAAATATCTATCCGAGGACTACAAATTTTGATGTGAGAAACATCAAAGGAACCACCATGTTGCTCCTAGTTTTCCCAAAAAAAAATCTTTTAGGGCCTCAAAACAGCTCTGGAATTTCAGGACCCGAAAAAATGCTAAAAATAGTAATTTTGTTGAAACTGAAAAACTAAAAGAACTGATGGTGAGGGTCCAAATGGAATAGGTGAGTGGCCACCAATGTCCACCTGGATCAAGGACGTAGTGTGAATATAAATCCTCCATAAAATCGTGATATGTAGGGAATAATACCACCAGTTCTGACCGCAAGCTACTCCTTATCATACAAAACTATATGTGATGGGACTGTCCATGGATGGGGTCAATTCATCCAATCCATTGATGTCTAGGATTCATTGTTCCAACTTTCCTGTGAAGAAATTTAACCCTGCATATCATTGACCTCCCATTTTGAATCATAGTTTTCAGCTGTAGAGTGTGTGTGGGGAGGGGGCACAAGTGTTTAGGTCATAAGGTCATGTAACCTGATATAAAATTATAAGCATGTAATTATATATCTATGCCAGTCACATGCACAAATAAATATATTCGTATGATCATTTCATGATTGTAAGTGCATATTTGATCATTGGGGTTGACAATTATTTTGTGAAGTGGGTGCCGAAAGGTGCCCACATCTCCAACGTCAATACGAATGAGCAATGTTATGTCAACTAAATGTCTCCTCACTAGAGTCACTCTAGGGACATGACTATTAAATATAGGCCCCAATGAATGAGCTTTTATAGTAAGTATATATAGATAAAAATACATAGGGCATGAGATGGCGAGTATACGTAAACTCTTCCCACCAAGGTATAATAATTTTTGCAATCCATAACATATTGGCCAAAACTTGATGACCGTTGGAGTACATACATACATATGTGTGTGTGTGTGTGTGCGTGCGTGTGTGCGTATTCAATGCAATGGTAACCATAATTTTAAGGAAGCTCGAATTAAAAGGGTGTCGATTAGAGGATATAGGCGAGTGAAACTTTGTAATTAGGTGATATGTGGCTAATGCCTACATATGTTTAAAACATATATATATATATATATATATATACAAGTGTATATATAAAAGTATAATTCTATTCCATTATCAATGGTAACCATAATTCTAAGGAAATTCAAATTAAAAGGGTGTCGACCAAAGGATTTAGGGAGGTGAAACTTTGTAATTAGGTGATCTATGGCTAACACCTACATATGTTTAAAACATTTATATATATAAGTGTATATCTAAAAGTGTAAGTATATTCCATTATAATCACTATTATTAAGTGGGGTGGTTACAAAAATCCTTCAACAGGCTATTCGTCATGTGCAAAGGCATCAAAGTCTGAGGATGAAGGTTGATAGGAATCTCTCCTTCCAGAAAAAAACCGTCGCTTGCTACAAAACCCTTTGATAGACCTGCAAGTGGTTGAGAGAGAGTGTTTTCCAAATCTAATCGAAATATTGGTGAAAGGAAATATGACATCAAAGGAGCTGGTAATTTCGATGAGACCCACATCATGCCGACATAGACCTAGCTCCAATTATGCTCCCCCGGTCTCATACCCTCTAAATTCCCCGACAAAGGCTCCTGAATTTGGAATATTTTCTTTTGAGCCTCCATATGTCTTCCATACCTCTTTCCTGGCTTCCTCAGTCATGGGAGACTCAAATGGAAACTCCACGTCCCACTGAGCCTTGACTAAAACACCTAGTAAGCCTTGCATATCAGTGGAGAGAACTTGGGGCTTAGCCCAAATTTGGAAACCATTGTCATTTTTCGTTTCATAATCCACTAATTCCTCCTCTTCCATGTTAGGGCCTTGAAAGATGACTGAAAATTCATCCACATTATCGCCTTATTCTCTCTTTTCCGACCACCTTTGAGTTGGAGAAACCCTAGTCATGAGACCTGCAAAGAAAACAACACAGAAACCACTGAGTAGGTTTAAGCCTTTCTCCATTGGTTTTGAAAATTTACCTTAAGAACTAAAAGTAAAAAAGTAAAAACTCCTCCTTGTTTCTAATTAATACTCGCTTGCAACCCTACTTGTCATTAGCATCCCATTTTTATTTTCTGAGAAACATAAATCTAAACTTTTTTATTTTATTTTATTATAACTCGAGTTTTTCAAATATTTGAATTTTCAAAATTCATTATTATTTTATTTTCGTTTATTTATATCACATACTAAATTTAAATTAAAAAATAACAATAAAATTATTCATAAAATACGATTTTACTAATCATGTTTGCATTTTTCATTGTTCTTAATGAAACCATCCATTATTAAAGTCATATTAAAAAGCTTTGCATCTTATATCAATGGCCCATCCAATTTCAATGAATATGTATTTCATAATTGCGTCCAAAATTGACCTTGGTCGTCACATCTTTTCCCATTGTTCCAATCCTTTACCTTTTATCCTTTTTCAACGTCTTGATTAATGAATCTATAATATATAATTGCACTCAACGTTACATCTAGTCGAGCCAAATGGCTAGGGATCTTGAGTCAAAACGTATTCCTCTCACTCAAATTGGTTTTAATTCCACACCCTCAATTGGGGAGTAAGACCTGGTTTCAACTAGTTATATGTCTGCACACTCAATTGGGCAGCAGGAATATTATGTCCGCACACTACTTTTATCGTTTCCCACATAGATAAAATTTCCTCAAAAAATTAGTATATAAATTATATCCTTTACATCAGTTAGCCGTTCCACTCTTTACACCAGTTATATCGTCTACTATAAATAATTATTTATGAACCAACCATAGGAATAATAATGATTTTGATATATACAGGAAATTCAAATAGAAAAGATCGAAACATAGGATAAACGTTGATTGGATTAGGGTTGAAATTTGTGAATATAATAATAATATATTAAATTTGATAGAACTATATTATTTGTTTTTAGATTTTGAGTCAAAATTGATTGTGATTATGGTAAAAATCTTATCATAGCTGATGACAAAATGCTTTATAATAAACATTTTTTTATTATATTTTATTTTTACAAAAGATCATTTCTGAAAAACAAAACACGTCTTAATAAAATAAATTTCCAAATACTTAACTTTATTTTAAATTATGATTTGTACTTATTGTAAATTATGAATTCGATTTTTAACTCTCTTATAAATTAAGGTTATTATAAACATTAATAATAATATTATTATTTAATTATAAATTAAGGTTATTATAAACATTAATTATATTATTATTATTTAATTTTAAAGTTATAGGCAAACTAAACACCAAACACCAAAGCATACATACTAGATTTCTTTTGATTTTGAAAAACACATGCTCTTAACAATTAAATCCATTCAAACTATATAAAATTAATATTAATAATTAATTTTTTATTTATTTATACAATAATTCATTCGAATGTTGTGACAGTTGCATTTATTGTTAACTAGTTGTTAACTAGTTAAATGACATTTTATTATTTTTTAAGGAAAAATACTGAGACAATTAATGTTTTGCTGGAAAAGTTATTTTCTTTTTAAGTGTGAATAATAAAATTAGTTATGGAAAGTAATTCCATAAAAAAGTAAAAAGGTTGATAGTAAATGTTTTCCAAGAACTGAAAGGTGGTTGGATAGTTTGAATAATTACCTATTCCTCTGGGGATAAGAGACTCATCCGAATGAGGAATCGGGTTCTGCTCATGGGAAAAGGAGGGAGTGAATATTTTCCTGAGCTGGTAGAGACCAGTGGAAATCACTCAACATTTTCCTGAAGTTTTTAGGCACTGACTAGACTTGGAGTCATGAGGTCATAGCAGAAAACTCTATTGTCAACCTGTACCTCTTCAGGAGTGGAGCACAGGCGCAAGAGGAGGACGTGATTGCCTCTTTTAAGGTTGGGTGGACACCAACAACAAAATACACTTTCAATAAGTGTCTGTTATTTTAGAAAAAATAGATAGGAAGAATGTTTATAAGCTTTTTGTACACACTTAATTTGTTACTTAATTTTAGAGGAAAGTTGTTTATCTTTTGAAACATTTTCTTTCTTATGGAAAAGTGACAAGGGATGAATTATAAATAAATTCGCAAAATACTTGCAGACTCTCTGATTATTTCTATAATATTTTGTAGAATATTTATGTGTACAACCCTATGGGAGAAACAATTATTATCTATGAGTTATTTGAAGCTACCACAGATTAATACCAAAAGAAAAATCAGAACCAAGAAACTTAGACAACTGCACATGGTGTGTTTCTTGCGTGAAAGAGTCATTTATCTATCAGGTTGCAAACAAAATCTCTGAAATTTAGAGACATAATAATTGAGGAACAATTATTAAAATTATAAACTGTTGTGAAAGAAAAATAGAATATTTTAGAAAGATTATTGTCTAATTAACTAGTATAGTGGGAGCTTTTGGTTATGGGCACGGGACAAAACCCCAGCCCAAAACACGTCACCTCCTCTAACTTAACTTTACACGGAAGAGACTGTGAGGTGGTCTGGTCACCAAGACATAATCTAGGTAAAAGAAAATAAACAAAAATATATGAATCGTAAGCAATGAAACTAAAATTAGAGATTTAAACTACTGTAAAAAAAGTAAACAGATATTTCCAAGTAAATAGACTTAAGACCCGAATATCAAGCATATTTACATATTATCAATTCAAACGTACCAAGGAAAGTAAACAAATCAAAGATTAGAACGGGAGCATGTTCAGACATTTGCAAAATAAAACTTTATATTCCATTAAACACCAAATAAGCCACTATGTGTAAACTTATTACATACAGTCCATACGCAAAGAAAAAATGTTCCAAAAGTAAATCTTTACAACATTCACCATTTCTAGATTACAAACTGAATAATAAGAAATGAACCCTACAGTGAACCCTTCATAATAAAAATACAGTGAATTGATACAGCAATTAGGAGTACGAGAGAAAGATTATCCGAGACCCCAAGGGTTCTGGCCGGATACTGTCTCTTAAATTTTACAATATGTAAACTGAACCAAAACATAAATAATGCTGACAGAGCACTCCTTAGACAGAGCTGAGAATTGGGTTCCTAAATGCCAAAAATACTAGAATATTCGATTGAAACAAATATGCTTCTGAGTCTGAGTGAAAACATTATGAGTACTTGGAGGTCAGCGAGACGTATTAGCAATGCACCGAAGAAAATGGAAATTCAAAGTGATATTTCGAAGCAGGAGAGTAGCCAACGGTGAACGAGCTGACCTCTAGCAAATAACCATGTAAAGTAAATAATAAGGATAGTTTTCAAGACGCTAAACGTATTGCTATTCAAACAAAGAACCGTGTTAAAATAATTAAGGATTCGATAGGATTTTCACCTGTGGAAAAGAAATTCGCCACGACTTTTTGATCTTAGTACCGAAATCCTTTAACACCGAGAAACAAAGTTAATAAGGAACTCGAATTAAGAGATTAAACAATGGAAATGGGTATGCGTAAAAAAAAAAAATGTATATGCAAGGGGAGCGGAATTAAGTTACCTGAGTTGCGGTGAGGAGAATAGGAGCCAAAATGGCAAGAATATCCATGACAAAGGAGGTCTTATTTCCCCGGAAGCTCCCTGCATTATACAAATGGGACCTCAATATCATCATACCACAAAACCAATGGGCGCTACACCTTGGAGGTCCTCCCAAACTAGAATGAAAGGTCACGAAGCTGAAGCTTGGAAGAAAATCACAGCAATGACAAACCTCAGAGAGGAAGAGCTATACAATACAGGCAAAGTGACAAAAGTTACCAACACCTAGGGTTGGCGGGGTTAACAATGTAAATTCCCACCTAAACGACAACCGTCGATCGCCCAGAATTCGACGATGAAGATCTCAATCAAGATCATCGAAAAACGCAAGAAATCGTGGTGAATATTACATTTGTCCGGTGGGTTTAATAACCAGTACCTGCTGCATTTATTTACCATGATGTGACAACTTTACCTTGGTTGTAACAAGGTTAAACTATCTTGCCATATGCGGGCTGTAAACTATATGCAACATTAAAGTTTGATGCCGATGAAATAATATATTAAGCCTTAAAACAAAATCACATATTGTGACAAGAATTCCTATGGTTAGCGACAAGATATAATTATATGTTGATTAAGATTAGAGTCTTTATAAAGATTGGTGTAGGTTGGTTTTGTAGAATTATATTAGTGTAATTCAGTATGGGACAATAATTTTAGCTTTGGATAGCGTAAGAAGTAATTTTTTTTTTTAATTTGGTCTATGTGTGTGTCACAAGTGGTTTCAGAGAAATCTTCATACACTGAGACCCTAAGTGTCAACTAACGATTAAGTTGTGTGTATACTGATGCACAGAAAATAAGCATAACAGGAAACACCATGAGAAGGGGATCAACACAACAACCACCCCAGAACACAGGGGAACCTCAAACACAACCAGTAGTGAGCCCTGAGATGTGGGTTCAACTAAGTGTGGATCAGCACCAACAAAAAAGTAGACTGTTGGACGAACAGTAACATCAAACTAGCATACTGTTGAATACAGTACAGAAATTACAAGAAGAAATGGTGCGAGTTCAAAATGATAACGAGCGTTTGATGCACAAGCAAGAAAAGATGCTCAAGAGCCTGTCAGATAAAAAAAATCAGGAAATGGAACACCCCAGTGTTGATAGGGACATGAAAGAAGGTGATGAGTGACAAACAAGGGACCACACCACTAACAGGGTGGAAAGAAGCCCATCCCAACGAAGCAACAAGAATAAAAACTATAATGAAGCAAAATCTGGCAATTTGTCGAATCATTAAGAAGTTAAGAAGCAAAAAGTGGAGCTTCAGGGAGAGTTTTGAAAAATAAAACCACCAACATTTGATGGTGAAGCTGAGGAAGTGGCAGAGGCTTGGTTGATAAATATGAGCAAATATTTTCAGGTGTACGAGTAGAGCAGCAACCTGAAGGCCAGATTGGTCATATATGAGTTAAGAGAGAAAGCCACTCTATGGTGGGAAGAAGTAAAGAATGTTCGCAGCATTGATGACCAAGATGTTACCTAGGAATCGTTCCAGAAATACTTTAAAGACACGTATTTAACAGAACATTTCTACGATGAGAAATCTAAATAATTTCATGACGTGAAGCTAGGATAGATGACTATGGATGAGTATATCACCAAGTTCACCTCCTTATTAAGATATGTCCCATACCTCCAAGAAGAAAAGGCCAAGGTACAAAGATTTTTTGAGCAGCCTGCCAACACATATGAAGGAGAAAATTGAATTTGTAAATCCCAGAACCATGGACGAAGCCATTCGTAAGGCACGAATGTGCTATCAGCAGTCCAAGGCAAAAGCGGAGGTTGGAAAAAGTTGGCAGATAAGGAAGGGATAGAAGAGCAGCTCAAACTTCAAAGGCACAAAAAAAAATAACTTTAAGAATTCAGCTCAAATTTGTGTCAGTAAACAATTTGGCAGAAATCATCAAAGACCCTGATGGCTAGCTAAAGAGAAGCCTACATAGGAATCTAGCAAGCCTGAGCAAGGGCAAGTGACTAAACCACCCCTACAATGTTGGGGGTGTGGTGAAGGATATTATTACAAAAATTGCCCACAAGCAGCAAGAAATGACACAGTTGCAAACTTGCAGGAAGCTTCTACAGTGGCTGATGTGGCGCAAAACATTCCTCGTATCAACACGGCATTGGAGGATCGATAGGTAGATTATCAACCAACAATGATTGAGTTGAAAGGTAATATTGTCTCAATATCTTTCTATTTTGGTAGACCCAAGTGCAATACTAAGTTACGTTAATCCCAAAATAGTGGAAATTTGTAAGTTAAAAGGGCAGAAGTTCAAAAGTCCTTGGCTAGTACAGCTAGGCGCAAAAAGAAAGGTAACTGCTAAAATTCCAAACTGTATTTTGGAAATTTCAGAAGAGCAGTTAAATTTAGACCTGAACATACTTCCATTAGGGCCCTATGATGTTTTGTTGGGCATGGACTGACTAGAAAAACATTGGACCTTAGTGGACTGCAAGGAAAATATCATTTATTACAGAATGCAAGATGGAACATGCAAGGAAATTCAGGGAATCAAGAAGCCCCTACAGCTACGTCCTATTACAACATCCCAGATGAATAAGTGTATGAGGAAGGGATGTCATATTTATGCCATCTAAGTGGGATATGCCAATTCCAAGGAAAAATCACCTATGATGGAAAACATACCAGTGGTACAAGATTTCATGGATGTTTTTCCAGAAAATATCCCTGGATTACCACCAAGGCGAGATATTGATTTCACCATAGAATTAATACCAGGAACATCACTTGTATCGAGGGCTCCTTACAAAATGAGTGTTCCAGAATTAACTGAATTAAAAATGAAGTTACAAGAACTACTAGACAAAGGTTATATTCGTCCAAGTGTGTCCCCGTCAGGAGCACCAGTGCTATTTGTTAAGAAAAAGGACGGAACCATGCAAATGTTCATGGAGTATAGACAGCTCAACAGGTTAACAGTCAAAAATAAATATCCTCTACCAAGGATTGATGATCTGTTCGATCAGGTGAAGGGGGCCACAATATTTTCAAAGATAGATTTAAGATCTGGATATCACCAAATCCGAATCAAGGATGAAGACATTTACAAGACTGCTTTCCATACCATGTACGAGAATTATGAATTTGTGGTGTTACCCTTTGGATTAACAAATGCACCAACAACCTTTATGAGGTTAATGCATGATATATTCCATCCTTTCCTGGATAATTTTGTACTTATATTCATAGATGACATTTTAATATATTCTAAAAACCAAGAAGAACATAGAGAATATTTAAGGATTGTGTTGGAAATGTTAAGAAAACACCAGTTGTACGATAAGTTCAGCAAGTGTGGTTTCTTCAAAAAAGAAATCCAGTACTTAGGCCATGTCATATCAGTAGAAGTGATTGTTGTTGATCCAGAGAAAATCAATACAATCATGGAATTGCAAGTACCCTAGAATGTGGCAGATATTTGATCCTTTATGCGATTAGATGGGTACTATCGGAGGTTTATCGAGGGATTTCCCATAATTTCTTTTCCCTTTACCTCCTTGTAGAGAAAAGGAAAAGTATTTAAGTGGATTGTTGAATGCAAAAACAGTTTTGAGAGGCTAAAGTAGTTATTGACCACTGCACCAGTGTTGAGGGTAGTTGACCCCAACAAAGAATTTGAAGTTTGTACAGACGCTAGTAAAGAGGCTGTTGGGGTAGTTTTATCTCAGGAAGGAAAGGTAGTGGCTTATGAGTCAAGAACGCTAAAATAACATGCAAAAAGATATTCAGCCTATGATCTACAGTTAACAACAATAGTACATGCACTCTGGGTATGGAGACACTCCTTGCTGGGTAAGAAATTTGTGTTAAAGACATATCATAGCAACCTAACTAGTTATTTCAAGTAAGCTGATTTAAACTCCTAACAGGCAAGGTTGAATTCCTTCCTAAGTGAGTTTGATATGGCCATCTAGCATGTGAAGGGTAAGGAAAACTGGGTGGTTGATGCTCTAAGTAGAAAATTGCATTGTGTTTATGAGCTTTACTATAATCAGCTTGAATGTAAATTCTTGGATCAAGTAAAGGAGGAATCCCAGAAGGATGCTGAATATCAATTCCTATGGCAGCAAATGGAAGAGACCAGAAAGCAAGGAAGTGATTCTGAATATGGAGTTAATGAAAATCATATGCTAACCTTTACAGGAAAGGTGTATGTACTAAACTGTGTGGACCTAAAGGAGTTAATTATGGGTGAATACCATCGTAGTAATTATGTGGGTCATCCAAGATACCAAAAATTTTTAACTGCTATTAGGAAAGTATATTTATAGCCTGGTATGTGTAAAAATATTGTTGAGTACCTAAATAAATTTTTGGAGTGTCAACAGGTTAAGGTGGAGCATCGATATCCTGTAGGATTGTTGCAGACCATATCGGTACCTGAATGGAAGTGGGAGGTCATATCCCTGGACTTCATTACAGGTTTACCATGGTAAAAAAGGCACAATGAATCCATCATGGTGGTAGTTGAAAAATTGAGTAAATCTGCACATTTTATCCCTGTACAGTCTACTTACAAGACTGTACAGATATCAGATATTTTCATGAGAGAAATATTTAGACCGCACGGCATTCAAAAAACTGTTATTTCGAACAGAGATGTTAAGTTTATGTCTGCATTTTTGAAAACTCTATTTACAGGTATGGGGACCCAAGTAAACTTTAGCACAACTTATCATCCCCAAACAGACGGTTAAATAGAGCGGGTAATTGCGCATGTACATGATGCAACAACCAACCAAATGGGAAGACTAATTGCATCTGGTTGAATTTTCTTACAACAATGGTTATCAGGAGTCCATTAAGATGAGTCCTTTTGAGGTCCTGTATGGGAGACAGTGTCGTACACCCATAAATTGGAGCATCCTCGAAAAAAACTATTTTTGGGACCCGAGATGCTGGCTAAAATGGAATCAGAAGTAAAGAAGATAAGATAAAATTTGAAGGCTGCACAAGATTGGTAGAAGATATATGCAGATAATAAGAGGACTTATCGGAAATTCGATGGGGGAGATCACGTCTATGTAAGGATCAAACCCAAGAAGAGTACATTGCGGTGGACCTCTTGTGCCAAGTTGGCTTCTAGGTTCTATGGACCCTTCCAAATTTTGGAAAGGGTAGGACCTGTTGCCTATCGGCTGGCTTTACCAAGTCACATCCGGGTACACAATATGTTTCATGTGTCCCTTTTAAAGCGATATGTGCATGATTCGAAGCACATAATTCATTGGCAAAATATCCTAACTTAAAATATTATTTCTTTATGGAAATTTGAAAAAGAACTTTGTTGTTTCAGGTAGGACCAGACGTCGAGTTTCTGGTCGAGCCGCAACACGTACTTGATCAGAGAGAAATTATGCTCCAGAAGCGAGTCATTACCCAGGTTAAAGTGCAGTGGAAGCACTTCGGCCTGGATGAGGCTACTTGGGAGGATGAAGTGTTTGTGCGTGAGGCTTATCCAGAGCTATTTTCTGAGCTGGAGTGAAACACCGAGGACGGTGTTACTTCCAGGGGGGAAGTTGTGACATTTGCATTTAATGTTAACTAGTTGTTAACTAGTTAAATGACATTTTATTATTTGTTTAAGGAAAAATACTGAGACAATTAATGTTTTGTTGGAAAATTTATTTTCTTTTTAAGTGTGAATAATAAAATTAGTTATGGAAAGTAATTCCATAAAAATTAAAAAATGTTGATGGTAAATGTTTTCCAAGAACTGAAATGTGTTTAGAGAGTTTGATCAGTTACATGTTCCTCTAGGGATAAGGGACCCATCCCAGTGAGGAATGGGGTTTTTCTCTGTTATCACTCAGTAATTTCTCAAGGTTAAATAAAGAATTCACTGAGGTAACCACAAACCTACTTTTAAACTCTAGGATCTAGCCTTCCTAGGGTTCAGAGAGGGCTCTCTATATAATATTTAACTTTGTTTTAATGTTTGATTTTAGGCTAGTTATAAGGAAAATTTTGTTTTAAGATTTGTTTCGGTTGGTGGGAAAAATCACTTAAAGAGATGGATAGTAATAGATCTGGTTTTCCATTGGGCAATAGGAGTCAATATGTCAAGCAGAAAACTCGAGATCAAGATCAAAAGATAAATATTTTCAGGGAAAGATAGAGAAGTCACTAAAGATCTTTGAAGGCTGATTGGTGAATTGGATTAATCAGGACAAAGAGCAGTTAAGAATTCTTTGATCCGGATAAGGAAAGAGAAGAGAGAGATCATTCGAAAGAGAGAGCAATTAAGGGTTCCCTACTATGGAAATCAGCAGAAAACATAGAAATGATAAATAGTTCAAGGCAGAGTGCTTTTAACAAATTTTGTAATAATATTCTTGATTTATCATTAAAATTTAGAACACATTTATGAAAGTATGTAAAACATAAGAAGATAAACAATGACAGAAGAAAGTACTTCACTTCAATGGCTCATCACATGAATCCTAAAATATGATGCTTATGGATTTGATCCAGTCTGCTACTTGAACTTGCTACAAGAAACCCTTCAAGTACAAAAAAAATGACTATAGAAATCTTCAGCAATTTATTCCACAATAATACTTCAAAGAGTGAAGTATTTATATAAATTCTAAACTAAAATATCTTGAAAAAATATCAAGATTGGATTACAAATATCTCAAACTGTTTTACATAAATAGAACTGAATAAAAGGACACTCAAAAATAATGAATCTATTTGGCACTATTTTTATGGATTGATGATGACAAAGAAGAGAAATTTGAATTTTATATCAACTCTTAGTTGATGATGAGGCATGCAAGTCACTAACTGTCTCCTTCCTTTGTGCATTTTGTTCCAGAAATTCTGCAAAATTGGTGCCCAATGATACCTTTTTATATCTCAATTAGAGATATATATGTAAAAATTTAAAGAGTTTATTGTAGATAAATATATTTTTGAGATAAACCTCTCTCAATTTCCTAAACTTCCACTCCATTGTTCACAATATACTCTGCAAAAATATGTCTAAAACAGAACTTTGCACAGTCTAAAAGATAGGTTGTGAAGATGTGCATGTATCTCTCATTCTGTAATACCTCTGTAAAAAGTGATATATTTTTTGGTATATGGGTCTCCTAGGAACAAAAACCTCCTCCAGTTTTGTAAGATTCATTTCTGATTGGCCACGATATTCTCTGAAACATGATGACTAAACAAGAATTTTCTGTAAAAAGTCCTTTCAAATATTGTTTAATATTTCCAAACCCATAATGGCTGTTAGAAAAGTGAGAGAGGTTGTTGTAGGTGGACATCTTAGGAACATAAACCTCCTTCAGTTTATCAGAACTCATCTTTTATTGGCCACAATAGTTTCTGCAAAACTATGACTTAAACAGGAAATTTCTGGAAAATGTCCCTTCTTGCTCTGTTTTCATCTTTTAACCTTATTATTCTTTTAGTTGTTTTTAATTTTACTTCTGATAAACTTCATTGTTGTTGGTGAAAGTGTTTTCATCTCTATTTACCACTTTCTGCCTCTGTATTTTACTTTTACTGTTTTACCTTGACTGCTCTGTCACCTTTTCACTTTTACCCTTCACTGTGCAATTTTATCTCTCTGATCTCACTCTGACTTTGATTTAGTCCTCTCTTTGTATACAAACTGTTTGTTCAATGAATTTTTTTGAACTAAAATCTGATATTTTGGAGCAAACAAGTTTTTCAACTAGTATTGAAATTGTTGGCCAAATTTCATATTCTGAGAATAACCTGCAAAAATCAAACAATTCGTTAATGAAACATAGGCTTGAAGGGAAGAAAATAGTAGCTTTAGGGAACTGGAAATTCAGTTAAAGGAGTTCTAGACATAGCAAGAACTTTTTTCGCAATTTCGCAGAGGTGTGGGCATAAGGGTAGAGATGGGTTCTGAACCTCAAATAGCTTAACACATGGGTGCGAGGCTATAATAGTTTACCACATAGTAGAGTGAGTATGTTTTTCACAAATGGAGCAGATATTACCACAATGGTTTGGGATTTTCATTGCATTTCTTTGTTTCCTTTAGCGTAGAGTGGAAAAATGGCTTATTTCAATAGAGAATGATTTAACGCATTTGTGCAAGGGTGAGCAAGTGGTTTTTGCATCGCAGGGAAAATTGTTAATGGTTTCGGGATGGAGGATATTACCTCCAATGGTTTATCGCATCAATAAAAGGTGGTAAACGTTCTTTTGCAAACGGATGCGACCCAGTAGGTTTATTACGCGTGGAGGAGAGAGGGAAGGTTAAAACCACCCATATCGCAAATTTTATTTTTCTTAATGAGCATGCTATTAAATTTGTGATATGGGTTATGGGCCTTTAGATCTGTCGGGTGGAATGCGAACAGTCGAGATCAATCGATGGAGTTATGGGGTAGATGGGTGTGGAGCCCAGGATCTTTTATGCAGCAGGGTTCAATGTTATATGTTAAAATGATGTTTTTAACATAAAACTTTAGTGTTAAATGGATAAGCGAGATAGGCGAGTTTAATATGTTTTACACAGAAAATGGAGTATATCCATGTGTAATGTAAAACTTCGGGCTGATTAATATAAAATATATGTTTTAAACCTATGGGGAGCGAGGTAATTGTCACGTGGAGTAATTAAACCATAGGATAACATAAAAATGTGGGTTGGGATATGTAATAAAATAAATTAATATAATTATGGGGGGGAGTTTTATAATGGAATTCATATATAAGTTAAGTGTTAATATGAAATGAATAAGCGGAAATACACAAAATGCACCAAGTGTAAGTTAAGTGTTTGGGCGCGAATAGTGGTAGCCCCATTTTAAACATTTCACACTTTTTTTTTTCACAAAGAAAAAATTCGTAATTTTATTTATGAGAAAACAAAATTACATGTTGTATGAGCTGGTATGTGTCCAAAGACATCCAAATGCCGCAAATAAAAATGCAAAAGTGATACAATTAAGATTTTATCCCCTTCTTCTTTTCAACCTTACACCAAGCACCAAGTGTTTGCTCGGTCTCGATAAGGACAAGCTCATTTTCTTCTGTTGGTGCTCCATGATCCTTATCAGAATCAGATGTGTCTGATGTATGTGTTCTTTTGTATCCCCTACTGTCTAGTGTTCCAGGTACCATATCCTGCTGAGTCTTTGTGGTGGTGTCAAGAGGATCTTGCATTTCCTATTCTTGTGTGCCCAAGGAAGTATCTGTTTGTTGATTCTCATGTGGTGTTGGTTCCACCTCTTCTTCCTGTAGTTCTGGCTCTTCAGAGGGAAATTGCCAACCTTTTGCTGCTTTGCCTGTTTTCTTCTTTTTCCTGTTATCCCTTTTTGCTGCCGGGCATGAGTTTTGTAGGTGTCCTGTGCACCTGCATATCCGACATCTAAAGGTTGTGTTCTCATAGTCTAAATGCTGTGTCCATCTCTGTTGTTTGTTGTTCAGCATAATGGACTCTGGGAGTCCCTTGCTCAAATCAACCTCCACACAGATTCGTGCGAAGGTGAATATGCGTTCTTCTAGGCGTTGGGTGTCTGTTTTAATGTATCTGCCAAGGGTGTTTCCAATGCAGCCAAGAACATTTTCATTCCAAAAATGTAGCGGGAGGTTGTAGAGCCTTATCCAGACCGGCATTTTGGTCACCTCCATGGTATTGGCATCAAAATTTGGGAACCATGGTGTAATGAAGAGTCCCGTGGAGCCCCAGAACCATGGTCCTTGACTGATAATGGCATCTCTGACCTCAGTGGATGAAAATTTTACAATGAAGAACCCCTTAGAACATAGGTGTATTTCACATTCCATGGACCAGTTTGTAAAAATCCAATGGAACAGCTCCATTGGTTTGGGCCAGAAGCAGTTGAATCTGCCTATAATTGCTTGGGATTCGTAGGCAGTTCTATGCATATCAATATCTAGGCTGTCTATGTTTATTTCAGGCACGCTGTCCTGCATTTCTACAATATATGGCTTGGGGGAACTTTCAGCAGGGGTGACAGGTACTGTGGGAATGTTTTTGTCCCCTTGTAATATATTCCTGTAAGAGCCTTTTGTGGGTACTGTTTTGGATGCACCTGCGCCCATAGAGGGTCCATGTGCCTTGTTTTGGCCCATCATTCCACCCCTCAGTCTGAGGTTGAGGCAGATGGAAGACGCAGTGACAATGGAGAAGTCATTAACAGAGCAATGGTCAGCTAAAGCTTTCCCCCCAAAAATCAGAGACTGTGCATGAACTGGGTAACCTGCCTTAGTCTGGATAGCTTCCTTCAGATGTAGTATTGACTCTATTGTTCGAATCCATAGAATAAAGATATTACCTACAGGAGGCTTAATGAACACTTGATATGGAGTCGAGCCTACCTGAGAATTGGTGTTGCAGATATGCAGGCTGCGATTTTTGTCTATAAGCACCTCAGCGTGGGCCTGTTCCTGGCTCAGATGGTCCGAGTGCATCCTCAGAGTCCCCTTGAGATCTGAAATCCCTGTGTCAGCTGTATTGGAGAAGCTAGCAGGCCTTTGCAGCCTCTGATTTGTATGCAGTTGTGGAGGCCGCAAGGCATTTAATCCCGAAGCCCAATGTCCGCCCATCCTCGCGGCCCAGGGCGAGGATGTGAAGGTCGGCTTGCCAAAGAGATAGTCATGCGATATCCGCTCCCAATAACATAGAAAAACTGAAGTCCCAGCTTGAGCAACCGACCGATAAAACAGAGTAATGCGCCCAGTGGCACCATGAGAGGTGCAGCAGAGCACATACCCCGGCGATGGTTCAAAGTCTAAGCCGCCAAAGAAAAAATGGTGATCGCAGGGACTTATTCCACGCCCCGCTGTATCATTTGATAGACTGGTCAGGCACCAGTACCCCTTTCTGTTTGTTCTGCAGGGTATCCAATAACCTGTCACAGCAGAAATGTAAAATCTCTCAGGCGCAAATGGATGCCCAGCCCGAACAAAGACACAAGGAACAGCGATGGTAATGCAGAGTCTCATTCCATGGAGGCACCGCCTGAGCAACGATCTCCAACCCGCGGCGGCGATGGTGGACTGTAACCCTAGAACGAAAGAAATTTCTCCCGCGCGCGCCATCCTCTCTTCGTCAGACCAGATGCTATCTCCCATTATGTCAACATTTCACACTTAATACTTAGGATAATGCATTTTTGTGGGTTTTTGAATGAAATGGAAATTATTTAAAAGGACTTTTACTTTTCCTAAGCAAAAAAGGTGTTTTAACTTAGGAAAAGGGATTTTATCTTAGGAAAAGGGTGTGATGTTGAGGAAAAGAGTTTTAATGAAGGGAATCCAATACTTAGTGCCAATAAATTATTAAGCCTTAGGTTCGGTCCCAAAAAATGTCAGAGAAATGCTCTGAGCCTTTATGACTGAAGGTTTTGAAAACTGGAATACTTTGAGGGAAGGGAAATTAGTAATTTTTCCAGATGATGTTTTATTCATGCCTTGTGTAATTTCTTTCTACCTACCCATCATTTATTCTACTATTTTTTAATTATTTGCACGGGTGCATTTGAGCTTGCAACCCTAAATCCATTTTTCTTTTAAA
The DNA here is from genome assembly GCA_034641835.2 of Pinus albicaulis. Lineage (NCBI taxonomy): Eukaryota > Viridiplantae > Streptophyta > Pinopsida > Pinales > Pinaceae > Pinus > Pinus albicaulis. The sequence goes on from CM076579.1 coordinate 1,559,981,575, forward strand.
GTATAAACTATCTAATTCTAACCTTATTTCATTTGAGGGCTCAGATTAAACTGTTGAGCTCCTCATTTATTCTCTAACTATCTACTGATTTGTAAAGTTTAAACTATTTGACAAATATTTATTCTCTATCTAACAACATGAAATTTAAATCATGAGAGGTTAAGTTTAAGTTGTTTGACCCTCATTGATTGTGGCATTTAGGAAAAGCTACACACAATCTTATTTGCAAAAGTAAACTAAAGTAGTGGCATTTAAACTTGCAACACTTTAATGATCTATTTTTTATGGGGTTCATATTTAATATTCTTTTGATATTTGTTTCTTTTTGTCCTTTGATTATTCTTTTAGGACATACCCTCTTTTAATTTTTTAATTTGGGAATACATTTGTAGAAAGCAAAGGTATGTTCAATATTTCAATATTTTAATAGAGTCAAAACAAAATTATGAATCCTATATTTATAGGACCCTAACATTTTCATGGGCAAAGGAGGGAGTGAATATTTTCCTGAGCTGGTAGAGACCAGTGGAAATCACTCAGCATTGTCCTTAAGTTTTCTAGCACTGATTTGACTTGGAGTCCTAAGGTCACAACAAAAAACTCTACTTTCAACCTGTACCTCTTCAGGAGTGGAGCACGAGGGCAAGAGGAGGACATGATTTCCTCTCTTGAAGGTTGGGTGGACACCAACAGCCAAATATACTTTCAAATAAGTGTCCTTTATTTTATAAATAAATAGATAGGAAGGTTGTGTACAACTTTTTGTACACAGTTAATTTGTTATTTAATTTAAGAGGAAAGTTGTTTATCTTTTGAAACATTTTATTTCTTATGGAAAAGTGACAAGTGGTGAATTATAAATAACTTCGCAAAACACTTGAAGAATCTTGATTATTTCTATGATATTTTGTAGAATAGTTCTGTGTACAATCCTATGGGAGAAACAATTATTATATGTGAGTTATTTTAAGCTACAGCAGATTAATATCAAAAGAAAAATCAGAACCAAGAAACTTAGACAACTTAACATAGTGTGTTTCTTGCGGAAAAAAGTCATTTATCTATCAGGTTGTAAACAAAATCTCTGAAATGAAGAGACATAATGATTGAGGAACAATTATTAAAATTATAAACTGTCGTGATAGAAAAATAGAATCTTTTAGAAATATTAATATCTAATTAACTAGTACAGTGAGAGCTTTTGGTTTTGGGCACGGGACAAAACCCCAGCCCAGTACACATTGCCTCCTCTAACTAAACTAAACATGGATGAGACTGTGAGGTGGTCCGGTCACCGAGGCATAATCTAGGTAAAAGAAAATAGGCCGAAATATATGAATCGTAAGAAATGAAACTAAAATTGGAGATTTAAACTCTGTAAAAACAATAAACAGATATTTCCAAGTAAACAGGGTTAAGACCCTAATATCGAGCATATTTGCATATTATCAATTCAAACGCACCAAGGAAAGTAAAAAAATAAAATATTAGAACTGGAGCATGTTCAGACGTTTTCAAAAAAAAACTTTATATTCCATTAAACAGTTAATAAGCCACTGTCTGTAAACTTATTACATACGGTCCATACGCTGAAGAAATAATTTATTGGAGAATATAAATAATTACCTAAAGGAATAATTAAACAGAACTAGCAACAAATCATAAACATAAGCACGATGTTTACCGGGAAAAACCCCAAACTCTGGGGAAAACCCATCCTAATGAAATTTCATTAGCCTTTGCCAAAACCTTGGCCAATGTAGCCAAGTGAGCCTTCACTTCTCACATCTAGGCCTACATTACAATGAATTCCTCTGAGCCTTTTATAGGCACCATTACATGCAATTCCATGAGCTGAAAACCATGGGTGCACAATACCATGTGCCCCAAAACTACACATTTTTTAACCTGGTCAATATTTACTCTAACCCCGAGTCAATTTACCTAACATTCCCCCCTTAAACTTGACTTGGGGTTCCTTGACTAAATCTAACCAACCTTGCCAAGTGAGTGAGCTCCACTCACTTTGGCTCTTACCCCCCTCAAAGTTTTTACCCTCGGTAATTGTTAACTTGACATCCCCCTATCACCTAGGTCTAACCCAGACTTTACCAATGATTACCCAAGGGTACGCATGCCATACCAGGTCTTACAACAGTATGCCCATTTACATGTAAATAAAATTTGACTCCATTACAGTAATGTTTTTTTTCATTGTTGCTATTTTAACACATCCTCTCTCACCGAGTGCTTTCATCTAATGGACCTCCCATATTCCATCCTCTCTAAATGCAGATAGCATACTAATTAAGGGCGATCCTGTCCATTGTAGACATAGTTTTCGCCATCTCCAGCAAAGCTTCCACCATGATGACCATCGAAAAATCAACCCTTTCACCATCCACATCCTCTTCCATGACTCTAATCTCTGCCATGAAAATAACCAGCAATATAATTCCATAGGCTGCATTTCCTCCTACGCAAATTGCTCCATGAGGCCAACGTGATCACAAGAGTTCCAACATGATTACAGGAGCAACGATCTTCATACCTGTGGTGCTCCACATAAAACTTTTGTGCAACGTTCTCATCCACCCAAACAATGGCTACACTTTTTCTTCCAACAATCAGGCTCATCTCAGTCTAGTGACTATCGCTTAACTAGTTCTTCAGGAACTCGAAATGCAGCAAAAAATCAATGACAAATCCAACTTATACTTCTCGATTTTGACTCCTCGAAGAGAACCATAACCCTTCTTCATTGAAAGCACTTCCAATGAATTATTTTTCCACACAGCGCTATTTTCCTTTGTACAACCTCCTGTTAACTCCAGAGAATATCTGGATCTCCTGCGGGACATTGCACCATTTCACTATGGACCACATACTGCAGTCCTCCTTGATGAACCTTACTCGAGTGACCAACATACTTTTGATCAATGTCATAGCCTTCCTTGTGCAATCTACACTACGGATACAATGTATCTTGGGAAACTTCAAATACCCAACTTTCATTACCACTGGGACTGTTGTCACTGTCATTGGTGCACTCAAGGACTGTGCCTTCGTACTCTGCTCACAGGCCCAATTTTTCTGACGTCCATCAATTACGTTATGGTTCAATGGTGCTTATGTCCTATCCATGTGACTCTTACTTGCTGAACAACATGTTGGTATCATCCTAACTACACAAATGGTGCAACAGATTATTCAGTTCCACCTTCTCGTGATCCCACACCGGTTCATCAGTTTCGTCGACAATGTGATTGCAAACATATCCCAAGTGTATGTGAATGAACGTTTTCACCACGGCTAAATTTTTTTTCACCATGCTCATCCACAATCTTGGAAATTCTAATAGAATCACATGTGGAGAAATATGTGGTTATGACAACCAGGGTTTCCTTTATTACCAGATGCAAGTGCTTCACCGGAGCTAATAGTTCCCTCTATAGGTTCGTATAAACCATGTCGTAGATTGTGAAACCCTTTCTAGGATCTCAAATCCCTGTAGCTCAGGCTTACTCACAATGGCTCTTCTCACGAGATACTTGCACCCAGATTTGATATGCACCCAGATCTGACCTTCGAACAAACTCAAACTCAGCACCGATCTCTTTGACATGTCTGTGAGCACTCTATCACAACTTGACCTCCTGTCACATAGCAATATCACATATATGCTACAATTTTTTATTTTTTTTTCAACTACTAGAAAATGTTCCAACTCTTCTAAACCCTTACATTTCAGATCTAGATCTACATCATTGTAACAAATCATATCTCCATTTATAGGCCAATAAAACCCTTGGCAACAGAAGCGCCTTTCTGAAGCCAAATATGGCTCTGATACCAAATGAAGAAATAATTTATTGGATAATATAAATAATTACCGAAAGGAATAATTAAACATAACTAGCAACAAATCATAAACATAAAAACATATGTTTAACCGAGAAAAACCCCAAAATTCGGGGAAAACCCATCCTAATGAATTTTTTTTAGCCTTGGCCAAAACCCTGGCCAATCCAGCCAAGTGAGCCTTCACCGCTCACATCCAGGCCTACATTACAATGAAGTCCTCCGAGCCTTTTATAGGCTCCATTACATGCAATTCCATGAGCTGAAAACCATGGGTACACAATACCATGTGCCTCAAAACTACACGTTTTTTTAACCTGGTCAATCTTGACTCTAACCTGAGTCAATTTACCTAACATCCTCAAAGAAAAACCGTTCCAAAAGTAAATATTTACAAAATTTTCCATTTCTAGATTTCAAACTAGGTAATAAGAAATGAACCCTACAGTGAACCCTTCATAATAAAAGTACAGTGAATTGATGCAATAGTTAGGAGTACGAGGGAAATATTATCCGAGGCCCCAAGGGTTCTGGCCGAATACTGTCTCTTAAATTTTACAATATGTAAACTAAACCAAAACATAAATAATGCCGACAGACCACTCCTTCAACAGAGCAGAGAATTGGGTTCCTAAACCCCAGAAATGCTAGAAGATTCACTTGAAATAGATAGGCTTCTAAGTCCGAGTGAAAACATTATGAGTACCTGGAGGTGAGCGAGATGTATTAGAAATGCACCGAAGCAAATAGAGATTCAAAGTGATATTTCGAAGCAGGAGATCTGCCAACAGTGAAAGAGCTGACCTCTAGCAAATAACCATGTAAAGTAAACAGTAAGGAAAGTTTTCAAGACGCTAAGCATATTTCTATTCAAACAAATAACTGTGTTAAAATAATTAAGGATTCGATAGGGTTTTTACCTGTGGAAAAGAAATTCTCCACGACATTTTGATATTAGTACCGAAATCCTTTAACACAGAGAAATAGAGTTAATAAGGAACTCAAATTAAGAGATTAAACCCTGAAAATAGGTATGCGTAAAAAAAAAAAAATTGTATATGCCAGAGGAGCGGAATTAAGTTACCTGAGCTGCAGTGAGGAGAATAGGAGCCAAAATGGAAAAAATAGCCATGAAAAAGGAGGTCTTAATTCCCCGGAAGCTCACTGTGTTCTGCAAATGGGACCTCAATATCATCATACCGCAAATCCAATGGGCGCTACACCTCGGAGGTCCTCCCAAACTAGAGTGAAAGGTCACGGAGCTGAAGCTTGGAAGAAAATTGCAGCAGTGACAAACCTCAGAGCGGAAGAGCTATACAACGCAGGAATAGTGAAAAAATTTAGAAACATCTAGGTTTGGCGGGGTTAACAATGTAAATTCCCCCTAAAAGACAACCTTCAATCGCCCAAAATTCGATGATGAAGATCTCATTCAAGAACATCAAAAAACGCAATAAATCATGGTGAATATTACATCTGTCCGGTGGGTTTAATAACCAGTACCTGCTACATTTATTTGCCATGACATGCCAGCTTTACCTCGGTTGTAACAAGGTTAAAAGATCTTGCCATATTTGGGTTGTAAACTATATGTGACATTAAAGTTTGATGCCGAAAAAATAATACTTTAAGCCTTAACAAAAAAATCATACATTGAGACAAGAATTGCCATGGTGGGCGACAAGATATAATTATATGTTGATTAAGCTTAGATTCTTTATAAATATTGGTATAGGTTGGTTTTGTAGAATTATATTAGTGTAATTCAGTATGGGACAGTAAGTTTAGCTTTGGATAGAGTAAGAAGTATTTTTTTTTTAATTTGGTCTATGTGTGTGTCACAAGTGGTATCAGAGCAACGTTCATACACTGAGACCCTAAGGGTCAACTCATGATTAAGTTGTGTTTGTATTGATGTAGAGAAAAGAAGCATAACAGGAAACACCATGAGAAGGGGATCAACACAACAACCACCCCAGAATACAGGGGAACCTCAAACACAACCAGTAGTGAGCCCAGAGATGTGGGTTCATCTGAGTGTGGATCGGCACCAACAAACAAGTAGACTGCTGGAGGAACAACATCATCAAAGCAGCATACTGTTGAATACAGTACAAAAATTATAAGAAGAAATGGTGCGGGTTCGAAGTGATAACGAGCATTTGATGCAAGAGCAAGAAAATATACTTAAGAGCCTATCATACAAGCAAAATCAGGAAATGGAACACCCCAGTGTTGATAGGGACATGCAAGAAGGTGATGAGCGACAAACAAGGGACCACACCACTGACAGGGTGGAAAGAAGCCCATCCTAGCGAAGCAACAAGAATAAAAACTATAATGGAGCAGAATCTCACAATTTTTCAGATCATCAAGAAGTTAAGAAGAAAAAAGTGGAGCTTCAGGAAGAGTTTCGAAAAATAAAACCACCAACATTTGATGGTGAAGCTGAGGAAGTGGCAGAGGCTTGGTTGATAAATATGAACAAATATTTTTCAGGTGTACAAGTACAGCAACAACCTGAAGGCCAAATTGGCCATATATCAATTAAGAGAGAAAGCCACTCTGTGGTGGGAAGAAGTAAATAATGTTCGCAGCATTGATGACCAAGATGTTACCCAAGAATCATTTCAGCAATAATTTAAAGGCAAGTATTTAATAGAACGTTTCTACAATGAGAAATCTAAATAATTTCATGACTTGAAGCTAGGATAGATGAATATGGACAAGTATATCACCAAGTTCACCTCCTTGTTAAGAGATGTACCATACCTCCAAGAAGAAAAGGCCAAGGTACAAAGATTTCTGAGCAGCCTACCAACACATATGAAGGAGAAAATTGAATTTTTAAATCCCAGAACCATGGATGAAGCCATTCGTAAGGCATGAATGTGCTATCAGCAGTCCAAGGAAAAAAGGGAGGTTGGCAAAATTTGTCAGCCAAGGAAGGGATAGAAGAGAAGCTCAAACTTCAAAGGCGCCAAAAACAATAACTTTAAGAATTCAGCGCGAAGTTCTGTCAGTAAAAATTTTGGAAGAAATCATCAAAGAACCCGATGGCCAGCTGAAGAGAAGCCTACAGAGGCATCTAGCAAGCCTGAGCAAGGGCAAGTGACTAAACCACCCCTACAATGTTGGGGGTGTGGTGAAGCACATTATTACAAAAATTTCCCACAATGAGCAAGAAATTACACAGTTGCAAACTTGCAGGAAGCTTCTACAGTAGGCGATGTGGCACGAAACATTCCTCATATCAACGCGGCGTTGGAGGATCGACAGGAAAATTATCAGCCAACAATGATTGAGTTGGAAGGTAAATTACTGTCTCAATCTGTTTCTATTTTGGTAAACCCAGGTGCAATTCTAAGTTATGTTAATCTCAAAATAGTGGAAATTTGTAAGTTAAAAGGGCAGAAGTTCAAAAGTCCTTGGCTAGTACATCTAGCCACAGGAGAAAAAAGAAAGGTAACTGCTAAAATTCCAAAATATATTTTGGAAATTTCATAATAGCAGTTAAACATAGACCTGAACATACTGCCATTAGGGTCTTATGATGTTTTTTTGGGCACGGATTGACTAGAAAAACATTAGACCTTAGTGGACTACAAATAAAAGATCATTTATTACAGAATGTAAGATGGAACACACAAGGAAATTCAGCAAATCAAGAAGCCCCTACAGCTACATCCTATTACAACATCCCGGATGAATAAGTGTATGAGGAAGGAATGTCAGATTTATGCCATCCAGGTGGGATATACCAATTCAAATGAAAAATCACCTATGATGGAAAACATACCAGTGGTACAAGATTTCATGGATGTTTTTCCAGAAAATATCCCTGGATTACCACCAAGGTAAGATATTGATTTCAGCATAGTATTAATGCCAGGAACATCACTAGTATCAAGGGCTCCTTACAGAATGAGTGTTCCAGAATTAACTGAATTAAAAATGCAGTTACAGGAACTACTAGACAAAGGTTATATTCGTCCAAGTGTGTCCCCGTGGGGAGCACTAGTGCTATTTGTTAAGAAAAATGACGGAACCATGCGAATGTGCATGGACTATAGACAGCTCAACAGGTTAACAGTCAAAAATAAATATCCTCTACCAAGGATTGATGATCTGTTCGATCAGGTGAAGGGGGCCACATTATTTTCAAAGATGTATTTAAGGTTTGGATATCACCAGGTCTGAATCAAGAATGAAGACATTTACAAGATTGATTTCCGTATCAGGTAAGGGCATTACGAATTTGTGGTGTTACCCTTTGGGTTAACAAATGTGCCAGCAACCTTTATGACGTTAATGCATGATATATTCCATCCTTTCCTGGATAATTCTGTACTTATATTTATAGATGACATTTTAATCTATTCTAAAAACCAGGAAGAACATAGAGAACATTTAAGGATTGTGCTGGAAATTTTAAGAAAACACTAGTTGTACGTTAAGTTCAGTAAGTGTGATTTCTTCAAAACAGAAATCCAGTACTCAGGCCATGTCATATTAGCAGAAGGGATTGTTGTTGATCCAGAGAAAATCAAGACAATCATGGAATGGCGAATACCCCAGAATGTGACAGATATTAGATCCTTTATGGGATTAATTGGGTGCTATCAGAGGTTTATTGAGGGATTTTCCATAATTTCTTTTCCCATTATGACCTTGCAGAGAAAAGGAAAAGTATTTAAGTGGACTGTTGAATGCCAGAACAGTTTTGAGAGGCTGAAGTAGTTATTGAGCACTACACCAGTGTTGAGGGTAGCTGACCCCAACAAAGAATTTGAAGTTTGTACAGACGCTAGTAAAGAGGGTGTTGGGGCAGTTTTATCTCAGGAAGGAAAGGTAGTGGCTTATGAGTCAGGAAAGCTAAAAGAACATGAACAAAAATATTCAGCCTATGATCTAGAGTTAACAACAATAGTACATGCACTCCGGGTATGGAGACACTGCTTGCTGGGTAAGAAATTTGTGTTAAAGACAAATCATAGCTGCCTAACTAGTTATTTCAAGCAAGATGATTTAAACTCCCGACATGCAAGGTGGAATTCCTTCCTAAGTGAGTTTGACATGGACATCCAGCATGTGAAGGGTAAGGAAAATCAGGTGGCTGATGCTCTAAGTATAAAATTGCATTGTGTTTATGAGCTTTACTATAATCATCTTGAATGTAAATTCTTTGATCAAGTAAAGGAAGAAGCTCAAAAGGATGCTGAATATCAATTCCTATGCCAGCAAATAGAAGAGACCAGAAAGCAAGTAAGTGCTTCTGAATATGGAGTTAATGAAAATCAGATTCTAACCTTTAGAGGAAAGGTGTATGTACCAAATCATGTGGACCTAAAAGAGATAATTATGGATGAATACCATCGTAGTAATTATGCGGGTCATCCAGGCTACCAAAAAATGTTAACTACTATTAGGAAAGTATATTTCTGGCCTGGCATGTGTAAAAATATTGTTGAGTATCTAAATAAATGTTTGGAGTGTTGACATCCCACAGGATTGTTACAGCCCATACCGGTACCTGAATGGAAGTGGGAGGTCATATCCCTGGACTTCATTACAGGTTTACCATGGTAAAAAATGCACAATGACTCCATCATGGTGGTAGTTGAGAAATTGAGTAAATATGCACATTTTATACTTGTACAGTCTACTTACAAGACTATACAGATAGCAGATATTTTCATGAGAGAAATATTTAGACTGCACGACATTCCAAAACCTGTTATTTCGGACAGAGATGTTAAGTTTATGTCTGCATTTTGGAAAAATCTATTTATATGTCTAGGGACCCAAATAAACTTTAGCACAGCTTATCATCCCCAGATAGATGGTCAAACAGAGCGGGTAAACCAAGGTTTGGAAGACATGTTGCGCATGTAAGTGATGCAATAACCAACCAAATGGGAAGACTACTTGCATCTGGTTGAATTTTCTTACAAAAATGGTTATCAGGAGTCCCTTAAGATGATTCCTTTCGAGGTCCTGTATGGGATACAATGTCACACACCCATAAATTGGAGCAGCCCCGAAACAAAACTAATGTTGGGACCCGAAATGATGGCTGAAGTGGAATCAAAAGTAAAGAAGATAATACAAAATTTGAAGGATGCACAAGATCAACAGAAGATATATGTAGATAAGAAGAGGACTTATTGGAAATTCAATGTGGGAGATCATGTGTATGTAAGGATCAAACCCAAGAAGAGTACCTTGTGGTGGACCTTTTGTGCCAAGTTGGTAACTGCTAAAATTCCAAACTATATTTTGGAAATTTCATAATAGCAGTTAAACATAGACCTAAACATACTGCCATTAGGGTCTTATGATGTTTTTTTGGGCATGGATTTACTAAAAAACATTAGACCTTAGTGGACTGCAAGGAAAAGATCATTTATTACAGAATGCAAGATGGAACATGCAAGAAAATTCAGCGAATCAAGAAGCCCCTACAACTACATCCTATTACAACATCCCAGATGAATAAGTGTATGAGGAAGGGATGTCAGATTTATGCCAACCAGGTGGGATATGTAAATTCCAAGGAAAAATCACCTATGATGGAAAACATACCAGTGGTACAAGATTTCATGGATGTTTTTCCAGAAAATATCCCTGGATTACCACCAAGGTAAGATATTGATTTCACCATAGTATTAATGCCAGGAACATCACTTGTATCAAGGGTTCCTTACAGAATGAGTGTTCCAGAATGAACTGAATTAAAAATGCAGTTACAGGAACTGCTAGACAAAGGTTATATTTGTCCAAGTGTGTCCCCGTGGGGAGCACTAGTGCTATTTGTTAAGAAAAAGGACGGAACCATGCGAATGTGCATGGACTATAGACAGCTCAACAGGTTAATAGTCAAAAATGAATATCCTCTACCAAGGATTGATGATCTGTTCGATTAGGTGAAGGGGGCGACATTATTTTCAAAGATATATTTAAGATCTGGATATCACCAGGTCTGAATCAAGAATGAAGACATTTACAAGATTGCTTTCCGTATCAGGTAAGGGCATTATGAATTTGTGGTGCTACCCTTTGGGTTAACAAATGTGCCAACAACCTTTATGACGTTAATGCATGGTATAATCCATCCTTTCCTAGATAATTTTGTACTTATATTTATAGATGACATTTTAATCTATTCTAAAAACCAGGAAGAACATAGAGAACATTTAAGGATTGTGCTGGAAATTTTAAGAAAATACTAGTTGTACACTAAGTTCAGCAAGTGTGATTTCTTCAAAATAGAAATCTAGTACTTAGGCCATGTCATATCAGCAGAAGGGATTGTTTTTGATCTAGAGAAAATCAAGAAAATCATGGAATGGCAAGTACCCCAGAATGTGACAGATATTAGATCCTTTATGGGATTAGTTGGGTACTATCGGAGGTTTATTGAGGGATTTTCCATAATTTATTTTCCCATTACGACCTTGCAGAGAAAAGGAAAAGTCTTTAAGTGGACTGTTGAATGCCAGAACAGTTTTGAGAGGCTGAAGTAGTTATTGAGCACTACATCTGTGTTGAGGGTAGCTGACCCCAACAAAGAATTTGAAGTTTGTACAGATGCTAGTAAAGAGGGTGTTGGGGCAGTTTTATCTCAGGAAGGAAAGGTAGCGGCTTATGAGTAAGGAAAGCTAAAATAACATGAACAAAAATATTCAACCTATGATCTAGAGTTAACAACAGTAGTGCATGCACTCCGGGTATGGATACACTGCTTGCTAGGTAAGAAATTTGTGTTAAAGACAAATCATAGCAGCCTAACCAGTTATTTCAAGGAATATGATTTAAACTCCCGACATGCAAGCTGGAATTCCTTCCTAAGTGAGTTTTATATGGACATCCAACATGTGAAGGGTAAGGAAAAACAGGTGGCTGATGCTCTAAGTATAAAATTGCATTGTGTTTATGAGCTTTACTATAATCATCTTGAATGTAAATTCTTTGATCAAGTAAAGGAAGAAGCTCAGAAGGATGCTGAATATCAATTCCTATGCCAGCAAATAGAAGAGACCAGAAAGCAAGTAAGTGCTTCTGAATATGGAGTTAATGAAAATCATATTCTAACCTTTAGAGGAAAGGTGTATGTACCAAACCGTGTGGACCTAAAAGAGATAATTATGGATGAATACCATCGTAATAATTATGCGGGTCATCCAAGCTACCAGAAAATGTTAAATGCTATTAGGAAAGTATATTTATGGCCTGACATGTGTAAAAATATTGCTTAGTATCTAAATAAATGTTTGGAGTGTCGACATCATGCAGGATTGTTACAGCCCATACCAATACCTAAATGGAAGTGGGAGGTCATATCCCTGGACTTCATTACAGGTTTACCACGGTCAAAAATGCACAATGACTCCATCATGGTGGTAGTTGATAAATTGAGTAAATATGCACATTTTATACTTGTACAGTATACTTACAAGACTATACAGATAACAGATATTTTCATGAGAGAAATATTTAGACTGCACGACATTCCAAAAACTGTTATTTCGGACAGAGATGTTAAGTTTACGTCTGAATTTTGGAAAACTCTGCTTACAGGTCTAGGGACCCAAATAAACTTTAGCACAACTTATCATCCCCAGATAGATGATCAAACAGAGCAAGTAAACCAAGGTTTGGAAGACATATTGTGCATGTAAGTGATGCAACAGCCAACCAAATGGGAAGACTACTTGCATCTGGTTGAATTTTCTTACAACAATGGTTATCAAGAGTCCCTTAAGATGATTCCTTTCGAGGTCCTGTATGGGATACAATGTCACACACCCATAAATTGGAGCAGTCCCGAAACAAAACTAATGTTGGGACCCGAAATGCTGGCTGAAGTGGAATCAAAAGTAAAGAAGATAATACAAAATTTGAAGGATGCACAAGATCGGCAGAAGATATTGTAGATAAGAAGAGGACTTATCAGAAATTTGATGTGGGAGATCATGTGTATGTAAGGATCAAACCCAAGAAGAGTACCTTATGGTGGACCTCTTGTGCCAAGTTGGCTCCCAGGTTCTATGGACCCTTCCAAATTTTTGAAAGGGTAGGACTTGTGGCCTATCGGCTGGCTTTACCTAGTCACATCTGGGTACACAATGTGTTTCATGTGTCCCTTTTAAAGCGATATGTGCATGATTCAAAGCACGTAATTCACTAGCAGAATATACGGGTAGGATAGAATTAAAAATCCTAACTTAAAATATTATTAATTTATGGAAATTTTACAAATAACTTTTTTGTTTTAGGTAGAACCGGACGACGAGTATCTGGTTGAGCCACAACACATACTTGACCAGAGATAAATTATGCTCCGAAAGCGAGTCATCGCCCAAGTTAAAGTGCAGTGGAAGCACTTTGGCCTGGATGAGGCTACTTGGGGGAACAAAGGGTTTGTGCGCGAGGCTTATCCAAAGCTATTTTCTAAGCTGGAGTGAAACACCGAGGACGGTGTTACTTCCAAGGCGGAAGTTGTGACAACTGCATTTAATGTTAACTAGTTGTTAACTAGTTAAATGACCTTTTATTATTTTTTTAAGGAAAAAGACCGAGACAATTCATGTTTTGTTGGAAAAGTTATTTTCCTTTTAAGTGTGAATAATAAAATTAGTTATGGAAAGTAATTCCATAAAAAGTAAAAAGGTTGATGGTAAATGTTTTCCAAGAACTGAAAGGTGTTTGGATAGTTTGGATAATTACCTATTCCTCTAGGGATAAGAGACTCATCCCAGTGAGGAATGGGGGTTCTGTTCATGGGCAAAGGAGGGAGTGAAGATTTTCCTGAGCTGGTAGAGACCAGTGGAAATCACTCGGCATTGTCCTAAAGTTTTCTGGTACTGACTGGACTTTGAGTCCTAGGTCACAGCAGAAAACTCTACTGCCAACCTATACCTCTTCAGGAGTGGATCACGGGGGCAAGAGGAGGACGTGATTTCCTCTCTTGAAGGTTGGGTGGACACCAAAAACCAAATACACTTTCAGATAAGTGTCTATTATTTTAGAAATAAATAGATAGGAAGGTTGTTTACAAGCTTTTTGTACACGGTTAATTTGTTATTTGATTTCAGAGGAAAGTTTTTTATATTTTGAAACATTTTCTTTCTTATGGAAAAGTGACAAGTGGTGAATTATAAATAACTTCACAAAATACTTGTAGACTCTCTAATTATTTCTATAATATTTTGTAGAATAGTTCTGTGTACAATCTTATGGGAGAAACAATTATTATTTGTGAGTTATTTGAAGCTACAGGAGATTAATATCAAAAGAAAAATCAGAACCAAGAAACTTAGACAACTGAACATAGTGTGTTTCTTGCGGGAAAGAGTCATTTCTCTGTCAGGTTGTAAACAAAATCTCTGAAATGAAGAGACATAATGATTGAGGAACAATTATTAAAATTATAAACTATTGTGATAGAAATATAGAATCTTTTAGAAAGATTACTGTCTAATTAACTAGTACAGTGAGAGATTTTGGTTATGGGTACGGTACAAAACCCCAACCTAGTACATTTCGCCTCCTCTTACTAAACTATACATAGACGAGACTGTGAGGTGGTCCAGTCACCGAGACATAATCTAGGTAAAAGAAAATAGACAGAAATATATGAATCGTAAGCAATGAAACTAAAATTGGAGATTTAAACTACTGTAAAAACAGTAAACTGATATTTCCAAGTAAACAGGGTAAAGACCCGAATATCGAGCATATTTACATACTATCAATTCAATCATACCAAGGAAAGTAAACAAATCAAATATTAGAACTGGAGCATGTTCAGACGTTTGCAAAAGAAAACTTTATATTCCATTAAACAACGAATAAGCCATTGTGTGTAAACTTATTACATAAAGGCCATACGCAAAGCAAAACTGTTCCAAAAGTAAATCTTTACAACATTCGCCATTTCTATATTGCAAACTGAGTAATAAGAAATGAACCCTACGGTGAACCCTTCATAATAAAAATATAGTAAATCGATACCATCAATTAGGACTACGAGAGAAATATTATCCGAGGCCCCAAGGGTTCTAACCAGATATTGTCTCTTAAATTTTACAATATTTAAACTGAACCAAAACATAAATAATGCCATCATACCACTCCTTAGACAGAGACGAGAATTGGGTTCCTAAACCCCAAAAATGCTAGAAGATTCGCTTGAAACAGATAGGCTTCTGAGTCTAAGTGAAAACATTATGAGTACCTGGAGGTGAGCAAGACGTATTAGCAATGCACTGAAGAAAATGGAAATTCAAAGTGATATTTCGAAGCAGGAGAGAACCCAATGGTAAAAGAGCTGACCTGTAGCAAATAACCATGTAAAGTAAATAGTAAGGAAAGTTTTCAAGATGCTAAGCGTATTGCTATTCAAACAAAGAACTGTGTTAAAATAATTAAGGATTCGATATGGTTTTTACTTATGGAAAAGAAATTCGCCACGACATTTTGATCTTAGTACCGAAATCCTTTAACACCCAGAAACATAGTTAATAAGGAACTCGAATTAAGAGATTAAACCCTGAAAATAGGTATGGGTAAAAAAAAAATAACTGTATATGCCAAGAGAGAGGAATTAAGTTACCTGCGCTGTGGTGAGGAGCATAGGAACCAAAATGGCAAGAATAGCCATGACAACGAAGGTATCATTTCCATGGAAGCTCACTGCGTTCTACAAATGGGACCTCAATATCATCATACCGCAAAGCCAATGGGCGCTACACCTCGGAGGTTTTCCCAAACCGGAGTGAAAGGTCGCAGAGTTGAAGCTTGGAAGAAAATCGCAGCGGTGACAAACCTCAGAGCGGAAAAGCTATACAACGCAGGCACAGTGACAAAAGCTGGCAACACCTAGGGTTGGCGGGGTTAACAATGTAAATTCCCGCCTAAATGACAACCGTCGATCGCCCAGAATTCGATGGTGAAGATCTCAGGGAAGATTTTACATCTGTCGAGTGGGGTTAATAACCAATACCTGCTGCATTTATTTTCCATGACGTGTCAGCTTTACCTCAGTTGTAACAAGGTTAAAAGATCTTGCCATATGCGGGTTGTAAACTATATGCAACATTAAAGTTTGATGTTGATGAAATAATACATTAAGCCTTAAAACAAAATCATATATTGTGACAAGAATTCCCATGGTGGACGACAAGATATAATTATATGTTAATTAAGCTTAGAATCTTTAAAAAGATTAATGTAGGTTGGTTTTGTAATTATATTAGTGTAATTCAGTGTGAGACAGTAAGTTTAGCTTTGGATAGAGTAAGAAGTTAAAAAAAAATTAATTTGGTGTATGTGTGTCACAAATGCATAATTGAAATATGACCCCAATTTTAATTGAAACATCACCAAATTTGATAAAGTGCATTACTCATATGTCCACTTTGTGAAGAAGCTATGTTGTAGCTCGATCCATTTGTGATTTTACGTTTCTCAAGGAACTCTATTTTCAAGTACCTTTGTTGTCTAAGAAGTCCTCACGTAGAGCTCCACCTAAAAGAAATTTTATAGCAACGAAATTTTAATTTCCAAATTTGTTAGATTTGGGTCAAAATAAATACGGAAAAGAACGTAACTTGACTATTTGGGATTTGTAATAAGATTCTTGAAAGAAGGTTTTTAATCCCAAGTAAAAAATCTAATTAATTTTTTAATAATAAGTTTATTTAAAAATATATTTAGTAGTATAAAAAAATTAAATTATAATAAAATTAATATAGTTATAAATTACATGGTTAGTAAATAATAGGTATTGATTTATAAGAAGTAAAAAACAAATTGTTTTGTAATTCATGCCACATCATAAAAATTAAAAAAATCAATTGAATTATATATATATATATATATTTTGAAAAATTTAATGAAATTTTAAGTATGAAAATTTCATGTTATTTTATTTTATAGATTTTTAATATGTAAATATGTTTTGTTATAATACCAACTTTATCTTAGAGATTCTTAATATATAAATAGGTTTTGTTATAATACCAAGGCTTATAAGTACCATAAGCCTAAAAAAATTGTAAGTCAATTCATATGATATTTGTTTGTAATGATTTTTTTTATTACAAATGAAAAAATAGACATAACTACTTTGGAATAAATATCAATTTTTGATTTATAATATTATTAAAGATATTTTAAAATATTTTGTTGAATTCTTACCATTCACTTAATGATTATTTATAATTAAATTAAAATTCTAAGAACTCTATTTCAGAATAAACACACTTATTTACATAATTAGATTTATATTTTAAATTTTGATACATTTATATTCTTTACATATTTCTCTTATTTAATTAAGTTATTAAAGATAAACAAATGAAAAAAAAAAACATTTATAAAAATAAGTTAAAAAGTGAAGAAACACTATTTTTCATATATATTTATATTAAAAAAAATTGTAAACATAAAAATAATTTATTTTCTCTTATTTTAAATATTTCAATTGTTTTAAAATAAACTAAATCATTTATTTTCTCTTTTCTCCATAATGTTCTCTTTTTACCATTTTAATTGTTTTAAAATAAATTAACAATATAAATATTTATGAGATGTAGATCAATTGATTTGTGTAGGATTTAGTCCCCACCAATTTAACAAGTTCAAATTCCATGGTGAGTGAGTGAGAAGTTGAGGATGGAAGTCACCTTGTACAATTTTAATTGTTTTAAAATAGAGTAACAATATAAATAATTATGAAATGTAGATCAATTGATTTGTGTAGGATTTAATCCCCACCAACTTAACAAGTTCAAATTTCATGGTGATGAGATGAGAAGTTGAGGATGGAAGTCACCTTGTGGGAATTAAATTATTTCAAGAGGCCTCCCAATTTCACACAACAATTATGATGACAACATCCTCCATAAAATTTTATAAGTTCAAATCTTAGGTTCAAATATCATGGTGAGGGGGTAAGAGGTTAAGGATGGAAGTCACTCTGGGGAATGAAACTATCTCAAGAGGTGTCCCAAAAGGTGTCCCAAAAGGTGTCCCAATGTCAGAGACAACATCTTTCTTAAAATTTTATAAGTTCAAATAAGATGAGAGGTTGAAATACAATGACATGTGGTTTAACGGTAAGTTTCGTTGGGTGAAACCCACGAGACGGAGTTTCAAATCTCATTGAGTATATGGCCTCTTGTGTCTTGGCTTTCATAAAATTCAAAGTTAAAACCCAGGTAAAATCGAAACCTGGTCAAGTGTTCTGAGAATCCACGACACCGGGTAAGTATGGGAAAGCGCGTCTGAAAGATTCGCCGATTCGAACTCAAGACAGGCCAGAAGGACTTGGAGCCGGTCAAGACCTGGATGGCTGCTAAAGTTGACCCACTAAACACGCCATCCGTACAGAAATAGTACATGAGGTGGACTATTTGATACCCAAGTGATCATGTAAACTGTACCAGCCAATAAACCCAATTCTAAATTGTATAGGTATTTCTTCTGCATGCTTCATTTTCTGGGCTCTTAGCAAGGCACAAGAATATCTTTGGCACTGTTGCGGCTTCTGCAAGTGATGACCGCTCCCCGCGATTTGCTGAAGGTGAGTCGATTTGTTATACGTATTTTGGCCGAGCCAAGCGCTGTGGTTTGGATTTATGGATGATGGTTTGGATTGGGCAGGATCTGGGTTTTCCTGAGATTGAATATTGGATTAGTGGCACAGTGAAGATTCTGGGATTGACGTTGACTTTATGTTTATGTGTTGCAGGCCGTGGGCAATACCAATTGCGCCAATACTCTAGATGTGGCTCTAAAGATTGGGCCAGTGCCTTCTTACAGCAGAGGTCGATAGCTGCAGTGACTCAAGCAAGCCGAATTACTATTCCCTGGCATTCAAAGCGATGGGGGCCGATTTAACTAGAACAGAATCGAACTCGTCACGTGCGGCTGCTTCATTTTCGTTGCCGGATAAGGCAGGGCTGGAAAAAATGGGCAATGGAATCAACGCTGCCTCCTCCCAGAACACTCATACTCCCTCGGCGCAGCGCAAGGTGCCGTCGTCCCAATACAAGGGAGTAGTCGCGCAGCCCAACGGGCGTTGGGGCGCGCAAATATACAAGAAGCAGGGGCGGGTGTGGCTGGGAACATTCAACTCCGAAGAAGACGCCGCCAGGGCTTACGACAGGGCCGCCATAAAGCTGCGCGGTGAAGAAGCCATGACCAACTTCAGCTTCGCCGACAGGCACCCGGAGGCCTTCTTTCTCCGCGGCCACTCCAATACTGAAATCTTTGACATGCTCAGAAGACACACCTACGACGAAGAACTTGACAACGACGACAAGAACTCCATTGCGGCGTATCCCGACATCGCGTGGTCGACAAAGCCAGAACCCCGCGAGCACCTGTTCGACAAGGCCGTCACGCCCAGCGATGTCGGGAAGCTGAACCGTCTCGTTATCCCGAAACTATACGCCGAGAAATACCTTCCACTCGACCAGACGTCGACTCACGGCAAGGGGAAGGGTGTCCTGCTAAATTTCGAGGACAGCAGCACCGAAAAGATTTGGCGGTTCCGCTATTCTTACTGGAACAGCACCCAGAGCTACGTGCTCACCAAAGGATGGAACCGCTTCGTCAAAGAAAAACGCCTCCAAGCCGGCGACATCGTTACCTTCGAGCGGAATTCCGGGTCACGCCGCCTTTTCATTACCTTCCGCCGCTCGCCCCGCCACCTCCCCCCTCCCGCTGCCTCACCGCCACCGCTCAGACGCTGCCAGCTGGCAATCGATCCCTTGGCTGTGAAAGATTATCCGCACAGGGAGAAGCTCGTTTACAAGCCGAAGCCGCCGCCGCCGCCGCCGGAAGCCCAATACCCGGCCGCGCACCGTTTCATTCCTTGTGTCGCCGGCCCTAATTCTGTGGACTTATTGTTGACCCCGAAATCTGTGTTAGATGACGGGAAACCGTCGCCCCTAGATTTCGTAGATCAGCGAAGGTCGTCTCCGTCCAGCGACGGCAATTGTGATTCTTCTTCAGTCTGGCTCTTTGGAGTAAATCTGCAGCCGCCCCCGTTAAATTCTTGCCGGGGCATGACTGAGCACGCAAATAAGAGGGAAGCGGCCGCCGAGATGTTTTCCGGTGGAAAAAGACGGTGCGACAGGGTCGCTGTTGGTTTGTAATATAATATGATGCTCCTATGAGAAGGCTGTACTTTTGGAGAATAATGGAATAAATCAATGTTCATATTATGTAAGGGCCTGGAATTTGACTTTTTATAAAACGATTTTTTCGCTTTTATTTTTTTTGTTGAAGGGTTCAATCTCAAAAAAATAATTATTTACCAGGTAAAAAATGTTGAAACCATAAATTTGATGCGAAAGCATTTTAGCTTATTGTTTCAATTACGGGTTAATAGTCACTATTTCAAATCCAAAGATTTCTAAAATACTTTTGAAAATTTACCAATCATATATATATTTCTCTTAAAGAAAATAAGTGACCGTCACCAAATTTTCAGTGGACGAGTCAAGTAAATTGAAAATTCCA
The DNA here is from genome assembly GCA_034641835.2 of Pinus albicaulis. NCBI lineage: Eukaryota > Viridiplantae > Streptophyta > Pinopsida > Pinales > Pinaceae > Pinus > Pinus albicaulis. The sequence goes on from CM076579.1 coordinate 1,560,001,972, forward strand.
AGTCTGATCGCTGTGTTAATAATTGTTTAACAATTTAAACCATGTTAATAATTATTTAATAATTTAAATAAATACAATATTATCACATAATTTAAATGAAAATAATAATAATAATAATAATAATAAATAAATATTAAGAAAAAATAATTTTATCTCTTACTTAAATTACATTAATATTTGTTTATTAAATTTATAAATTTACAATATATTAAAATATAATTTTTTTATATATTTTATATTTTAATTTTCTATAATTTTTTAATAAATTTACTTTAATATTAATATTAAAAAATACCAAACAGCCACTCAACACATTAATCCGTTTTTCCATGTGTGAACAAAAGACTAAATACTAATTTAGTCAATGTAAGAAACTACATCCTAATTTCATCAATGTAAAAGGTTTGGGGTGTTTAAATTAAACTGTACGCTTAAAATGCAAGTCAAACTATGTACAGTAATGTATCACACAGATATTTTGTAATATTAAAATAAAATTAATGTATAAAGTAAAGTCACCGATTCCAAGCAACCGATGACCGCGGAATAATTTAATGAGTCAATAGGCACTATCCAAACGCCACAGAAAATAAAACTAGCATTTGCGAGGTGCAAATTAAACGTCGAAAGTGGGGAATGTGGAAAATACTAATAAAATCAAAGATATGAAAATTTTAATTTCTATATGTATATTCTTTAAATGGAAATTAAATTAAAAAGAGATATTATAAACCATGGGTGAGCATGACCATCTTCAATCAACCATAGTCACCATAATCAACCATAATTTGCAATAGTCCATAAGTTCAAGCATATTTTAATATCAACGTCATGATTAACTTGAAAGGTGATAAACAAATAATAATAATAAAATATGTAAAACAAAAATTAAAATTAAAATATGAAAAAAAAATATAAAACACATATTGTATATTAATATTAAAATATATTTAATATTATTAAAATTTAATAATGAAAATTTTATAAAAATTAAAAAGTTACCATCATATTCATTCATTTCTTTTTTAAAATATGATGCGAACATGTTTTTAATAGATTCCAAAAATAAATAAAAACTATAATTGTAACCTAAAACTGAATTAGAAGAAGACGAATTTAGTGCAGCCACTGCTGTTAAATGGGGTTGTTGGTTCTATTTTAATAAACTAAAAATGTTTGTAGAGACCACCTGTGTTTGGAGAAATCGGTTTCATAGACCTTGATATGAAAACGACGGTACAAAACAATGTTTTGTTCTGTTTCTTGTATGTTTTTTTCGGAAAAGAAAGGTTCCGTTCCGTTTCTGGTAACTAGTTGAATATCCCTGCAGCTAGGAAGGAGTCTCCTGCCATGAAGATCACACGGTAAAAGTCCTAGATCTCCGTGAAAGAATCAGAATGACTCCAATGAAGGAGCTCTGATACCATGTAAGAATCAGAACGACTCCAATGAAGGAGCTCCGATACCATATTAGAAAACGCAACAGAACAGAAACTTAACTTGTTATTTGCATTACTGGAGATGGAAATATATACACAAAGAAGAACCTTCTCAAGGTTCATTGTCGGTGGAGATAGCTTCCTCAAGAAGCTAAACGATCTCTCGAGAAATAGGATTATCTCCGCAAAACATCTAGACACATTAATTGTTGTCAGCAGGGTAGGTTGAAATTACTATACATCCAACACTCCCCCTTAATTTCAACCATATCACAGACACACAAAATACACTATGACACAATACATAAGACATAAACATACATCCCTTAATTGACATGCCCGCTGGTCTAAGTCTCAGCTAGGCTTACAACAGTACATGACAACAAGACTTTCATTTTTGTCTTCTTTCTAAAGGTTCCATGCTTGTTTATTTGCAGATACGGTTTCATCTTCACCTTTCTCGCCATAAGATAGTGGCGAAGTTTCTCCTTTCTTGATTTCTTATAGCCTCCTTAAACTGCTCTTTGTTTGTGTACTTAACATCAGTGACCTCTTTAGGATTGGGATGTAAAGAAACATCCCCAAGGTAATCCAATTCATGCTCTCCCCTCTTTCCATGAGAAAAAGCCTGGTACAATATGTACTCAAGCTTCACAAACTCACCATTGTATTTTTAGTCATGCCCAATGATATAATCTTCTTCATCAACTTTTGAATCCTCCATGATTTTGTTCTCTACAATATGTAGATCTTCATCTTTTATAGTTAGTTGATTCGTGTCTTCAACCTCTTTAATCAGCTCCATTGTTACAAACATGTCATCCTGCATTTGATTTGTAGATGGAGATAGACATATCCTCTCACCAAACAACAACTCATCAATGAGTTTCTTTTCATGCATCAAACATAACCATTCTTCATGAGATACATAATTCTCATCATATTTGACTTCACAATTTTTTGCATCATAGGGAGTTTCTTGACTATCACATGCTACTCTATTGTCAGCTACACACATACTTTCAGTCTTGATCCCATTTATGATGCTTTCAACACAATCACTATTTTTAACAACAATTTCATCAATTTCATCTTTCTCACTCCACTTCATTTCAAGAATATGCCAAAACATTTTTGGATCAAATACTTCACCAAATTCATTTAAAATGCATGACGGGATGTTTTCATCTAGAGCTGATATAATGAAAAACAATGCTACTGCACGTCTACATTTATCATCATAATTCATAGAAGTTTCTTGGACAAATTTCCATAAATCCACTGAACCTAGCAATCCCTCCATTTTAATAGCCCAAAGTTCAAAATTTTTACCTAAAAATTATGGTAGCACTGGCATTAATCTTTTCAATACTACATCTGTAAAATCTTCTGGTTGATCCAGATTCATATTTTCATTGAGCATAAATTCTATGGTTGGAAATATTTCAGATTCCGCCTCTATCCTCTCATTGTTTCTCCTCTGTTGTTTTAGTCTTCTTTGTCGACCCATGCTTTGACCCATGGTTTCAGTCAACTCCAGCTCCATGTTCTTCCATAATTTAGATTCACCTTCGCAGCAGCAACTTCACTTTCTTCCAAGTAGCAGCAATTAAAGTAAGCACAATTTGTTTAACACTTGAGACTCCAATATTTACGAACCCAATAATCGAGACTCAATAGTCTCACGACAAGATAGCACTGAACTTCACAACGCTCCTCAAATTGTACCACAAACTAACTCTGCCTCTTAGGAGAAGCCTTTCCACATTTTACGCTGTTCCTCCACGCCTCTTTCAATATTGTTCTCTGGTTCACAATCGCAGTTGCAACTAACACCACCAACGACTCACAATATATTTTCAAGACCGATCCATTTACCACTTCACATATCGTGACCAGTCCTTAAGGGAGCTCCTCTGCTCAATACTTACTGCACAATTGGCCTCCCTCAACGAGCTCCAATGGATCCTACACAAATTGCTCTCAGCAATTCTACTAGCAGATCACAATTCTCAGCGCTCTTCCTTGACGCCGCTCCCAAAGCACCTCTCAATAGTGACAGACGCACCAGACATGTCCTCCTCAGGCCACAAAAAAAAGTGGACCGCTCACACCACGGTCTTTGGTCGCTTGAACTAGTCTTCACACTCTCACAAAACATGAACAAGCTCAACCCTCCACCTCAAATTAATGCCAGCAGTCTACTTTGTAAACATATGAGCTTGTATACTATGCCTTCAATTCAATTCATTCACTTGCCGCTGATAATCACGCACTACATTGGTAGCAGCCCCACCTGAAAGGACAACCTCCTCTAGTTCACGAACTGTTTGAAATAACTTCTCAACTTATGCAACCTTTTGCCAAACGACTCTCCCTCGGCTTTTGGTTTGCAACAGCAACCATTCAGCGATGATAGCTCACCGCAATGCTCACATTGATCTCAAACAGGTCTTCCTCCTGGTAGACACACTCCAAGACAGATTCCTTCAACTCGAATTCGCGGCCACTCCACACTTCACTTTTTCACACACGGCGGCTACTCTGCCACCGTGGCCTCCACGGCCACCAGCTTGCTGCATCCTTCACAAGACTTTTGACCTCCAATTAGGATCAACCTTTAACATGTACCAATAAAAAAATGCTCTCCAGCCATAAGAAAACGTAGCAGAACACAAACTTAACTTGTTGCTTTTCATTTACACGGAATGGTTTTTATACAGAATGAGGAAGCCTCTGGATTCTAGAATTTCAGTGGAGATAGCTTGTTTAGGAAGCTAACTGATTTCTCCAGAAACTCCGAGATATCTCCTACATTTAATTTTGTCGGCGGTGGTTGGTTGAAATTACTATTCTCCAACACTCCCCCTTAATTTCAACCATATGATAGACACACAAAATACACTATACATATAAACACTCCTAATTGACATGCCTGCTGGTCTAAGTCTCAACTAGTCTTACAACAATACATCACAACAAGACTTTCATTTTTGTCTTCTTTCTAAACGGTCCATACTTTTTTATTTGCAAACGCAGTTTCATTTTCACCTTTCTCGCCATAATATAGTGGTGAAGTTTCTCCCTTCTTGATTTGCTTATGACCTCCTTAAACTGTTCTTTGTTTGTGTACTTAGCATCAACAACCTCTTCAAGATTGGGATGTAAAGCAACATCCCCAAGGAAATCCAATTCATGCTCTTCCCTCTTTCCATGAGAAAGAGCCTTGTACAATATGCACCCAAGTTTTACAAACTCACCATTGTATTTTGAGTCATGTCCAATGATATAATCCTCTTCATCAGCTTTTGAATCCTCCACAATTTTGTTCTCTGCAATATCTACCTCATTCTGTGGATTTTCATCTTTCATAATTGGTTGATTCATGATTTCAACCTCTTTAATCAATTCTGTTGTTGCAATCATGTCATCTGGCATTTTATTTGCATATGAATATAGGCATATCCTCTCACCAAACAGCAACTCATCAATGAGTTGATTTTCATGCATCAAATTGAGCCACTCTTCATGAGATACATAATTCTCATCATATTTGACTTCACAAATTTTTGCATCATAGAGAGTTCCCTCACTATCACATGCTATTCTTTTATCAGCTACCAACATATTTTAAGTCTTTATGATGCTTTCATCACAATCACTATTTTTAATAACAGTTTCATCAATTATGCCTTTCTCACTCCACTTCATGCTATACTTCATTTCAAGAATATGCCAAAACATTTTGGGATCAAATACTTCACCAAATTCATTTAAAATGCTTGACAAGATGTTTTCATCTAAAGCTGATATAATGAGAAACAAGGCTATTGCACGTCTGCTCTTATTTTCAGAATTCATATCAGTTTCTTGGAAAAATTTCCATAAATCTACTGAACCTAATAATCCTTCCATTTTAATAGCCCAGAGTTCAAAATTTTTACCTGAGAATGATGGCAGCATTGGCATTAATCTCTTCAATACTGCATTTGTAAAATCTTCTGGCTGATCCAGATTTATATCTTCATTAAAAATAAATTCTTCATTGAGCATAAATTCTATGGTTGGAAATTTTCGAGATTCTGCCTCAGCCCTTTCATTCTTTCTCCTCTGCTGTTTTAGTCTTATTTTCCGACCCATCATGGCTTTGAACGCTGATTTCTTTGACCACTATGATTAACACAAAGTTTAGCTAAGCTCTTCCTTCAAATCCCCATGTGCTAAATCTCAACAATGGGTTGGAGCCACATTACTCCACGCCCTTACAAATTTATTTTTCATATATAGAGCAGGTAGCTCCACCCATGGGCAAAGTTCAACAATAAAGAACAAAATACATTCAAACACACCTTATAGCATATAGATGGCATAATATAGCTGTATAAACATTAAAACTCTGCCTTTTTCAAAAAAAGGAAATAAAATGTCCAATAAAATCCTTAGAACCCGGGGATTATCCAAACTATTCTTAACATTAACAAGACACTTATAGGTTGGATTCTGCCTCTGGTTAAGCCTACTCAGGGACAACAAGGATTATGCTACAATAAACTAGGGTCAAGGAACTTGCACACAGAACTTCTCACTTTGACTGTACACAATTTTCGGGTCAATCCGACTAAATCCCCACGACTTATCCACACGAATTTGTCAAATCCCCTCTCTAAAATAGTACAACCCAACAAATAACGCACAAAAAAGCTCAATAAACAACAGAAATTTTAAAGCACTAGCGGAAAGCTCAAGAAACAACAAAAAAAATCGACCGAAAACAGAGTAGAGGAAGTCGTAACAGGCAATAACTCTGCACCATAAATCCTTTTATGCAATTCCAATTTCCAATTATCCAAAAGCAACAAACTTACCTTAACTCTTCCTTTTCTACAATAGAGCGCACAAAATCAGGAGCATTGGAAAACTACCCCGTTTGAATCTTTTGCTTGACAACCTCTTTTCTCACTTGAATAAGAGAAACTGTCACACCTCCAATCAGGATCAACTTCCAGATATTATTGAGTGGCTGATTTAAAAGAATATTCAAAGATTATGCTTACAATGCCAAATATTATGAGCTTTATACTCACAACATGTACCAATAAACAACCGATCTCTAGCCGATATGCACCAGCTCTATCTCACAGCAAGTAGCGCCTTCTCTTACCAGCACTTTACCTTAATCCAGAATGCACGTTCACCCAGACTACACGTTCTCAGCAGTTCGACGCCCTCGACTAGACTGCGTGGTCTCTCTTCATACATAGCAACGGTTTCTATGTTCGGTCAGGGTGCCCTTCTCCGATCACCAGAGCCTTACGGGCTGCCAATAGACTTTCTACAAACGACTTTTCAACAATAGAGTAGCAGCACACAGAGACTCCTCTGCAACATGCCCTCAACAATTTCTCTGTGATGGCACACAACAAAACTTACAGTGGTTTCTCACACATTAAAACTTCAACCTCGAGCCAATACGCCCTCCATGCTACACACAACTCTTCAGCAAATTTCTCAGGCCAAGCCAACGCTCTCCATCAAAACAATCAACAAATATTGAACACACACTTTCAACTCCACTGAGCTGTCTCATAGCTCCTCACCGAGCACTCACAACTCTCACAGAGCACACAACGTTCTCACAACACAAACAACTGCAGGCACTCACCCATGCAAACACCAAGCCCTAACCATCAGCTCTGATACCATGTAAGAAAAAGAAGCAGAACACAAACTTAACTTGTTGCTTTTCATTTACACAAAATGTTTTTTTATACAGACTGAGGAAGCTTCTGGATTCTCGAATGTCGGTGGAGATAGCTTGTTTAGGAAGCTAACTGATTTCTCCAGAAATTTCGAGATATCTCCTGCATTCAATTTTGTCAGCGGTGGTTGGTTGAAATTACTATTCTCCAACACTCCCAGGGTAACTCATTTCTGGAACATTGTCTCCAACCATCGATGGCTTGTGAAAACTGAGAATGATGTATTTGAGCTCCAACATTCTATCTGCCCTTATTCCTAGGGAGCTTGGGAATTGCATAGAGCTCCAATATCTGTATCCCTCCGACAACAATTTGCATGGCCCCATTCCCCTGGAGGTGGGTCGACTCACAAAGCTCTCATACTTGTCCCTCTATTCAAAATTTCTCACCGGAACTATTCCTCCCTCCATTTTTGGGCTTCTGTTAGAAGAAAAATACTTGAACCATCAGAACCATTCCTCCCTCCATTTTTGGGCTTCCGCAGTTAGAAGAAATTTACTTGAACCAAAACAACTTGACTGGAGAAATTCCATCAAATTTTGGACATGTCACTGGGCTCTCTAGCTTACTAGCTTATGGTTAGCAGAAAATAAATAATCAGGGGCAATACCCGCATCCATAACTAATTGTCGTCGCCTCTCAAATATGTATCTCCATCACAATCAACTGCATGGAAAACTGCCAGCAAATTTAGGCAGGCTACAAAGTTTGGCATACCTCTACCTTACCAGTAATATGTTTGAAGGCCCTATACCCAAACAACTCACAATGAACGACGACATTCATATACAAGTTGATATATCGGATAACCGTTTCAATCGAGAAATACCATGGGATTTGGGCAACTGGAGCAATATTTCAATGATTTCATTTGACCAAAATCGACTCACAGAATGCATACCCTATTCCTTTGGATCACTGCAACAACTCTATGTGTTTTATTTGAATCAGAATTTATTGTCCGATAACATCCCTCCAAAACTAGGGAGATGTAAACAGTTGAAAGATTTGAGGTTGTACAGAAATAAGTTGGAGGGCATCATTCCTCCAGAGCTACGTGGTTTGAAACATTTACACACTCTACTCTTGTCTGAAAATTCCTTTCAAGGCCACATCCTTGTACAGCTATTCAGATCACAGAGTTGACTCGAGAAGCTTTGGAGAAACTTTATCTTTACAACAACAGTCTCACAGGGGAAGTACCTTCAGAGATTTGCAATATGAAACATCTGAGATAATTTTTCATCTTCTAACAACCAATTTTCTCGTCCAATTCGCTAGAATTCGACGCCAGAAATAATCTCATGGGAATCGATGTAGCTGGGAACCGTCTTTCAAGACAGAATGAATGAATGATAGACAGTCTGAACGGGAAGACCAAGCCGGTGGATACACTTGTCAATTTTTTATTGGACAGAAGGGCGATGAGAAAAAGTTTTGATTGGCTGGAGTGAACAGTGTTTGCTCACCCCACTCCAGCAAAGATAATGCCTCTGGCGTAATAATGTTGACATCATTTCATATAATAAAGTTGACATTTTACACGAAGCTTGTTTGTACCACTTGTCACACATCGTTTTTACAGAAAGTGTATATTATATTAAATATTAAGTTGTCACACACTAAGGACCCAACATTATTAAAACACAATAATTAAGGGCATAAAAAAAACAAACATTAAAACTATCGTATACATGATTAATAAATATATTTAAGTATAGCTCACAGATTATATTGTACATTATTGATAAATACATTTTAATATAATCCACAGATTATACTAGTGATATTGTACTAGTGATGGTACTTGGGCATGATTCTAAATTTTTTATTAGATATTTAACATAGGTTTTAATGTCCTAAAGTTTATTGTTTTCGTACGGGTCCTAATTTCATGGTGTTCGTGAGACCTATTTGTTGGCAATATGATGCAGAGTGTTGTCCTTGATGGCAACCCACTTAATAAAGATGATGGCAACCTACTTGATGAAAGTTGTACTTGATGGAAACTGACTTGATATACTAATTAATGATGTAAATATGATGTGTCTACAGAGCAGCTCAGATGTAATGATGAAAGGAATTCCAGGATGTGCTAGACCAATGATGAAAAGTGTGTCTCAAGGCATACGCGGGTTTGTCTAGTATAAGTAGTGTATGCACGTGGGAAAGTACGTGCCAAGTCGTGTATGCTCAATTGTGCTATAAAAGTGTAAAATCAGGGGTTACTACCATGGTATTGACCCATTGTATTGAACATTGGCTTGTCTATTTGATCCCGTCCAGGAATACCATCGGAAGGGGTGTGGTTTTGGCATGGTATTGATAAAGGGTAAACCTATATAAGGAGAAGAAAATCATTGTGCAAAGGGTGTGCATATGTCTGGGCTTTAATGAATACTTCACTGTGAGGTATATCTGCATGGTTGAACTCTGCTCTTAATTGATAGATCTGAATCTATGATGCATCTATGAACATGATGAAGTTTCAAGATCTCTAGATCTAGAAATGGTGAATCTCTTGGATGATCTGAAAAGAAGTGATGAAGACATGGCACAAAATCTGTTGAAGTAATTGAAGAAATTTGGGTAAGTTCGTAGATCTGATCTGTTGTGCAAAGTTTATCTTTTACAGATCTATACGCAGGTTCAGTTCATGAAAAGCGTGTGTATATGCGGATCTGTTTCAACAAAGTCGCATATGGACAGTTAGGGTCATTTTGGTAAAATGCACACATGTATACGCGGGTTCACTTCATAAAAAGCGCGTATATACGCGGGTCTGATTAAATAAAAGCGTGTATGATATATGATCTTATGGTTGCTCAAGGTTGAATGTGTTTCTGCATATTTATTCTGAAGTCTGGGTTATCTCTGATATTCTGGTTACAGTGGTTTCACTGTTCTTTTTGATGCATTGGGCAAAGGTTGTTTATTGACAAGTAAAGGGTTGTGTTGGAGCTGTTTGATCCAGTTTGAAAATTGATGAAACGTGGTCTGCAGTGGATCTGAGGGTTGAAACCTTCAGTATGTATGTAGAAGCTTTATGTCAGTAGAAGTTGGTGCTTATATCAGGGGGTAGTAGCTCCCTTCCAGGAGAGGCTGGTAAACGAGAAGCAGGGGGTTGTAGCTCCCTTCCAGAAGAGGTTGGTAAACGAGAGAAGGTTGTAACCTTCTGCAGGTGGGTGCCTGCGTGCTGGTATGAGTCTGCACCAGTACATGTTGTAAGAAGTTTTCTTAATAATAAAGATTGAAGACTGAGACGACGGCAGCGGTGGTTTTCTCCCGAATTGGGTTTCCACCTAAAAATCCGGGTGTTCATGTGTGTTGCTTATGTGTGATGATTATTCTGTTCTTTCTACATCTGTTTACTGTTTTCTAAAACATCTGATGAATGAGTAATGCAATGATCTAAGTCAAGAACTAAATGCATAATTAGATCACTGGATATACGCGAGTTCTGTAAAGAAAATCCACGTATATACGCTAGTTGGATGAAGGAAAGTAGCGTATGGGTTTTTAAGAAAGAAATATTAAAGTTTTATTGTCTGCACTAAATACTGATTCACCCCCCCTCTAAGTATTTTTCCCAACACTATTGACACCTAGCTCTTGGTCATCATAAAATGATAAAATTTCACAAGAAAATTTTGGAAGAGCCTTTTTATTGATAAGTATCAGTTCACGAGATCACAAGTGGTATGTTTCTAGTCGTTGATGGCTTGGCCCCAGATCTAACGGTGGTCGTTTGACCTTGGGAGGTTAGGGTAACTAAACCCTACATTAGAGAACTTTTGAGGAATAAAATGGACCTCCTAAAAAAATTGTACAACCAAAATAAACTTTATAAAACCAATAGGATTCAAGATGATGAGGTCAACCATGGGGGATGATTCACCATTTTTGGGGTAAAAAAGTAAAAATATTAAAAAATAATAAAATAATAAAACTATTTTTTCACTTGTATTTTCAACTTATCTCCCTATGGTTTTACTCAAATTTTGAACGGGAGTACTCATTTGATGCAAAATTTAATTCCTCATCCAAGGATTACCCGTATTACATACTTTCAATGGACTTTACTACATGAAAAAACGTTATTGTAATCATGTTTTTCATGTATTTCTCATTTTTCATGTAGTAGGGTCCATTGAAAGTATGCAACATGGGTACTCCTCGGATGAGGAATCAAATTATGCATCCAACGAGTGTTCTCGCTCAAAATTTGAGTAAACCCACAGGGAGATACGTTGAAAATATGAGTTGAAAAAGTACTTTTTTCTTTCTTCCCTCTAAAATTTGATGATGTAATCTAATTTTATTTTACTATTTCCACTATTATTTTATAAATTCCTTAGGAGACCCATTACAAACCTTAAAATTCCCCTAATGACCTCGGTCGTCATTTCACTCGATCATTCGGGCGAGAACGCTCTGGCGGTCGGCTTTGCAACTTTGGGATTCTGTTTCCGGTTGGAGGTTTTCAAACAATCCTAGTTCTTGCACAGGTAAGTCACATGGTTACTGGCTGTACTTTGATTATCTTTCGTGTTGAAGAGTTTCTCATCTCATGTATTTTCCGGCTAAGTTTTCATTTTGTCCCACCGCAAAGTTACACCAGTGCTAAGTTTGGTTTTGGTTATGGTTCCTGTGTTTTGGCAGAGTTCAGTCAAGGGTTTCCTCCAATAGGAGGGATTTCTTCCAGATCCACATCAATTCCTGAGTATGTTTTCCATTCATAATTACACATTTATTTACATAGTTGTTATGAGATTTTCCTAATAGTTCACATCACACTATTGTTTCTGGTTTGGCTCAGATGGAATCTACCACATTCTGCAGCTTTGGGTTCCACAGTTGGGTTCAACTTCCTTGCAACCCTGTGAGGTTTCTAGGTAAGCACCTTACTGCCCTCAACCTCTCCTGAGTTGTTTTTACTTAAGGAACCTAGTCAGCCTTATGTGCTCCTAGCAAGCACGCATGACAACACGATGTGTAATTTGCTTTTGATACTATGCCCTGAGGGACCATATGTTGCGAATGAGAGGTTGAGGTTTCCATTCCTGAGTTCTTGAACAATTCGAAGTTGATATAGTTTATTATAAATTCTAGGATTAAATTTTTCGATTGTTATAAAATGGTTCATACTATTGCTCCTGCGAAGATTTAAGGCTATAATGTGAATGTAATTTATTATGTTTCTTGTAAAGAACTTTAAGATCGGTTTCTAGCCTCGATGGTTTCCGACCTCCATAACTTTATGCATGTACAAAGATGTTTATTTTTGCATTAGAATGAATGATTTCAATTTGTAATTTTCACATTAAATGGTTGTATTCGTTGTCTAGTTCTATTAATTTTTTTTGTTCTATGAGTTTTCCTCTCTCTGGTATATATATATATATATAAACAAAATGACTCAATAGTTCTCCTATCCATGTAAATAACACATCTTTATCACACGATGACTATATATATATATATATATATATATATATATATATATATATATATATATATATATATATATATATATATATATATATATATATATATATATATATATATATATATATATATATATATATATATATATTTATTTATTTATACACACACACCAGTCGTGACTGTTGCTCATACAAACTATATTCTTTGCTAATTTCCAAGTTATCTACAGTTGATTTAGTGGATCAATAAAATGCTCAAAATTCAAATTTCTCGGATGAGCTCGAAACCAGCGCCAAAGTGAAGATATCATTGCCTTGAATCCAACGCAACTTGTTTCACTCCAAACTGACATTGGATGCTCCCGATATCACTTATGATCAATTTGGTAAAGAACTAAAAATTTTAAAATGAGTTTGCAGGGATGCCCAGTCAACAATCCGTACATTGACTGGTAATGGTCGTACAAGGTGACTGTACCTCCTATCAGTCAATGGGAGGATGACAAGTGTCCATCATTTATTGGTGTGATTTGGTGGTTTTCTATCAGGTCAAATTGCATTGGTGTGGAAAAATGAGGAGTTGTCATGAGAGCCAATCCTTGGCTCCCATGTGGCCTCCTAATAGCCACGTAAAATTATGGTTTGAGGCCAAACTGCCTCCACAGGGTTCGAAACTGCATCCTACAACCTGTCAGCAAAGCCCGCCACTGGCCCGCCTATGGTTTTTCTTAATCAATATGGGTCATAACTCCTATTTAAAGTTTTACGACGGAGTTTTTGGGGGTTCGGACCAAGGTTAACTCTAGACCTTAGTCCACCCTACCACGCTATGAAGCAGGCAGATATGGTCTGAGGTTAAACCTAACCCCAACCATATAAATTTTAATGCAAACCCAAAGTTTGAAAACCATGTGATAACCTATGGTGTACACAAAGCCAAAACCATATCATTATAATGATAACAAAAGTCTAGAGTGGACAAGGATAAACCTATGGTAGTTAGCGTCTGCACACAGGAACATGCCATGGTTGGTTAATATTTGGGTAATGTTATGGTTCAATCCAGTGGGGAAGTGGAACCTGCCTTAGGCAGGGTTTCAAAAAACCAAACCACAGCGGACTTAAAACAATCATAACTCTACCTTAGTTTAAAAAAATCGACCGGAATCATCGATTTAGACCACCAAATCCATCGATAGGAGTTGTGCCACTTTGCGCCTTATTATTCGGTTTAGGGCCGACTAAGTGCATTTAAGGGTTCAAAAATTTGCACCCAAACCATGGAGGAATCCCGCTAGTGCAGGGAAAAATTGGCGCTCCATGTGGCCACAAAAGGAATAATTTGTAGAAGAGTTTGCAGGTGGGTGAAAATTGGAGGACAGTTAGCATAAAAACTTCTATGGAGCATAAATTATTCAGTTTTTGACATTTTTTAGTGCAGAAAGAGCCCAAATAGGGGTTTTTTATTGTTCTAGATCCATTGGAAGCATTGTTTTAGAATTTTGAGCATTGTAACTTGATGTAAACACACATTTTTTAGCATAATGAAAGAGGGCCAACACTGAAATCTGGGCCAGAAGATGTAGCCCATGAAGGGTGAAGTCCTTCATCATTTGTTGTATTATTTATACTGTTATGGTATTGATGTATTATTTATTTTCTGCAAAAATGAATTTAAAAGCATGTTTACGTGTTAATGAAATTGACATAATTGGCTAAAAACCATAAAAATTTCACTTGCAATTTTCACCATAAAATCTCAAGTTTACATATAAATATCAGTTTGGTATCGGAGCTTTGGTTCTTATTTTTTTTAAGGGTTTAATTCTATTGCAAGTGTTTTTTATGCTTACAAGGTTGAAGCTCAAAAGAGAAGAAGAACAAATTGTGAGAGCACGCCACAATCTTCACCACAAATTTCACCTCAAGTTTCACCAGAAGCTTCACCATTCATGGCACATGAAGGAGAGTCTGGAAATATGTTAGAGGGTGAGAAGGCTTTCATAAAATAATTATTTGACATGACACAAATGGTGAAAGTTCTATATGAAGAGAGGAATACAAGGTTGCAACAATATGAGAGCTCTAATCCTCCAAAGGGAGATGGAGATAAGCCTCCAAAAGGAGATGGACGAGATAGGGACAAGCCTCCGAAAGGGAATGGATAGAATGGTGAAAACCCACCTTAAACAAAATCTCTCTCTTCACCTCCATCCTCACCACCATCTTCACCATCATCATATTCCACAACAACCCCTTCACAAACACCTCCACATTCTCCAAAGGGATATGGTAAAACTCCACCTTGAAAACATGACATAAATTTTGAATTTCCTATGTATAATGGAGAGATAAATGCTGAGAGATTATATAATTGGATTCGTCCTCTTGAAGTGTATTTCAGGATATAAAGGATCAAGGATGATGAGATAAATATTCAGCTTGCTTCATTAAGGTTGGAAAGTGAAACACGCATTTGGTGGAAAACCAAAACTCAAGAGGACATGAATAAACATGGTAAGGTTTTATCTTCTTGGAATGATTTCATTGTTGCAATAAGAATTCAATTTTATCCATTAGCATAAATGCAAAAATATATCATGGATTAACAAAAATTTAGGAAATTAAAGGGTCAAAGTGTGCAAAGTTATACCCAAGAGTTTAGAAGGATAACATTGATTTTGTGTGTAGATTTATCATCTCAAGACACTTTCATAAAATACATTGGAGGTTTGCATAGCTAATTGAGACACACTATTCTCATGTTTAACAATACAATTTTAGATGAGGTTGGTGCACAGACAACACATCTAGAAGAAAGAGGGAAAAATATTCCATAAGAGGGCAGAAAAAAACCATTTAAGAGTGGAGACAAAGGAAAGGGTAAATTCAAAGGAAAATGGAAGAATAATACTTCCATCAAGAAAGAGGGAGAAAAAATAGCATGCAAGCATTTTTCAAAGGATGGTCACAATGAAGATCATTTTTGGAAACTTCATCCTGAGATGAGACCCAAAAATTTTAACAATAAAGGAAAGCAAAAGACAACTACAACTACACAACATCATTTAGGATCCAATTCAGGAGATGAAACAAAGGTCACAAGTATGGTATTGAAAGGTAAGGAATCCATTGCTAGTACTAGTTCTTCAAATAGCCACAATGAAACTCAAAGTGAAAAAGATTAATAGAGCTTTTCCATATTAGATTCATCCCAAAACATAACAAAATTGATACTCTATTTGATAGTGGCTCACAATAAAATCTCATTTCTTAAATTTTTTTCAAAAAGTTGAATTTGGAAACTATTCCTCATCCTAAACCATATCCTTTAGGTTGGGTGTATGACAATGCAAAGTTGCACGTAACTAGAAAATGCAAACTAAAATTCACCCTTACTGCAAACTTCATTAATGAAGCAGAGCTTGATGTAGTTCCATTATACATATGTGTTATTGTTTTGGGAAGACTATATATTTATGATAGGAGAGCTATCTTTCATCGCCATGAAAACAAATATCACTTGTTTAAAGATGCTATTGAGTACATTGTTAGAGCACATCACAAGAAACTAAAATTTTAACTTGTGAATGTTGAACAAATGAAGAGACTTATTAACTCTAGCAAGAACTTTGTACTTTTAATTGATCAAACCGAAGAGTGATGTTGAGAATGAAGCCTTTCAAGGTTGTGATTCAAAGTTGAAATTTGATTTGGTTGAGGCTGTTAACCAGTATGATCATATGTTTCAGGAGCCTAAGGGATTGCCTCCTAAAAGGGGAAACCAACATGAAATACAATTGCAACAAGATTTCCCTCTTCCTAACATTGACATGTACAGGATGTCAGTGATGGAAAATGTAGAAATTAAAAAACAAATCCAAGAGTTTCTTGATAAGGGGATGATTTGTATTTGGAGGAGGTGTTATCTTTCCTCTTCCTCAGAATCACATAACTAAACTTGGGACCGTGTTGACACTTTTCAATGCATGAAATTGGGTCTTCAACAATAATTTTTCCATACCATAAAGGGGGCATGTGGTGGAGCCAGGAAAAGCCACATGTCTTCCCCACATGGGCCCACACATATAACCAATACAAATATGCCAAATCACCCACAATTTTAACCAATCAGATGATGCCACTTGGCTGTCCCACACTAGCCGAAGGAAAATTGACCGATTTGACCTAGCCCAGTCAGCATGCCACGTCAATAGTATGGACTGCTGAGTGGGCAACTTGTCTGCCTTTTTTTTTTCCAAATTTTGCATATTTGGCAAAACGAGAAGAAATCATTTCTGGAAGCATAAGGAGTCCATTTTACGCGAAACAAAGTGCGTCGGATTCATAATAGTGAGCATTACACAGTCGTTCAGGTTTCGTATCATTCTGATAAATTTTATTTTTGAGCATAAAAATAAGCACCTGATCATTCCTCCCCACTAAGAACTTTTGGAATCCAAAATCTCTTTTATTACTGAACATGTGGATGAGGGTACAATTACCTCACCCTTCCAGTCTCAATCCACTGGAATTTTCCCAATTTCAAAAATTTGAGCTTTTCATAAAAACTAATATTTTTCCTTGATTCTGGAGATCCTGTCTTGCTATTGTAGACACCGTCATGTTGCAATTTCCCATAATTTGTAGAACAATAATTTGTCCTTGAAGAATTTTTTTTTTTCCCAAATTGGTCGTCAATCAAAGGAAACTTGAAATCTATCTCACCTCAAACACAGTCGACATGGCGATTTTTAGCTTTTCTTACCTTGTACTTGCGTCAAATTTTGACTAAGTGCTTTCGCCATTTCCATGTACCATTTTGAAACCAAAAACAAGTACTTGTGGAACCTATGCCTTCCTTGTCAAATTTTTTCAGCGCTTTCTCTTTGACCTTTGCATTCTCTTGCACCGACATCTTGTTTCCATCACTCTTCAACAATGATGTGGACTACTGCAAATATTTCTCATATTGTTTACCTCTTTTCATAGAAAACATGTTAGAGTCCTGAAACATCTTATTACAAAAATTAGAAACCTCAATGAAATCATCTTGTTCATTTGATCCATATTTTTGAAAGGTCTCATTCAAAACATCATTATGCTTGAACATTAACAAACTTGCCAAATTTTGACTTTCATTCACTATTCTCCTCATTTCTCCTACATGTGTAAGAGACCAACTCATATTCTTCTTATGAGCTCTAACTATGTACTCAATTCCATACTTGAACAAGTGGTAATTATTCTCATGGCAATGAAATAATGCCCTCCTATCATAAAGTTAAGGACTTCCCAAAGCAATACCTGAAATCTCAACAAAACTACATCAAGTTCAACTTCATCAAGAAAGTTTGAATTGATTGCAAACCTTAGGATGCACTTCCTTGTTACCTGCAAGTTTGCATTATGGCATATCCAGCCTAAAGGATAAGGTCTTGGATATGTAACAGTTTCTAGATTTAACCTCTTAACTAAGTCTTCATAAATCAAATTAGCTTGAGAACCACTATCAAATAGTGTGTATCTTTTGGTATGCTTTGATACAACTCTAATATGAAAGAGTTCAATTCTTGTATCTTCATCTCGAGATACATTAGAATAACTTGAAGAACTAGTGTTTGTTATGTTCTTACCTTTTAAACCCATTGTTGTAATCTTGGTCTTGTTAGCCACCTATAATATTTGTTATACCAAAATGTGGCTAAGACTTTTTGAGCCTTCAAAGAACAAATTCTATTACTAAAAATTTCTGGCTCTTGAAGACTCTTGAAAGGCCTCATGCCTCTGTCCAAAATCTTCATTACCTTTGCCTTTTTATACTCAGAAAATTCTGCTGATTCCAAGAGAAAGACTGCTGAAGCACCTTCATTTTCCCCCTTCTCAATCCTTCATTTGCTCCCTTTTTCTCCATATTTTTCCTTATTTTTATGAGTTTCCTTATTCCATTCATAAAAATCACTTTTCCATAGTTAAAGACTCACTTTTTAACTATTCCGAAACCCCCAATTCCTTTGAAAAACCATGGAAAAATTTCATAAAAAACAAAGTATTTTGACTATGGACCTAAGCCCCTTGGGCTAAGTCCTAACCACTTACCCCCACATGCCCACGCGTTAAAACCAAACGCCAAAACCTTTCGGCACTTATCGCATCGCACAAATCCAAAGTGTGCAAGTCTTTTGCCATCATCCAAAGTTCCGATGTGATAGCCTTACCCTCCGATCATATTATTTTATATATATCCTGTGGGCCCACCTCTGCGCTTAAAATCATTGAAAATCCTTTCCTGATCCTCTTTTTCCTTTGTAAAATCCGAAAACCCACTTTTCCAAAGTTTTGCTCTAAAAACCAAAGTCACGTGTTAATATAAATGGGTTGATTGAAAAGAGCCGATCGTGCAATCGCAATCGCAGAAAATACAATGGGTGGATTGAAAATCCCAGGCCCGAAGTTTCAATATGCGATAAGCCCCTTCCCTTCTAGCCCTGGTCATATCATTCTCCATATAACCCTCGGCCCCGCAGTCAGGCGCCTACCCGCTTCAAATAAATTATTTCCGCCCAAAGTTTAAAACCTTTGGTTATATATTAAAATCCGTCGGTTTTATTATATTATAACTTACCGCTGGGTAAAAGTTTTAGTCAATCTCCGCCATCGATCTGATCTGCAGATCGACGGTGCGGAGTCCATCTCCCGGTGGTCCCCGCATTCCACTCACCCTGTCCAAAAAACCACGTGGTATCTATCGCACCACCTTTGGGAAAAGACGGTTTTTCCTCGATCACCATCGATTCCATACAACGGTTGACACGCGTCCCGTGTACTATTTGCAAAACCGCCATCCATCGTGCATTAACGTTCGGACCAGGATGCCCAGTGATATCACTGTCCACTGTCCGATCTGGGCCGGGCCATCCAATGTTGATCACTCGCCGAAGATGCCCGACAATTAACGAAGGTGCCCACGCGATAACCAGGCTACGGCGTGTCGTCCAAGCAATCTCCACCGTCGATTTGATCTGCAGATCGATGGTCCACATTTCATCGCCCATTTTCTCTCCGTTTGAATTTCAACTTCCGTTCTCGACCGTCGATCTCTGCGCGATCGACGGTTCAGATTTAATCTTTTTTCCATCCGGTCCACGATCTCTCCTGATCAATCCTAACCGTTGGATGATGCCATCCAATGGCCCCGCTTCCTCCACCCATCCTTTGAAGCAGTAAACCTATATACGTAGGATTTTATAACATGTGTTCGTATTTTGCAGGGTTTAATGTTTTTTCCGCCATACTGAAGAAAATTCGCAGGCTGAGGGTGACGATCCTCCTGCCTTCGATTCACCACAGAGAACCATTCGCAGGGTTAGATTCAACGTTTTATCGATGCTCCATGGGCATCGATACCATAAAAAGCACTGCACGGCCCTGCACATTGACAAGACACTGTTTTATTCAAAATAACAGTTAAAGAGTATAAGTTTGAAGATAAAGCACAGCAGATGAATATTGAAGACGGAATGGCAGGGATCATGGCTAAGAAATATTATCAAAAGCCTAATCCCCCCAAATTAAACATGATTAAAGGGAAACCATAAGGGTTTAACTGATAGAAAGGCTTCCACCGCTTCAATTGAAGGGAATTGATTCCTTAGCTACCATAAGAGCCACCTGTTGCCTCAAACCTTTCAAACAGAGGCTGAAGTTATTGAAGAAAATCATATATTCACCTCTAGCGCAGCTAGGGAGTTACTTCTGCAAAGAAACTTAATAAATAAAATATCTGCGGAGTTATTCCACACAGAACACAGAGCCTCAAATTCAAATAAAGCTCCCACCGAGCTTAATTCATAAGTGTAAATCAATTAATACAGTGAAACACCTGTACAGTTTATTCATTGAGCCCCCAAGGTCCAAGAAGACATTAACTCTGTATTAATTGTAATTGAGATCTTTTATCAGATCTCACCTCCTCATTCTTCTATATATACTTCTTCAGAAGATGAGTGAGGGGTTGGTTGCAGAACTTTGAAATACATTTGAGCTCAAAATTCTGATTGTAAATAGTGTTCACAGGCCCTTGGAGCTCTGCTTGTGATAAATTAGTTAGGCTAGGTAGTGAAGATGATTGTTGAACTTAAACATTGGACTTGAAGACTATAACTGGTTTGACATCAATATAAAGTTGTTTCTTGGGATCCTGGTCTATATCACTGGTGAAGTGCCCCTTTCTTTGTTATTGTTCTCCTTCTATGTATGTCATATTGTTCACTATTCTATGATAAAGAACAACAACTAGAGAGTTAGGACCAACTGTATATCAGTAACCTTCTCTGACTGAAAATCTTTGTCTTAATCTTTTCCTCAAATTTGTTTATTTAAGAATGATTTAATACAGTTAAGCAGTTAGGAATGTTGGAGTTCCCTCGTCCTATTGTTTGCCTTTAAACATTGTTCTTGAAAGTTATTTTCCTTATTGTGCTTATTAAAGATGACTATGGAAGATATGGTGTGCCCTGGTCCTAGTTTTTTCTCCAAACGATTTTGAAAGTTTCCCTTGGTGTTAACTGAAAGCAGACTAGGTTTAAAAGTACTTTATCTGATCTTAAGTTTATACTCTGTCTTCTCTTATATGTTTTCATACTTTCTGAAGGTAATTATGTGAATTACTGGATTGTTTGTCAATTAAGTTGCTTTAATACAAACTTTCCCAAGAATTCAATGGTTAGCCCTGCACTTGGTTGGTTTTAAACAGTTACTTAAGAGGCTTTTCTTGTTTGGACTGACTATAAATCCTCTGAGAAATTATTATCAGTTTCCACCCCTCCAACACTTTATTGTTTCCATCCCATCATTTTAATCTCAATAATCCTGCAGTATAGATGATTTTCCCCTTGGATCACTCTTGATGTTGTTGCTCAATTAAAGCCCAGATATGACTCCATAGCCCAATGGACTAAAAACCAACGTTATATCTATCTTTTAGCCAAATTTGTTCTATTTGCTTGAAACTTCTCACCTTTGAAACTTTTTGCACTTAGAACTTTCTCGTCAAGTAAAAATCATGCTCAACCATCCAAAAAAACAAACAAACCCTTGGCCTTCATAACTAGCCTAATACCATAACCCCAAACTTCAAAGACAAATCCATCTTTGTACATATTGGAGAGATCCCTCTCTGGATTCAGGAGGGCTAGATCCTAGAATCCCAAAGTTGGTTGAAACGATGTTGCTTCTGCAGTTTTAGTCTCACCAATCTACTAAAATTACAGATTCCTAACATTTCTGGTGACTCCGCTGGGGACTTAGTTGAAATTTCCCCTTAGGTTCCCTTAAACCTCTTCATAAAATCTTGTGAGTTAAAAGTAGCCTTTTCAAGCACTACCAAGGAATGGTAATCATGATGAAACTTTTTTGAATCAGTGACAAACTAGGTAAAACCTAGGATTCTCTTAAGATTTTATCTAAACTTGAAAAATCAGTTGGCTTAGCCATAAGAGTAGACTGTCTTTGTCTCGTAACCATAGCTAAGTTTTGAAATAGAGTTAGGATATTCTTAAAAACCACGCAACTGAAAAAATAACTCAGAAAACCTGAAAATTTTCAGATTGGTATTCAATAAACATGGTGGTGGACCATAAAACCTTTTACCTCCTTAGGAGCTAAAAATTTCCACTTGGCGACTCCACAATCCTTAGCAGACCTTAAGACTCCACTAGGAAGAACCCACATCATTATAACATCATTCAAACTCAGTTATGGGACTGTAGGATTTAGATTTTTGTAAACAGATTAGCTAACCGCTCAAAGACTGTCATACCTGGTTGAACTCTTCTTGTTTGTTTTGTGTCTGAAAAATATATCATAGTGGCTCCTAGAAAGATTCACACTAGAGCCCATCCTGACCCTAATCCACCTGAGATAGTTGATAACCTAGAAAGTATCCTTTGGAAGTCTCCTAGGATTAAATTATCAACTGTTTTCAGATCACCCTTGAGAGCTAATTCAGTCCCTGAAAATCTTTCAGCTCTACAACAATCACAAGCTGACTTAGTAAATCCATTTACAACTAGTTCATTTGATGATATATTTAAGCTAGATTCTGAGTCTTCACTTTCATCCCCGGAGACAAGTGAACATCCTGGTAATAGAGAAATAACACCCCCCCGATTTGCATTTCCTGCACAATTTAGGTGTATCTCATCCAAGATCAGCTCAGCCATCTACTCCTGTTCCATCCACATCCCTTCGTCCTTCATTCACTGTCCAAATCACTTCACTTCAGCCCACTTTCCCTTTTGTTAATCCACCTCTTGTAAATCCACCTCCACCTCCTGCCATGGCTGCATGGTATGCTTCCCTAGTCCTTCCTGCACCATTAGTCAATCTTCCACAGGAATATCAGTCCAAAATTCCATTATATGATGCTAGCAATGCTACAACTGCATCACAACATGTCGATAAGATGAATGACTACTTTGACAAAAATGAAATTGATGATGATTCTGTCAAGCTTAGATTATTTTATCAAAGCTTAGGGGGAGAAGTAAAGAAATGGTTTAAAAGCTTAGCCCCCCATAGTATAAACGATCTCCCAGGCTTCCATCAAACTTTCTTAAACAAATGGGAAGTGAAGAAGAATCCTCTCCAAGTCCTTTTTGATTACAAGAACCTTCATAGAAACCCCGAGGAAAGTGTCCAAGCTTATTGCACTAGGTTTAATAGTGTGTATCATGCACTTTCCCCAGAACTAAAACCTCCACAAGGCTCAGCTTTAAACAATTTTCCTGAAGGGTTTGACTCTGACATGACCTATTCGCTAAGAGAGAGAGATTTTGCAACTCTTGAAGATATGCAAAGAGGCGCTCTTTTTGTGGAAGTCAACTTAATGGAGAAGAGAGCAAGGACGAAAGCTGAGAAGAGAGCATCGTTTAGAGAGGAATCCTCACCTTCTACTTCCAACTCAAAGATGGAGAGAATGATAGAGGAGATGATGAAAGAGATGAGCATAATTAAGAGAGCACAAGCAAAACCAAAACCAAAATGCTCCTGAAAACAGAAATCAGAACCAGAATCAGAATTTTAGAAGGAACCAACCTCCAAATAGACCTAGGGAAGATGATCAACAGATCACTCCTCCCTTTCAACAAAACTGTGTATGTGAGGTTGAAGAAACTGATGAAATAACGGAGGAGGAGGATATCAACATGTTTGGGGTAGAGCATGATGAATTTGAGATTCATTATGATAGAAAACAAGGTCTATACACACCTTATGATGACAAAAGAGATGATAATGAAAATTATTATCATGACATGGAAAATGTCATCATAGAGCCTCAAAGAGAATACGCCCTTAGAAGTAAAACTAGTCAACAACCCCACAGCAACAAAACCTCTGAAGAATATTCACAAAATAGCACTACAAACAAACCTAAAGTTGTCAAACAAAAGGATAAAATAGTGGCTGTAAATTCTGATAAAGGAAAAGGTAAAAGCACTCAGAACAATGAGAATCAGAGTGCAGACCTTAGTAGTACTAACACTTCAGCTAGTACTCCTACAAAAACAATTTTGTCAAGTGTAAATAAAACAAATTAGCAAGTTGATATTGTTGATAGAATGACAGCTAATAAGGCTAAAACCAACACTTTAAAGAGTAAAATTCCTTTCAGCCTGGAGCAGGAAATTTCAAAGATCAAAATCTCTGTTCCCTTGACTGAGTTAGCTGCCCAACATGTATTTAGGACCCAAATTTTGAAGGCTTTAAATATAGAGGAAAATGGAGATACAGTCAATCTTAGTGATGACCAGCTAGAGCTTATTTTTGGTCCAAAGATTGAAGGAAGATACCAAGAGGGACTTGTTCCTCCTTTCTATGTGAGTTTAAATGTTCATGACCAGATTTTGCACAACGTTATGCATGACTCAGGGGCTTCTCATAATCTAATGCCCAAAGCTGTAATGGAGAGCCTGGGTCTAGAAATCACCAGACCTTATAAAGACCTTTACTCTTTTGATTCTAGCAGAGTAAAATATTTAGGATTGATCAAGGACCTCTGTGTTAACTTAGCCCAAATTCTAGCCAAATGCTTAGTCATGGATATTGTCGTGGCTAATGTGCCCCCGAAGTATGGAATGTTACTCTCAAGATCTTGGGGGGCTAAGTTGCAGGGGACTATGCAGATGGACATGACCTATGCGACTATCCCTATTTTCAATCAGAATAGAAGACTTTACAGGGAGTCTCATATGCAATACATAGTTACAAGTCAAGACAAACCACAAAACTCTCCCCTCTATTCTGTAAATACAGGCCTGGATTCTTTTAATTTTTTTCAATAATGAAACATTAGATGAACAAGTAACTCTAACGGAGTTGATGGCCAATAGAGAGGAGGTAAATGCCACAGAACTATAAAAAAATTTTGCTGAACCTGTAAAATCTAGCAAACAAAATATGGGTCTTGAACTACAAGTCGTGCGTCCTTTTCTTTTAAACCTTGACACTCAAGAAAACGTTCCTCTGCTTAACAAAAAATCTGAAGAGTCAAAACAATTTCAATCAGGTGCCGCTAATCATGAAAAATCAGAAGGCACAGTAGTTAAAGATGACATTCACCAAATGGATGAAACTGAAAAAAATCCTCTATGGAGTATGCATTTTGACGGGTCATGCACTAGAAATAACGTTGTTGCATGTTAGGTCCCTATATTACTAGTATAGTCCCTTATTATTGTTAGTGTAACCCCCTTATTGTTATTATTGTACCCTTGTAACCCCCATTTTTTTATTATTGTGCCCTTAAATTATTATTGTTAGGTCAGCTAGGATTACATTGTGGCCCACTAGGATTACATTATGGCCCCATGGACTTCTAATATATAGAAAGGAGGTTTTGTAAATTGTATCATCCAAGAATTGTTCATTTATGTAATGTATTGGAGATTGCCCCCTCGAAGTGGCTTATTTCTAAGGCGTTGATATCTTTTTTCTTCTATTTTTGGAGCTGGTTACACAACATTTGGTATCAGAGCTTTGGATTCTAGGGTTTCGCTGCTCCAAACAGGTCATCGTGGAATTTTCGCTATAAATTTTTTTCTACGAAGTTTCAGAAGCTGAAATTTTTAGGGTGCGAAGAAAACATCCTGAGGAAGCTTGTATAAAAATTTCAGAGCTTGGTTCGCAATATTTTCGGAGATATCATCTGTGGAAGTTAGGTCTTTTTTCAAGCTCCTAAACAGGTCATCGTGGAATTTTCGCTATAATTTTTTTTCTACGAAGTTTCAGAATCTGAAATGTGTATGGTACGAAGCTGAAATCCTGAGGAAATTCATAAAAAAATTTCAGAGCTTGGTTCGCAATATTTTTGGAGATATGATTTGTGGAAGGTAGTGATTTTTCAGGCTCCTAAATTTCATCTCAAAGAGGTGATCGTGGGAAAAGTTCAATAACTCTCTCTCTAGAAAGTGGATTTGTGTGCCGTAAAAAGTGGTCGCAAGTACACCGACTTTAGTTTCTTGGCTATCAATTTCAGAGACAAAGGATGAAACAGTGACACGTGGCAAGTCCTACAAGTTTTCTCTACTGAACCAGTCCAAAATTAGGTCATTGTGGGAGATTGGACACAACTTTGTCTTGGGGAATCCAAATTAGATCAGACCTGTGGCATTTGAAAGAAGCTTCAGAGGGCTACTATAGGGCTGAATTTGAGATATTGAAGATTTTCAATTACAGAGATAATTCAATTTCAATGTCGAGCTCCTAAAAGCAAGTAAAAGGTATCAATATTGGATTCTAAAATGGCGCCTAAAAAGAAGTCAACACCCATTAAGCCTTCAGAAGGCTCTACCATGACTCATGAAGATGAATAATTGCAACATGATCTATCAAAATTACAAGAGAAAGTGCAAAAAATTTCACTCTCACAAAGAGCAACAAAAAATGAAATGGAAGTTTTGAAGAAAGGCGTGGAAGTGAAGATGGACAGTTTGAAGAAAGGCATGGAAGCTAAGATGGATGGCGTGGAAGTGAAGATGGACGGTTTGAAGAAAGGCGTGGAAGTTAAGATGGATGGCGTGGAAGCTAATATGGATGGAATGGAAGCTGGCATGGAAGCTAAGATGGATGATCTAAAATAAAACATCGAAGATTTGACAAAGTTGATACAAGAAAGGTTTCCTAATGGTGAAAATATAGTAGAAGAACCTCATGATGAGAACAAAATAAATTTTAGTCGTGATTTCATAAACTCTAATGTTGGCGGGAAGAACCACCATATTCCAAAAATGGATATGAGGAAGTTTGATGGAAAGGATCCTGTAACATGGATACTACAGATGGAGCAATATTTTGATCTCCATAATGTGCAAAACACACAAAAGGTACGCATTGAAACTTTGCATTTAGAACAAAATACATTTGTATGGTATCGATGGCTTTGCTCCCGTAAAAAAATTGTCACTTGGTCAATTTTTACGGAGGAAATGATAGCACATTATGAGGATACAAAGAGAAACACCTTCTTTAGCCAATTGATAAATCTCAAACAAAAGGGTTTAGTGGGGCGACACATTGAGGACTTCCAAAAATTGAATATAAGGGTAACTGATATTCCAGAGGAACACATGATTGATCTCTTCATAGGTACTCTAAAGGATAACATCCAACATTAAGTTCGTGTTTTGGAACCTGATTCATTGGATAAGGCATTCAGGTTGGCAAGAAAAGTTGAATGTAAAATTATGGCAACAAGGAAGCCTACCACTCAATTCTATAAAGAAGGAAGTGTTGCTACGCCTAGATTTCCACAACCTACAAGGTTGACACCACAACAATTGGAAGAAAAAGAGCAAAAGGGCTTTGCTACAGTTGTGATAGAAAATACACTAAAGGTCATAAGTGTCCTGAGAAGAAATTATTTTACATAGATTGTGAAGAGGAAGAAGAAAATGAACAAGAAGAGGATATACACCAGGAACCAGCCCCAGAAGAGGAAGAAATGAATCCAACCATATCGTGTAATGCACTGGCAGGAATTACCACTCCTCAAATTCTCAAGATAAAAGGACAAATCAAGAAGAGAAAGGTAATAGTGTTGATTGATTCAGGTAGCACCCATAATTTTATTCATTGTAAGGTAGCCAAGGAATTAAATTGTTTCCTATACCCAGCACCAGAATGTCAAGTGATGGTTGCAAATGGAGGAACTATAAATTGCTCTAGGAAATGCCATAATATCAAGCTAACCATGGGGGAATATGTGTTGACTATTCCAATGCTTTCCATTCCTATGGGAGGTGCTGATGTTGTACTAGGAGTACAATGGTTACAATCTTTGGGGACGGTAGCTTTTAATTTTTCAAGAACTTTTCTTGAAATTTTTTTCAGAAGGAAAGGAAGTCGAATTACGGGGTATTGAAGGGAAGACAGGAAGGATAATAAGCTCTAATTTCATGAAAAAGCTTCTAAAGAAATAACAACGAGGCGTAATTGCACAATTATGCTCACTAGAAGTTCCGACATCAAAATCATCTATTTCTGCAGATCTCCAACAAGTCTTGGACAATCATTCCAAGGTGTTTGAACTCCCAAAGGACTCCCACCTATTCGTGATCATGATCATGCTATTCATTTGATTCCAAGAAGTGTTCCTCCAAACATCAGGCCTTATAGATATCCTTACTTCAAAAAGAGCGAAATTGAACGTATGATTGCAGAAATGTTAGAGGCGGGTATAATTCAACCTAGTCAAAGTTCTTTCTCTGCTCCTGTAGTATTGGTACACAAGAAGGATGGATCATGGCGAATGTGTCGGGATTATAGGGAGCTTAATAAGCTCACCATTAAAGATAAATTTCCCATTCCTGTGATTGATGAATTATTGGATGAATTACATGGAGCAATTTATTTTACCAAGTTGGATCTTCGTTCGGGATATCATCAAATTAGAATGAAGACTGAAGATATTCCAAAAACAACATTTCGAACTCATGAGGGTCATTATGAATTTTTGGTCATGCCTCTTGGCCTTACCAATGCACCTTATACATTTCAAGGGTTGATGAATTCCATTTTCAAACCCTTCCTTAGAAAATTTGTGCTAGTATTTTTTGATGATATACTAATCTACAGCAGGTCTTGGAAGGATCATGTTGAACATGTTGACAGGGTGCTCAAACTATTGCGGGAGAAACAATTATATGCAAAAACATCCAAATGTTTCTTTGGAGTACAAGAGGTGGAATATCTGGGTCATATTATATCTCACGAGGGTGTGAAAGTAGACCCTAACAAAATTAAAGCCATTAAAGAATGGAAAGTCCCCAAGACAATAAAGCATTTGCGAGGATTTCTCGGGTTAACAGGCTATTATAGCAAGTTTGTTAAGAATTATGGGAGAATAGCAGCACCTCTAACAACATTATTGAAGAAAGATGCATTTTCATGGACTCCTGAAGCAACTAAGGCCTTTGAACGTCTTAAAGAGGCAATGTGCCTAGCACCGGTCTTAGCTACACCAGACTTCACAAAAATCTTTATTGTGGAATGTGATGCCTCAGGAAATGGAATTGGTGCAGTTTTAATGCAGGAAGGAAGACCCATTGCTTTTGAAAGTGGTCCAATCAAAGGAAAGTATTTACAGAAACCTATTTATGAGAAGGAAATGTTAGCAATACTGCATGCACTAAAGAAATGGCGAACTTACTAATGGGAAGACACTTCAAGGTAAAAACCGATCATGATAGTCTTAAACACTTTTTGGAACAAAGACTATCGTCAGAAGAGCAGCAAAAATGGGTCACAAAGATGTTGGGTTATGACTTTGAAATAATCTACAAAAAAGGAAAGCTTAATGTTGTTGTAGATGCACTCTCAAGAAAGAATGAAGAGGTGGAAGCATTGCTTTGTACCATTTCTATTATCCAACCAGATTGGATAACTGAAGCAAGAGATGAATGGAAGAAGGACAAAGATGTATGGACACTCATTCAAAAGTTGTAGTAAGATCCTAGTACATCTGATACATTTAGTTGGAAAAATGATTCCTTATGGTACAAAGATCGCTTATATCTTTGTAAGAATTCCCAACTAAAACAAAAGATTCTTTTGGAATTGCACACTTCTCCTTTAGGAGGACACTCAGGATTTTTAAAAACTTACCACAGGGTGAAGAAAGATTTTTTTGGGATGGCCTTAAATCTGATATTCAAAAGTTTGTGGCGGAATGTTTGGTTTGCCAGCAGAATAAAGTGGAGACAATTAAGACCCCGGGACTTCTACGACCTTTATCCATTCCAAGTCAGCGTTGGGAGGAGATTTCAATGGATTTTATCACAGGTTTACCTAAGTCTGAAGGAAAGAATGTCATCATGGTGGTAGTTGATAGACTTACCAAGTATGCACACTTTTGTGCATTATCTCATCCATTTAAAGCAAGTACAGTTGCTACTACATTTGTGGACGGAATTCAAAAGCTACATGGAAGCCCAAGGGTTATTGTGAGCGACAGAGATCCCATTTTTACGGGAAATTTTTGGACAGAGTTATTTTCTTCTTTGGGTACTAAATTAGCTCATAGCTCATCTTATCATCCTCAATCTGATGGTCAAACTGAGATAGTAAATAAATGTTTGGAAGGATATCTTCGTTGTTTTGTGTCTGATAAACAAACACAATGGGTCAAGTGGTTACCTCTCGCTGAATGGTGGTATAACACTTCCTTCCATGCTGCAGCAAAAATGACCCCATTTATGGCACTTTATGGATATCATCCACCATCCATCACATCATCTTTAAGGGAAAATTCGAAGGTTCAAGCAGTGGAAGATCACATCGAGCATCAGCAAGAAGTTCTCCAACTCTTAAAGGATAACCTGAATTTGGCACAAAATCGAATGAAACAACAGGAAGATCAACATCGCAGCAAGAGAAGTTTTGATGTAGGAGATTGGGTATTTTACGACTACAACCATACAAACAAATGTCCCTCAAGCAAGCTAAGAAAGATAATAAATTATCGCCAAAGTACTATGGTCATTACAAGGTGTTGCAAAAGATTGGTACTATGGCATACAACTTGGAGCTTCCTGCTTCTTCGCGAGTACATCCAGTTTTCCATGTTTCATGCTTAAAGAAGGTTATAGGTGAAAATCTTCCAGTTCAAACAATATTTCCAGAACTTGATGAGGAAGGAAAAATCATATTGGAACCTGAAGCGATCACGGAAACAAGAACTTGACAACTACGGAATCGATCAATTTCAGAGTATCTCATCAAGTGGAAGAACTTACCCACTGAAGATTCTACATGGGAGGATGAGAATTTTATACAAAAGCACCCAGAGCTACTCAAGCATTGAGGACAACACTTTTTTTGAAGGAGAGGGGCATGTTAGGTCCCTATATTACTAGTATAGTCCCTTATTATTGTTAGTGTAACCCACTTATTGTTATTATTGTAACCTTGTAACCCCCATTTTGTTATTATTGTGCCCTTAAATTATTATTGTTAGGTCGGCTAGGATTACATTGTGGCCCACTAAGATTACATTATGGCCCCATGGACTCCTATATATAAAAAGGAGGTTTTTTAAATTGTATCATCCAAGAATTTTTCATTTATGTAATGTATTGGAGGTTGCCCCCTCGAAGTGGCTTATTTCTAAGGCGTTGATATCTTTTTTCTTCTATTTTTGGAGCTGGTTACACAACAGTGCAGGTGTCTAGATTCGCAACACTGTAAGTAACCACACCGAATGCATTTCCTATAAATTAAACTTCCAGTGTTCCAATAACATAGCGGAATACGAATCCCTTCTCCCAGGCTTACATGTGTTGAAAAAGCTAGGAGCCAGAAGAATCAATGTGTATGGGGATTCCGAGTTAATCGTTAGGCAAGTCAATTGGGGAGTATAACACAAATCATCCCAGACTTAGAGCCTATCGAAACGACGTCATGGACCTTTTAGAAACTTTCGAAGAGTCCCAATTAATTTTTGTCCCAAGAAAGGAAAATATTGTTGCCCACAATTTAGCCTTTGCAGCTAGAACATGTTTAACGCCATATGAAGACACAACTTAGATTAAATTCAGACCAGTCGTGCCTGATAACGAAAAATATTGGCAGGTGTTTGACAACGACAAACAAATAGAAGACTTCATGCAATTCAGAAATGAATTCGAACTAAACGGTTCAGACTCAGACTATGAAACAGATTGCAAGGAAGAAAATTTTCTTGGTGAAGAAGAACCGTCTCCTGAACAGGCTTATATAAACCTGTTATCTAGAAAACTTGAAGGCAAAATAGAAATGAATGCAGAATTAGAAACAGGGGAGTTAGAAACTTTGCACTCTAAAGATGAAAGTTTGCCTAAGGGTCTGGCCCCTTTGGAGCAGTTGTTCAATTTTAACGATGTGGCGAATAAACCAAAACTGGAACCTGTAGAGACTGAGGTAGAAGAGTGCAATATAGGAAATGAACTTAAACCTATGATGATTAAACTGTCTAAGACTTTACCAGCTCACATTAAACTCAAATACATAGAGCTGTTTAAAGAGTTTTCTGATGTTTTTGCGTGGAGTTACGAAGATCTTAAATCCTATGACACTGAAATAATACAGCACAAAATTCCCCTTAAAGAAAACCAAAAACCATTCAAACAAAAGCTGCGCAGAATAAACCTTGTCCAGTTGCCATTGGTTCAGAAGGAGATCATGAAAATTTATGATGCCGGTATTATTGTCCCTATTAGATATTCTGAATGGGTATCTAATCTGGTGTCTGTTAAGAAGAAAACTGGAGAAATCAGGCTTTGTATAGACATTAGAGACTTAAAAAAAGCTTCATTGAAAGACAACTACCCTTTACCGAAGATGGATCATATTTTACAAAGGGTGGTAGGGTCTAAAATAATTTCTTTGCTGGATGGCTATTCAGGGTACAATCAGATCTTAGTTTACCCTGCTGATCAATTAAAGACAGCCTTTACTACACCATGGGGCACTTTCATGTATGTGAAAATTCCCTTTGGTCTAATGAATGTTGGGGCAACCTTTCAGAGAGCCATGGACATAGAATTCTCGGAAGAACTAGGCTACTTCATCATTATATATCTGGATGATGTCACTGTGTTTTCAAAAACAGATGAAGAGCACTTAGAACATTTGAGAAAGGTTTTCGAGAAATGCAGAAAGTTTGGAATATCTTTAAACCCTAAGAAAACACTATTTGGTCTCCAAGAAGGTAAAATTCTTGGGCACATTATTTCTGAAGAGGGTATAAAGATAGATCCACAGAGGATTGAGGCCATATTGAAAATCTCTCATCCTCGAAACCTCAAAGAGTTGCAATCTTTCATTGGAAAGATTAAATTTTTGAGAAGGTTCATCCCCAACTTGGTTGAGCTCCTTAGGAATATCACAAACATGTTAAAGAAGGAGCAAGGGGTAAAATGGACCTTGGAAGCAAAGAAGTCCTTTGAACTGGTGAAACAAGCGTTAACCAAAACACCGGTTCTTATAAGTCCTGATTTTTCCAAAGATTTTTATATTTTTTCATTTGCAACATAACATACCATAGCTGCTGTCCTTTTACAGAAGAATCCACAAGGACAAGAGCAGCCTATTGCATTCTTTACCAAGGCATTGAGGGATGCCCCTTTGAAGTATAACATTATGGAAAAGAAAGCTTTTTCTTTGGTTAAAGCTTTGAAAGACTTTAGAGTGTACATCTTTCACTCACACATCATTGCCTTTGTCCCAAACTCAGTTGTTAAAGAAATTCTAACACAGGACCCATATGGTAAGAGAGGTAAGTGGATCGCTACTATTCTTGAATATGTTTTAGAGATAAAACCCACTAAACTCATCAAAGGCCAAGGTCTAGCTAGATTAATGGCTAAATCAAATTTTGAAGTTCTGGATATTAATATGATTAATTCTTTAGATGACCAAGAAGAATTCTCAACTCCTGTTGTTGACGATCATTTTATGAACTCTCCTTGGTATGCTGATATTATTTATGTTTTGCTTAAATTGAATACACCTCCTGGTTTGACAAAGACAAAGGCAAGATTCCTTAAATTGAAAGTTGTAAAGTATTGCATTATAGATAGATGTCTTTATTGGAAAAATGCAGGTGGTCTATTGCTTAAATTTTTGCCTAATTTTGATGTAGAGAAGGTTAAGTACCAGTTCCATGAAGGAGAGTGTGGAGGTCATTTGTACTGGAAGACAACAGCCAACAAAATTTTGAGGGCTGGTTTCTATTGGCCTACTCTTTTTCCTGATATCTACAAAATGATCATAGCCTGTCATAAATGCCAAATTTTTGAAGGAAAAAGAAAACTGCTACCTCTACCTCTGCACCCTATCACTGTTGAAGCCCCTTTTCAACAGTGGGGACTTGACTTCATAGTAGAAATCCATCCCCCATCTTCTGCCTAGCATAGATGGATTCTCACTGCCACAGACTATTTCACTAAGTGGATAGAAGCCATACCTTGTAGGTAGGCCAATGATTCAGTTATCATAAAATTTATGGAGACTAACATTCTCTCCAGGTTTGGCTGTCCTACCAAGATTATCACTGATAATGCAGTAGCATTTGGATAAAAGAAAATGGTTGAGTTCTGTCATAGATATCAGATAACATTGGGGCATTCTATGACCTATTACCCTCAAGTTAATGGACTTCAAAATCCTCAAACAAAAGATTAGTGAACATAATCAAGAAACTGTTGGAAGACAACAAAAAGTATTGGCACACAAAGCTAGTCCATGCACTTTGGGCTGACAGATTAACTTTGAAGAAATCTATTGGTATGTCACCTTTCCAGCTTGTGTATGGTATAGATGCAATTTTTCCAAACAGCCTTGGTGTACCAGTTATGAAGTTAATTCAAGAGCTGCAGACTGAAGATAATGACATGATCAGAAGGATAAATCAGACCATTCATCTTCAGCAAACCAGAGAGGAGGTGTATAACAAAGCATTGCAGAAACAAGACAACATTAAAAGGCTTTTTGAGAGAAGAACAAAGGCCAGCAATTTCAATATTGGGGACAAAGTTCTAAAGTGGGATTCAAGAAGGGAAGAGAAGGGAAAGCATGGAAAATTTGACCACTTATGGCTTGGCCCTTACTCTATTCACTCAGCTGCTAGTAACAATGCGTTTTTCTTGCAGGAGTTGAATGGAGCAGAACTGTTTGGGGGTCCTGTCAATGGAAGGATGCTTAAGCATTACTTCTCTTGATCCATGTTATGTTCCAAAAGCCTTTTTATCTTTTTTCCACTATAAATATCTCATCCACCATTGCATTCAAAGTTGTAAAAATCAAAAATACAAAAACAATGAAAAGAAAGAAAAGAGGGAAGATTGTCAAAACAAGAAAGGTATAGCCCCATACCAAAAAAGAGAAACAAATTCTGAAAGTGTGCAAGCTCAAATGCCACTCCTAAATAGCACACTTCTAGTTAGTCAAACAGCCTAAACTTGACTAATTAGCTTTAAATTTTCTGCTGATAGGATAGTGAATTCGATTTGCCAAACTGTTTAATCTTGGCTTATCAGTAGATAGTTTAGGATAGAAATTAAAGGTTCATACATGATAAAAATCTGAACCTAAGGTTTCAAAAATGGATGACTCAAATATGTTCTATTTTCTGAGTCAAAAATATGTAAAAATATGGTTCTAATTAGCTCAAAATTTGAGCCAGAGGAAAGGAAAGAAACAGCTCAAACAAAAGTCAAAACAGAGCTGTAAAAAGGGAAGGAAATGTTTTCAACTTTCAGATCTTAAGCCTTCCATTTTGACTTAATTTTTCTACAAAATAAATGTCTATGTGCAACTTGTCTTTATGACATAGACCAACATCAAGTTAGACTATTCAATCCTGACTTGAGTGCTTTTCAATCTCTATTGTAGAATTTAGAGAATAAATATCTGTTGGACAGTTTAATCCCAACATATAGTAGATTAGGTAGAGAATTTTATGGACTGAACTGTTTAATCTGAGTTCAGGGAGAAATAAGGAGTAGAAATAGATTAGGTTTCCTGCTTTCAAAAGAATAAAATGTTGTAAAGAGTTTTCCAATCCAAGTGCACTCTAATGAAGAAAAAATGTTAGATCAGTAGGATTGGGTAGGTAGAAAGTTTGTATTGATGGAAGTCCATTGTTTTCATAGCTGCTAATATGCTTTCAGAGAAGATCATCCCAGCAAAGGAACGACATCCCAATGGATCAGGCACAGGTCAGCCTCCCAGAGAATGCAAGTCTGAAGTTCTTGATGCCTTCAAGAAGGCATCATCCCCAAGTGGAGCCACTGTTAGCCACCTATAATATTTGTTATACCAAAATGTGGCTAAGACTTTTTGAGCCTTCAAAGAACAAATTTTATTACTAAAAATTGTTGGCTCTTGAAGACTCTTGAAAGGCCTCATGCCTCTATCCAAAATCTTCATTACCTTTGCCTTTTTATACTCAGAAAATTCTGCTGATTCCAAGAGAAAGACTGTTGAAGCACCTTCATTTTCCCCCTTCTCAATCCTTCATATGCTCCCCTTTTCTCCATATTTTTCCTCTATTTTTATGATTTTCCTTCTTCCATTCATAAAAATCACTTTTCCATAGTTAAAAACTCACTTTTTAACTATTTCAAAACCCCCGATTCCTTTGAAAACCATGAAAAAAATTCATAAATAACAAAGTATTTTGACTATGGACCTAAGCCCCTTGGGCTAAGTCCTAACCACTTCCCCCCACATGCCCACGCGTTAAAACCAAACGCCAAAACCTTTCGGCGCTTATCGCATTGCACAAATCCAAAGTGTGCAAGTCTTTTACCATCATCCAAAGTTCTGATGCGATAGCCTTTTTGTGTTTAAAAATCCCGATCGCAAAAACTCAGCACACCGTTTGTTTTGATATCCTCCGAAATTCCGATTGCGATTAAGCCCTACCCTCTGATCATATTATTTTATATATATCCTGTGGGCCCACCTCCGCGCTTAAAACCATTGAAAATCCTTTCTCGATCCGCTTTTTCCTTTGTAAAATCCGAAAACCCACTTTTCCAAAGTTTTGGTCTAAAAACCAAAGTCACGTGTTAATATAAATGGGTTGATTGAAAAGAGCCGATCGCGCAATCGCAATCGAAAAAAATACAATGGGTTGATTGAAAAGCCCAGGCCCGAAGTTCCGATATGTGATAAGCCCCTTACCTTCTAGCCCCCGGTCATATCATTCTCCATATAACCCTCGGCCCCGCAGTCGGGCGCCTACCCGCTTCAAATAAATTATTTCCGCCCAAAGTTTAAAACCTTTGGTTATATATTAAAATCCATCAGTTTTATTATATTATAACTTACCACTAGGTAAAAGTTTCAGTCAATCTCCGCTGTCGATCTGATCTACAGATCGACGGTGCGGAGTCCGTCTCTCGGTGGTCCCCGCATTCCACTCACCCTGTCCAAAAAACCGCGTGGTATCTATCGCACCGCCTTTGGGCAAAGAAAGTTTTTCCCCGATCACCAGCGATTCCATACACCGGTTGACACGTGTCCCGTGTACTATTTGCAAAACCGCCATCCATCACGCATTAACGTTCGGACTAGGATGCCCAGTGATATCGTTGTCCACCGTCCAATCTGGGCCGGGCCATCCAACGGTGATCGCTCACCGAAGATGCCCGACAATTAACAAAGTTGCCCACGCGATAACTAGGCTACGGTGCATCTTCCAAGCAATCTCCGCCGTCGATTTGATCTGCAGATCGACGGTCCACATTTCATTGCCCATTTTCTCTCCGTTTGACTTTCAACTTCCATTCTCGATTGTCGATCTCTGCACGATCGACGGTTCAGATTTAATATTTTTTCCATCCGGTCCACGATCTCTCCTGATTAATCCTGACCATTGGAGGATGCCATCCAATGGCCCCACTTCCTCCACCCATCCTCTGAAGCAGTAAACCTATATACGCAGGATTTTATAACATTTGTTCGTATTTTACAGGGTTTAATATTTTTCCGCCATACTGAAGAAAATTCGCAGGCTGAGGGTGACGATCCTCCTGCCTTCGATTCACCACAAATAACCATTCGCAGGGTTAGATTCAACATTTTATTGATGCTCCATGGGCGTCTATACCATAAAAAGCCCTGCGCGGCCCTGCACATTGACAAGACACTGTTTTATTCAAAAGAATAGTTAAAGAGTATAAGTTTGAAGATAAAGCAGAGCAGATGAAGATTGAAGACGGAATGGCGGGGATAACGGCTAAGAAAGATTATCAAAAGCCTAATCCCCCCAAATTAAACACAATTAAAGGGAAACCACAAGGGTTTAACTGACAGAAAGGCTTCCACCACTTCAATTGAAGGGAATTGATTCCTCAGCTACCATAAGAGCCACTTGTTGCCTCAAACCTTTCAAACAGAGGCCGAAGTTATTGAAGAAAATCAGATATTCACCTCCAGCGCAGCCAAGGAGTTACTTCTGCAAAGAAACTTAATAAATAAAATATCTGCGGAGTTATTACACACAGAACACAGAGCCTCAAATTCAAATAAAGCTCCCACCGAGCTTAATTCATAAGTGTAAATCAATTAATACAGTGAAACACCTGTACAGTTTATTCATTGAGCCCCCAAGGGCCAAGAAGACATTAACTCTGTATTAATTGTAATTGAGATCTTTTATCAGATCTCACCTCATCATTCTTTTATATATACTTCTTCAGAAGATGAGTGAGGGGTTGGTTGCAGAACTTTGAAATACATTTGAGCTCAAAATTCTGATTGTAAATAGTGTTCACAGGCCCTTGGAGCTCTGCTTGTGATAGATTAGTTAGGCTAAGTAGTGAAGATGATTGTTGAACTGAAACATTGGACTCGAAGACTGTAACTGGTTTGACATCAATATAAAGTTGTTTCTTGGGATCCTGGTCTATATCACTGGTGAAGTGCCCCTTTATTTTTTATTGTTCTCCTTCTATGTATGTCATATTGTTCACTATTCTCTGATAAAGAACAACAACTAGAGAGTTAGGACCTACTGTATATCAGTAACCTTCTCTGACTGAAAATCTTTGTCTTAATCTTTTCCTCAAATTTGTTTATTTAAGAATGATTTAATACAGTTAAGCAGTTAGGAATGTTGGAGTTCCCTCGTCCTACTGTTTGCCTTTAAACATTGTTCTTGAAAGTTATTTTCCTTATTGTGCTTATTAAAGATGACTATGGAAGATATGGTGTGCCCTGGTCCTAGTTTTTTCTCCAAGAGCAGATTCTGAAAGTTTCCCTTGGTGTTGACTGAAAGCAGACTAGGTTTAAAAGTACTTTATCTGATCTTAATTTACACTTTGTTTCTCTTATATGTTTTCATACTTTCTGAAGGTAATTATGTGGATTACTGGATTGTTTGTCAATTAAGTTGCTTTAATAAAAACTTGCCCGAGAAGTCAATGGTTAGCCCTGCACTTGGTTGGTTTTAAACAGTTACTTAAGAGGCTTTTCTTGTTTGGACTGACTATAAGTCCTCTGAGAAATTATTATCAGTTTCCACCCCTCCGACACTTTATTGTTTCCATTCCATCATTTTAATTTAAATAATCTTGTGGTATAGATGACTTGCCCCTTGGATCACTCTTGATGTTTTTGCTCAATTAAAGCCAAAATATGACTCCATAGCCCAATGGACTAAAAACCAGCGTTATATCTATCTTTTAGCCAAAGCTGTTCTATTTGCTTGCAAATTCTCACCTTTGAAACTTTTTGCACTTAGAACTTTCCCCTCAAGTAAAAATCATGCTCAACCATCCAAAAACAAAACAAACCCTTGGACTTCATAACTAGCCTAATATCATTACCCCCAAACTTCAAAGACAAATCCTTCTTTGTACATATTGGAGAGATCCCTCTCCGAATTCAGGAGGGCTAGATCCTAGAATCCAAAAGTTGGTTGAAATGATGTTGCTTCTGTAGTTTTAGTCTCACCAATCTGCTAAAATTACAGATTCCTAACAGGTCTCATCTCTTGAATCTAAACCTAAGTCATGTTCAATGATTGCAACTATTTTCTCCTTCTCTTTGGTTTTGAGTTTGTTTAGCTTCAACTCTGGATGGAGTTGCCAACAATGGTATTCATCATGGACATTTTTTGAACAATTTTTACATGTGAGTTTCTCTTTCTCAACTCACATGTACATCACAAATTTTGTGAATGTGTTTGTACATTCACAATAGTCTTATACAAGTATTCGATTTGAAACTTTTGAATAGAGTCTTGTCGTTAAGATGACTATGTTTTGAAGATAAGGCCAAGCATATCATGAAATATTTTTGCAGCAATGGACTACTTATGTACAAATTCAGCTTGATTACGTTAAAGAAAATTTATGTTGTTTCTGATTTCCAAGATGGATTCAAGTTTGTCTTCAACAATTTAACTACAGGGATGAAGTGTTTTCAAGCCATGCAAAGATGAGGGTAGAGAGCATGTTCATAGTCCACTCAACAATATTTTTTATTCCTGCAACAACAATAAGACTATTGGCTCGACTCTTCACAGGACAACAGGTCTTCATGAGGATGATAAGTGAAGTGCCTTGATTAGGGCTTAAAGGGCACCAATTGAAAATTTTGTAATTTCGATTGAGTTTTGTGGGCATTTTGAGTTCCAACCTCTTTATATTTACTAGGGAATTAAATTTTTGGAGTCCAAAAGTTCCTAGTGGGGAGGAATGATCTGGTGCTTAGTTTTATGCTAAAAAATAAAAATTCTCAAAATGACGTAAAACCTGACCGAATGCGTAGTGCTCGTCGTTTTGAATCCATCGCAATTTGTTTCATGCAAAATGGACTCCGTATGCTCCCAGAAATGAGTATTTACCATTTACACAAATAGGCAAAAAAATGACAACAAGAAGCCTAGTCAGCAGCTCGTGCTGTTGACGTGGCATGCTGACTAGACATGGTTAAGTTTGGTCAAATTCCTTTGGTGAATGTGTGACTTCCAAGTGGAAAAGTTTTATTGGTTCGATTTTTTGGGGATTTGGCATATTTTTATTGGTTATATGTGTGGGCCAATGAGGGGAAGACAGGTGGCTTGGCCTAGGGCTACCATGTGCCCCCTCCACGGTGTGACAAAAAGTTTGTTATAAGTCTGGGCGAAGGCATCGACGTTCGACCCCACCACCTCCGACGTAAAACGCACGCCAACTACCAATACACCATACCATAGTTTCTTACCATATACGTTCTACGCATAAATTTAAGGTTTAAATGTTATGCCGACGGGGGGAGAAGGGGCCAGCCCCCAATGCTTATGACTAGAACCTATGACCACCAGTGAAGGCCTAACCACTAAGTGCATTGTTAAACATTAATCCTCAATTAATTAGCACTAATACTCAATTACTTAGTGCTAATCTGAAAATTGCCACTAAGTGCGGATTAAGTGCTAAACACGCTTAATTATTGTGAAGTGTGCTTAATTACATTAAACCAGAGTTGTTTGGTGATTCGCAAAATCTGGTGAAACTATCAATTTTAGCGCCAACTAACCGAATTTAGCTCTATCTAACTAAATTTAGGCCAAAATTTGTGGGAAAAGCTGAAAAGGTCATATATTTGGAGCTTTCGACCAAATCAGGAGCAAAAAGAGACTATATGACCATTTTTGGGTATTTGAACTCAATGGAATAGGTATTAGGAGCCATTGAGCACATCTACATAGTCTTTTTTCAAGTTGAATACCAAGGATGTATGGATCAATCAGGTTTTGGAGCATAATTGTTTGAGATTTTATCCAAATTGAGCTGAGATAGAGGATGCATAGAGGTTTTTGGATGTTATGAATGCAATGGTGACTTATTTTTTCTATTTTGAGCACATCTAGATGGCCTTTTTTAGATTTTATGATAATAGGTGTATGGATCAAGCAGGGTTTAGTTGTAGTTCCTAAGGGTGTTCAACATGAAGAAGAACTTGTAGGGGTATTCCTCACCTTTAGAATTCATATGTAGCAGCTGTAACCAGTAGAGTTCAACTCAGGTTTAACTTCTTTCATCATGAATTTTTCATTATGTGCTTGAATGTGGAATTGAAGGATGCACATGATGTTTTTGACTCATTTCAGTGGAAGTATGTCATCTTTGTAGGAGATGTTCTGAGTTGTTGTTGTTGAGAGAGTTATCTGTAGGAGGAAATTACCTTGTAGGGGTAATAGCCACATTTTATTTGTAGCAAAATTTTAATGTACTTCATTAATATTTAATATATATGAGTGGTCTAGTCATGTTGACATGCCCAGAGATGTAGCCCAAGAGAGGTGAACTCCGTAGACAAACCTTTTGTCTTGCTTTTCTTTATGCCTATATGAATTATGTTTGTGTTGTTCATTAATTTCAGTTGCACATGAGGAATAATTCAAGTTGAAGAGACATTAAACGGACATGTTGTTTTTTAATACCCAATTTCATGCATTGCAAAGTGTCGACATGTTCCCAACTTTAGTTATGTGATTCTGATGAAGAGGAAAGAGAAAACCTCCTCCAAATGCAGTTGACCAATTACATAGCCATGTGGTTCACCTATTATTTTAGCATAAAATAAATATGTAAAATGGTGCATGTGTGTGGACTTCTATGCATTGAAAAATATTACAATAAAGAACCATTACCCTCTTCCTATAATTGATTATTTACTTGATCAATTGAAATATGTTGTGTATTTCACTAAGTTGGACTTGAGGAGTGGCTATCATCAAATTAGGATCGTTGAAGGAGACATATGGAAGAAAAAATTCAAAAAAATCAAGGTTTGTTTGAATGGTTGGTTATTCTCTTTGGGCTTTGTAATGCTCCTGATACCTTCATTGGTGTAATGAATGATGTGTTAAGGCCTTTTCTAGATGAATTTGTGATAGTCTACTTAGATGACATATTAATTTTCAGCAAGTGTTATGAAGAACATGTCATGAATGTCAAGCAAGTGTTAGACCGCTTGAAGAAAGAACAATTGTTTTTAAACATGTCGAAATGTGAATTTGGAAAAACTTATTTAGTCTACTTGGGTCATATTGTTGGAGGAGATGAGTTGAATACAGATCCCTCCAAGGTTGATGTCATTTTGAATTGGTAAAAGCCCAAAATGGTGACAGAGGTTAGAAGTTTATTGGGAGAAAACCACTATTGGAGAAAGTTTATTTCTAATTTTTCTTCTATCACAACTGCATTGCATGCATTGACAAGTGCGAAGAATTTTTTTCAGCGGGGAGGAAAACAACAAAAATCATTTGATGCATTGAAGGAAAATATCAGTTCAACTCCTATACTCACACTTCCTGACTTGAGACAGTCATTTGAGATACAAACTGATGAAAACGAGTATGCCATGGGTGCATTCCTAA
The DNA here is from genome assembly GCA_034641835.2 of Pinus albicaulis. Classification (NCBI taxonomy): domain Eukaryota; kingdom Viridiplantae; phylum Streptophyta; class Pinopsida; order Pinales; family Pinaceae; genus Pinus; species Pinus albicaulis. The sequence goes on from CM076579.1 coordinate 1,560,045,032, forward strand.
TGCAACATGCTAATCCCATCTATTTTCATTCAGAAACTTTTAATGGTGCGATGTTTAAATATCCTACATATGAAAAGGAATTGTATGCATTGGTGCAATGTGTGAAAAAATGGAAAAATTACTTGATGGGTAAGGAAACAATCATTCACACAGATCAACAACCATTGCAATACTTACAATCACAAATAAAGCTGAAGCAAGCGAGCTTATGATGGATGGGATTTCTTGAACAACTCCCTTTTGTGATAAGGTATAAGAAAGGTATCTATAACAAGGTTGTTGATATGTTTTCTAGACCAATTTTAAATGCATGCATTATTCTTAGCATAATTTTATCATGCATGAGAGCTATGTTGATCAATATGCTTTAGATAATGATTTCAAATATGTATATGTGATTTTGTGTCAAGGTAACCAAGTAGAGGAATTGGATTATCATGTGCATGATAACTTGTTGTACCATCTTGGCAAGCTTTGTATTCCATAGGGAGAGAGAGTCAACATCATAAGGGAAGTGCATACTTCTCTTATTGCTGGTAATTTCGGTGTATGTAGGACAATGGCACAATTACAAAGGTATTGTTACTAGCCTCATATGCTTGAAAGTGTGTCACAATTTGTAAGAGGATGTTCATTATGTGTTGTCAGTAAGCCTAGCAATAGAGATTTGTGATTGTACACACCACTTCTAGTACCTTCTCGTTAATGGGAGAGTGTTTCAATGGATTTTTTTGGAGGTCTACCTAAGTCTAGGAGGGGTCATGATTATATTTATGTTGTTGTGGATAGGTTCAATGAAATGTGTATTTTGATGCCTTGTAAAAATAAGGTTACAACTAAACAGACTGCTCAGTTATTCCTTAAAAATATGTGGGATGAACATTTGCACTATATTCAACATGCTTATAACCGTGCCAAGCATTCATCGACTCAAACATCACCTTTTGAGGCTTGCTTGAGATACTTTCCCAAATCTCCTTTAGATTTTATCTTTGGGAAGGATGTTGTTTTTTATGGTCATAATGTGTAATATTCCTAATTAGCTGATAGCTAACTAAGAATATTAAATTTTTCCAATTTTGTTTTCTTAAGTTTAGTAGGTGAATAAAAGGGTGAAGGGACCCATAAACCCAACAGTTTGAATAAAACCTCTTTTCCAGAGCTAGTGTGAACATTGCAACATTTTTTGGGGCCAAGAGGCCAAGAAAGCAGTGCAGCATCTGTGAATGCCAAGGGGCCAAGTGATAGCGCAGTTAATGAGTGGACCCAACGTTGTTGGGGTTTCACAAGAATAAGAGGGGTGTGAGGGCAGCCATGGAAATCATTATTGATTATTATGATTTTTATGGTCTCTACGAGTTGAACATGCTTGAGATTTTTAGCCGAGTTTGCAAGTGTTTTTTAGCACATGGGTGTCTCCAAGCGGAGATCTCAACCTCATCCTCAAGGGAATTTGAGTGCTCGCTCAAGAGAGGATTTTCTTAGGAGAATTCATTAAGGAGTTTCACGAAGCTTCGGGAGAGGATTCCTACTATCCATTGTGAGATTATTTTATTATCCAGCATCAGGCCACTTGCAGCCCCTCTATAGCAACGCAATCACTTAGTGACTTACGCAGTCCAGTAGTAGAGAGATCTAGGAGAGGGTGAAATTCCATAGCATTGACGCTTGGAATCCAATGAAGGGGCCACCCCTTCAATGGTTGAGATTTGGGGAGTAGTTTCAAACATTTTCGCTTTCAGTTCAAACCATAGCTCCGCATACCTAGCAGAATTCGAAATTAGAAGAGGGCCAAGCATAAAAAGGCCAAATTTTGAAGATTGGAGTTTGGGGAAATATTTTTGGGTTTTTTCTGGGTTTTTTTATTAGAGTCTATGGTTAAAATCTTGGAATTTTTTGAGCAGTAGATCAACCCATTTACGTAGTCCCTAGTCAGCCAGCAACTATAGGAGCTAGGCAAAAAAGTGCAGATTTTGAAATTTGGAACTAGAGAAAACCATTTCTGGGTTTTTTTGGGTTTTGGGCAAGGGTCACCTTCCCAAATTAATTTTCTCAGTAATGGAAGCAGCCCAACCAGCAGTCTGAAGTGGGCTACATGCAACATTTCCAACAGGGTAGTGTAGAGGAAGAGTCCAACAACAACAACAGTAGAGCAGTGTTTTAGTGTGCAAACCTGAGGGTTATTTTAGCCATCATTAGCCAGTTAGAGTGCTATCTATTTTTGGCACTGTTGTATTTTATTTTCACCTCCAGATTTAATAAAATGTCTTGGTATTTTTCGGCTCTTTTCTAGCGTTTTCAATGGGTTTTCCATTGTTGTAATTTTAGTCTATTATTGCTTGTATTATTGTCATTTTTCCATTTGGGATATTACAGTGAAATCAGAGCATAATATTGGCCCAAATTGTGGGAAACCCTTCATTCCATGACAAGACCAGAATAAAGGGAAGGCACCAATGGTAGTAGAGAATGGAAAGAAGCAGTTTGGTAGCCTCCTCCTCAAATCAGTACAGGATCTCACTAGGGAAATAAAGGAGATGATTGTAGACAGACAAAGGAAAATCCTACGGGGGTTTCAAAATGGAGAAGGATCGAGTATTTCTCACCATTGGTCTGAGAAACCAGTGGTGCCACAAACCTCACAACGTCCCACCATGCCCACTTACTTAGTAGTGGGGACATGAGGACCTGAGGAGAATGAGGATATTAGTGATTGTTTTGTGGAGTACGAATCCCATACACAGGATTTTAGAGATCATCTAACATTTCGGGAATTTTTCCAACTGAAGGATAATCGTAGACCCCACAGCCAGAACCAAGGAAGGGGGTATAGCACGCAGAGCTCAATGTTACAGTATACCATTGGGAGGATACCTTTTTCCAGGTATGATGGGTCCACCAAGTGCACGACTCAGGATCAGGTGGAAAGGTTGGATACCTCTTTCCAGCTTAATCGAGTAACAGAGGGGGCAGTCGTTAGAATGGTTGACTCGCACTTGGAGGTTGAGGGCACACAGGATCATGGGGAGCATGTGGATATACCCAATGTGACACAGGAGTCACCCTTTTTGGAGATCCCTTTGGTAGCTTTGGTTGATGCCTTAGTGGAGAGAATAGAGAATAAACTCATAATGCCATCTATTGATGAGGTGCCACCCATGGATGAGGTATCACCCATTGTTGAGGGATCCATTGATGAGGTATTCAAGGCCATGTCAGAGTTTCCAGGTGATAGTAGCACAAAAGAGGTTGATGAAGTGTCGAGTGACATATCCACCATTGATGAGGAGTCGATAGGTACAAAAGCATCTAGATTTGTGATAGAGTTTCCAGACGGTAACTACCTATCATTGATTGTTGAGGATGCTATGCATGATGAGCTATCTTTGGACCTACAATTAGTGTTTCATGTTGAGCCCATGGCGGAGGACGATGAGCAGGCATCCTTAGAGTCATTCATCGATGAGGAGCAATCAGATGTATAAGTAGTCAACATGGATGTCATACTTTTAGATGGCAGTCCCCTTAATGCATACGTCAATGGGGCTTGTGGCATTATTGTGCCACCTCTGCATGCTGGTGAGAAAGAGGTTGTGTTACCTAGGCAGATTACATGGATTGGCTAGACTAGCAAGATGGGGTGACATGAGTTGCGTAGGGTGCAACACTTGCGTGATGGAGGACCTGTTTTGCGTATGGTTGTTCGTGCATGCGATCCCTCTTTAGAGGTTGGAAGGCGGGAGATTCTCATTTGGTACTTGGTGGAGTGGGATAGGATGATGGAGTCAGTTATAGGCCAGAGTGAGAGTTAGCAAGCATGCTCAGGCATCGAGGATACTGGGGCCCCAGGTCGGCATTGGGATCTAGGCGGGACTACTTACCATTTTCCATATATGCAGATTGACTATGGCATTGGTGGTATCGTTGACCCAATGGTCAAGCACAAACATTTTCTAGGGAGGTTTCAGCCAGCAACAGTGGCTAGTCATTTTGCAAGGGAGCTCCATGGGTCATCGGGTTATGTTGTGTATGCATGGAGTCACAAGATAATCAACACACTTTGGCAGGATATTGTTGGAGGAGGTGGCATTGGTCGGCCACCAGACAGTGCGTTGTATAAGGTTCAGGATTCTCCATAGTTATGTAGGAACATATGATATGTAGGAGCATAGAAATGGTGGAATCACTATTGGTACCTAGGGATATTAACTTCTTAGGTCCCTCCAGGAGGATTTGGAAGGGATATCCATTCATTGAAGGGTATGATGATGCGAAGGTAGAGGTGACGATGACAATTGGGTGCAGACTAAGGCATACTGTCTAAGTTTTTGACCATCATATTCAGGGATGGGTAGGAGCATAAAATAATGAGCAATGGCCTATATAGGAGCACAAAGGTGCATGGTTGTTTTTTATAGCATGTTGGGGTGCATTTTGGAGTAGGAGGAGAGACTCCCATCACACTGAGTACACGTAGGGAGTGTTAGGTATAGTGACATAGGTAGCATACGAGACAATAAAGGATGGTCTAGCAATGGCACACGGTATCACATGGTGTATAGGGATAGCTGCAGGGAACAGTGGCACGTAATTGAGTACATGGAAACTTGGTGGTATGCAGTGGCATATAGTGTGACACATTGTGCTTCTAAAGCATTGTCTCCAAGGGTGCTTATGGACAAAGCATTATATGGAGATAATTCTCTCTCATTGATGCATTGGGCCTTAGAGCTACTGAGGTTCGACATGGTAGCATTATCTCTAATTGAATGTGAGTAGTTGGGCCACTTAGGTGTACTTGGGAAGATGAGGATGTGTAGATCACATTGTCACGGTGGATGCACTCACAAAGTGATGAATGCATGGGAACATATGGGATTCCCTATGGTACATGGTGGCATTGGCATCCAGTGATGCATGGAGTTGTGCCACATATTTCAATGCTATGTAGAGGAGTGTAGGGGTATGTATTTGAGTGCAACAAAGGATGATGATGCATGACAGGTTGTTTCAGTCTTCCTGGTAGAGAGATCCCTGCATGAGGAGATCAAGCACACTATTGGATTTGGAACACTCATATTTGGAGAGCGAGTTGACCACAATGCCAATTGTGAGCTTCTATTTATCACTCTCCAACATTGCACACTTACATGGGGGACTTTGATATCATCTCTTGATGCTCACATCATGAGAAAAAATATTCAGGAGGATGGTATGAGATAGTTGGTTGATGGGACACTTTGTATTGTGATGAGTGGGATCAAGACAAAGAGTGACTCATATCACTCTTGGTTTGACATATGGGAGATCACTAAGGCCTACGTCACATGGCAAGGCCAGTTTTACTTGTTACTACTCCGGACCAATGTTGACAGTAGATGGACAAACAATTATATCATGGAGATGCTAGGGAAAGATGAGCTTGGCCTTCATATATTTTTCACCATCAGGTTCCAGGAGAGGAGGGTACAGTCTTTGCATGATGGGCAACATGTCATAGTCAAAGTGGTGCAACGTCAATGTAGTATACCTAGGGAGGATAATATGGGGTATTCCTAGGAATACCCCATATTATCCCCCCTAGGTATACTACAACATATCTTATGTTATCAAGGTTTCTAGCGCTAGATCAACTCAGCTAAATTTTTGGATTTTATCTTCAGCATAGAGAATGTTTGAAATGTTGATGTGGCACTACTTTCATGGAAACAAACATACAAAATGGGTTCAAAGTTCTAACCCCTCTCCTTAATCACTATATTTCTATAGGTTTCCATGTTAGAAAATCCACATAAGCGTCTCACTAGTGTAAAAAATATAATATATCAACTTATCACTGGATGTGAAAAGATAGAGAACATGGATCTTATCACTATATCCAGTAATTTTCCTTGAAATTTTTAAGTGTTTGTAGCGATTCTAAGCTTATTAACATGAGCTATGTCCTTCACATTTAATAAGCTAAGAAGATTGCTCTTACTGGTGGAGTACTATCCCCCGACTAGAGCTCAAATTACGGAGAATAAAAAATGGAAGCTTTATCTCCAAGTGAACAATAGCCCTATGAACATATGTAGTTAATAACAAATATACATAAATGTGACCCTCAAATTACTCATCCTATTAAATTTTTAAAGCCACCGCTGATAAAAACAACAATTTTGCAATGGATAACAATAATTTCATATTTACGTGATTCCAATATCAATATCAATATCCAGAACACAGGTCATGACAATCTTGAAACATTTGTTGGCCATACAAAACTACATATGGTTATTTTGTAAAATACTTTCACAACAAACTCGTCGTAATATAATGAAGAACAAACTATATTCTACAGTAAAATATGATATTCAAATAACATTTCACTTCAAATAACCTAGATATATCTTAAAGGGAAGGAAACCATAACCTGCCTCAATCATTAAGAAACTAAATTTAAGACTGGATAAAATCGTGTGACCATTTCATTTTCTCTTATTACAATTCAACGCAACTCATTTTTATCAACTTATCATAATCACATAAGAGCACTAACCATTATCATACACATTGCACATTCAAAAAAAAAATGCAAATGCAAATCACTTGCTTCTTATGAATATTTGTTCTTTTCCAATCTAAAAAAACATTTTGTACAAAATTAGATGAAAAGTAGATTTACATAAATGGCATACTTAGCAACAATATGTACAAAAGTAGGGAAATTTTATATGTAAATTACTTTATAACTTGAAGCCACTAGATCTAGCCAGTCTCATGGGTAATATCAACAAACAAGCTTAAAGCCTATTGTCCCAAAAAATAGTCTACCAAATAGAAGTAACCGCTCTTCCGTATTGCAAGGTAGCAGGTTCAAATATGGTAATGACCCAATTCCATGAGGCCTCCATCTAGAAGATCACTTTATGGTCTTTGACAACAAATGAAATTGAATCACAGTCACTATGACAAGAATTTGGGTCAAGGCATAGGGATATTGTTGTTTAGACCAAATCTAGGCCTTGACATCCTTTTCTAGTGGAAAAATCCTCTTCAAGGTCTTATATTTCTTTGATATAATGGGGATATTGTCTTCTAAGTATGCTGAAGCGCTTTTCCTACCAAATTCCTCTTATGAAATACTCAGATAAATTTTATTCCTTGTGTCACGATTAATGTTACTGTTAAGGCTGCCCCTTCTGTCCAGTGAGTGCTTTGGTTACACTATAATATTCCCAAAATAAACCACAATTATACATACCCAAATTTAATTCTTCCTGTAATTTTTGTTCTCCCTGGTATAACCCATCTCAAGTTCAACCAAGGCCTTTATTCTTTCTTCCTGTCAAGATTTCTCAAATAAAATATGTACTAAGTAGTGTAATATATTTGCACAAGAATTTACAAAGGGAGTGGGGGAGATATTATACATAAATATTTTTTTATATCATGCATAATACCTCCTCCCATCCCCAACCTCATATATTGCATTATAAATATAACAACATGACAATTTTTAATTTTCTATCAAGTAGTAAAAGTAAGATTCTTTCATCCCATTTGTAACTTCATATATCCTTTGCAACAATAATATTGTCATGAACACTGGTTCAATGTTGTGCAAAAGGTAAGGATCCAAAGGATCTGTTGTTGCCTCTACAATAATTCCTTCACACATGAGAAAATCTAGCAGAGAAAAAAATCCATAAAAAGTTTGGATGTATAAAGGAATATGTCTTCTAATGCTCTTATGATTTTAGCAATATAACCTTCATTCTACAAAAGCCCCATTAACTCTAGTAAATCTCTTTCTACAATAACCTTCTATACTGCAATATGAAATATTATTTGATTAAATGACATTTCAGAATTGTACAATCCTAGTGAGAATTTATAACAAAAATCTCCTCTAGACATCATAAGCAACAAAGAGAAAACTTCAGTGGAAGCCTAGATTTCACATGACACAACCAAAATCCCTTAGTTTTACCTACCTAAAATAAATTTCAAGGCCAATGAAGCCTTGTAGCTATTTATGTAAGTTACACCTTAAGTCATTCAAACTTTGTTGGGTGTGGAGCTTGATTTTCTTCCTGATTCAGATATCCTTGTTTTGGTTGGATGTATACCCCAGGAAAATTGTACACCCTTTCACGTGGGGGGGTGCCGGGGGGACTTGTCCCCCCTGCAGGGTATGAGGGGTCCGGGGGCCAGCGGTCCCCCGGCGGGGGTTTCAGGGGCAGCGCCCCCAAAGCCAAAAATAGATGTAAAATTGCCTTGTAAAAGTATAGTAATTTCTAGTCAATCTGGGCCGTTCATTGGGTGGATGATTTGATGGCAGAAGTTATGTTTAGTTTAGGGTTTTTTGCCCTAGAAGGCAACCCCTCGCTTTTATGAGGGTATTGTATTGCGGCTGTGTATTGTATGTGTATTCTCTGAGCGGGAAACAGATAGGGATACTGTGAGAGAGAACAGAGGATATTACAGCGGATCTGCTGTAGGTTTTGTCTCTTCTTTTTACTAGATAATAGAAAGGAAGGACTGGCTGTTCGGGGTGGACGTAACCCAAACTGGGTGAACCACATATATCTGTGTCTCTCTGGTTTTATATGTTTTGTGTGCTTGTATTTTCCGCATATTTTATGTGTTTCATTGCTCTGTAATATTTAATTTTCTAACAGCTGGTATCAGAGCCGAAGGTATATTTGGCTGATAAACTCGTAGGAAATAAGGGTTCCTGGTTCGAGTGGGAGCAATGGCAGAAGATGCTAAGTTTAGGGTCGATAAATTTAACGGCCAAAACTTCCCACTGTGGAAGATGAAGATGGAAGATTATCTGTATCAGAAAGATCTGTATTTACCATTGAGTGGAAAAGCAAAGAAGCCGGCGGCCATGACAGACGCGGAATGGAACATTCTCGATAGAAAGGCACTTGAAACAATACGGTTGTGCCTTGCGGCGTCAGTCGCCTTCAATATTTCAAAGGAAACAACAACATAGGGTTTGATGCAAACGTTGGCGAAACTATATGAAAAACCCTCGGCCTCAAACAAGGCATTTCTTATGAAACGAATATTTAATATGAAGATGTCGGAAGGTGGATCTGTTGCAGACCATTTAAATGATTTCAATACAGTTACCAGTCAGTTAAGTTCTGTGGGGGTAAAATTTGATGATGAAGTTAGAGCTCTCTTATTCTTGTGCTCATTGCCAGAGAGTTGGAATGGTTTAGTAATGGCCATTAGTAACTCTGTCTCTAGATATAGTACTTTAAAGTTTGATGATGTTATCGGTGCTATCCTTAGTGAGGAAATGCGACAGAAAAGCTTCGGTGAGACATCAGGTAACGCTTTGGGTGCAGAGTCTAGGGGAAGAAGAATGGAAAGAGGAAAGAGATCGGGATATCGTAGTAAATCAAGGAAAGGAAGATCCAAGTCGAGATCGGGGATAGTGTGCTGTAAATGCAGAAAGAAAGGACACCTAAAGAAATACTGTAGATCTCGGAAGGGAAAAGAAGGAGATGCACAACAAGAAAATAATCATGAAGCAAATGTGACAGGTGATGTGTTACAAGATGCTTTGATTCTTTCTTTCGAAAATGTTACTAATTCTTGGGTTGTAGATTCAAGGGCTTCATTCCATGCCACACCTGATAAGAAATATTTTCATGACTATGTTCAAGGAGATTTTGGACAAGTTCGTTTGGGTGATGATAAACCCTGTAAAATTGTTGGAATGGGTAAGGTTCTTGTAAAACAGCAGAATGGAAGCCAATGGCTACTAAAGGAGGTAAGGCATGTTCTAGATCTAAAGAAAAATCTGATTTCAACAGGGCAGTTAGGCAGTGAAGGTTGTGTTACAACTTTCACGAATAAAACTTGGAAGGTCACCAAAGGAGCCCTGGTAATAGCAAAAGGAGAAAAGGTTGGTACATTGTATTTATGCAATGGTATTTATAACTCTGTTAATGCTTTAACTTCCAAAGGAGCAGATGCAACATTATGGCATCATAGGCTCGGACACATGAGTGAGAAGGGAATGAAGATTCTTCACTCAAGAAATTTGTTGCCAGGATTGAAGAATGTTGATTTGGATTTATGTGAGAATTGCATTTATGGAAAACAAAAGAGAGTCAGATTTCTCAGAGTTGGGAAAGAAAAGAAGAGCGAAAAATTGGAGCTTGTGCATACAGATGTATGGGGACCTGCTCAGGTATCATCTCTCGGTGGCTCTCTCTATTATGTTACGTTTATTGATGATGCAACTAGAAAAACTTGGATTTATTGTATTCAAAATAAATCTGATGTATTTGATACTTTCAAGAAATGGAAAGCTTTGGTTGAGATTGAGACAGGAAAGAAGTTGAAGTGTCTTAGATCAGACAATGGAGGTGAATATTGCAGCAAAGAGTTTGATAGGTATTGTTTAGAGCATGGAATTCGCAGAGAGAAGACAGTTCCAAGAACACCACAAGAAAATGGTGTGTCAGAAAGGATGAACAGAACAATCATGGAGTGTGCAAGGTGCATGAGATTGCATGCGGGATTGCCTTTACAATTTTGGGCAGATGTTGTAGATACTGTTGTTTATCTAATAAATAGAGGGCCTTCAAGTTCCTTGGATGGTGGTATTCCAGAGGAAGCATGGACAGGTAAAAAGGTAAACTACTCTTTTTTAAAGCCATTTGGTTGTGAGGCCTTTGTCCATATTAATAAAGAAAATAGAACAAAGTTTGAGGCAAAATCAAAGAAATGTACCTTTATTGGATATGGTGCTAATGATTTTGGTTATCGCTTATATGATTATGAAAATCACAAAATCATTAGGAGCATAGATGTAATATTCAATGAAAAGTTCTTGTAGAAGAATCAGTTGCAGGAAAAGAAACAAGAAAAAGAAAGCAAGGAATACGCGGTTCTTGATGAGATAACTGAAAAATTAAAGGTGCCTGAAAATGATAATAATCAACAACCACAGCAGCAACAACCACCACAACAGCAACAGGCACCTCAAACACCTAAAAGTTGTGTTAGAAGATCTACCAGGATAAGTAGACCCCCTGAACGATACTCTCCTTCATTATATTATTTATTGCTGACTGATTCTGGTGAACTTGAATGTTATGAAGAAGCAATGCAGGTTGAAAGCAGGAAGAAGTGGGAGCTAGCCATGGAAGAAGAGATGGACTCCTTAATGCATAACCGGACTTGGGACTTAGTCAGGTTGCCTGCAGGTAAAACTACATTGCAGAATAAATGGGTTTACAGGCTGAAGGAAGAAGATGGAGGAAAACAGAGGTACAAAGCTAGACTTGTGGTGAAGGGGTTTTCACAGAAGAAAGGTATTGATTTTGATGAAATATTTTCTCCTTTTGTTAAGATGAATTCAATCAGAACTATCTTAAGTCTTGTAGCAGCGGAAGATTTACATCTTGAACAGTTAGATGTAAAGACAACATTTCTCCATGGAGATTTGGAGGAAGAGATATACATGCAGCAACCAGAAGGATATGAGGTAAAAGGGAAAGAAAAATTGGTGTGTAGGTTAAAGAAGAGCTTGTATGTCTTAAAACAGGCTCCAAGGCAGTGGTATCTAAAATTTGACAAGTTTATGTCTGAACAAGGTTATACTAGATGTCACTCTGATCATTGTGTTTATCTAAAAAGGCAAAATGATGGCAGCTATATTATATTGTTATTGTATGTAGATGACATGCTTGTTGCAGGGTCTAACATGCAGGAAATAAATGTGCTCAAAAGAAAATTGGTAAATTCATTTGCAATGAAGGATTTGGGAACTGCAAAACAAATCCTTGGTATGAGGATAACTAGAGACAGGAAAAATCGCAAATTAACACTGTCTCAGAATGAGTACATAGAAAAGGTGTTGAAAAGATTTAATATGCAGAATGCAAACCTCGTTAGTACACCTTTTGCTAGCCATTTCAAACTTAGTAAGGAGATGTGCCCAAAGACCCAAGAAGACATGGATTATAATGTCATGGTTCCAGTATGCAATGCTAGATTTAAGCTTACTTATGCAATGGTTTGCAATAAGGCCTCGAGGACACAAAGTGGGAGTTGTAAGCAGGTACATGAATAATCCAGGAAAATAACATTGGATGGCAGTAAAATGGATTCTCAGATATTTGAGAGGTACCACAAATCAAGAATTATGCTTTGGTGGTTCAAACATTGCTCTACAAGGACATGTTGATGCAGATATGGCAGGTGACAGAGATAACAGGAGGAGCACTACAGGATATATATTAATTGTAGGTGGAACAACTGTCAGTTGGGTTTCAAAAATCCAAAGTGTTGTTGCACTTTCAACAACAGAAGTAGAGTATGCTGCTGCTACAGAGGCTAGTAAAGAAATGATTTGGTTATAAAGGCTTATGGGTGAATTGGGTAAGAAGCATGATATGGGCACGTTATACAGTGATAGCCAAAGTGCCATTCATCTTGCAAAGAACTCAGCATTTCATTCCAGGACTAAACACATACATCTCAAGTATTATTTCATACGGTCAGTATTGAAAGATGGAAAGTTGAAGCTGGAAAAGATACACACTAGCCAGAATCCTGCAGATATGCTAACAAAAAGTTGTAACCAGGGAGAAACTGAAAATGTGCTCAGTTTCAATTGGTCTTCAAGGATGACGATGAAGATGAGGAACAACTAGGTCCAAAGAGAATTCATTGTCTAGCAAGTGAAGTAGCGGTGGAGTTGCCACAATTAGTCTCCAAGTGGGAGATTGTTGGGTGTGGAGCCTGATTTTCTTCCTGATTCAGAGATCCTTGTTTTGGCTGGATGTATACCCCAGGAAAATTGTACACCCTTGCACGCGGGGGGACTTGTCCCCCCAGGCTGGGGGGTCCGGGGGCCAGCGGTCCCCCGGCAGGGGTTTCGGGGGCGGCGCCCCCGAAGCCAAAAATAGATGTAAAATTGCCTTGTAAAAGTATCATAATTTCTAGTCAATCTGGGTCGTTCATTAGGCGGATGATCTAATGGTAGAAGTTATGTTTAGTTTAGGGTTTTTTTTCCCTAGAAGGCAACCCCTCGCTTTTATGAGGGTATTATATTGCGGCTGTGTATTGTATGTGTATTCTCTGAGCGGGAAACAGATAGGGAGACTGTGAGAGAGAATAGAGGATATTACAGTGGATTTGCTGTAGGTTTTGTCTCTTCATTTTGCTGGATAATAGAAAGGAAGGACTGGTTGTTCGGGGTGGACATAGCCCAAACTAGGTGAACCACGTATATCTGTGTCTCTCTGGTTTTATATGTTTTGTGTGCTTGTATTTTCCGCATATTTTATGTGTTGCATTGCTCTATAATATTTAATTTTCTAACAAAATTATGATGATAATTGTGCATCAACATCTTGTGTCTAAATGGGAATCATTATAAAGTTAATTTAGATAATTGGTATTTTGGACTCTCATTGGTGCTTCTTATTTCCAAACACAATAATCTACATGAATCATGAATGAGACAACAACTAGCAACATGTTCCATTTTTGACAATATCTCCAATCAACAATATAAATGTAAGAAAAAGTATGTAAATTATAGCTCTTAACCAAAACATGACAAATAGATGATTCAAGTTGAAAGCAATATATTCAATTCATAAATTTAATTTCAGTCACGAAAACATTTCCATGCATCTTGTAAGGAAATTTGAATTTTAAAATACAACTCAACATAACAATTACAAGTTCCAAATGAAAGCCTAAATGATGAAAGAGTTTAAAATATAAAAAAGGTCATTACGAAAGTGGCAACTGGGGGAGGGGAGTTGTTTTCAAAGGGGAACACCTTACAACACACACACACACACACACATATATTTGAGATTTTTTTATTTTTTGTTTAAATGTATACAAAATATAGGAATTTAAAAAAAAAAAAAATTTAGGTGTATTTATTTTCAATTGTTTTCTCTAGCTACTAAGTGTTTATTTACTAGGAATTTGGTTTTGCCACTTATTGTTCAAGTTTTCAACAAGAAACAATGAAATTGGCATCTAGAAACAACATGACAGCACCTACACTAGTGTGGGACTATAGGTCACATAGTGATGGGTCCAAGCAATACTTAAGTGTGCAATTCAATTTATTTAATAAATTGGAAATGTGTCTAATTTAATTATCCCTTAATTAAATTGGACAATAAAATGTAATATTATCCCATAATCACATGCAATAGTTAATTGAGTGTGATAAACTCAGTTAGGTAATGGCATTCAAGTTGAGGGTAGTTAGCGAGGCATGCAGAGTGATTCTATGTGTTTTACAGTTCAAATTGCAGTTAAGTGCATGAGTTTAATGCATCAGTAATCAGTTAACTCAGTTAGGTGAGTTAAATTCAGTTGGATTAGTTGTAACTATTTGTTGCACTAGTGAGAGATCAAGTGAATTAAATATTATTTAATTCACATGTAGTGATTTGTCATGTAACTGATAATTTACTATTAATAGCTACATGCATGTCAGTTCCAGTTGAGACCCAATTGAGACAAAGGTTAAAGGGAAGTTGATTATCAATTGTATTTTTAGTAGGCTGCCCAAATGCAGTTAAAACACCACAGGATGCCCATGATACTCTTTGCAGTTGAGAAAGGCTCAAATTCTTAAAGAATATGGATTGTGTGAGTAAGGCAGGCTGAAGACAGGCTGAGAATTGGCTAAGTGTTGGCCCAATTTGTATAGATCAGTGTGAGATGATAGGAAGATTGCCAAAGACTCTTGTGAGAAGAGTGCATTGTAATTTTTTCATGATTCCTTGTGGAATATAAAATATATGATGGAGGTTTTTCGAGCAGTAAGATTTCCCCGGGGAATTATATGTGTTGTGGATTGATTTGATTCTTTCTTTGCTTAATGTGATTGGCGATTATGTTTAATTTCCGCTTTGATTTGTAGAAGGATTATGTATCTATCTTTAGTACATTGTTAGATTGGATTGAATCCATTGATATACATATGTTTGTATAATTTCTACATGGTATCAGAGCACAGGAAATCACTATAGTGGAGGAGAAGTTGATTTCGTGACTAAAGAGAATTTGAATTTGCAAAAGGTATTTTTGCTGCAACAGGTGATTCCAGATTGAAATGGTTTTCAATGGCTTGAGATTGGAGTATGTGCTCGAGGGAATCTCTAACTATATTGCATGGAAAGATAGGATGGAGGCAGTACTGGAGGACAATTGGTTGAAAGAATTCATTGACAATGATGTTCCCAAACCTGCTATAGAAGATGCTGCAAATCTTGATGCTTGGAAAATGAAGGTTGCAAAGGTGAGGAGGATCTTATTGGAGGGAGTACAAGACCACATTTTCTCAAGTCTCCATGGAAAAGCGACTCCATATTCAATCTGGAAGGCTATGACAGATCTATTTCAGAGCAGCAATGCTCATAGAAAGT